>OZ022263.1:121874917-121992498 GCA_963978885.1 Nemotelus pantherinus
CTTTAGCAACCTTTATTCCCCAACGATTTCCAAAGTATCCTACAAATCTTCCCTTATCCAAGCCATTTGTACACAATAACTTTTAAGCTCTTGTTTAATTATCGTTTTTAATTGTTATTCTTTTATTTCCTTGTTATTTTACTTATTGTCTATTTTAAACTTATTTGTTTACTCCATTAGTTATTTATTTATTCATGTGTTATTTATTTGTACCTACACATTTTTATTTCCTTTTTATTTTACTTCTTGTCTATTTTAAACTTATTTTTTTACTCCATTAGTTATTTATTTATTAATGTGCTATTTATTTGTACCTTACTCTATTTTGTTTGTTTTTAAATAATTAGATATTTCATATTTTTATGTATGTATATGTATTTATGCCTTGTTTGGCTAATAAATAAAATAAAATAAAATAAAATAAGTGGCGTGGCGTGACAATTTCCGAAGGCAAGCAATTGGTTGATGTCCGTGGTTGATTACGCTTTTTGCAAATTCGTTACGTGTAATAGAACCCCTCTATAAAATCACCCAGGAATTACAGGGACGTGAGAATAGACATTCTGTATTCGTACGAAAATAAAAGTTCACAGTCCTTCACACAATAAGAAACCATATCAATATTTATCAGTAAAATAATAACATTCCCAGAACTAGAAATATAATATTATTGATAGTGGCCAAACTTCGAAGAATTGAAAAGGTTTAAAAATGTGAAACTTTTTAAGGATGATCACCTTGAGTTTATTTTAACAATTATGCTACCAATTATTTCGACATAAGCACTTGTAAAGAATGGTACAACATTCTCATTGTTGTCAATTATGCACCTTGCTGTTTAACGACGCTGTGCTGTTTCGCAAATCGACCATAATTCGTTCCCGATTTCCATGAAACTGTTTCTTAAAGATTGTATAAGATCTGAATATGATACATTATATTACTTTGTTAGGACTGAAATATATCGAATAGTATGTATGTTTTTTTGTTTTTTTTTTTAGAAAATAACATTGAATAGAAAAATAAAGTAAATATCTTTAAGTAAAATAAAAAGCCCACTCTCACTATTAACGATCTCTCCGTCTCAATTAGCACTATCATTTTCAGTTATATATTCCACGAGCTATTTTAATTACTAATTATTATAGAAATTTTTTTCAAAATAACCTACCATCAAAAGTCTAACGTTTTGGAGCTAATTTTGGAAGCACTTTTTGACGAATAAATACAAAGCACATAAACTCATTTTCTTTATTGAAAAATTAGTAATAGATTCGGAAAATATCGACATTCGCGTATACTATTGAACGATTTAGATAAAATCAAATTTAGTCGATGTTCGAAGAAATGAATAAATATTGCGTTTTTATACATATTTTTGTACATGCCTGCAATCCAGATATTTTGGCAGATATTACAGAGGCTCCTCAAGGCTTTAAGTTTTCAGACAGTATGCAAAACAAGGTTGAATGAACGGGACGCAGTTTGGTTATCAGAAACATCTGTGAGATTTATGAAAGTTTCTTTAACTGCACCAAAGGTTGTTGAAAGTTGTGATCGATATGATATTTCGGTTGTTTTTACTAATGTTCGAAGAACAATAGTATTAAACTCGTTTCGCCGAAAATTCATATTTCTTTATATATATATATATATATATATATATATATATATATATATATATATATATATATATATATATATATATATATATATATATATATATATATATATATATATATATATATATATAAATATATATTTATAAAAATATATATATATGTATATATGTATATAAAAAAATATATTTATATATATGTATATAAAAAATATATATATATGTATATAGATATCTTAAGGGAGATAATCTCTGGAGTGGCCGATCCGATTGAGCTGAAATTTTCGGAGAACGTAGATGTATATAGTAGATAGGTCCATGACTCAAATTCAGATATCTTACACATTTTGGCGGTGCAGGGTGCCTAATAGTAGACAAGGAATTTTTTTCAAATTTTGATTTGTCATTACTTGTAAGAAAAACAATGGATCATCGTGAAAATTACAAAGCGTATTGATGTTGACTTAAGTTTGGCACAAATAGATTTTCAGCATAAAGCGGGTAACCCTGTAGCTGTGGCAGGCTCCTGAAAAAAAATCCTTCAAATCATTGACCTTCCTGAAAAATTTTTGATTTTTTGACAAAAATTTCAAATCTTTGATAAATTTTATCCTTTGTCCTTCATCTCGAGGTAAAATTTCCAAAATTTCGATTTGCATAAGAACGGCAACCCATCACCAAGTACCTCTATTTGCAGCACTCAAAAGTTCTGTTCACGAGAACTGACGACCGGATAATCCGATCATAATGAAATTCACAAAATATGTTGGTATTAGCTAGGACCAGATCTGATGTTGGTATTAGCTAGGACCAGATCTGGTAGAAGTGATTTTGAAATGCGGACAACTTTGTGGCAGTGGTACCATCTTGAAAAACTAAACTGAGAAAAAAAACAACTTTTTGGCCTATAACTTCCGATTCAGCCATCAGATTTTAACAAAATTTTTACAATACTTGGATGTTACTCTATGTAACATTTGCTGAAAATTTGGTTGAAAAATTAGCATAGGGCTGGTATCTGTGGTGATTATTGCCTCATAAACCTTGCAAATTTTCTCAGCAAAATAAAGCTTTTTTCCCTATAACTTCCGGTCTAGTGTAGAAATCAAAACGAAGTTCAAGCAGTAAATGGACCTTAATGTGAAGTAAATGTCGTATGAATTTCGTTCTAAAATCATGAAAGGGCTGCCAGCTATGATCATTTTTGTAATTTTGTGGAATTTCTTTACTGAGCCATTATGTCATTAGATTTCCAATTGAGAAAGATCCTGCAATACAAATTAACAACAAATATTAACGTTTTAAAATTTTGAAAAGTTTTGAGGGTGGTAGCCCTAAAATTTTTTTCACCCGTATACCTTCCAGCGCAGTGATTCAATTGAAACGAAATTTACTGGTTGGGTTTAACTTAACGTGAAGCAGATTTGGTTTGTATTTTGTTTTGCTGCTTACACAGGCTAACCAGCAATGTGCCATTTCCGTTAATATTGCACCAACAGATGCTTCAAATTACGTTTTCATATGCAAAGCATTTGCAATAAAAATAAGGAATCAATTTTTACATTTTCCGAGTTTTGAACATTTTTTGGATGGCAGCCTTAAACAACGTTTAACCGCTGAAACTTTCGATGAAATCCTGCGATGAGAACGAAATTCAAAGGATAAGTTGATTTAAGTATGAGCTTTTTATGTTAAACTTATTGCTGCTTCGTTCGGAAAGTGTTACCAGCACTGAACATTTTCATAATTTGTGTTATAGTTGAGTTTTGTTGCTTTGTATGGGGAATGGTTAAATTGATTCTACAAAACAGTGTATTACGTCTTTCCACACTTTTTTGTCATTCAAAGACAATTTCTTCGAAAATTAGTTTTCTAGCGGTTCAGGTGCGCTAGAGTTTTTTTTCTAATATTATTGCTATGAATTTGCTATTCTAAATTTCACTGTAAATATCTTTAAATTATTTGTTTAATATAACAACCGATAATCCGTTCCGAATTTTTCATTTATTAATTTTTCGATCAAACTGTCGGTTAGGTATATGTCTTTGTTATAGAGATAATTTTTAAATTCGGTTTCAATCAGTCCTGGTTGATGATGTCTTTTTCTCAGTAAATTACCGAGATCCAATGAAATTAAATATAAATTCATTGACAAATTCACAGAACAAGTGAATACATTCACCTATTTCAACCTTTCAATATTTCAAATATCAATTAAAAATATCATGCATTATAATTTTACACAGTAATTTTATACATTCAATTTTACACAATTCTAGTCTACAACTTCACCTATTACTACCAAATCCTATAAGCTATAAGTGACTAAAAGCATTCGCCAATTGAAAACACCTTCATAAAAGTTTCTATACAAAATAGAACATACAAAAAAATAATGTCATAATATAAATCATAAATAAAACACATACAATAATGACTTATTGAATCCATAGCCTCTGGCAATGTTTGTCACATATCGTAATTCAAATTCGCTCACAGCAAGTATTCTTCATTCACAAAAAATCTGTACAAGCAAAGTAAAATGATAGCAATAACAATTTACCCTGCTGCTAGTGAGGGGAACGCAGGAATATGTTCCTCCGCTCTGAGTCTCTCTCTTGAGAAGATAATTTCCCCTAGGAAGCAACATTTTCAAGGACAAGATTTACATATGAGAGGCTTATTTTTGAAGAAGGGGCATTTTTGCAAGAGAGACGATGATTTGGAGGTTTTCAATCTCAGTGGATGCCCTAGCTACAGAATTGCCAGCGCGCTCATTAAGAGCTACAAAAATTTACAACTAAATAATGCAAATATGTCCTGAAAATTTCGTAATGATCGAATAGCTCTGTCAAAAGTTATCGCAATTTAAAAATTTTCAAATTTTTCCGTTCTCTTTTTAGGCACCCAGCTAACACATGGGGTTAAAAAATTCCAAAATATCTGATTCACATGTTAAACACGTTCGAAATTTATTTCGTCAACTTTATTTTTGCGAAAATTATTTGTGTACGAAATAATACGTATATTAAAAATATCACTTAAATGGCCGCCGGCGCCAAAAAATTTACAATAACTGACATTTATTGAGACCTGGACCTATTCTGCATATACATACATAAATGCATCCTGAAAGTTTCAGCTCAATCGGATGGCGCGTTCTCGAGATTATCTCACTGAAATTTTTGGTTGTATATATACATATATATATATATATATATATATATATATATATATATATATGTATATATATATATATATATATATATATATATATATATATATATATATATATATATATATATATATATATATATATATATATATAGATATATGTATATATGTATATATATATATATTTAAAAGTATATATATAAAAATTTCAAAAGTATTATCATATTTACATTAAAAACGAGTTCAGATTTTATCCCATTAACTTTATTATTGCAAAAGCTATTTTTTGACAGAATAATAGGTAGATCTAAAATTTCATAAAAATGGCCGTCGGCGCCAATGGGTAAGAGATTATAAACTTTTTGTGATACCTGATACTATTCTGCATATACTCCAGTGTATCCCAAAAATTTCAGTTCACTCAGAACGCGCGTTCCTGAGATTTTTTCACTGAAATTTTTTGATTATAATATATATATATATATATATATATATATATATATATAGATATATATATATATATACATAGATATATATATATATATATATATATATATATATACATATATATATATATATATATATATATATATATATATAAATATATGGTATATATATATATATATATACATATATATATATATATATATATATATATATATATATATATATATGTATATATACATATATATATATATATATATATATATATATATATATATATATATATATATATATATATATAAATATATATATATATATATATATATATATATATATATATATATAGATATATATATATTTATATAAATATATATATATATATATATATATATATATATATATATATATATATATATATATTTATATATATATATATATATATATATATATATATATATATATATATATATATATATATATGAATTTATGGCCAAAGTTATTTAAATACTAATGGTCTTTATCAACATTAGTAATAAGAGGAGTAAAGAAGAATTACAGGAGAATCAAGACAGAAATTCCATGTGCGCATATGCAATACGAGTATGTAAATATCTCTCTTCAGCTCACTTATGGTTACTTGTGCTACTTTAATAAAATTACTGTTGAAATATTCATACCTGCAAAGCGAACGTAGTAAGCATTATATAATTGTCATACTTTTAATCTCAGTCTAAATAAAACTGCTCGAACATTCGGACGTGTTTTGTTAATTTTCCGATAAGCAAAACTTAACAATTCGATTGAAAAACTTAATGGAAAAAATTATTCAACATGGGAAGTGCACATGAAGAGTATGCTCGTTAACGCCGACTATTGGAGCGTAGTTTTTGGAAAAAACGTAAAACCAGAAGATGCCTCCGCAGCAGGCATTTGGGCAGACAAAGACGAGAAAGCCTTGGCAACAATAATTTTATGCGTTAGCTCAAGCCAGCTTAACATTGTGAAGGAGTGCAAGACATCTATGGAAGCGTGGTTAAAGTTGAAAAGTACTTTTCAGCCCAGTGGGCCTGCGCAGAAAGTTCATCTTTTCAAGAAGTTGATGAAAGTGTCCCTAGAAGAAGGGGGAGTCATCAATAAATATCTTCAAGAGTTTTCTGACATTGTAGACAAAATGAAAGCAACAGATGTCATAATCCCAGACGAGCTTTTAGCAATCATTTTACTAGCAAGTCTTCCAGAGAGCATTGAAAATTTTGTAGTCGCAATTGAGACGCGCGACAGCTTGCCTTCTCTTTCAGCATAAAGGATAAAATTGCTTCAAGAAAGCGAAAGAAAGATCGAGAAGGGTGAGCCCTCAACAATTACTCAACAAGCATTTTATGTGAACTCAAAGAAAGAGACAAAGACAAACAATAAAAAGTCAAGTAAGCCTGCGTTCAACGGGAAATGCTATAAGTGTGGAGCGAAAGGACATATGGCAGCCAAATGTACGAAAACAATTCAAAGAGGGCAGCAGGATAAAGAGAAATTAAATCAATTTAATTATTCTTTTTTGGCATCAGCGCAATGTGGTGTTCTAACAGACTCTTGGTGGTGTCTTGATAGTGGTGCAACGTCGCACATATGCTCACGAAGAGAATTGTTTCTAGATTACAAAGAGACAAAACAAAATATAGCGCTCGCTTGTGACCAATACATAAAAGCGATCGGCGTTGGCACAGTGAAAATACAAAACGAAAACAACAAGAACATTTTTCTACGCAATGTGCTGCATGTGCCAAATATGGTGGGAAATTTCATATCAGTGAGTAAGATAATAGAAAACAATCTTACAGTGCGTTTTAAAAATAATTTGGCAACTATTGAAAGCCAAGCAGGTGAAATTGTTTTGAAGGCAAAGAAAACGGAAGGATTATTCATCCACAACAGTGAGCAAACAAACAACTAGTTTTTTTTTGCAAATGCTGGTGCAGTTAAATGGCATCAAAGATTTGGCCACTTGAATTTACGGACTTAAGAAAACTGATAAATGATAAATTAGTGCGCGGTTTGAATAACATTAATGTATCAAAAGAATCTGTATGCAGTGTGTGCTTCAAAAGCAAAATTAATGTGCAACCGTTTGCAAAAAGAGCTGAAACGCGTTCAGAAGAAATATTAGAACTGATACATGCAGATGTGTGCGGTCCAATAGAAACAAAATCTCTTGGCGGTGCGAAATATCTCGTTATATTCACAGATGATTTTTCGCGAATGAAATTTGTGTTTTTCCTAAAATCAAAAAGTGAAGTTTTCGTGAACTTCAAAGATTTTCAAGTTTCAGTAGAGCGCCAAACCGGGAAGAAGATCAAGAAGTTCAGGAGTGACAATGGTGGCGAGTTTTTGAATAAAAACTTCAACGATTTATTTGCCAAAAACGGAATTAAAAGACAACTGACAGTGCCTTATACCCCTCAGTAGAATGGTGTAGCGGAACGAACCAATCGCACCATAGTGGAAATGGCGAAAGCTATGTTGACGGCATCGGGTCTAGATGAGTCATTGTGGGCTGAATCTGTTAATACGGCAGTCTACCTTAGGAATCGTTGTTCTACAAAATCCCTAGAGAATAAAACGCCATATGAAGCCTGCTATGGAAGAAAACCAAACGGGAAGCATCTTCGTGTTTTTGGGTGCCATGCAGTTGCGCTAAATACAGCGCATAGACGCAAGTTTGAGCCAAAAGGGCAGGATTGCTGTCTAGTGGGTTATTCACGAGTGTCTAAAGCCTATAGATTGTATAATCCAAGCAGCAGACGAGTGTTCGAAGCCAGAGACGTATTGTTTGATGAGAACATGGTCGGACAGACATGCACTCCATCAATTAGTCATCCAGAGATATTTGTGCCAAATATCACCAACTTACTCGACAATACCAACAGTCTATGTGGAAACGGTATTAATGAAAAAATGGCATTCAAACCAACAGTGAAAAACACAACCTTGATAACAATGACAGTGAAGATGAATTACCCGATCAAGGAAATCAATCTATGCAAACACAAAGAATTGGAAGTGGTAGACCAAAATTAATTCGTGATGGAAAAGTAGGCCGTCCAAAGAAACAATATCACATGGTGAATGCGATGGGAGTCCAAGATGTTCGAATTCCAGACAGTTTTAAACAAGCCATGTCAAGCGATGAGGCTAGCCAATGGAAACAGGCAATGCGTAATGAGTTTACAGCACTAATTGACAAAAAGACGTGGACATTGGTTGATCCGCCCAAAAGTCAAAAGCCCATTGGATGCAAGTGGGTGTTCAACGTAAAGCGGGATGAAGCAGGAAAAGTACAGAGATATAAAGCTCGCTTGGTAGCAAAAGGATGTAGCCAAAAATATGGAGTGAACTACAATGAGACTTTATCACCCGTTGTAAGGTACGAAACAATCCGATTAATCGCTGCATTGAGCGTAGAGCTGGGTTTACATCTCCATCAAATGGACGTCACAACAGCGTATTTAAATGGAGATCTGCATGAAGAAATATATATGAAGCAGCCTGAAGGGTTTGTGGATAGAAAATACCCAGAGCGTGTTCTAAAACTTAACAAATCTTTATATGGTTTGAAACAAAGCGGAAGGCAGTGGAACCTCAAATAAGACCAAGTTTTAAAAGGGATTGGATTTGTTCCAACCAAAAGTGACCCTTGTGTATACACAAAAACTAACAAGGGCGACATTAACATCATAGTGGTCTATGTCGACGATCTTCTACTAGCCAGCTCGAGCATAAAAAATCTCTTCGAAATAAAATCTGAAATCGCTATGGTATTTAACTTGGTCTGCGGAGGACCAGTCAACCTGTTCCTTGGAATGGAATTCCATCATCAAAAGGCGAAGGGAGAAATAAGGATAAGCCAAACCAATACATTAAAAATCTGCTTCTTGGATACGATATGGAAAACTGCAAGCCAGTTGCCACACAATTGGATCCCGGGTTTCAGATAGTATGCCTAGACACAGGGCGTAGCTCAAGCTACTGTGGGGGTCATAGGTGGCGGATCATGGACGGCCTACAGTAATGTAGGTTAGCTGCGAATAACAAATAAGCAGTCCCCGACCGAGAGCGGTAGAGAAGGAGGGTGGGGCGGAAATGCCTTAGAAACCCAATGAGCTCTTTATGACAGGACGAGTTGGCGCCGTCCTTCAACTATGCGTCTAACCTGGCCGCAGGTATAAAAGGCTATGGGAAGGAACCCAGAATAATAAACCAACCATGGAAGTAAAGGAGCAGAAAATTCGAACGGGGATATACATTCAAACGTCGGAAGGAACCGTGACTTCCGGCGGGCTATCTTCCAGCATAGCTGGAAGGGAGTCGCCAGCGGACCCTAACGTTAAAGGAGCGGGCAGCTTGGCTCCTTCAACGCTCAATACTACAAGGCAAAACACCAGTGTACAAATGGAGAATCCGTTTCAACGCAGCGCGCTTCTACGTCGATCTCCGACATCACAGGACAGTGCACTCTCAAAACTGAGTAACACCCTTTCTGAGGACAGCAAGCAACCCGTAACGGATGGGTTCACAAAACTTGGGACCCTCATTGTTGACCTGATGGAGTATGTAAACCCGCGTCATAACGTTCACAACGCGATTAAGGAGCGGATACGGGCAATAAGATCGACCTACAACAAGGTGAGAGATGAGCAAATGGCACATCGGACAATGCAAGTTCAGGGCAAGGTAGAAATGGGTACGCAAACTACACCAACGGCACCTTCCAGAGAAAATCCACTCCGCTAGGCCCTATGGCTAGTGCTGGTCGACGCACAGAAAAAATAGAAGTGCAAAAGCGGCCAAGAGAGGAAGCGGTTGATTTACGCGAGCGACAAACTACACCTAAAAGAAAGAGGTTGAGAACACCAAAGAAGATTCTTTCCAGTGCCAAACTGGGGCGAGAAAGCAGCAAAGAACCTGTGCAACTAGTGGGTGAAAACGCCAAGCAAATAAGTGAAAAGTGGACCAAGGTCAAGAGATCAAAAAAACAAAAAAAAACAACTGCAACGGAGGCCTCGCCCGGGGGCAATGATTATCACTGCTGAGGAGGGTGTTACATACGCGGACGTCCTGCGAACAGTTAAGGGTGACCCTGTTTTAAAGGACTTAAGTGACAACGTGACCTGCATCCGACGGACACAGACAGGCTGCCTGCTGCTCGAACTCAAATCTGGCGGATCCGAACATGAAGATTTCAAGGCAAAAATTCAGACCTCTCTTGGAGAACAGGCTAGCGTACGAGTGAACTGCCAGCGAGTAGCAGTTGAATGCCGAGATATAGATGAGATCACTACAAAAGAGGAAATCTGCAGTGCTCTAAAGGACCAACTGGGGCTGTCAAACGTGGAGGAATCAAATGTCGCGAGTCTTAGAAGATCTTTCAGGGGTACTCAAACAGCCACTATACATCTTGCGGTTGACCAAGCACGTAAGTCCTTAGCAGCAGGCAAAGTCCGAATTGGGTGGGTAATTTGTAGATTACGGGAGCAGATTTCAATGAAAAGGTGTTTCAAATGCCTCGAATTCGGACACATAGCGAACAACTGCAGAAACCCACAGGATCAATCAAAGCTGTGTCGAAGATGTGGAGAAGAAGGTCACGTTGCCAAAAATGGCAATAAGGATCCGAATTGTTTCTTCTGCAGGGAAACCGAAGGTTGCGATAACAAGCACGTAGCGGGTAGCAGCAGGTGTCCAGCTTTCAAGAAGGCGTTAAACTCCAGACGAAAGTGAAGTTCATACAACTGAATCTCAATCATTGTCGAGTAGCGCAGGATTTGCTTTCACAGTCGGCTTACGCGCTAAAAGCAGACGTCGCCATAATTTGCGAGCAACATCGAAATCTTCATAGTGGCGTCTGGATGACGGATGCAAGTGGTAAGGCAGCAGTATGGGCGTGCGGGGATCGGGCGTTCCAGGATGTAATGCAACAACCGGGGAATGGATACGTATGGGCTAAAATTGATGGCATCTATGTATATAGCTGTTACGCAGCACCAAGTTTTACGTTGGCAGAATATAAACGGACAGCGTAGCAATGGAGGCAAAATGGCACAATCCGAAGCTCATAGGCGGTGACTTCAACGCCTGGTTTGAGGAGTGGGGAAGCAAGAAAACAAACGCTAAGGGACGAGTTTTACTGGAAACTTTTTCGCGACTAAATATCGTCCTCGCAAACAATGGGAATGCCAACACCTTCAGTAGGCGAAAGCTTGGATCCATCGTAGACCTCACTTTTGTGAGCGACGCTCTAGTGAAGGACTTGCAGTGGTTGGTTAGCAAGCACTACACGCACAGTGACCATCAGGCCATAATAGCTACGGTGAACTGCGTACGTAACAAAAATACAATGTGTGCGAGTTCCCAGGAAAAAAACATGCTTGACTGGTCATCAAAAAAGCTAGATGAAGAAATGTTCCGGGAAATGCGACCCCCGGATATGGAAATGGACGGAACTGCATTGACGAAGGCCGCGCGAATCATCAGCGAGATACAGCGGGCATGTGATGCCTCCATGCCACGGCGTTCTCTCCACAAGGCCAGGAAGGCAAATTATTGGTGGAATGCAGAAATCCAGGAGCTTCGGAAAAAGTGTCTTAAAGCTAGACGACGTAGCCAGCACCACAGGAATACTCCAGACTCCGAAGACTTGCACAACCAATACAAATGCGCCCGGAAGAACCTACAACTTGCGATCGCTAAGAGCAAGAGAGAGCACTTCAGAAAGCTGTGTAACGAGGCCGATTCCGATCCATGGGGTGGAGCGTACAAAGCCGTTATGACTAAAATAAAGCAAAAGAATTCTCCTCAAATAAAGTGTCCGAAGATGCTCCAGGATATAGTCACAACGTTATCCCCACAGAATCGAGACAATAGCCTACCGGTAATACAGGTAGACCCTCAAAACGGGCCGGCGGTAAGCAGAGAAGAAGTATTGGCAGCCACACGCAAAATCGGTGACGAAAAAGCGCCCGGATTGGATGCGATACCGAACAAAGGGATGCCACATGTCTTCGCTGATACTTCCACAACGTGCCTACGGGAAGGCATTTTTCCCAAGCAATGGAAGCAGCAGAAATTGATGCTCCTGCCCAAGCAGGATAAACCTATTAGAGAGGCATCATCTTAAAGGCCAATATGCCTGCTGAATACGATGGGGAAGATTTTCGAGCGAGTGATATATGAACGATTGCTGTCAGAAATCGAAAGCAAAAACGGACTATCGGATCGACAATTCGGTTTTCGGAAAGAGCGATCAACTGTGGACGCTGTCAAAATGGTGTCAGGCATGGCAATGAACGCGAGGGTAAAAGGAGGATACTGCGCCGTGGTCACGTTAGACGTAAAGAACGCCTTCAACTCCGCGAGGTGGAGCCGTATTATAGCCGCTCTGGTCTATAATGGAGTGTCACGCTATTTGGCATCTATAATCGTCAACTACTTCCAGGAAAGAACCTTACGCTACGACTCAGAAGAAGGACCAAAACTCTACCTTGTAACGGCGGGAGTACCACATGGATCTGTTCTTGGCCCCCTACTCTGGAACGTAATGTACGACGGGATACTAAGGCTACGAGTACCCAGAAACGTGGTGGTGGTAGGCTTCGCCGACGATATTGGCATCGTAATTCCAACCTGTCACCTCGAAGAAGTCGAAATTTACGCAACCGAAGCAATCTGGGCTCTTAAATCATGGCTTAGTTGCGCTGGGCTCAAACTAGCCGACCGTAAGACGGAAATGGTACTAATCACGAAGCGGAGGAAACTACCAGTAGTACGAATAAATGTTGGTGACTGTATAATTACCTCGCAGCCTGCTATTAAATACCTAGGCGTAACTATCAACAGCAGACTGAGCTTCAAACCTCATCAGGAGAAAGCTGGTAAGAAGGCATCCGTTGTCGGCTCAGCACTCGCTAGAATGCTACCCAATATTCGCGGCCCGACGCAAACCCGAAGGCTTTTGATTTCAAGAGTAGTGACCTCTATTCTAATGTACGCAGCACCAGTGTGGGCACCAGCGCTACACATAAAATCGAATCGCCGAAAAATGCAAGCAGCCTACCGACTGATTGCACTTCGAACTTGCTGTGCCTTTCGAACAACGTCCTATGAGGCAACGTGTGTTATAGCCAGTATGCTGCCCATCGAAATTGTTGCGGATGAAGCGCTTCGACTCTATAAAAACGAAGCACGGACAGCGAGCACGCGAGAGAATCAAAGGCTAGTGTCAATGCGCTCATGGCAGAGTAATTGGGAAGAGGCGCAAAACGGACGTTGGACGTAGAAATTAATCCCCAACGTTGCGCAATGGGTTTCAAGAAGCCACGGAGAAACAAGCTATGACCTAACCCAATTCTTGAGCGGACATGGCGGTTATCGGTATTATCTGCATCGCTTTGGACTCGACACCTCACCGGACTGTCCAGCCTGCAAAAATGTACCCGAGGATGCGGAACACGTTATGTTTACCTGTCCCCGCTTTGATGTATGTAGAAGTAGCCTAGAAATGGAACTAGGCACAAGGATATCAGCGGTAAATATCATGCTGTAAATATGGTATATCAGCCGTAAATATCGTGCGGTAAATATCATGCTGAAATCCCAAACTGCGTGGAATGCCGTCGAAAAAACACTTACAAATATTCACCGTAAACTGCGTGGCGCGGAAAGGGACAGAAAGAAGGAAGAAGAAAGGATGCGTAGGAGCAGCTTATTGCTGATCCACCCCCACGAAATAATGCTGAATAAGTAGTCCCGTGGGGAGTGTGGAAGAAGAAGGAGGTAGTTTTATTCGGTAAAAATCCGGCATGTTCCAGAGCAGGAGCCTTGAAGCATCTTCTGGAAGATTTCCACCTTCCAACGACGAAAAAAAAAGATAGTATGCCTAGAATCAAGTTGTCACAAAGCAGATGCGAAAACCTATCAATCTATCATTGGGGAGCTCATGTATCTAGCGCTGTCAACTTGCCCAGATATATTGCATTCCGTATGCAAACTCGCACAAAAAAATAAAGATCCCCACATTGAACATGAAAAAGCTGCAAAACACATACTTCGGTATTTACAGGGCACGATGGATTGGTCTCTACATTATAAGAAGAATGAAAAAGCCATAGAAGGCTATGTAGATGCAGATTGGGCCGGAAGTACCGATGACAGGAAATCTTATACAGGATACTCCTTCTACCTTGCAAGGTTTGCATTCGCATGGGAGTGCAAAAAACAAGCAACGGTCGCCCTCAGCAGCACTGAAGCGGAATACATGGCAATGTCTGCAGCTGCCAAAGAAGCTGTGTTCCTGAAAAGGCTTGTTCGTGAGTTTGGCGTTTGCACTGATGATTCACCTATTCTACTCTACGGTGATAATATAGGTGCACATTTACTGGCGAAGAACCCTGTTCATCACTCACGAACCAAATATATTGACATCAGGTATCACCATATAAGAGATCTAGTTAATAATAATGAAATCGTATTACAGTATGTAGCTACTAATAAGATGATATCAGATTTGTTAACTAAAAACCTTTGTAAGCAAAAACATTGTAAACTAACGGCCATGATGGGTCTATATAAATAATTCTTTATTTATCACTTTGAGGGGACGTGTTGACATATTCATACCTGCAAAGCGAACGCAGTAAGCATTATATAATTGTCATACTTTTAATGTCAGTCTAAATAAAACTGCTCGAGCATTCGGACGTGTTTTGTTAATTTCCCGATAAGCAAAACTTAACAGTAACAATGTTAACTGAAACTCTCAAAAAAAAATTCTAGCGCACCTGAACCGCTAGAAATTTAGTCGATGTTCGAAGAAATGAATAAATATTGCGTTTTTATACATTTTTTTTGTACATGCCTGCAATCCAGATATTTTGGCAGATATTACAGAGGCTCTTCAAGGCTTTAAATTTTCGGACAGTATGCAAAACAAGGTTAAATGAACGGGGCGCAGTTTGGTTATCAGAAACATCTGTGGGATTTATGAAAGTTTCTTTAACTGCACCAAAGGTTGTTGAAAGTTGTGATCGATATGATATATCGGTTGTTTTTTTTCTAATATTATTGCTATGAATTTGCTATTCTAAATTTCACTATAAATATCTTTAAATTTTTTGTTTAATATAACAACCGATAATCCGTTCCGAATTTTTCATTTATTAATTTTGCGATCAAACTGTCGAGTAGGTATATGTCTTTTTTATAGAGATAGTTTTCAAATTCGGTTTCGATCGGTCCTGGTTGATGATGTCCTTTTTCTCAGCAAATTACTGAGATCCAATGAAATTAAATTTAAATTAATTGACGAATTCACAGAACAAGTGAATACATTCACCTATTTCAACCTTTCAATATTTAAAATATCAATTAAAAATATCCTGTAATATTACACAGTAATTTTATACATTCAATTCTACACAATTCTAGTCTACAACTTCACCGATTACTACCAAATCCTATAAGCTATAAGTGACTAAAAGCATTCGCCAATTGAAAACACCTTCATAAAAGTTTCTATACAAAATAGAACATACAAAAAAATAATGTCATAATATAAATCATAAATAAAACACATACAATAACGACTTATTGAATCCATAGCCTCTGGCAATGTTTGTCACATATCGTAATTCAAATTCGCTCACAGCAAGTATTCTTCATTCACAAAAAATCTGTACAAGCAAAGTTAAATGATAGCAATAACAATTTACCCTGCTGCTAGTGAGGAGAACGCAGGAATATGTTCCTCCGCTCTGAGTCTCTCTCTTGAGAAGATAATTTCCCCTAGGAAGCAACATTTTCATTACTTCCAAACAGATCGTATGAACACATTTTTTTTAATGACGTCACAGTCTAGTCTATATGGGGTCAAACAAACGGTCGTAGATGCAATTTTTACGTTGCTTCCAAGCCGTTGCTGTGCTTTCATTATTTTTATTCTGTGGCGTTACCAGATCAACTGTGTGAGATGTTCACAATTTGATTTGAAATTTTTTTTTTTAAATAAATGTTTATACGCGATTATTTCACGATTTCGAATAAAAAACAATTCAAAATTTATGTCAGCCACATGTAAGGGAAGCAATGCTTCCCTTGCTTCGATGAACGCCACGCCACGGATATATATATATATATATATAAATATATATATATTACCCTATATATATATATATATATATATATATATATATATATATATATATATATATATATATATATATATATATATATATATATATATTACCCATATATACTACCCTGCGAATTTGATCTCCATCCGGTGACTGGATTCGTAGTTATTGGACTAAAAAGAAATTTAGTGTTACCAGCCGCAACACTTTTCAAATAATCGAAAACTTAATAATTGCTGTTTATATTCACTATAATATCATTACTATTTGAAAATGTTACGGTAAAAAACACAAAACCAACAATAGCTGGTAACTCTAGCATGGCTTTTCAACCAGAATCGGCCTGAATAATGCCTATTATAGGTCTCATTAGTTGTATGAAATTCGTACTGATTGCATGACTGCACTGGAAGTATTAGGGCAAAAAGTTTTATTTTCATGAGCGAATTTTCAAAGCCAGTGACACAAAAATTATAATAGCTGGCAGCACCAATCGAGTTTTTCAACCAAAATTCTATCAAACACGGCTTAAAATAAAGTGCAGCTACTGTGTCAATTTCATGAAAATCTAGTAACTGAATCAGAATTCTTAGGGCAGAAAGCATTTTTTTTGTAATTTTTCAAGATGGCAACACTGGCACAAAGTTGTCCACAATTAAAAATCCCTTCTATCACACCTGGGCCTATTTAAGTCCAATGTATTCTGTAAATTTCAACTGTATCTGATTATTGGTTCGTTGAGTTTCTCGTGAGCAGAAGTTTTTGATACTAAAAAAAATATAAGTGAATTGGGAAATGGTTACCGTTCTTGTCCGACATGAAATTTCCAAAGTTTGTCTTTGACTTTGTAGACAAAGCATAAGATTTGCTTACAAGTTGGTTTTAATTATAAGAAACAGATAGTTGTTATGAGATTCGATGGTTTGAATGTATTCACTTTCAGTGCCTACTGTGGCTACAGAGTTGCTAGAACGTGCATCAAAAACTACACGAGTGTGACACTTATTAACATAAATATGTCCTGTAAATTTTATAATGCTTTAATTAACTTAAGTTATCCCAATTCAAAAATTTTCAAATTTTCCCAATCTTATTTAAGGCGCCTAGCGCAGATATAAGGTTAAAAATTTCAAAAAAGCTATCATATTTACATTAAAAACGAGTTCAGAATTTATCACATTAACTTTATTTTTGCAAAAGCTATTCATTGATAAATTTTAACGTTTTTGCATCATGTCAACTAAAAATTTTAAAAATTCCGATTTGCACAAGAACGGCAACCCATCACTAAATTATCTCTATTTTCAGCACTCGAAAGTTCTGTTCACAAGAACTGACGATCGGATAATGCGACAAATATGGAATTCACAGAATATGTTAAAATTATCTAGGACCAGGTCGAATAGAAGTGATTTTAAAATACAGGCAACACTGTGGCAGTGGTGCCACATAGAAAAATCGCTGAGAAAAAAAACTGGCTTTTGGCCTATAGCTTCCGATTAAGCCACCAGATTTTAGCCAAATTCACGCAGAAGGTGAACCTTACTCTCAGATAGATTTCATAGAAATTTGGTTGAAAATTTGTTTAAGGGACGCCAGCTACGGCACTTTTTGTCTCCTTAATATTTTAAATTTGCTCAGAAAAATTAAGATTTTTCCCCATAACTTCCGATGCAGTGACAAAATCAAAACGAAATTCATGTGCTAAGCATATCTTGTTGCGTTTATTATTCTGTTGGAATTTCGTTGAAAAACCGTGAAGCTATGATGAATTTCGTAATTTATTGACATTTCTTTATCGAGCGATGTTGTCATAAAATTTCCAAATGGGAATGATCTTGCAATGAAAATTAACAAGAAATATTTACGGTTCAAAAATTTAAAAATTTTGGACGATGGTAACCCTTAAATTAAATTCACTCCTATAACTTATAGCACAGCCATTCAATCGAAACGAAATTCATAGATTATGTTAAACACAACGTGAAGCAGTTATGGTGCTAGCACATGAAGAATTGCGTAAATATCGCACCAACAGATGCTTTTCATAAGCAAAGCATTTACAATAAAATAAGCAACCGATATTTAAATTTTCCGAGTTTTGGAAATTTTTCGGATGGTAACCCCAGACATAGTTTAATCGCTGAAACTTTCGATGACATCCTCGGATGAAAATAAAACTCAAAGGACAGGTTTATTAAGCACGAGCATGTTTTGGTAGATTTATTGCTACTGTGTTGGACAAATGTTGCCAGCACTGAACATTTTCATCATTTGTTTTATAGGAAATGCTGTCAGAAAATAATATTTGTTCCTTTGAGTAAGAAATAATTAGTATGATACTACAAAGAAGTGTATAACGTCTTCACACATTTTTGAATCCCTCAAAGATAGCTTCTTCGAAAATTAGTTTTCTAGCGGTTCTGATGCGCTAGACTTTTTGTTTGTTTGTTTATTTAGACAGCCAACTAGACAACGAATCAAATGTTGGAACTTTTGAAATTATTCGAATTAATGTTAGTTGTTTTTGGACCCCCTCAACGGTCCCGACCTTGCCGCGGTGAGGGGGCTCAGGGCAGTGGCTCATTAGCCAGATGAGTTGCTGCCTTGCTAAAGGGACATTAGGGTAAGTAGACCCCGAACAGAAAACCAATCATGGACGAAGAAAAAGGAGGAAAACTTACGGTACAGGGGGTCGGATACCCAGTACCGGCGGCCGTCAGGGGTGAGCGAGCAGGCCCCGGGTCGTCGTCATCCATCGACTGCAATGCTATGGAGGTTGACCACTTGGCCACCGTAGCAGATCTAATTACAAGTGGTCCTACACAACTCGAAGAGGTGGTGGAATCGGTTGCGGACCCTTTCAGGAGGAGTTCCAAACTACAACGATCCCCACCTCGAACAACAACCAAATCGGTAGCTAGCACCTCCGCTGGCTGCCATTCAAGTCACACGAAGCTAATGCGCTCGGGTGCCAGAGTACTCGTAGACTCGGACTCGGAGAGCATGGTTTCGACCGAAGCGGAGGAAGAGCTGCTCAAATCGCCTGAGCAAGGCAAAGGTGCTGGTCCCCACAAGAGGAACAAGACCAAGCCGAGCAAAGAGGGCAGGAAAGCACTGGCGGAGTACAAGTCGGCACTGCGCATCGTCGACAGGCTCAGCGACAAACCAACCATCTCCGCGGAGGAGAAGGATCGGCTAAGTTGGGCTCGGACGGCGGTAGCAAAAGGCCGGGAACACTTCGCTGGGAAGGAAAAGCTGGTTCTCAAGGACTCTGCTTTCCACAACAAAGTGGAGCAGAGCTTGTTTAAGAGGCTAGCAGAGAAAAGGCCGAGATCGACCGAGGATGAAAAACCGGCGTCTAAGAGGCCAAAGAGCGCGACAAGTCGGCAAGGGGTCCAACAACCCTCTAGCTCGAAGCCGAAGAAGACTATGAAGGTCAGCGATGTGGCTAAACAGCACCGCATCGTGGCTCTAATAGACCGCAGCAATCCCTTGGGTCAATTGTCGCTCGAGAAGTGGAAGACCGTAGAGTCAGGCCTGCTCAATGCGATGATTGACCGCATGGAGAAGCACCCTGAGCTGGCTATGCCTTCGTTGGACGGGGCAGGCTGGTTCAGAGGTGTTAAGATCATCAAGTGCAACGACGAGCTCATGTTGCGCTGGTGTACTGCTGTAGTCCCGGAACTACCGGATCTATGGGAAGGAGCTCGACTTGAAATCGTTGATAGAGGGAGCATCCCAACTCTACCCAGAGTGAAGGTGACAATACCGCGGATAGTGGAACCGGAGGTGGCCCTAAAGTTACTTCAAAGACAGAATCCGGATGTTCCAACTCAGGATTGGAAAATCCTGGACGTCAAGAAGCCACAAGAACAAGACGGGGGGCAGGTCTACATCCTCCAAATTAACAAGGAGGCTGACGACCTGCTCTATCCGCGCTTTGGCAAAATGGCTTGGGGCGTAGGCAGTGTTTACCTGCGCCTGAAAAAACGCCACCCGAAGGATGATAACATTAATACCCTGGAGGTCGGCGAGATCGAGAGGGATCTGGGCACTATTGACCTACGGGGTACAACGGCCGATCCCAAACTGGACGATGCGCAGGATAAGGAGGATGCTGAGGCCAAGACTCAAACTACTGCAGATCAACCTGCACCGCAGTAAGTTGGCCTCGGCAGTTAATAGAGAATTGGAGGGTTCTCGAAGGCCCATCGTTTTCTGATCACTGTTATATAAGTTACTCTTTAAAACTCAATGTTACTCGCAATTACCGTCCGTTTCGCAATCCCAGAAATACTGACTAGCTGAACTTCGAACGGGAGGTGAAAAATGGCCTAGGCCCTCCTCCGAGGATTGGCGGTGTAGCTGATCTGGAGGCTGCGGTTAACGCACTTACGGGTAAACTCGTTAAAGCTTTTGCACGGTCCTGTCCCCAAGTCCGTCCGAGGCGCAAACCCAAGCCACTCTGGTGGAACAGGGACCTGGGTTGTCGCAGAGGACAAGTTCGTGAATTGTTCAAGTTAGCCAAAGCAGCTGACTACAATGAATGCTGGGACGAATACAAGGACGTACTTATGCTCTATAAATCAGAAATCAGGAAAGCCAAATGGAGCTCCTGGAAAGAGCTGTGCGGTAGAATCGAGACCACATCGGAAACGGCGAGACTTAGGAATCTGCTGGCTAAACGCCCTGTCACGCCTAGCCTGCTTTGTAAGCCGGATGGGGAGTGGACAAGCAGCGGCTCGGAAACGCTGAGGGTCCTCGTAGACACTCACTTCCCGGGCTGTCGGGATGAACCCGCCCCCTCCATTTGTCACCAGACGTCTGAACTGCATGACACCGAAGGCATTGGCGAAGTCATCACCAAGCCGAGGCTGGTCTGGGCAATTGAAACCTTTAAACCCTTTAAGTCCCCAGGTCCGGATGGGGTCCTACCGGCCATGCTCCAAAAGTCAGGTATGCTTACCATTCCCTGGCTCATGCAAATTTACAAAGGTTGCTTAGCACTAAGCCACGTGCCTGCAGCCTGGAGTATCGCTAAGGTTGTATTCATACCCAAGGCAGGTAAAATCAACCATGCTTACCCGAAGGACTACAGGCCAATTAGCCTGACTTCCTTCCTTCTTAAAGTTTTTGAAAGATTACTGGATCTCTATATCAAACAAAGACTTGGTTCTCAAGCCCTATCGGATGCCCAAAACGCATACATTAAAGGCAAATCCGTAGAAACGGCTCTACATAGGGTAGTTCTCGAAATAAAAAAAGCACTCCGCTACAAAGAATACACTTTGGGAGCTTTTCTAGATATTGAAGGCGCCTTCAATAATGTGCACACAACAGCCATTATGGAGTGCCTCCGTGCAACCAACATCCACCCCTCTATTTGTAGCTGGATTAGCAATCTGCTTAAGTGAAGGCTCATAACAGCTGAGTGGGCGGGGTCACAGATCACTAGGAAGGTCCATAGAGGCACGCCGCAAGGAGGAGTTCTATCCCCTCTCTTATGGAACCTGGTTGTAAATACAATTTTGGATAAACTGGAGCGCAAAGGACTCACGGTTGTGGCCTATGCCGATGACATCGCGATATTAGTCTCGGGTAGGTTTCCGCACACAGTTGGCCAACTCATCGAGTATGCTCTGGGGCTTGTTGAGGAATGGGCAAATAACGTGGGCCTTGGCATCAACTCCAATAAAACTGACCTTGTACTTTTCACAAGGAAGTACAAAATTCCTGAATTACCTCCAATCAGGTTGGGCGGCGCCAGCTTAAGCCTCAAGTCGTAAGCTAAGTACTTGGGTCTTACTCTGGACAGCAAGCTCACCTGGAAGGCGAATTTGGAGGAGAGAGTAAAGCGGGCCAGCAATGCAATTTACGCCAGCAGGAGTGTGCTGGCTAAAACGTGGGGTCTAAGTCCTGCCTTAACACACTGGATCTACATGGCAATAGCCAGGCCTATCCTTGCGTACGGATGTTTGGTCTGGTGGCCAGCAGTAAATAAGACTACCTTTGCTAGCATGGCGAACAGAGTTCAGCGGCTGGCGGCTCTCTGCACTACAGGTGCCTTAGCCTCGACTCCTTCGTCTGCTTTGAATGTCCTGCTTCATCTCCCTCCGCTTGACCTCTTCGTGAAGGGCGCTGCCGCAAAAGCTGCTGTCAGGCTTAGGGAATCGGGACACTTTGAGCCACGATCCTTCGGCCACAGCAGAATTGAGCGGGGGTACGCAGGTAGCACCGACTACTTGGTCCCCACTTTGTGCTTCGTGCGCGGATATCAGGCGACCGTGGGGGATGGGCAGGAGTGGAATCGGCAAATGGGCGCAACAACTCTTAGCATCTACACTGACGGCTCTAAAACGGCTCCCGGAGTGGTTGCTGCAACTTCTTCCGCAGAGGCAACTATGGAAGCAGCTTTTAGGCTTCCTAACCAGTGTAGTATTTTTCAGGCGGAGGTTTTTGCGATACGTAAAGCCGCAGACCTAGCATACGCCGGAAATACCACAAATGAAGAAATCAACATCTATACAGACAGTCAGGCGGTGGTTAAAGCACTGATGTCTTACACATACAAATCGAAGTGTGTACTTGACTGCATTCAGGCCCTGAATAGACTGGCAGCAACAGAAGAGTCAGGATTTTCTGGGATCCTGGTCACAAGGGCATTGAAGGAAACGAGAGGGCGGGCGCGAGTTACAGTTACACCACCATAAGCAACGAATCCACCAAGCAACGTGACCTCAAATGCACATCCGGCTATGACACCTTTCGTCTACAACATTTCCCGGCACATGCCGCAACGTAAACAAAATGCAAATTCCAAATTCATTGAATCTAGAATAACACCTGCTGCAAGTCAGCAGTTCAAATTATAATAAATAGATGTAGCGAATCAACCTGAGTCAGTTTTATAATCGAAGTCCATAATAAACGTTTGATAAAAGAATTGAAATATCGTTTTTTTTTTCAAAAAGCTCTAAGTTGAAGATTTAACTGGCGCAGTCGGTAGGATCGGGTGTCGTGGCGTTTCAAATCGATCACGTGAAATAAAATAACCGACGGTTTATCGATTAAAATAATCGACGGTTTATTGATTAATTAAATTAGTATCGGCGGGTCGAAGGAATGTCGGCCAAACGCGAAAACGTGATCGGCAGTGCAAAATAACTGTGAAAATTAACTGTGTCGTGTGCAAGCACTTACGGGGGAACACCGTAAGAAAGTGACCAGTTGGCAAGAAACACCACAAGTAGGACAAAGGATATAGGAATCCTCGTTGAGATCTTTAAATTGATCAAAGTCCTACTCATCATCGGGTAAGTCGAAATTGGATTTCCTTATATGTCCTCTCCTAATAAAAGAAAACGTTCTACTTCACCCTATCCAACTAATCTACCTCGTAGAAGTAAGTTTAGCAATAGAAAACTAGAAAATATTAGTGAACAAAGTGGTGATTCGAGTGATGGTGAAATTTCCGGAAGTTCAAACAGTAGATAGAGAATGGCGGTTCTGGATCCTCATCCTCATCCTCCTCCTCTGAGGAGGGTGACGTCACTGAGGAGGATGACGTTACTGAGGAGGATGACGTTGATGTGGAGGATGACGTCACTGAGGAGGATGACGTTAATGTGGGGGATGACGTTAATGCGGGCGATGACGTTTGCGTAACGCGTGGGAATTACGATGATGTCATTGTGGCCTTGACCGTCTTATTTAAATTGGGAATTTCCAAGCGCTAGCCATTATCGCAAAGCGTGTGAATTTTATTGATAACAACATTTCACAGATGTTAACGTTTTTTATAATCATGCGACCTTAACCGTCCTATTAAAATTGGGATGAATGGCTAAATTTCACGATTATCGCATAGCGTTTGAAATAATTAGACTTTGATAACAGCATATGAATTTCACAAATGTTATTGTTTTTTATAGTCATGTGCTTGTGTCTTTATTCAAATTTAATTATAGCCTATGGGGGGGGGGGGGTGAATGGCTTTGAATTTCGCAACAAGAGAAATGCTAACGTTTTTTATAGCGAAGATGGGGTCATGTGACCTTGATCGTCATAGCGCCGGCGATTGAAATAATTAGAATTTTATTAAGCGTTTGAAATAATTAGAATGTCAACAAATGAGTGAGAAATGTTATTGTTTTTTGTCATATGTTTGGGTCTTTGACCGTTTTATGGGGTGAATGGCTTTGATTTCGCAACATGAGAAATATGACAACAAAGGAATTTCACTTGAGAAATGTTATTGTTTTTTATAGTCATATGTTTGTGTCTTTGACCGTTTTATTAAAATTGGGGTGAATGGTTTTGATTTCGCAACATGAGAAATGTTAGCGTTTTTTAGCATGCGCGTGATAAGAGAATAGGATATCCGGTGAATGAGAATATTTCAACAATGGTACAGCGTGTAAAAAAAAGCAGTGACTATGAAAAAACTTGAGTTTCATTGATAGCAGCAGCAAACGAATTTCGCAATATGAGAAATGCGTTTTTTTAGCGAGAATAGGATTTCCGGTGAATAAGAATTGTACAGCGATATGGTACAGCTTGCAAAAAAAAAGTGTAGTTGCGTGATAAGAGATTGCTTTAAAAGGAGGCTGTTTGCAAGCATCTACATCAGAAACGTTTAAGTTTTAATATGGAGAGCCATTTGTCAATAAAAGTCGGTGACAGCGAAATGAAATTATTCGCTACCCACTACACGATCGACGACATAGAATTTCTCTACAGCGTCGACATAATGGGCAAAATATCCGGGAGGGAGGACCGAGTCATTATCTACCACCAAAACACAGTGGTGGTGATTTATAGGAGCCACTACTTAGTCAACGGGGTGAAACACATGTGGGATTGAGCAAAAGCAGCAAAATTAAAAAACAGCCCTTTTCAGGGCTAACAAAATTCTATTCAAAGAGTAAAATATGTTTCAACGCAAAAAAAAAATAAAAAAAACAGCCCTTCTCAGGGCTATTAAAAAGTGAAATTTTGATTGAATGAAAGATTGCCTGTTAGGTAACAAATGAATATTTTATTTTCATTTCGTTTACATCATAGGTTATTCATTAGCATGTACAAATATATATTAATACAATTTTGAGCAGAACAACGGATATTAGGTTTTTTAAATTGATGTATTTCACAATATATTGTAAAATTTTCAAGATCGCTTAGCCTAGGTATTTCAAGCTGCACTATTTTAGTGGTTGGGAGGTATTGTTTGATGAATCGTTCTTTGGTATCTCCTTTAACGTATATAGTGCAGTCGGAGTAGTGGTTCAGTATCATTGGTAACTGGTTATAGTCCATGTTGCCATCAGTCCAGCACAAACCATTTATGTTTTCGACTTCAAATTGGTTTTGTTGGCATGCTTTTGCGGTTAGCTCTTGATGCGGATAAGGTGGAGCGAAATGGTAAAGTATTGGGCATACCGATCCAAAAGGAAGAATAGCAAGTTCCTTGATAAAATATTGCCTGGAATTCCCCGAAACGAATTGAATGTCGAATATATACTTATTCATGTTGATGCTGTTGCTGTTGATGGTGTCGATAGTACGCTTGAAATGAGCAAATAAACTCTCCAGTTTATGTATATATCGCAGCCGGATTGCTACTTAGGATTGGTTCTTTGTTGTTGTTGTTGTTGTCGTGCAACGCTTTGATAGAAGTATGTATTGCCTCATTAGCTTAAAAACATATTTTGTGTCTGTATGGTAATAGTGGCAAATACATGTATCAGCCCCTGATTTGATGTTCGAATCAGACCATTCACATGTTTGGTAATGCATCCCGTATTTACTGCATACTTTTTCGCCCATGTTTCGATATTTAGAGATATATTCTTCAATAATTGATTGATGTTCGGGGAAAATGTTGGGATATTCTTCCAGGAAGTGTTGCAGGATCATTGCTTCGAAAATCTGATATTGAACTGATCGCGTCAAGTTTCGATTGAATTATGACAAATATTATGAGATGTTCATGCTATAAGTTTGCTTCATTGATTTAATGTCGACTACAACCTCTGTACGTTATGTTGGATCATGTTGTTTGACATATTCTACCTCTCCATTGCTTAAAATTCTTTCAGCATCGAACTGATGATATTCATAACAACTAATATTGAGAGTTCGCTTAGCATAATTGCTGTCGTAAGTGCATCGAACATTAATAGATCTATCACCATCAAATTGTAGGAAAAAATGTCTGTAAAATTTGTTGGAACTTTCAATAATTCCAGCTATGTCCCGTTCTTTTCTTATCAAATCTGACCTAAAACCTGCAATAGCTTCCTCAGCTGTGACGTATTTTGTATCAGCGGTAGATGGTTCAATAGTTGTTGCTGCTGGTATAGTTGTTTCTGTTGTAGCTGCTGTCTCGCTTTCGCTATCATTAAGAGGTGTATCAATAACGCTCGTTGTATTGCTGGCTGTTAGTAGTCGAAACGATAAACCAATTTCAACTGTATTGTTACCAGGCAGACTGATGTTGAAATTCAGGCTACGAGTGCTATCGCTGGCGAGGTCTATTTCAGGAATTGGGATCACCGCGGCACGGCTTTGTAGATACAAACTACATGCCAGCACTAATAATATGCATAAAAATTTCATTGTCGTCCAGTCAGTTTGAAAACAGAATAATGACTACTACAAATGATCATTGGCCACGCTATTTAAGTCTAAATGCGAAACAGGAAAAAGAAAATGATCCGCTAGTATTTTTTCTCTTACAGCTTAAGCTGAAGAATCTCTGA
Source organism: Nemotelus pantherinus (assembly GCA_963978885.1). Classification (NCBI taxonomy): domain Eukaryota; kingdom Metazoa; phylum Arthropoda; class Insecta; order Diptera; family Stratiomyidae; genus Nemotelus; species Nemotelus pantherinus. The sequence continues at coordinate 121,902,094 of OZ022263.1, forward strand.
ATGTTTCCCCATGCCGTCATCCATAGATTCGGGGTTTCGTTTGCTGGTATCTCTACGCATTCTCTCTTTGATTTTCGCTTCCTCACTCTCTCTCTCCAGACGCAATCTGTAGAATGTTTCGCCTCGATACCATTCATCGCTATAGTTGAAGGGGCATCCGTTTGGAAATTTATTAAGTGATTTGGAGCTTTTAAAGCCGCTGATTGTTGTTCCCATTAAAACGATATCACCTCCTTAAATAGAAACGCTGCCGTTACGCAACTTGTAACGATAAAGAATATAATCATACTCACCAAATGCTTGAATCTGAACGTGCTGAAATGGCTCGAAATTGAAAAGATCATTGAAATTCTTGGGAATAGGTTCACCATTTCGTAGTCTTAGCGCTACTGATTTTGAACCATCGTGAGGAGTCATATGCAACTCAAAAAATCCGCCAGTCAATGTTATATTGATAATTCGAAAAGATAACCACACATGCTCACAGATACAATATTCAGTATTACTTCGAATTACTTCGATCCAAAACATTTTTTCTTTTTTCACCACCACCAAGCTCCCTTGCAAGAATGAACACTTTTGATCTTGTTTATTATTTATATATACACATCCAGGCAATGAAAAAAACTAATTTTGTATCAAAAGCTGCATTTATTACTCTCTATGAATTTCGTACATTGCATATTAACTAGTAAATGTTGAAGAGTATTGGGGTCTGATGATGAGTCAGCTGTCTAACCTATGATGGGAAATAATTAATGATATAAAAAAACATTCTCTTAATTCACTTACTATTTTAATGAGCCAATATTTACGTTGTTAGAGGATTGTATGAAAATAGCTTATCATGTAGCAGTAGGCAGTATGCAGAGGTGTTCTCAGGAATGTTTTGCGATGTCTGGAATTCCACTCGAACATCCACGGGACCTGCTTTAATTGCTTCATTTTGCCGAGAGCAATCGATAACGATGAGAGGCGCGATTGATTTGAATTGTTCGCGACTTATCAACGGTTGCGGTGATTTATTGTAGTAAGATGATTGGAATTTGCAATACATATCGTACAGTAATGCAAACTGATCCTTATCAAATTTAATGTTCAGATCCTGGTATGGGTAAACTTCCGAGTTTAAATGAACTTTGAAATTCGTCAAGTGACATGAATCAAATTTAGATGCGTCTTTTGCCTTGTCATTTTTTCGGGCAGTTTGAAAAGCGAATATTACATAGCGCGGCTTTTCCATTTGATTTGAGGTTTTGATTGGCCATGTATGATGCGTTGTTTGCGGAACCGATGGCAGTTCATACAAGTCCCATGATCGAAAAGCAATGTCTAGAAAACGATTGGCTTCGGTTATTTTCAGCAAGCCGAGCTTATCTTGATCAGACACGGTAACGTGAGGCATATGCCATTGCAGCTTGGAAATCTTCATTGAACATGGCGGTTCGGTTTTGCAAAATTGTGAATTCAGGTCAGTTCTGGAACGAATCAGCACCAACTCGTGTCGTGCATTCATTATAATTTTTTTGAAATCTTCTGCAAAACCTAATAGCATTTTCAGTGGAATGCAAAAATTAAAAGTCGCATCTGAATTTATGCTTAAATTAGTGATCGACCAGCATGCGTTAAGTAGCATTTTGCTCTCATTCTCTGACAAAGATATTTTGTTTTTGATTGTCGACGTCAAGCCTGGGTTTTTTGCACGATCGATTTCGATGCCATTCAGTTCGTAGCGGATTTCTTCAAACAAAAAAGCGATCGCGTTATTCGTTAAATGAACTTCGTCAGGTTTCACGATCGCATCTCCTTTGAATATCGCATCTCCCTCGCTGTAGACAAGACTCTCGCACGGTAGCAAAAATAGATCTTGGTTTTGAATTGCAATACGAATTTCATCATTGTTGTTAAAAGCATTAACGAATGGCGAGTAGCTATGGTATTCGATTTTTGATATGCTGTTATCATAGCTAACACTTTCCGCCACTTGTAGTATGTCGGCCATTTTGTATAGAATTCAATTTTTCTTCAATGTAAATCCTTGTGATATGAGAAACTTTTTATTATAAGCCTTTAAAGGGGTTCTTCTTCTTCTTCGTTGAATTTTCGTTGTTTGATGTTCAAGAGATGCTGAGTGAATGCCATCAATCGTGTATGCTCTGGGGTTTTTATTCACAATTCTATTATAAACCTGCATAGTCTATCGGTTTCAAATGAAGTCTTATTGTTATATTTTCTCCTCTAAAATTCACTAGATCCCCGTCCTGATCCACAAGCTTCAGCGTGATTGTACTTATCCGTCTGGAGTTCACCGGTAAATATATCACATTTTTCGGAACCTCAACTATTTTATACCCTGGTGCAACTTTCGGAGAAAACTCATGGACTGTATGCACTTTGGAACTATTGGAATATGACCCGGAAATGATATTGCATTCCACACGAATCGCATTTACTTTGATTATATTGACCGGCAAGTCGGATTTATGGATGACGTTCGGTGTAAGCACTTGCTTGCTGAAGCCCAATAGTGATCCAATGGAATTCAACCTATTGAAATATATTGCCGCATTGCTTTTGATTTCCACTTGCAGTGTATTGTTATTTGCATGCAATGAAACTTGTACTCTGTTTGCAGCTCTAGAATGGGAAAATAGTCCACGCTCAGCACTGATTTTTCTCCGGTGAAACTTAATGCATAAGACATGACTGTATGAAATAAAATAACTGATTTTCATGTAAACAAGCTTTATTTATACGATTCATCTTCACATTGTTTTCGTAATAAGAACATTAAGCATAAATGACCACAAATTACTGTGTTATAGTCCTGATAACGGTCATGATTATATTTGATGTTTCGTCCAAGATACATAATGATTTCATTCGATGGTTGAAGATTGCCAAAGCTGTCAAAGTACTCGATGTTTTGGTTATGCTTGCTATATGCTACCCAATGTGTTCCCGGTCCAGATGAGTTGTCCAAATTCACTATTCCTCGTTCACATAGCCATGGTTTCTTAGGTAAAGTATCGCACATGAATACTCCTCTAAAATGTGTAATATGCCGTTTGCAAAATTCATTCAACTCATTTTCATTTAGCGGTCTATTGGGTAGCTTCTCTATTAGTTTTTTGAAGGCTTCAGGTATAGTCCAAGCCCCTTTTTATGCGGCCTCAAATAAATGCCACGACCTACCGCAACTTCCTCCATTCTTTTATTGTGTCGAATAGCTTCTTCTAGTTTTTTCTTAGCACTTTGAGCAGAATGAATGGCGTTAGCTACCGCTGAACCGCCTCCAATCAAAGATCCTATAGCAGCTAGTATAGGGATAATAGGCAACACTCCTCCAGTTTTCGGAATAGGTATAATCCTAGGAATTTGCATGGGTTTCTTTCGATTTTTAAGAACGGTTTTGACTGCGTCGGATGCGATTTGAATTGCTTCCGATGTACTTTGTGGATTGCGTAGTTTTAGTATATGTCGCGCTTTTCTGACCACTTGTTTATAAGATGGTATTTGATATTTTCTCGCATTGCTTTTTTTCACCCGAGAGCCTTTCTTCTTCGTCTTCATTTGCGATGAGTGTCCCATTCCAGCTTTTGCTTTCGCATTCATCAAATTTGTCACAACCCAAGCACTGGTGCGTTCACCCAAACTTGCTTCTCTTGATTTAACTCGTTCCCACGCCTTTCCCGCTAAAATTCGATCGGCAATATTTCGGTTTTGAGTATCTTTATGCGTAGAATATGCTATATCATGTTCTTTACAGGCCTGGTCCAAAGGATTTACACCTGGATCACCTCTTTGTAAACGTTCTTTTAACTTTGTACCAGGGCCGCAATATTGATAGCCAGGTATGTGCAGTTCAACTGGGAGCCTGCTTATAATAGAATTTAGTAAGCCGCTGCCTTTTGCCGACTTCTTTCGATTGAACGACTTTCTACCAATGATGTTGTTATGAGTAATCATATCACTTATATACTTTTTCAGCACACACTAATGTTTCAGTCAGAAGCGTAAATCGAATGGCAGCAAAGCTATATAAACAAGTGCTTTTATAAATGTTTGTACAGTCAACGGAGAAAAATGCGATTTATCAAACAGCGTGAATCTCTATCAGTCAAAAATATCTCAATTACTGAGGGGCAGAATGAACATAAGCATGGGTCCTTACTACCAAATAGCATTCGGTCACTGATTGTTGGACCATCAAACTGCGGGAAAACTAATTTAATGCTTACTTTAATAACCCACCAAAATGGCCTGAAATTCGCAAATCTCTACATTTATTCAAAGTCTTTGCAACAACCAAAGTATCAATATTTAAGTCAAGTTCTTGATCGAGTAAAGAGCAAAGGCTACTACACGTTTTCAAACAATTCGGAAATAGTTCCTCCAGAACAAGCAAAATCCAACTCTGTATTCATATTCGATGATGTAGCATGTGAGCGCCAGCATAATATACGAGCGTACTTTAGCATGGGAAGACATCAAGATGTTGACAGCTTTTACTTATGTCAAACATACACTAGAATTCCTAAGCATTTGATACGAGATAACGCCAATCTCATTATAATCTTCAAGCAGGATGATATGAACCTGAGACATATATACAACGATCATGTTAATAGTGATATGACATTCAATCAATTCCGTAACGCATGCGGCGAGTGTTGGCAAAACGATTATGGCTTTCTAGTGATCGACAAGAATTGCAGCGTTGAAAGAGGAAGATATCGGAAAGGGTTCGATACTTTTATTCAATTATAAAAGCTAGCGATATTGCAAATTTGGAATTAGTTTAACACTTACTTTGAACTTGAACGGAACCGCTCAACAGAGTCTATCAGCTTCAGATCAGATCATCAGATCGCCAATCAGCACCAGATCAACAGTTTAACAGATAAACAGCTCTGTTGAACTGGTAAACAGACCAGTTGAACCGAAAAAACAGCTCTATTGAGCAGATGAATATGACGATTAAACTTTATAAAAAAAAAAAATGGAGGTCATAAGAAGACTAGGACAAAAAAAATCTTGAATGAACAATTAATCCAAGATATTGTTAAAACTTCCAATGTCATACGAAAAAAGTTTAATTCGCTAAAGTCTGGCAAGGAAATCAGCTATAAGAAACTAGAAGAAGATTTGAAACCAATTACGGAACCTCTGAAAGAGCTTGTAAAGAAATCAGCTGATCCCTTGAACGCTCCCATAGTTAAAAAAGAAGAACCAAATGATGAAGAAACATTTATCAAGAGCCGCGAACCAGATAGTCTAATACAAACGAGCGATGAACTTTATAATACAGTTTCGACATCAACACCGATTAAACAAGAGCTTCAATCCTCTACAAATACAGATGTTTCGAAGTATATACAATCGATTGGTAAAAAAACTTCCGATATTAAATATGGAGTATTCATCGATTCCAATACTCATAAGCTGAAAATTGGCAACTCATTCATAGATTTTATGTCTGATAATACGGTACATGTAGCGGATAGAACGTATGATGGTACTGTTGGTTTATTTGAACTGTTATTCAAGAAATATCCTGAAAATTATACTAGACTCGATTTGGATGCTTATAAAGATATATTACATAGAACTAATGCATTCTTTCGAAACTATGATAAAAATGAACAAGTATCTGGGAGCAAGTCATTTAAATATAAGAAAATTATCAAAAACCTCATTAAAAATGTTAGCTTGCATGAAGGCGAAGGATTGATGCACCTTCCTAAAGAACGTGTTGATTATATTTATTGGGACGATCCCAATGAACTGGTTGAACGATTACGCTTATTACTAGGATCAACCCAGGCTGGGAACAATAATCATCATAACGAGATTGCCTCCATTATTGAAGAGTTGCGCGAGAGTCAAATCATTATTTAAGTATTATCGAGGTAAGTTTCTTCAATCATTCTTGCTATGAGTGTTGATAAGTTCGGACGTATTTCCGTAGGTCACGTTGTTGAAGGACCCCAAGGTTTACGAGGCCCGGCCGGTGAGGGATTTAATCTAACAGCAGATGGTGACTATGATATCAAATCCAAGCGTTTGAAAAGACTTGCTGAACCGATTGATAACAACGATGCCGCAACAAAACAGTATATTGATACAAATTTAACAACGTCCCGCAACGAAGCACACGACTTCTATACAAAGATTGATCAAGCAAATTCTAAACAATTCACTGAAATACGAAAACTTATTACGGATCAGAGTAAACTATCACAATCTATGATTATTGATAATAGTGATAAAGTTAAGCAGGCAAATTTATACCATCAGGCTGAAACACAACAGCTGATCAACGATCAGTATGAGCTTATCAAACAGCAGAACGAGCTATTAGAAAAGCGGATAGCTGATATGTATTCTAGTAGTAAGGAGAGAATTGAGCAAGTTTATATAAACATAATGGAAGAAATGACAAAACTTTACACTCAAATAAGCGATAAAAAACGAGCGTGATGAGTAAAACTCGCATTGTTGACGAGCTACACAAGCCCGCAAGAAAAAACTTCAAAAGACGGCATGTAATAATAAAAGGATTGGATGATCTATGGCAAGCTGATCTAGTTGAAATGGGCGCTTACCGATCTGAAAACAATGGATATTCATTTCTACTTACCGTAATTGATACTTTCTCAAAATATGCATGGGCCATACCAATCAAAAACAAAACTGGAATAGGAGTCAAAAACGCCATGCAGTCTATTTTCAATAGTAGCGGTGGTAGAGTGCCGAAGAACCTTCAAACAGATGACGGAAAAGAATTTTTCAACCAAATCTTTCAGCATCTGATGGAAAAATATAATATTAATCATTACTCAACATTTAGCATAAAAAAAGCATCGATTGTGGAACGCTTCAATAGAACTCTGAAAAATCTGGTTTGGCGGCAATTCAGTGCAAATGGTACATATCAATGGGTTAAAAACATAAAGGCTTTAACAAATCAGTACAATAAAACTATGCATCGTACGATAAAGATGCGGCCTATTGACGTTAACAAATCAAATGAATCCAGCTTACTATCCTCAGCTTTCAATCATACTAAAACTTATGGATGGTCAAAATATAAGGTTGGCGAGCATGTTCGCATCAGTAAATACAAGCATCTGTTCGAGAAGGGCTACACACCAAACTGGACAACTGAAATATTTAAAATTCGTCGAGTGCAGCTCACGAATCCAGTTACATACTTACTTGACGACTACCAAGGAAACCCGGTTCGAGGCTGTTTCTATGAACTGGAGCTGAGCAAAACAAAATACCCAAATGATTTCCTGGTGGAAAAAGTTTTGAAGACGAAAGGATCCAAAGTCTACGTTAAATGGCTAGGATTTACAAAAGAACACAATTCATGGATAAATAAGAATGATTTATTGTAACAATTTTGTTGAACTTATCTATAATAAACATAATTTTTTCTTCTAATGCTACGTATATTTATTTATTAAACTATTGCCCCATGCTAATGTACTACAAGAATTAGGTATGATGAATATTTTATCATCATCACCCGATAGGCTTACTTTATTCACTAATCTAGTATAAATAAGATGCTTATCACATCTGAACACATACATTTTACTAAACATTTTAATTTTATTGTTTTGAGCACATTTAAGAAAGTCTGATGGTTCTATTTCTCTATTTACTACAGATTTTTTTATTCCTTTTATTTTTTTAATGCATGATTCATCGGTAACTATACAATAAGATTTGGCTTTAGTGCCAATGAATTCTGTAATGGGAGCTAGAGGGCTTTCATCCTTAAATTTCCCCAGCACTTTTTTGTTTGCATGTGGAATATTATATGGGTTATCTATGTCATAATTGCTTGTATCAAATAAGCTAATGTTATTTTTAATGTCTTCATAAATATCGGATGTTTCAATGTCGTAGATGAATGAGTCTGTGTCCATATAGAGAAGCTGCGCCCGGTCTTTATATTTCTTTTGAATAAAATTATAATGAAAATCATACATGAGTGTTTTCGATAAATCAAGAATTGCGAACCCGGTATATATAGGCTTTTTATATTCGACATTCACCCGATTCATTTGAATCAGAACCAAATCCTCATTGATTTCTTTACTACTGTGAAAGTTGGGTCTGCTTATATAATAATTGGCCCCTTTTTTCTTGCCAATGTTTTCCCAATGGGTTGAAACTTTTACATCAACATGTTTGTCCACGTTTTCCATCGTTTTACCAAAAACGCTGTTGTTCATTAATTTATAAAAGTCTTTTTCAAAATCAGTTGCGGCTTTTGTACGCATTTCGGTATTTAAGTCTATATAAGTTTTTAGCCAGGGTGACTGAGTAAATTCTAATGCCTGGTTTATCTTTACTAATTTAAGCCCGGACCGTAAACACTGTTTTAAATTTCTATAATGAATAATATAATTCTGTTTATCAGATTCAGTTGCCAGCAATTTTTTGTATTTTGAAGTTTCAAGAGGGGGAACTTGATTTTCTGGGCAAAATGGGAGATCATTATGAGCCGAATGGAGTTCTACTGGATAATGTAAGTCAACAGACAAAATGACACCCTTAGATGCATCGTCTTCAATATTCATTACATCCAAGCGCTCAATTTCATGGCTATTTAGCCAGCGGAAGTCGCTTATGGGTAAGTACTGACTCATTGCCCACCCGTAAAGATTATTCGCATCCACATACAAAATGTAGTTACTAGCAAGATTTGAGTCATATTGGGAGATGTATTTGTTATTTGCTCTTGCATGTCTCTTACTGCATTGGCATAGCCCGCCCCTTATCCCACGCTTTACAAACTGGTACATGTCAATATCGGTCAACAATTCCAGCTCGACTTTAGTGCTTTTCAGCATACTATCCCAACTAAGTGAGGGCGCTGTGAAATAATGAGCCGGATCAAGCTTATAGGTCTGCAAGCATACATTTCTGAACTCCTCAAATATATCTGTCAGTAGCAGCACATCTGTGATCAGGTAAATATCCGAGTATTGGCCTAGAGTTTGGCAGTTGAATTTTCTCCAAACATTTTGAGCGTGGTCATACTCTGCGTCGGTGATGTTGCTATTTTGCAATGTGCTATAAAACGATGATTTAGCTGGTAATGATGACTCATTGAGTTTATCGAAACAATCAATGTACTCATAAGGAAAAACACCTTTCTTAACGACAAGTTCAAGCAGCTCATCGTCGTGATGATATCGACGGGTTTCGAAAAATTTGTCTTTGCTGAGGTTTTGGGCAAGTTGGTCTAAACTACAGCTCATGAATCGGTATGAGTCGATAAACCTTAACGCAATGTTTTGTTCATCGATCCTCATGTATTTCGTGAAGGAAATGTATTTCTCCTTATTTTTGGGAATGACACTGATATTATTAGAATCCCCTCCAAAGTTTGGAAATATGAAATGGGCGTCGTAGCCACTCAAGTTATGGAAAACAATTGGGATGAACTTGGGCACTCTATAAAGAAGATTGCAATTATTACATGCTGCACCTCGAAATGCTCCAGTTAAATGGCAATGGTCTCGCACTTTCTGAATTTCCGGACCAAATTTTTGCCCACATATATGACAAGATAAAGAGGCTAGAAACTGTGTTTCCTCTGCAGCTGTTATTTGCATTGGCTTATTGTTTTTTAAGATTTTGATTATCTTCTCAACATCTTGCTGCAGCCTAGCCAAGAAAACATCAACACAGCCTTCACCCCGAAATATTTCTAGTTTGTTAAGAGATGAATCATAACTACATTTGATATAATATGCAAAGCTGAATGGTAAATGCCGATGAGTGCTCTCTGTAAATGAACTTTCAGGGCAAGGTGAACATGAATGGATTGGTTGCAATATAGCTTCGAAATCTGCATAGACTATGAAAGGGACTTTAAGTTGCTTCCCGAAATTTTCAAATTTCAATATTTTATCATCGTCTGTTGGTAGAATTGTGCGGATTTTATTGCAATCATGCTCAATATGTTTATTATATCGCTCAATAGTTGTGAATTTTATGAGACAACCATCACATAAATATGATCTATGCTCGTGGTGGGACAATCCACTTCTCACCAATCGGCTTAGATTTTTTATCCAGCAGTAATGGCCATTACTACCACTATCGTTCTCAATATAGAGTAAATTTATGTGCTGCTCTTGTCTATTTTTAGAATAATAAAATGGGCCAATAATTGAACCGTCCCTCCACCCATAAACGTTGACACTTATCCCGTTCGTTTGTTCAACAATGGGGATATCGTCCAAACAAATCGGCATACTAACACCCTCCAAGTTTAAAACACTTGAATAAGATGGGTATGAGCTGATGCGGTCACAGTTTAGTTCAGCAGGATATAAAGCTGAAACAATCGCCCAAGCAAAACATGCGTCATCAGGATTTTTAATATTAACACATGCTTTTTTCAAGACAACTTCTTTTGGCAGTGGTAAATAGGATCCCCCGTGAAATGGCTCATATTTATTAATGTTGACTTGTAAGTAGAGAACCTGCTGGAATGCCCATCCACTATCCCGCTCTTGAAACTCTTCACTTTTCTTTAAAATAATAGCCGAAAAATTCTGATACACTTCATCAAGGTCGCATCCGAAAGTAACAACAACATTTTTGGTATTAAACGATTTCAAATCACTCGAGCTATTTTCTTTGTTCACATCGAATTTAATGTAAATTGCAAACAGTTCTACATTGACTTTCACCGTAGTAAGCTCATGAAATTGATTTTGCAATAGTTCTTTGAAACAATTATTCTCTCCTCTCAAAAACTCCTCAATGCTTGATTTCTCATTTGCATTATTAATCTGGTATGAAGCTATTCGACTTGCAAATGCTTGCGAAATTTTTTTCACCTTCTCGTCTTGAACATTATTGATTTTACCGACATTTGTTTTATGTAAATTACTCCTTAGATGATTTTTAAAATATGATTTTATAATGTCTTTTTCACAAATATGACAATGCATACTATCAGCATTATCATGCTTTCTTTTGATACCTCTACTCTGAACTTCCACCACTTGATTATTTTCGGACATAGACTCATTCAACTCAAGATTCGAGCTCTCGCGATCTGGCTCTTTAACTAGGGGGGCCTGTGCATATGATGAGCTATCTCTATTATGTTTTAACTTAATATGCCTTTTTAAATTCCACGAATTAGTGAAACCTACTTTACATAAACTACATATGGACTTTTTTCGTTCATGTACACTCTCAATGTGACGCTTCAAATTATCTGATCGGTTAAAACTTTTGCTACAATTGGGGCAGTCAAACATTATAGATTATATGCAATAAAATTTTATTATATACTTGATCAAATATAAAGAGTATATATATATATATATATAATAATTAAAATATGTGTCGCGATGATGTTGAATCTCCCGGAACTATCAATGTTTTCCACTGCGAGTAAATTGTGTCGTCAATAGTGTCTTCTTCGTTTGCATAAAATTCCGGCTTCTCTATTTCATCGACTGAGTTCTTCGCAACAGATTTTCCAATATCAACCAGATGTAAGTCGTATATGCCTGCACCGTCTTTGACTAGACCTTTCGATGTAATCGCCAACGAACTTTGGCTTATAATTTCCAACGTTTCCCCAATTAGCTTGTTGTACCGGTCAGGCAAGAACAGTACGTTCTTTTCCAATTCAAGGCAAATTTTTTCGCCAAATTTTGTTTTCTTCACGCTACCATTCAGCACTTTGTACGGCTGGTTAATAACCAAGTCTTTTATGCTAATACAAGGCTTAAAATATCTCGCGATATCGTTGAATGCTTGTATTGCTTCTATTTTGGCTCGATCATTTGAAAAAACTCGCTTCAGGTAACCCTAAATTTCTTTATACTTCTATAACTTCGAATGTAATTAAACAACGTGAAGCAGATTTGATATATTTTTGGCTTTGATACTGGCGAAAGGTTGCCAGCACGAGTCGGTTGTGCTACTTTTGTATCAATAAATGCTTACAGTTAGTATACATACCGGAAACATTTACAATGAAAATAAATAACCGATGTTACAATTCGCAAAGTTCTGCAAATTTTTTGGATCGCAGCCCCAAACACCAACTTCAGTTACAGTGCTGCAGGCACTGAGCATTTTCTTCATTGATGTTATATGAGATGCTGCTTTGAAAATTTTGTGTGAAATAAGCAACTGAGAGCGAATATAATTCACAAGTGTTGCTCTCATAAACTTTGAAATTCATGCCACTGGTAATATCTGAAACCTTCCACCATATGAGTTATAATGCATTCTTGAGACGAAAGTAACACGTGGCATTTGAAACAGTTTGGCCGTAATAAGCAGCACATGTGGTGGAATATGCACTCAAAACCTGCTCGATTCTTCTACTGTTCTTCGAACATTAGTGTTTCTAGCGGTTCAGGTGCGCTAGAGTTTTTTTTATAGTAGCGTCGCGATTATTGCCTACCGAGCTAAATGGGCGTTTTAAACCTGGAAGCGGAAGAAAACTACTTTTTTATTTCCAATCTGCTTCACTGATTCCAATTATTTTCATACAGACACATACATAAACAACCATATACACATGGCTATATAGAGGCACAATTTTAACCGATTTCAACAACATTATTTTTTTTTACGCTTCTATTTTCACTATTCGCTTCTATTTTCACTATTTTTACACACGCTTCTATTTTCACTCTATATATATAGAAAATTGGTACTTACCAGCTGATTCCATAATTAATTTAGCACTTTAACACTTTTTAATATATTTGTTACTAGCACTTTGCAGTCACTGGCACTAAACGTTTCTGATGTAGATGCTTGCAAACAGCCTCCTTTTAAAGCAATCTCTTATCACGCAACTACACTTTTTTTACACGCTGTATCATATTGTCGTATAGTTCTCATTGACCGGAAATCCTATTCTCTTATCATGCACATGCTAAAAAACGCATTTCTCATATTGCGAAATTCGTTTGCTGCTGCTATCAATGAAACTCAAGTTTTTTCATAGTCACTGCTTTTTTTTACACGCTGTACCATTGTTGAAATATTCTCATTCACCGGATATCCTATTTTCTTATCACGCGCATGCTAAAAAACGCTAACATTTCTCATGTTGCGAAATCAAAGCCATTCACCCCAATTTTAATAAGACGGTCAAAGACACAAACATATGACTATAAAAAACAATAACATTTCTCAAGTGAAATTCCTTTGTTTTCATATTTGTCATGTTGCGAAATCAAAGCCATTCACCCCATAAAACGGTCAAAGACCTAAACATATGACAAAAAACAATAACATTTCTCACTCATTTGTTGTCATTCTAATTATTTCAAACGCTCAATAAAATTCTAATTATTTCAATCGCCGGCGCTATGACGATCAAGGTCACATGACCCCATCTTCGCTATAAAAAACGTTAGCATTTCTCTTGTTGCGAAATTCAAAGCCATTCACCCCCCATAGGCTATAATTAAATTTAAAGACACAAGCACATGACTATAAAAAACAATAACATTTGTGAAATTCATATGCTGTTATCAAATTCTAATTATTTCAAACGCTATGCGAAATTTAGCCATTCATCCCAATTTTAATAGGACGGTTAAGGTCGCATGATTATAAAAAACGTTAACATCTGTGAAATGTTGTTATCAATAAAATTCACACGCTTTGCGATAATGGCTAGCGCTTGGAAATTCCCAATTTAAATAAGACGGTCAAGGCCACAATGACATCATCGTAATTCCCACGCGTTACGCAAACGTCATCGCCCGCATTAACGTCATCCCCCACATTAACGTCATCCTCCTCAGTGACGTCATCCTCCACATCAACGTCATCCTCCTCAGTAACGTCATCCTCCTCAGTGACGTCACCCTCCTCAGAGGAGGAGGATGAGGATGAGGATCCAGAACCGCCATTCTCTATCTACTTCAAACTATTCGCATAATCGTTTAGATCTTGCAGTTAGAGGAACATTTTCGAAAAGCTTAAAGAAAATATCTAATTTGTTTTCTAGCTCAATTAGTAACAATCGTGGAAATTTAACCAATAAAAGTGAACTAACCAGTTTTTCCGATAAATATAAGAATAACGTTAGTGAACAACAAATAGATAATAAAAACCCAAATATGGCTACGGGAAACGATTACCAAATTCACGCAAGTAACCTACCCAGTGCTTCTGTTCCGGAACGACATTTTTAATAACTTAAGAGTACCGGACGCTATGAAAGACCTTCCCCGATTTGACGGTAATACAAACCTTTTATATGACTTTTTGGATAATGCCGAAGAAATTCTGTCCTTAATATCTTATACTTACGGTACGCCATATGGCCAGATACTTCTGCGGGCTATTAGGAATAAAATAGTTGGACCCGCAAATGAAGTTCTTAATATGTACGCAACCCCATTAGAATGGAGTGCAATTAAATCGAATTTAGTGCTACATTATGCAGACAAGAGGAATGAGACGTCTCTCATTAGAGATCTGCATAATGTGAGACAGGGCACCAACTCCGTAGAAAAATTCTATTCGAAAGTTGTCGGGATCTTAGCGAGCATGACGAATCATGTCAATATTCATGAAAAAAACTCAAGCGTAATTACATCTAAAAAGGAACTTTTTAGTGAAATGTGCCTTAATGCGTTTCTTTCGGGTTTGCGGGAACCATTAGGTTTCACAATAAGAGCAATGAGACCTGGATCGCTAGCTGTTGCATTTTCATATTGCATTAAGGAACAAAATATTTCCTATGCAAGATCGGATGGACAGAAACAAGTCTTTGGCCCAAAACCTATTCCAACCTTATCGAAACCCCAAATACAATTTCCTAGGCTATTGCCACCACAATTAAACTTTAAAAATAATTCACCTCAACGGTTCCTGAATTCATTTGGTCAATCACCCATGCCACCACGGTTCAATCCTGTTCCGCAACCGAGGTTCCATTTTAACCCACCTTTTCAACAACGGCCGCAATTCAACCCATACCCCCAACAAAGATTCACTATAAACCCTTTTGGTCAAAATAGACCTTCATTTAATTTCACTCACCCTCAACAACAACAGCAACAATTTTCACGTCCAGGCAATCAATTCCCTAAACCAGAACCTATGGACACCAGTTCAGGTAATACAAAACAATTCAGACCGCAAGTTAATCAATTTAATAATAATTTCGGGAACAGAGCTCTTTTAAACATAGATGAGTCAGGACATAACTCAAGCCCAACAGAAAACCCAGCATACAACCCCTATACATTTGACCAATACTACCCAAATTATTATAGTAACGAAGAAGACTACCTCGGTTTCCCTTTTATTAATGAGCCAATCGAATATTATCCTAATGATAACGAATCTAATCAGTTGCCTCAAGAGAATCAAAAGGATCAATATGCTTCAACAGAACCCGTTGTGGATGATTCGGATTTTCAATCAAATGCCTCCAAACCCCAATCGGCTACATAGACACCAATAAACATGGATTTGTTTTGCCCTATACCATATCTCCTCACCATTTGGGCGTCCATTGAAATTTTTGATTGATACAGGTTCTTCATCGTCATTCATTAACCCCGAATTCACTCACTCAATGGATGTCAAACAAATCAAGCCAACTAACATAACCACTGTTCTCACAACACACAGTATAGACAAAGAAGTCACTCTTCCAAATTTTGCAGAATTTAACCAGGATGGAAATATTCGGTTTTTGGTATTTCGATTTCATGGCTACTTCGATGGTCTGATAGGATTAGATGCACTAACCACATTGAGAGCGAAAGTTGACCTCGCCAATCGAACCTTGATAACAAACAATTCTACCATACCTTTACGATTTAAGCCAAATTTCATGTCACAAATTTTTATTGTTTCACCTAAATCAAAATTAATTGTGAAATTACCTGTGGACATTCATGATGGCGATATTTAAATCCAACCAATAGTAATTAAACCAAACCTGATTGTGCACGAGGCATTTACCAAGCTCGGGAATGGTACAGTTTAGTTGAAGTCCTTAACAAATCAGAAAAAGAAGAAATACTCTTATTAGAACAACCATTGAAAGTTGTTGAGTATTCGCCTTCCTCATTCACAGAGATTAATAACTTTAATATCGGATATTCAAACGACGCTCATGACGACTTTAGCGGTAAAAACATTACCGAATTGCTAAGAGTGTCCCATCTAAACACTGAAGAGCGTAAAACTTTATTTGATGTCTGTACGCAATTCGCAGATATATTTTTCAAAGAAGGCCAAAAACTCACGTTCACTAATGAAATAAAACATCAAATAAATACATTCGACGACATACCTATCTATACAAAGTCATATAGATATCCATATGTCCACAAGGACGAGGTCCGACGACAAGTCAACGACATGCTCAAACAAGGCATTATACGTCCAAGTTATTCCCCTTGGAGCTCTCCTGTCTGGGTTGTCCCTAAAAAACAAGACGCCAGCGGAAAGAAAAAGTGGCGCCTTGTAATTGACTACCGGAAGCTTAATGAAAAGACAATAAGCGACCGATACCCTCTTCCAAATATAAACGAAATTTTAGACAAACTGGGGAAATGCATGTACTTTTCCACACTGGACCTGGCAAGTGGATTCCATCAGATAGAGATGGACCCACAAGATGTTCCGAAAACGGCTTTCACTGTAGATGGTGGCCACTTTGAATACGTCCGCATGCCTTTTGGGCTGAAAAATGCCCCGTCCACTTTTCAACGTGTAATGGACAACGTTCTCAAAGACGAGCAAGGTAAAATTTGTCTAGTTTACCTAGATGATATAATTGTCTACTCTACTTCTCTCCAAGAGCACGCCGAAAACTTAAAAAAAGTTTTTTCTAAATTACGGGATTCCAATTTAAAAGTCCAGCTTGATAAATCCGAATTCCTGCACAAGGAAGTATCCTTCCTGGGACATTTAGTAAATACCGAGGGCGTGAAACCGAATCCGGACAAAATTCAAACGGTAAGGGAATTCCCAATTCCTCAGACACAGAAGGAGATAAAATCATTTTTGGGACTATTGGGATGTTACAGAAAGTTCATTAAGGACTTCGCCAAACTTACCAAGCCTCTGACGAATTGTCTCAAAAAGGGGAACAAAGTTATACTGGATGATGAATACATACGCACCTTCAATCTTTGCAAGGATCTTCTAACTAATGATCCAATCCTTCAGTACCCGGATTTTTCCAAACCATTCGTGCTGACTACTGATGCTAGCAACTACGCAATTGGTGCCGTTCTTTCCCAAGGACCCATTGGAAGTGACAAACCAATCTGCTACGCTAGCCGAACACTTACATCATCTGAAACTAACTACTCCACGATCGAGAAGGAACTTTATGCTATTGTCTGGGCTGTAAAATACTTCAGGCCTTATTTGTTTGGTCGAAAATTTAAAATTGTTACCGACCATAAGCCACTCACATGGATGATGAGCTTGAAAGATCCTAACTCGAAACTTATTCGTTGGCGACTAAAACTAGAAGAGTATGATTATGAGGTTATTTATAATAAGGGTTCACTAAACTCAAACGCCGATGCACTAAGTAGAATCAAACCAAACTCAGATCTATCAAAGAAAATCGAAGTCAATATTAACGAGCCTAATTATACTTCAGTAAAAGGTACGCTAGGAACAACAATCCATTCTGCAGACGAAGACAACCAGGACGGCATTCCAATTTCTGAACAACCGTTAAATGTTTTTAACCTACAAGTGATATTAGAAAAATCCAACAAAAGACCACCCATATCATCCCAAATCGTATTCCGTAACAAACAACGTAAAATATTTTATCTTCCGGAATTCACGGAAGTAAATGTAACCGAGATCTTAAAGGAATACCTTGCACCCAGTAAACTGAATGCCATCTTTACAGATGACGACACCTTCAAATTAGTTCAAACAATTTATACAAAATATTTCTCCAGAAGCAAAATTTTCAAGATAATACGTTGTACAGAATTCCTTAAAGATATCACAGAAGAAGATGCACAAGATAAACTAATTCGAGATTATCACTTCAATCACAACCACCGTGGCATAAATGAAACCTTAGCTCACCTAAAGAGAACATATTATTTCCCACACATGAAAAGTAAAATCACACAAATTATCAATAGCTGCGAAACATGTAAAACCCAAAAATATGATAGATCTCCACCGAAATTAAAATACCAAATTCCCGAGATACCCAAAAAACCTTTAGATATTGTTCATACAGACATATATACGATTAACAATAGATCAATACTCACCATCGAAGATAAATTCTCTAAATTTGCAGCTGCTTACACCATCGCTTCTAGAAATAGCTTGTCAATCATAAAATGTCTGAAACACTTTATAAGCCTTCACGGGATTCCTAAAAAGCTAATATCTGACGAAGGAAGTGAATACGCCTCAACAATATTCGGCGACTTTTGTAAACAATACAACATAGACCACCACCTAACATCCTTCCAGCAAACATCTAGTAACGGACCAGTTGAAAGGTTTCATTCTACGTTAACAGAGAAATATAGGATGATTTGTAGCAAGGCAAGCAATAAAGATCATGACGATATTCTGAATGAGGCAATAATCAACTACAATGACTCCATCCATTCGGCAACCAACTACACACCTTACGAGTTATTTTATGGTAGAACATATAAATTCGAAAGAAATTTACAACATAGCAATCCCCATGATTATTTAGAAAAATTAAAATTCCATCAAGAAGAACTCTTTCCATGCGTCTCAATCCAGTTAAAAGAGAAAACAGAAAGAAATCTTACGAAACTTAATGAAAATAGAGAAGACCCCGTTACATTTAACGAAAACTCCACTATATTTAGGAAAGAATACCGCCGGAACAAACTAACCCCTAGATAGAAGAAACATAAAGTCAAACAAAATAATTATATTACAATAATAACAGATAAAAATAAGAAATTTCATAAAGCCAGAATTAAAACTAAACCCAAATTACAGGTTGACAGCAACAATCAACGGACAGAGACTGGAAGTGCAGAATCTCAATAACAATAATGGACTATTGCCACTACGACTGGGAACCGCACGTATAATACAAACATACAACAACCTCTTACATATAATCAGACTAGACCGTTACGAGGAAAATATCAAACAAATTACTGAATCACTAAGTAACTTTGAAAATATGGACGAAATTAATAGTACCCTGACAATAACGAAACTAAAACTTAAAGAAACTAATCATAAGCTACAAACCCTGACCCCTTAAATAAGAACAAAAAGAGGACTGATCAACGGACTAGGGACTATAATAAAAGAAATCACCGGGAACTTAGATGCAAATGACGCAATTAAAATCAATAACCAAATAAGTGAAATTCTAAGCCGAGAAAACACATTGAGAAATGAAGTTAACGGGCAAACTAAACTTAATGAACAAATGATCCAACGTTTCGAAAACATAACTAATCATATCAACGAGCAACAGAAAACAATAACTAATTACTTAAAATACTCACAAAATTCTATCCGAAATCAAATCAGATCTGAAAGTGTCAATTTACGCTACCTGCAATATTTAAACGAAATCAATTTCAACATTGACATACTCAATAATCACCTCACCAATATTGCTGAAGCTATAGTTCTTGCAAAATTAAATATTATTTCTAAACAAATACTTAACGATAATGAACTTGCGGAAATTCAATCGACCCTCGAAAAACAACTTATAAAAATAACATCAAACGAAAATATATATGAACTTCTTGGGCTACAAGCTTACTTCAACGGTTCCAATATAATATTTAACATACAGATCCCAGTTTTTCCAAGAAACCTACTCCTTTTTCCATATGATACCACTACCCATCAACCAGACTAACTTGATAGTTACAAAACCTTACATTACCCTAAATTCCGAAACGATCCAATATTTCGACAAAGTATGCCCTAAAACCGAAGGGACATATATATGCCATGAATCGAGCCACAAGGAAAATGCACACGAATCCAAGTGCATGATGAAATTGCTGAACAACCAACCAGCACAATGCGACATAGCCCAGCAAAAAACCGATATAATTGAAATATACCAGCCCAAACCAAATATACTAATCCTTATAAATGTTCCAGAAATGGTAGTCAATCCATCTTGCAGACCCAATACGCTCAAAGTTCGAGGAACCATGTTCATCCGATTCCAGAACTGTGAACTTATAGTCAACAACATCGCATATTCATCAAAAGCCACACTTCACTGGGACGAAATCGAAATTTACCCGACGATCTTTAATGGAATTCTTCCTGTACCAGCGAACAGCACCATCCACCTTCAAAACCTCAAGAAATACGAATTCTCGAAAGAATCACATGCACCGCTCTTGCAAGAGGACCTAGCCGATCACAAAGAGATTCCAGTGACACTTACCATACTCGCCATCATCTTCCTCGCAACAACCACCATCATCTATTATAGAAGATGCAAGAAATTTCATCATCTTACGCACAATGTTTGTCATCAACAATCAACACCACCTCGTAATATCGCTCCAGCCAACGATCCTGAAATCATGTTCATTTGCCCGCCGCTTCACACTAAGGGGGAGGAGTTACGGTAACACCACCATAAGCAACGAATCCACCAAGCAACGTGACCTCAAATGCACATCCGGCTATGACACCTTTCGTCTACAACATTTACCGGCACATGCCGCAACGTAAACAAAATGCAAATTCCAAATTCATTGAATCTAGAATAACACCTGCTGCAAGTCAGCAGTTCAAATGATAATAAATAGATGTGGCGAATCAACCTGAGTCAGTTTTATAATCGAAGTCCATAATAAACGTTTGATAAAAGAATTGAAATATCGTTTTTTTTCAAAAAGCTCTAAGTTTAAGATTTAACTCGCGCTGGCTAAGCACAGAGCCAGCCTTCCCCTGTCAGGTGCAGTTAACATTCCTACTCCAATCCAAACAATCAAATACTCGATCGTCTCCAATATGATGCAAGTTGCTACGTGCAGGTGGCGTGCAACCCAGACATGTAAGCTAACCAAAATCATGTGGGGATCGTACAATCTTGTAGCTACTAAGTACCTGCTCGAATTAACGCGTACTGACTGCAAGCGGCTGGTCGGCATCATTACTGGCCACTGTCTTGTAGCAGCTCATGCCATGAAAATGGGACTCCTAACCAGCGACATCTGTAGGAAGTGTCAAGAGCCAGGAGTCTCAGAAACAATCCAGCACCTTCTGTGCCACTGCCCGGCACTAGGGAGAACCAGGCAACGCTGCTTCGGTGAGCTCTGGCTGGTGGGTCTCTCACATGTGGTGGAGCAGAGGCAGAAAGACATACTTCAGTTCGCATAAAAGTCCGGGGCCTTCGATGGCCGTTTGGACTGAACTTTCCTTCTCCGGGTCCATTTATCTGGTATCACTACGGACCAATGGGTCTATGTGTGGCCCTGTGCCAGCCAGCTAACCTAACCTAACCTAGTTGTTTTTGGAGAAAAAGAAAGGGACTTTAGTTGTAAAAATTGAGTGGCGACAAGTATTAATAAGACCGTATAAGCGCTTCGTCAAGTTTATAGCCCTCTTTGTTTTGTTTCTCCAACAAACGGAGCAAACCTTGAGCTTGAACACATTTTATTTTCTCACTTTTGCCATATTATTGTATAATTGATTAGGGTATTTTGGAATCAGATGGTAGAAATTGGGAATAAAGTCATGAATTGTTAAGTCGAATTATTTTGGCCTTCTGATTGGGCGTAAGCCCGGGAAGACGTTCCTCCATTTCAGGTTTCGCGATTTCTGGGCTGGCCAATAAAGTTAAGATTTTTGGAAAAGTTAGTTGAATCTCAGTTTTATAAGGGAGGAACATTGGCCACTCTTCTTATGTGTTTTTTTATATGCTCAGCCCAATGTCAGTGGGTGCCACCATCAGGGGCCCAAAGCTGCCTGCCTCACGTGGATTCCTGCGAAAGAGAGGCAGTATTTTGCTCCTTTCCTTCTTGCAATTTTATTGTTGGCTCTGTGTGTTGTCATGAGCGCTGGGTCTGGCTTGCCAGCCCACGCTGGAGAGCCATGGGTGGATTACCCAGGTATATTTATATATCAATTTGCGGCTACTTTATAATGAAGGATGAAGTATAGGTAGCATCCCGTTTTCTGGAGAGGATCCACTCCAGCCGCAGCGAGCTAGCAAAGCGGCACTCTAGCATCCGTCTTGGTTGTTTAAAAGGTACTCCGCTAATGCGGACGAGGGGCTTTCACGGCCATTTCTAGGGTATCCTGCTCTCGGGGCAATTTTTACTAATGTTCGAAGAACATTAGTATTAAAATCGATTCGGCCAAAAATTCATATTTCCATATATATATATATATATATATATATATATATATATATATATATATATATATATATATATATATATATATATCATCAAAAAATTTCAGTGAGATAATCTCGGGAACGCGCCATCCGATTGAGCTGAAACTTTCAGGATACATTGGTGCATATGCAGAATAGGTCCACTAAATGTCAATTATTGTTAACCCTTTGGCGCCGGCGGCCATTTAAGTGATATTTTTAATATACCTATTATTCCGTACACAAATGATTTTTGCATAAATAAAGTTGACGAAATAAATTTCGAACTTGTTTTACATGTGAATCGGATAATGCTTTGGAATTTTTTTAACCCTATGTGTGCGCTGGGTGCCTAAAAAGAGAACGGGAAAATTTGAAAGTTTTGAAATTACGATAGCTTTTGACAGAGCTATTCAATCATAATGAAATTTTCAGAGCATATTGATATTTTTTAGTTGTAGGTTTGTGTAGCTTTTATTAAGCGTGGTGGCAACCCTGTAGCTAGGGCGGGCACTGAAAGTGAAAACCTGCCAATCATCGTCTCTTGAAAAAATGCCGCTTCTTCAAAAAAAAGCCATTCACATGTAAATCTTGTGCTTTGTTTACATAATCAAAAAAAAAAAAGATATGGTATAACGGGCACGCCTGGTAACCCTTGCCCAATTTACCTATATTTTTAGCATCAAAAACTTCTGTTCACGGAAACTCACGATCCAATGAGCAGAATTAATTGAAATTTGCAGAACGTATTGGTCTTAAATAGGATCAGGTCCGATAGAAGTGATTTTGGAATGCGGGCGATTCTGTGTCAGTGGTGCCATCTTGAAAAATCACTAAAAAAGATAACTGCTTTTAGCCCTATAAATTCTGATTGAATCGTTTGATTTTGACGAAATTCACACAGTAGTTGGACCTTACCTTAGGCTTACTTTGGTAGAAATTTGGTTGAAAAATTCGGTTGAAGCTGCCAGCTATGATAATTTTGGTGTTTTAAATTTTAAAAAATGCAAATTTGGAAGTGAACACATTCAAACCATCGAATATCCTAAAAAAATGTCCGTTTCTTACAATAAAACCAATCTGTATAGAAATCTTATGCTTTATCTACACTTTCAAAGTAAAACTATGGAAATTTCATGTCGGACAAGAACGGTAACCCTTTCCCAGTTAACCTATATTTTTAGCATCAAAAACTGCTGTTCACGGGAACTCACGAACCAATAATCAAATACAACTGAAATTTACAGAATACATTGGACTTAAGTAGGACCAGGTGTGATAGAAGCGATTTTGAATTGTGGGAAACTTTGTGCCAGTGGTGCCATCTTGAAAAATTACAAAGAAAAAAAACTGCTTTTTGCCCTATGAAATGTGAATAAGTTACCAGATTTTCATGAAATTGACACAATAGGTGAACCTTAATATAAACTCTGTTTGACTTAAATTTCTTTGAAAAATCCGATTGGTGCTGCCAGCTATGGTAATTTTTGTGTCTTTGGTTTTGAAAATTCGCTCAGGAAAATACAAATTTTTGCCCTATAACTTCCAGTGCAGTCATGAAATCAATACGAATTTCATACTATTAAAAGAACCTATTATAGACATTATTCAGGCCAAATTTTGTTGAAAAGCCACGATAGGGTTGCCAGCTATTGTTGGTTTTGTGTTTAATTGCAATATCTTTACTAAGCGGTTTTATCGTAGAATTTTCAAATGGTAATGATATTGTAGTGACAATTGTAGCGAATATCAGGATGGGATGGCCTTAGCACAACCTAGAACCAGACCGAAGTCCAGAACCAAGAGTGCTAAGGCCCAGAGTGGAATGGCTGCTGCCATTCAAGAGGCAAAACAAAAAAAACAGAATTGCCCCGAGAGCAGGGTGCCCTAGAAATGGCCGTGAAGGCCCCTCGTCCGCATCAGCGGAGCACCCTTTAACCAACCCCGACGGATGCTGGTGTGCCGCTTTGTTAGCTCGCTGCGGCTGGGGTGGGTTCTTTAAACAAATGGGGATGGTTGGCTCTCAAGAAAACGGGATGCTACGTATATTCATCCGTCATGAATTGTAGCCGCAAACTGGTATATAAGATACCCAGGGACCAAAAAGGGGGCATAGTTCCGTAAAGGAAACCACCCAGGCTCTGCAACATGGGCTGACTAAGCAGACCCAGTGCTCGTGACAACGCACGGAGCCAGAAATTGAAAATCTAAAACGGGAAAAACCGGATAATGTGCTACCTCTCTTTTCTTAGGAACCCGGGTGAGGCAGACAGCCCCGGGCCCCCGATGTTAGTGGAGCCCTGACTCCGATGGTCTGGGGTTCTCCACCCTCCGATACTGGCCATATATCGAAATTCAAAAAGCTAAAACAAATCTACATCAGAAATCAGAAACTACATTTGGATGGCCAGTATCCCTCCCTTTTGAATAGCTGAAAATACCGAAAAGATTCACAAAACACTATTTGTCATTTTTGAGGCCAGCCAGGCCAAGCGCGGACCCTGAAAAAGAAGAGAACTTCTCGGGCTTTCACCCAATAAGAAGGCCAATTGGTTCCAATTTACAAATTCATTATTATTAAATTTTTTTCCTCTTGTAACAAACTATACTTCGCAATTATACTTATTTTAAGTAAGCATTACTAAACCGAAATGAGATTAATTTCGCAAAACAAATTTAATTTGATGTAGATAAGATTAACCACATATAAAAGAAGTGGTCTGTTGCACATTACAGCTCAAAGTCAATGTGTGACAGAAAAAGTAATTAGCTTCATTGCAATTGCGCTGTTTGAAAATTTGCATAAATTTCCTTTCAGACATTGAACTAATAAGGACAATATAATACTGTAGCAAATAATTAATATATCACAAAAGGAACCTAGTAAATTTTCGAAAGGTTATCTGTGTTCATGAGCAAAATTAGTTCGAAGTTTGAAAGGCATGGGTTCTTATTGTGTTGATTAAGATAGCAATAAGCATGCATCGATTAAGGAACGATTAAAATATGCCATGAATATTAAGTGTTCGCACATCAAGTGTATTGAATTGTTCTTAAATGTATATGTGGCCACATATTGTTCGAATGATATTTTCTTTTTGTTGTTGAAAGATTTCATTAAATTTGATTCGTTCTAATACGATGCTTACATGAAGACTTTTATTATCTGATTTTGCCATCGCTTGCAACTGCGATCAAAGAAGAGTACATAATGTTAATTACACATATTCAATTTAGACAGTGGACATAATGTATGCGTGAGATAAAATTATCAAGCTGTGCTTGATCTGAATTTTAGTCATAGTTAATCTTGGAAGTATTTCGTTATAATAGTTAAATTCTCTTTATCTATATATTTTTTTCTAATTTTATTATTTTTTTTAGTTCAACCAAGTTGTGCATTAAGTGCGTGTTTATGTACAACCAAGTATTTTATGCGCGTGCATATATCCAGGCTGGAACAGTATCACTGTACGTGTTTATCGAAAATCGTTAAATGAGTTGCGTACGTCGGTGTATAACAATTATGACCTTCCGATAAACTAGTCCTCAGTCGGATTAACCAATCAAGGAACGTCTGTTCGCACAATCCTGATAATGAAATGGATCCGGTATTGCTAGTATGATTCGGAGTAGGCCTTGCAGCAGCACTTTACATGGTCACTGATAGATGCGTCTCCAAAATTTACCAGCAGCCAAACTGTTTCAAGATTCAATAGATAAATATACTATCAAAAATACATACCACAGTATTCGTGTTGCCCTTTGTTTTCTAGGTTTGGGCTTTATTACACTGGGGAAAGTGTACACGAAAACAAGTAATATGCCACTAGCTTGCAAGCTTACAACGCTTGTGGATGCGGTGTTGCACAAACAAATCCAATGATTCGCACGTAACTGTATTTGTTTTCTGGGCAAAGTGAAAACACTTGCACGTCTCCACTAGGCTACTCGATTTCAAGCCGGAAAAATCTCCTGGCGCTACTCGAGTGTGCATACGCGTGAAAATTGACTGCAAAGTTGCCGGAACTATTCGCATGAAACAAATCGAGCCGAGAGTCGACAATTTGCCACAAAGTCTCTTCCTTGCCTGATTATTAATAAAGATATGAAATTTCCTACCTTTGAAGGAGTGATACACACAAGCGTTGTGCAGTATATCACGTGTTGTTGCTCTTGCGCGTACTTACGAAAACACCGCAGATTTGCTATTAGTCTCGCTGTCTTTTTCCCACCATTGTCATTCGCATCTCGTACAACTTGAAAGTTACCAGTGGGAACGACTATCAGCGACAGGGAGCAGATGCGAGGACCCAAAGTCTTAGTCTTAGTGTGGACACTGACCGCACACTCAACACACTCATTTTACCCAGGCGATCCCCCTTAAAAGCAATACCACTCCATGTGTACATTTCCGTTCTGCCAACCAGAACTGTGTCAAGAACTTTCTCTGCACTTAAGTCACTTAACTTGCATTCTGCACCCTGACACGTGACTCGCAATCATTGCGCGAGATGCAATACACGAAAACCGTATCGATGCACTCGCCGCTAATCATTTGTTTGTGATATCACAAAAAAAATAGTAGCGGATAAAAATCACTTTGACACTCGATTCGTTCGAAATCTATTCAATTCACAGTATATTTTAGGTTTCAAAAATTTCTTTGTCTTTCGCATGAAAGACGCCCACTGATCGTCCATTTTGATCGGCTAGCTGGTAGTAAGCACCGCCGATCTTCTTTATTACCTTGCCAGGTAAGAACTTCCGGTCCAGCTTTGCATTGTAGTGCGCGGCTGCGTCACTTTGCCGGAAGTTGCGCCTGTAGACCACTTCGCCAGGCTGGTATGAAACCAACCTGGAACGAACTTTATAGGCCTTGGCATTGCGAGACTGGGCTTTGGTGGTGAGGTCGCGGATGGTCTGGCGTAGAAGAGCCAGGTGGTCAGGAGGTGGCAGAGTGGTCTCAGGGTCATCCATCAGGTGAAGTTGCCGCAACAGATGGTAGGTGCGGCCATGGGTGGCCATTGGTTGCCCGAAGACTGCCTGATAGGGCGAAGTCCCTATCGTCGCGTGAGGTGCTGAACGCAACGCGCAGGTTATCTCTGGGATTTTGGCGTCCCACTCCTTTTGAGCAGGGTCCATATAAGAACGAATTGCTGCTAGTATGGAGCGGTTAAGGCGTTCCGAAGCGTTAGCCTGAGGGGAATATACGGCGGTAAAGGTGTGTCCGACACCGAATTCTTGAAGAAAGGTATGAAATATAGAAGAACGAAATTGTCCCGTTGTCAGTCACGACACTTTCCGGGACTCCAACAAGATGGAATATCCTCTTCCTCAGGATGTCGATGACTGCTTTCGCAGTGAATTTCCGAAGCGGCTCGATGAATGGGAATCGCGAAAGATGATCTAGGACGATGAGAGCTCCAATGTTGCCAGACTTGGACCTAGGGTAGGGGCCGATAATATCGATGTACAAGCGCTGGAATATGCGCTCGGGAACGGACTGCAGCGTCATTGGTGGACGAAGGGTGTGTGAAGGGGCTTTGGTGGTTTTGCATGTGAGGCATGATCCCACATATTCACGCACTTGAGCGGCCATTCGTGGCCAATAAAACCATTGACGTAATCGCTCGAGGGTTTTGGCCACGCCACCATGCGCACTCAAGGGTGGGTCATGAGCTCTCTTCACTAATTCTTCCGTCATTTCTGACGGCACCCACAACTTCCAGGCCAACTGGTCTTGAAGTCCGTTTCCGGTCGCATACTCGGTCCGCTTGTACACGAACCCGTCTACAACTTTTAGGTCCGGCAGCTGATGTTGTTCTGCCTGGACTTTTGCCGCTAGCTCCCTATAAGAAGCACTTTGGAAATGCGGCGACTCTAAGTCTAGCTCCATTGGAGTCTCCCCGCCTTCTGCCGGCATCAACGCCTCGGCAGAGAACATGCGCGACAAGGAGTCCGGCACTACGTTTTGGCTTCCCTTTCGGTGGACAATTTTGAAGTTGAAACCTTGAAGTTTCAAGGCCCACCGGGCTAATCGGCCATTAAGGTCTGGTTGGTTCATTAGCCATTTTAGGGAAGCATGGTCGGTCACGATTTCAAATTCGTGACCTTCCACGTAGGCACGGAACTTCTTGATTGCCAGCACCGCTGCCAGACATTCTTGCTCAGTGACGGTGTAGTTTCGCTGAGCGGGATTCAGTTTGTGGGACATGTAGGCGATGGGGGCTTCAGCTCCGTCTTCTGTGCGTTGCACCAGCACGGCACCGACTCCATGTTGACTTGCGTCACATTGGATGGAGAAGGGCTTGTTGAAATCTGGGCTGTGCAGCACTGGGGCTGAAGCAAGGCTGTGTTTCAATTGCTTGAAAGCATTTAGCCTCTCATCGGTCCACACAAACTGACTCCGCTTAGAAAGCATGTCCGTCAGTGGTGTTGACAATGACGCATATTCTCTGACGAAGCGCCGATACCAACCTCAGATTCCTAGAAATCTTCGGAGTTGCTTCGTGGTAGAGGGAAGTGGGAAATCCATGATAGATTTCACCTTGTCAGGATCGGTCTGGATAGTGCCCCCACCAACAATGTGGCCAAGGTACTTGACGTCTCGCAATAGGAACTTACTCTTTTCCACATTGATGGTGAGGCCAGCTTGTCTCAAATGGAAGGCGACTTGATGAAGCACCTGAAGGTGCGCGTCGAACTCGTCTGTTATCACCAACAGGTCGTCGAGGTACACGAATACCTGGTGCTTGAGTTGGGGCGGAATAACCTTATCCATCAGTCGCGACATCGTTTGGGGTGCATTACACAACCCGAACGGCATCACGACAAAATGGTAAAGGGGTCGACCAGGCACAGTGAAGGCTGTCTTCTCTTTCGACTTCTCCTCTAAAGGTATTTGCCAGAAGGCATCCATTAAATCAAGGCTAGAGATGAAATTTGCCTTAGGGAGTCTGCTGAGAATACCATCGATCAGCGGCAAAGGGTAGGCATCCTTCACTGTGACCGAATTAACCTTCCGGGCATCCAGGCATAAGCGCACCTTCGAGGGCTTTACCACCAACGTTACCGGTGAAGACCATGCACTCTTCGACTCTTCGATTACGCCCAACGCTAACATCCGGTCAATTTCCTGATATAGGAGCTTTTCGACAGCTGGTGACACAGAGAAATGTCTCTGTTTTATGGGTTTCTGGTCACCAGTGTCGATTTCATGACGGATGAGCGTAGTCTTTCCCAAGCCCTCAACAGCAAATGAAGGAAAGCAAGCAATCGCAGCCCGAAGTCTGCGATGCTGCGCCTGTGTGAGAGGGTGCGTCGAGGCTGTTGGTGGTGTCGACCTGTGGTGGTGGCGCAAACAGGTCTGTGGCCAGGGCGAAAAGACGGACGAAGTCCACTCCCAGATAGAGATTCTGACTGAGAGTGGGTATTATCCACAACGTCAACGTCTTGGTGAGCCCCCGGAACGTAATGTCGGCTGATACTCGGCCTACGGCTTGATGTTGTGTGCCGTCCGCTGTTTTCAACCCGAGAGAAGCTCTTTTCCAGGGAAAAGCGTTCCTCTCGAGGAATGAGCGGGCTAGATCAGCCGCCATCACGCTCACGTGTGCTCCCGTGTCGATCAAACCCGATGTTAGTTGGCCGAACAACAGAACCCGAGCGGACGGTCGAACGTCACCCGGAGGCACGTTCAACAGAGTTGCACAATCCAATTGATAACGCCAACGACGGAACTGAGCGTAAAAACGCCTCATTCTCAACGTTGAGCGTTTAGGTGTATTAGGAGGTTGTCTAATGGTGTCAATTTCAGAGTTAAAAATTCGGTTTCGGACCGCCGCATATTTCCGCCATCTTAAGTGATATGGCAGAAAAGCCAAAGGTGTAGGAGGCTCTGCCTGTAAGTGTGGTATAGATAAGGTGGTGGATTCCCCACACGGCTGAATACTATCATCATTGGTGGTTGGGCCCAAGGAGTTTCGTGACAAATCATCAGTCCTGTTTACCTGCTGGAACGGGGTGGAGATTGCTTGCTCTGGGGGAGGCGTGAGATCTTGTTCCGCGCTCCCTGCGGTAAGTTTTTTGTCTGGCAGTTCACACAATTCGGTTTGTATGTGTCTGCCTTTCCGTAGCCATAACAGAATATTGTTCTGGGCTCCAAACAATCGTCGAAACGGTGTCCCACTTGCTTACAGTTCCAGCAAGTAGGCAGGACCGTGACTGCTTCCACTCCATGTTCTTCAGGTGAATCATCATATTGGTCCAGCGGGTATTCTTCACGTAGTTCTTCTGTGGCGTTCCTCCAGTGTGAGGATCGGCGTCGACCTCCAAGCTCCATTTCAAAGTTCTCCGCACGGATGACGGCCTGACGGAGCAGACGAACAGAGGGAAGGTGTATCTGTAGCAGACCACGACGGATTTCTGGCAATAAATTGCGTCTAAGAATGTCAGCTAAGTCCGCGTCGGCAATAGGGTGATGTAGCCGGTCAACAATCTTGTAGATGTCCGCACTGAAATCGTCGAATGTTTCATGGGGTCGCTGTTTCCTTCCTCGTATCTGCTCCATCAGGTCGGCATCCGTGAAGCGATCAGCGAAATGATCGCTCAGGGCCGACTCCAAATCTCTCCAACTGAAGTCTCGTCTTGTATTATAGAACCTCCAGAACCAATAAGCGGCAGGTCCAATCAAAAGCAGGTGCATATGCTGGCATAGAATGTTAAAATTTCCGCCCAAGGTATTTCTGGTGAGAGCTGCTACCCTGTTAATAAAAACTTCTACTGGCACAGTAGATTCACGACCCGAGAATTTTAGGCCCCACCCACCAATGATGCTAGCCACCTTATCGTGGTGAAACTGCACATTGTTGCCACGAGGGGTGCGAGGTGAGTAGGATCGCGGCACTGGTACAAATGATTGCGCGAATTACATCAACCGACAATTCAACGTTGAAAAAAAAAAACACAATTTGAATTTCTGATTCTTAAGTTTATTCGTCTAGCTCTAAATTCTGACTTACTCTAAGTCTAAGTTACAACATTTAATATCTTTCCAAAAGTTGCTTGTTATACATTTCAAAATAACAGGTAATGTATTAAATTTACGATTGTGCAAAAAGTGAATTAATAGGAATTATGTCGAAGTACAATGTACCCGTAAAGTGCAGGTGTTTCGATTTTCTATTCGACCGAATTAACTAACTAACCAACTGCTTCGACTGTTAATAGACCGACTTAACTGATGTTTCGAAATTGAAATCAAAATCACTGGTTAATTCTCGTTTAATTCTATTTATTCCACAAATTGTTCGATAACACAAATTCCAATTCATCCGCTCCGTTTCAAATACAATTATCTAATGCCGATAACAAAGAACTTTTCACACGATGAAAATTTCGGTAAATTTACCGCTTTCATTGGTATAACGTATAATTCCAATACAATTATTTCTCTTTAAAACAACGATTTGATTTAGCATACAGCATTAATATTCCAATGATCAGCTGGTTGGAATACAAATTGAAGTGATTGCAGCTGATATTGTTTGTCATCTGTCAGTGACAGGTTAAGGTAAGTTTTGTTGTATATTATTTTTCAAATTTTAATATTTCTTTAATTTTAGGCTAAATCCGAACATTCTCCCCCCGCTGAATCGATAGAGTCAGAATAAGGCATGACATCAGCTCAGTAGTTTCGGCCAAGGAGTCCTGACATCTGGCTTCCTTCTTCAAGTCCCAATTTCGCTTCACTGGAGTTGATACCATTAAATCTGCACCTTTCGTAAGACTTTTGAAGTCTGCAAATAGGATATGATTATTTATTCTTTAGTATATAAGATACTCAGTTCAATTCATCTGCAGAGTGCGTTATCTCATCTACTGGTCGCTTTCTCGTTCTCCTTTGATGCAATTCGAATCGACAGTGCAAATAAGGCGGAGGCCAGCCAACTATGTTGGCGATCCCCTTAGTTGCGTCAATAACTGTGTTGTGCAGGGTGGTAGTGTGTCAGCTGGGAGGGATGGGACTAAGGACTTCAAACGAACACAAAAGTCTCACGTATTATATATTTTGTGGAGCATGGCTTGAGTTTTAATCCATTATCATTAATTTGTTTATTTGTCTATTATCAATAATTTTATATTATTCACTATCTGTTATCTTATTACGTTAACTTATATTTTAATATAATAGTTGCTATTAATATTACTGTTAAGATTACTATTATAGTTCAATATTAAATTATCTGGTTGGTAATTCATTAATATTAAGTTGTACATGTTTACGTTTAATCATCACTTTTGATATGATTATGTTTACTATATTAATTTTGTCATTTGACTTGAAAATAAATTTGTTTATGCCGATTATAAGATTTGAGAATATGAAGTTCGATTTGAGATTTTCACTTTTTTAGTTTGTGTCCGAGTTATAGTTGGGTATAGGTAATAAAGCGATTTTTGAAATTGGACGTTTGTAAGTTCTACCATTCGAAAACACTGACACGACCCGCACTAACTTGTCTTTACCGGCATGCAGTTCAACTATTCTTGCCAAAGGCAATTTATACGCTGCCACTTTTTCGTCCTTTAAAATGCAAATATCTCCGACGCGAGCACATTTTTCTTTGCTGAGCCATTTAGGGCGGGATTGTAATCGGTTTAAATACTCGACCTTCCATTTATTCCAAAAGATGTAATAATTTTTGCACGAACTAACAGCGATCTGAATAGTTCAATTTGAAATTCATGAGTTTTTTTCTGGTGATGCGATCGATAGTTCCAAATAAGGAACTGTGCGAATCAGTGTCCATTGAGTCGAGTGTCCATTTTTATAATTTAATCAACATTAGTTTCAAGTTTCTATTTTCGAGGTTCTAGATTCGAGGTTCTGAATTCGAGGTTCGATGTTCGAGGCTCTATAGTCGATATTCTATATTCGAAGTTCTATGGTCGAGGTTCTATGTTCGAAGTTCTATATCGAGTTTCTATGTTCTATTCAAGTTTCTATTCATTCGATATTTGTTGCGTTTGTGTTCAATGCCTTTTGTAATTCTATTGTCTTCGAGTATCCTTTAGAGACGGGTTGTTTTGAGAGGAGCGCAAAAAAATCGAAAACAGTATACTGTTACCCGGATCAAGCGCGACAAAGTTGAGTATTTATGTAACATATATTCTAGCTCCTCATTGTTTTTCTGTATGATATTGAGGAGAACTAACTTTCTACTTTCCAACGTAGTCGTAATAGAGTTTTTCATGTTAGGCCATTTGCAGGGCTCATTTAATAACCAGATAGGTCCACACCACCACAGCGAATTTTCGAAAATTTCTTCTACATCTATTCCTCGAGAAGCTAAATCGGCGGGGTTTTGATTCGATGGGATGTGTCGCCATGGAGTGTTACCGACATGATTTAAGATTTCCGTAGTTCGATTGGCGATAAATGCTGTCCAACGGGTCGGATGATTTTTCAACCAGGCCAACACGATCTCGGAATCGGTCCATAGAAAAGTATTAATATCTGCGATATTTAATGACTCTTTGATTTTTGCTACTAATTTTGCCAATAATACTGCTCCGCATAACTCCAGACGTGGTATTGACACAGTCCGTATTGGTGCGACTTTTGTTTTTGCTAGAATAAGATGTGAGTGGGTTTCGTCTTCACGTCGATCAACTAAGTAAATTGCCGCTGCATAAGCTTTTAATGACGCATCACTGAATCCATGAAGTTCTAATTTCGAATTTTTAGTATAATGTATCCACCTAGGTATTCGTAAGCTTTCGATTTTCAATAATTTAGTTCTGAATTCAATCCATTTTTTGTGTATATCAGCTGACAACGGTTCATCCCAACAAAGCCCTTGTAACCACAAAGATTGTAAAAGTATTTTTGCATTAATCATAATTGGAGAAATCCAGCCCAAAGGATCATAAAGACGCGCGATGTCTGACAACATTTGACGTTTCGAGTATAGCTTGCTCTCTTCATTTAATTTGATACGATAGCTAAATTGGTCTGTTACTGGATGCCAAATAATTCCTAAGGATTTGTATCCCTGGTCTAAGTTCAAGTCTAATGGTTCTTGCATTTCAATATCTTCCACAGGTACGTCTTTTAAAATTCTAAAGTCGTTGCTAATCCATTTCCGAAGAGGAAATCCTCCAGCTCGGAGCACTTCAAATATTTCCTTTCGCCTATTCGTTGCTTCTAAGAGATCGTCTCCTCCAGACAGCACATCATCCACGTAGAATTCAGTTAATATAGAGTTGAATGCATTAGGAAACTTCTCTTTTTCATCTTCCGCCAATTTGTGTAACGTCCTAATTGCCAAGAATGGTGCACAGCTTGTTCCAAATGTTACTGTATTAAGTACATAATCCTTGATTTCTTCTGACGGATGAAATCTCCACAAAATTCTTTGATATTGGGCATCTTCTGGATGGACTTTTATCTGGCGGTACATTTTTGTGATGTCGCCTACGAAAGCAAATCGATATTTCCTCCAACTCATTAATATTGTCGTCAAATCATTCTGGATTGCGGGGCCGGTAAATAAAATGTCGTTCAGCGATACGCCAGAGCTAGTCTTCCTAGAAGCGTCGAAAACTACTCTGCAACTGGTTGTGCTGCTTTCTTTTCGAACTGCGTGATGAAGTAGATAATGTGCTACACAGTACCGTTGGTCTCCCCTTAATACGTGCTCCTCTTGGTTCTTGGCTATTTCCATATGTCCTAAGTTCAAATATTCTTGAATACAGTTTACATATTCTTTCCTTAAATTGTCATCCTTTTGGAAGCGTCTTTCTAAAGACATGAAACTTGCAAGTGCTATGTTTCTTGAACATCCTAATGTATTTTTATCTTCGACACTTTTAAAAGGCAATTTCACCGAATATCGGCCTGTATTGTCACGACTTGTCGTTTCCAAAAAGAAGGATTCGCAGAATTTATCATCTGGTGATGGTATTTTCTGTGGCTGGATATCCTCTAACTCCCAAAATCTTTTCAATTGATCATTAATTTCAACATCATTATTCACCTCAATTTTCAAACATTTCAGATTTTCCACGCACTGGGTGTCTACTTGACCCGAAATTATCCAACCCAGCTTTGTATCTTGAGCAATTGGTCCCGCTTCCAAATATTTAATATCACCCAACAACAGTTTCCCGACTACATCAGCTCCCAATAATATGTCAATTCGAGCGGGACGATCGAAGAATGGATCTGCGAGTTGAAGGTCCTCCAGTTGTTTCCATTCAGAAGTTGTGATGGTTCGAGCGGGTATCAAAGTGGGTAATTTATCCATAATTAACGCTTCAAAATTTAGTGTAGCTCCCTTTCGAAGGCACATGCTAAGGACGACCATTCCGTTGACGTCAGTTTTGTTCGAATTTCCAATTCCAACAACACTTATTCTTGTTGATGTTCTTTTTAATCCAATTTGTTGAACTGCCGACTCTGTGATCAGGGATGTTTGCGAACCTTGATCCAAAAGCGCTCGTAAGGTAACTAGTCCAGATGGTGTATTCAAGATAATGCGAGCTGTTGCTAACAGCACTTCCCGTCTTGTTGTGGTTTTAACGGAATTCACGCTCGCGGGTTCAATTTCTGAAGTCGATGAAAGTGGGTTCGAAATGTTTGAAGCATTTTTATGCAATAATGTGTGGTGAGCCTTCTGACATTTCATGCATCTAAATTTGCTGGGGCAATTAGCTATCAAATGACCCTTTTCCAAACAGTTTAAACATAAGCCATTTCTTTTTACGATTTCAAATTTATTCGCGTGTAGCAGCTGTTTAAATTGAGGGCAATGCACCAAGCGATGAGATTCACGACAATGAATACAAATGGAAGAAGATTGGGTCTGAACTGCATGAGTGTAGCGATTACTAGGCGTGCGACTATGAGCATGTTGACGAGCTTGCTTGGAACGATCGGTTCCTGTAGCCTCTAAGGCTCGAAATCGTTGATGCAAAAATAATCTAAGCTCTTCGAATGACGAAAATTTTGTGTTCCCTGTCTGAGTTTGTTCCCACAACTGTCTAGTTTCGTGCGGAAGCCGTTGCGTAGTCATGTATACTAAAATAGATTGCCACAAATCACCCACTTGCAAATTCTCGATTGATTGGACACACTCAACTGTTCTATCTAATAGATTTTTCAAGGAGGAAGCTGACTCAGACGCATTATTCATGTCAAATAACCTTTTAAATAGGGCATTCAGTAATACACGCAAATTGTTGTATCGCTCGTTCAAAAGTTTCCACGCTGAGTCGTAATTCGCACTAGTTAATGCAAAGTGACGAATTAAGTTTTCAGCCTCCCCTGTCAAACTGCATTTCAAATAATGTAATTTCTCTACATTCGATAAGGCGGATCGTTCATGAATGAGTGACACGAATAGATCTCTAAATGACACCCATTCTTCATAGTTTCCCGAGAATTTAGGTAAATTTATACGCGGGAGTTTCAATTCTGACTCATTCGATTTTTTATCACTTTGAGAAGCTGCAATTTGTTTATCTTCTACGCCCTCTAACCCTTGCAATAAATCTTCCAACTCTGATTTAAAATTCAAATGCAGTATTTCAAACTTCTCATGATCATCAGAAAAATACTGAGAATCTATAACTGTTTCATTAACGCATTCCAGAATTTTCTCATGCGTTGCAAGAAATCGATCATAATGAGAAGATACTTTATCGATTAAGGTTCGATAATAAGTCGCAGTTTTCCTGGACTTAGAATCTTTGCGATAATTCGCTTGCATTTTTACGAGCTGGTCGCACGCTATTTTTTGCCGCAACATTAAGTTTTGTACATCAGCCATATTGACGTTCAAACAATCAAGGCACAAAGTTTCTCAAAGTAATTTTATAACGAGTTCAATCGGCACAGTTATAACGGAATGTCACGGTACAGTATTAAACTGCGAATTTCTCGAAACAACCGAATTTGATCAATTTACGCACCTTTCACGACCTAATTTTCGATATTCACTATATACATCACGTTTCAATTTACGCCACCACTATTCAAAGTTTTAATTATTTTTCTCGAATGCTCGTTAGTTTTTATTTATTCGAGTATATATATAACTTGTAGGTGATAAGATAAATTATATATAAATGAAATAGATAGTTTATAGTCAGATAAATTATAGATCAATAAGATGCATTATAGATGTGTAAGATAGATTTTAAATTAACGAAATTATATGTAAATGAAGTAGATAGTTTATAGTCAGATAAATTATAGATCAATAAGATGCATTATAGATGTGTAAGATAGATTTTTAAATTCACGAACGTTAGATCTCAAGAATTATTTTAAATTTTGAATAAATCAAAAGATATTGCAATAAACGATATGAGGAAAGGAAGAAAGGATGTTCAAACAAAGGAATAAGTGTTTGGGACTTACCCAGCTGACAATTTCTATGTAGCGATTGTCTTCGAGGAATTCCAACTTCACTGCACTAACGCACACCCGATTTAAGTCCAAAAGTCTAATTTCTATTTTCTATTTTCAAATTCGAATATTAAAAAAACCGGAGCCGAGAATTCAATGATCCGGTTCGAAGGACCAAATGTTTCGATTTTCTATTCGACCGAATTAACTAACTAACCAACTGCTTCGACTGTTAATAGACCGACTTAACTGATGTTTCGAAATTGAAATCAAAATCACTGGTTAATTCTCGTTTAATTCTATTTATTCCACAAATTGTTCGATAACACAAATTCCAATTCATCCGCTCCGTTTCAAATACAATTATCTAATGCCGATAACAAAGAACTTTTCACACGATGAAAATTTCGGTAAATTTACCGCTTTCATTGGTATAACGTATAATTCCAATACAATTATTTCTCTTTAAAACAACGATTTGATTTAGCATACAGCATTAATATTCCAATGATCAGCTGGTTGGAATACAAATTGAAGTGATTGCAGCTGATATTGTTTGTCATCTGTCAGTGACAGGTTAAGGTAAGTTTTGTTGTATATTATTTTTCAAATTTTAATATTTCTTTAATTTTAGGCTAAATCCGAACAGCAGGTGTCGGATTTGGGTCAGCAGCGTGTGTCGGATATCTGTCTGTGGGAACGGATGTCGTTGCAAGTGGAGCCGTCCATGGGAATATATGTAGTTGCGGATGTAACTCCTCCCTCCTTAAGAAGTGCGACAATCAGAGAAACTGTGGTGTTGAGGTTTCTCTTATGTGGAGCGCCTGTAAATGTTGGCTGCTATTTCTTCCTTGGAATTGTAGGTATAGGCTTATAATTAAGATAATTGATAGCAAAATGGTAAGTAGTGGTAGGATGGATTCGTTAGCAGCGTCAAATTTTCCAAAAAATTCGGTTAAATCCATTTTTGGGAATTTGGTCTCTGTTAAGGTAGGTAAGTCGATGGTATCGTTGATGATCGTGTTATTGTCGGGGATGATGGAGTTTACGTTAACTTCGTCCCAGAAAACGCTATTTTGGCTCATGTAGGTAATCTCGTTTATGTCAACTTGGCAGTCCTGATGGTGGATTAGAAGAGTTCCGGATATGGATCTATTAGAGATTCCACAGGTTGAACTGAGCGTGGTTTCGGGAATGTTGATGGTAAGTATATAATTTGGCTCGGGCTGAATTATTTCTGATGTTTCTGTGACGTTCTTAAACTGGCATGATGCTGGTGTGCCATTAATGATGTTGATGATACACCTGGAATTGCTCGAATCTTTTTGATGGTTTATCTCTTCGCAGTAATAAATCCCTTCAATTTTCGGACACTTTTTGTCAAAAAATTGGACACTATTATGGTTAAGGATCATGTAAGGCTTTGAGGAGATAAGTTGGGTTTTTTGTATGGGAAGAGGTATTATGTGGAAAAAGGAGGAGTTTTCTGCGGATAGAATCGGTATCTGAATATTAAATATATTGTTCGAACCATTGTAATAAGCTTGAAGATTTAACATTTCATATATGTGCTCATCGGATTGAATTTTGATCGATTGTTTTTCAAGTGTGTTTGAAATTTCAGTTAGTTCAAGTGGGCTTAGAATTTGTTTAGATATAATGTTTAATTAAGCGAGTAATACTGCTTCTGCTATTCCCGATAGATGATTATCTAACATGTCTATATTGTAGTGCAATTGATTTAAGTATTGTATTCGCACCATGGAGTCAAATTCTCTGTTAATTTTGTTCTGTGAATGTTCTAAATACTTCCTGATAGTGTCGCTTTGGGTATTGATGTGACTTGTTAGGTTATCGAAACGCTCTATCATAAGGTGGTTTAATTTAATTTGTTTGTTCATTTCATTTTTAATGTTGGATTGATTTGTCAATAATGCTTCGACATCTTTATTTATGCGTGAGGCATCATTCGCGTCCATGTTACCTGTAATCCCTTTAATGATTGTCCCGAGTCCGTTGATTAGACCCCTTTTGGGACGTAGCCTAGGCTTTAGAGTTTGAAGTTTATGGGATAGTTCCTTAAGTTTCAGCTTTGTAATTTGGATTGTATTTGTCGTGTCGTTGGTTTTGTCTAATTCTGAGAGCGAGTCCTTTATTTTCTGTACAGCGTGTTCGTATTTGTCTAAATTTACAATGTGCACCAAGTTTTCATAGGTTTGTATCATTCTGTTTGTTCCCAATCGGAGAGGTAGTAGGCCGCGATTCTTGGTCATGTCCTGTATCTCTATTTTCTGTCCCTGTGTCATGATGATTAACCTGAAATTTACGTTTTTTCTTAATTTTGGACTTGTGTAGCTTTTGATTTCTTGTGGTGATTATAGTAATTTTGTTATCTTTTTACTAATGTTCGAAGAACATTAGTAAAATTTCAGTGAGATAATCTCGAGAACGCGCCATCCGATTGAGCTGAAACTTTCAGGATACATTGGTGTATATGCAGAATAGGTCCACGTCTCTTTAAATGTCAGTTATTGTTAACATTTTGGCGCCGGCGGCCATTTAAGTGATATTTTTCATATACCTATTATTTCGTGCACAAATGATTTTCGCAAAAATAAAGTTAACGAAATAAATTTCTAACGTGTTTTACATATGAATCGGATAATGCTTTGGAATTTTTTAACCCTATGTGTGCGCTGGGTGCCTAAAAAGAGGACGGGAAAATTTTAAAATTTTTAAATTTCGATAACTTTTGACAAAGCTATTCAATCATTACGAAATTTTCAGAACATATTGGTATTATTTAGTTGTAGATTTGTGTAGCTTTCAATGAGCGTGCTGGTAACTCTGTAGCTAGGGCAGGCACTGAAAGTGAAAACCTCCAAATCATCGTTTCTCTTGAAAAAATGCCGTTTCTTCAAAAAAAAGCCATTCATATGTAAATCTTGTGCTTTGTTTACATAACCAAAAAAAAAAAAGATATGGTATAACGAGCACGCCTGGTAACCCTTGCCCAATTTACCTATATTTTTAGCATCAAAAACTTCTGTTCACGGAAACTCACGATCCGATGAGCAGAATTATTTGAAATTCACAAAATGTATTGGCCTTAAATAGGAACAGGTCTGATAGAAGTGATTTTGAAATGCGGGCGATTCTGTGCCAGTGGTGCCATCTTGAAAAACCACTAAAAAAGATAACTGTTTTTAGCCCTATAAATTCTGATTGAATCGTTCGATTTTGACGAAACTCACACAATTGCTGGACCTTACTTTAAACCACGTTTGGTAGAAATTTTGTTGAAAAATTCGGTTGGAATTGCCAGCTACGATAATTTTGGTGTCTTCATTTTGAAAAAAAAAAAATTTGGAAGTGAATTCATTCAAACCATCGAATATTCAAAAAAATGTCCGTTTCTTACAATAAAACCAATCTGTATATAAATCTTATGTTTTATCTACACGTCCAAAATAAAACTTTGGAAATTTCATGTCGGACAAGAACGGTTACCCTCTCCCAGTTAACCTATATTTTTAGCATCAAAAACTTCTGTTCACGGGAACTCACGAATCAATAATTAGATACCATTGAAATTTACAGAATGCATTGGACTTAAGTAGGACCAAGTCTGATAGAAGCGATTTTGAATTGTGGGCAACTCTGTGCCAGTGGTGCCATCATGAAAAATTACAAAGAAAAAAAACTGCTTTTTGCCCTATGAAATGTGAATAAATTAACAGATTTTCATGAAATTGACACAGTAGCTAAACCTAACTCTAATCTCTGTTGGGTGGAAATTTGGTTGAAAAATTCGATTGGTGCTGCCAGCTATGGTAATTTTTGTGTCTTTGGTTTTGAAAATTCGCTCACGAAAATAAAACTTTTTGCCCTATAACTTCCAGTGCAGTCATGAAATCAATACGAATTTTACCACGATAGGGTTGCCAGCTATTGTTGGTTTTGTGTTTAATTGCAATATCTTTATTAAGCGGTTTTATCGTAGAATTTTCACAGCAAATATTAAGCTTTCGATCATTTGAAAAAACTCGCTGCAGGTAGCCCTAAATTTCTTTATACTCCTATAACTTCGAATGTAATTCAACAACGTGAAGCAGATTTGATATATTCTTGGCTTTGATACTGGCAAAAGGTTGCCAGCACGAGTTGGTTGTGCTACTTTTGTATCAATAAATGCTTACAGTTAGTATACATAGCGGAAACATTTACAATGAAAATAAATAACCGATGTTACAATTCGCAAAGTTCTGCAAATTTTTCGGATCGCAGCCCCAAACACCAACTTCAGTTACAGTGCTGCAGGCACTGAGCATTTTCTTCATTGATATTATATGAGATGCTGCTCTCAAAATTTTGTGAAATAAGCAACTGATAGCGAATATAATTAACCCGTGTTTTGCTCTCATAAACGTTGAAATTCATGCCGCTGGTAATATCTGAAACCTTCCACCATATGAGTTGTAATGCATTCTTAAGACGAAAGTAAAACGTGGCATTTGAAACAGTTTGGCCGTAATAAGCAGCACATGTGGTGGAATATGCACTCAAAACCTGCACGATTCTTCTACTGTTCTTCGAACATTAGTGTTTCTAGCGGTTCAGGTGCGCTGGAGTTTTTTTACTTTGTGTTTGCTAAACCTAGGTGTAATTTTGTTCCTCCTGCATTCTTTCCTGTATATAGTTTCGTTCGGTGTTAATATTTCGGGTACTTCTCGATTTTTATTTAGTTTTTCTATATTTCTGTTAACTAAGTCAACTTCTCTACTTTTAATGCTCGGATATAATTTAGTCCTAAATTCGTTGAGTTTCTGGAGATATTCGTGTTCGTCGCTATAATTAAGGTCTTTACTAAAAATATGCGTTCTGCCTGAAAATAATTCGTGGGGGGTAAGTTTTGTTGTTGAGTGTATGGCGTTGTTGTAGGTTATTATGGCTTCGTTAAGTATGTCGTCGTGGTCAGTGTTGAGTTTATTCTTTTTCCTTTTTTCTAGAACAATTCTGTAGATTTCTGTCAAAGTTGAGTGCCATCTTTCCACGTATGTATTGCTACTAGTCTGCTGAAAGGATGTAAAATGTGTCGTGATACCGTACTGTGCGCAAAAGTCTTTGAATATCGAGGAAGACATCTCCGTGCCTTGATCGGCTACTAATATTCGTGGCGTGCCATGGAGGCAAATGAAGTGCCTGAGCGCTTTAAGGATATTCAAACTATTTTTGGACTCCAGAGTGTAAGCTGCTGCGAATTTGGAAAATCTGTCAATGATAGTTAAAATTGGTTTGCCATTAATTGTGTATATATCTATGTATATACTGTCTAAGGGTTCTTTCGGGTTTTCTGAAATTTGGAAATGTGGTTTTTGTGGGTTGCGATCATACTTTTGTGTTTGGCATGTCTCACAGTTGTTGATAATTTTAGTTATTTTTCCCTTCAAGTGGGGGAAGTAGTATTTTCTTCTAAGGTGAAGGGCTGTTTCGCATATGCCTCTATGGTTGTTATTTGTATGATATTCGTTGATGAGTCGATCTTGCTCATCGATGTCGGTGACGTCCTGTAGAACTTCCATGCAACGGATTAATTTGAAAGTTTTAGACTGAGAAAAGAATTTAGAGTAAACCGTTTGGACAATTTCGAATATTTCATCGGATGTAAAGATTGCGTTAAGTTTATTTGGAGTTAGAAATTTTTTGAACAGATCTAGGAGAGTGCCCTCGGTATAATCAAGCATGTGAATCGTTCT
The DNA here is from genome assembly GCA_963978885.1 of Nemotelus pantherinus. Taxonomy (NCBI): domain Eukaryota; kingdom Metazoa; phylum Arthropoda; class Insecta; order Diptera; family Stratiomyidae; genus Nemotelus; species Nemotelus pantherinus. The sequence continues at coordinate 121,945,670 of OZ022263.1, forward strand.
TCTTTGGCGGTTTTTAAATAACATCTGCAGCGATGTTTGTGGGGCTCTTGCCGATTTCTCGAGAACGATTTGAAGGTTGAACTCGTTTAACGGTCTTTCGGATATTGGGATGCCGTCGTTTAGGTTTTCCTCTGCGGAATGAATTGTGGAGCCGTTGTCGGCAAAATTTGAGGTGTTTCCTTCCTCCAAGAAGGATTCGTTAACATTTAATTCGCTGAGTTTATCGGGGAGCCTTATTCTGCTCAGAGCATCTGCATTTGAATTCTGATATCCCTTTTTATAAGCAACATCGTAATCGAATTCTTCAAGTTTCAATCGCCATCGCACTAGCTTTGAGTTCGGGTCTTTAAGACTCATAAGCCAAGTGAGGGGTTTGTGGTCCGTTACGATCTTGAACTTCCGCCCGAAAAGGTAGGGCCTGAAATATTTTACCGCCCAGACTATCGCCAGGAGTTCCTTTTCGATCGTGGAATAATTGATCTCGGAATCCGTCAAGGTCCTACTAGCATAGCAGACGGGTTTGTCGTTTCCGACGGTTCCTTGCGACAGCACTGCACCGATTGCGAAGTTGCTGGCGTCGGTGGTTAAGATGAATTGTTTACTGAAGTCTGGATATTGTAAGATAGGATCGTTCATTAATAAGTCCTTACAGTGTTCGAATGTTTTTATGTATTGTTCCGTAAGGTGGACGCTTCTACCCTTTTTCAGACATTCAGTGAGGGGTTTGGTCAATTTGGCGAAGTCTCGAATAAATTTTCGGTAATAGCCTAGCAGTCCTAGGAAAGATTTTATTTCTTTTTGGTTTCGGGGAATCGGGAAATCTTTTATTGCTCTGATTTTGTCCGGGTTTGGTTTCACTCCATCTGTTGTAACTATGTGGCCTAAAAAGGCTAATTCTTTGTGAAGAAACTCCGATTTGTCTAACTGCACTTTGAAGTTGGCATCGCGTAATTTGTCGAAAACTTTTCTCAGGTTTTCTCCATGCTCCTGTAGCGAGGTGGAGAAAACAATGATATCGTCTAGATAGACCAAGCATATTTTCCCTTGAAGATCTTGGAGAACGTTGTCCATCACTCGCTGAAAAGTGGATGGAGCGTTCTTTAGTCCGAATGGCATCCGAACATATTCATAATGCACTCCTTCCACTGTGAAGGCGGTTTTTTGAATATCCTTTGGGTCCATTTCGATTTGGTAAAACCCGCTGGCAAGATCTATTGTCGAGAAATAAAGGCTTTTGCCCAATTTGTCAAGGATATCGGATATGTTAGGAATGGGGTAGCGATCGGTTATCGTTTTTTCGTTGAGCTTACGATAATCAATCACGAGTCTCCATTTCTTTTTGCCACTCGCGTCCGTTTTTTTCGGAACAATCCAAACGGGAGAGCTCCATGGCGAATAGCTTGGCCTAATGATATTTTGGTCTAGCATATCATTGATTTGTCTTTTCACCTCCTCTTTATGCACATGAGGGTAGCGGTAAGACTTGGTATATATCGGTATATCATCCGTAGTCGGGATATGGTGTTTAATTTTGTTTGTGAACGTGAGATTTTGTCCTTCACGGTAGAAAACGTCGTCGTATTCACGGCAGATACGAAATATCAAGTCTCTTTCCTCTTTATTGAGGTGAGATACTCGAATCAATTTAGTGACGTTTTCAGGAGGTATAAAGGTATCGGGACCGCAGTTATAATCGATATTGAAGTTGTTGACTTCTGTGAATTCGGAAGATGAAAATTTGGAGACTTTTAATGGTTGCTCTATGAAGAGTGTTTGTTCATTATCGGACTGGTTTATGACAGTGATGAAACTGTGCCAGTCGTCAGCAGTGTAAATGCCTTCGGGGATGAGTAACGCGGGGGAAACTTCGGTATTCCCAACATAAATATCTCCTTTACAAACGTCAACTGGCAATTTGGCGATAAACTTTGATTTTGCGGGTACCGTGAATTTAGAAGAGGTTAGATTGGGTTTAAAGAAGAGAGGAATTTTTGCGTTGTCTGTTATTAGGACTTTCTGAGCTAGATCTACTTTACCGTTAAGCGCTGTTAAGGTATCGAGTCCCAATAGTCCATCAAAATATTCATGAAACTTAAAGATTAGCAATCTTAGTTTCCCAGGCTGATTAAATTCGTTAAATGTTGGCAAAAAGATTTGTTTGTTCAATGCATATTTGTTGAGGATAGTTTTAATAAAGATAGGTTTAATTATTTCTACATCTTCCGGATGAACAAATTCGGGATCGATGAACGAGGAAGATGCACCCGTGTCAATAAGGAACTTGAGATTTCGCCCGAAAGGAGATGATATTTCTACGAAAGGAAGGGTTGAACCATGTGTATTTATATTTATGTACCCGGTTGAACTACTGAGGCAGGTGATGAAAAATTTTTATCATCAATTACGTGAATATCGGATTGACTTTGATTGTCTTGTTGACTAACATTGTATTGGTAAGGGTCCTGATAATTTCCCTGATTCTGTTCATTGAAGTCATTGTTCGTAGAGCTAGGTTCTGTATAGCAGTAGTAGTCGTCCAAGTCTTGTCTGTAAAAGTCGTTTGGGGACGGTTGAAAGTATTGGGGTGTGTTGGCAAGGTTGGTCTTGTCGGTCGAGTCTGTTTCTGTAATGTTGAACAATTCTTTGCTAACGAATCTGGGTGGCCCCGTTGATTTAAAGAAGTTGTTAGTTGGGGGATTAGTGGCTCTGGGTGGTCCCATAGGTCTAAAGAAATTATTATTTGGGGGGTTGGTGGTTCTGGGTGGTCCCATAGGTCTAAAGAAGTTATTCTGTTGTGAGGGTTGTTGGCTATTTCCGTGGCGGAGATGAGTATACCCTGAGCTTGTGTCCATGGGGATGGGTTTCGGAAACGCTGATCTATTAGATTGAACATTTGATTGATGATTGAATGGGTAAAAATTATTGCTTTGGCTATGAGGCGGAATGAATCTTGGTTGAAAAATGCTTGGTATTTGAAAGTTGGGCCTTTGTGGCATGATTGGAGGTATGGAGTTATTCAAATAATTGACATTTGTACCGATCGTTTGCATCGCTGGGTTTTTCTGTACGACAAAATGGGGAGTTTGTGTTTTTCCTTGAGAATTGGGGTTGTTATGCCTCGAATAAAAAGTATTCTGTTCTTTTATGCAATAAGAAAATGCTAATGCTAGAGAGTTAGGTCTCATAGCACGTATAGTTGCCCCAAGCGGCTCTTGGAGTCCTGATAAAAATGCGTTAAGGCACATTTCAGAATATAATTCGCGTTTAGCGGTAATTTTACCAATACAATTTCTTTCGCGGTGCCTTGTCATCTGAAATTAGAACCACGTCTAGTGTTCCACAAGGTAGTCATCTAGGCCCTTTACTGTTCGCCTTATTTATTAATGACGTAGGTTCCATTCTACAGTCATCTTCTGTTCTTCTCTATGCCGATGACGCTAAAATTTTCAAAGTTGTGAGAAACCTTAACGATTGCAATGATTTGCAGCAGGATCTAAACAGATTTGCCAAATGGTGTTCCGATAACAATCTCCTAATTAATCCTGACAAGTGTACGATTATATCTTACACACGCAAAAATAATCCTGTAATCTATGAATACTCACTTTTGAGTACATCTTTAAATAGATCAGCGAAAGTACTCGATTTAGGAGTATTGCTGAATCAATCCTTCACATTTGACGATCACATCGATTCAATCGTTGTGAAAGCTAGCAATGCCTTAGGTTTTGTCAGAAGACGTTCGAAGGAATTCAACGACATTTTTCTAACTAAGACCCTCTTTTGTAGCTTAGTAAGACCTATTGTCGAATATGCAAGTATTGTATGGTCACCATATCAAAAAGTCTACATAGACCAAATTGAGTCAATTCAAAAGAGGTTCTTACGTTTCTGCCTCCGCGGTCTTCCGTGGTATGACCCTTTACATCTACCTCCTTATCAAGACCGCTTAAATCTTCTACGAATGGATACCTTGGACTCTCGACGTCAAAATTCCAAAATCTTATTTGCCGCGAAAATTTTGGATGGCACCGTTGAGTCAAACTACTTATTAAGCCAACTTAATTTTAACACCAATAACAAACGTGTCAGGCGTGTTAACTTTTTGTCGATCCCTCAACATCGGACCAATTATGGTTGCAATGAAGCAGTCACTACAATAAGTAGATGCTTTAACGAAGCTTATTATAAGTTTGATTTTCATTTATCTACAGCATCACTTAAACGAATTCTGTATAAGAATAATTAATTTTTATTGTATGTGTATAGTCTGCATTAGACGGATTTAATAAATGAAATGAAATGAAATTACACTTGCGTCGGTCTCATGAAGTTGGATGTGACTAGTCATCGTAGCCAAAGTTTCTATAATTTCACTATAGAACTTCTCAACTGTTTTGCCGCGTTGACTAAGATTATGTAAATCTCTTATCAGCGAGGTTTCGTTTCTCTTGTCGCTATAGTGAAGAATGAGATTTTTCTTTATTTCTGCCCAGTTCAATGATGTGCCATACATATTTAACACTTCATTGGCTGGACCTTCGATTTTGTTTCGTATAGCGCGGAGTATCATTTTATTATAGGCAGGTGTTATGATTGGAATCATGGAGGTGATTTCCTCAACATTTTCAATGAAGTCGTGGAGCAATCTGGGATTGCCGTTAAATTTCGGCAAATCCTTGATCGCATCAGGGATTCTCAAGGAATTGAAAATTTCGACAATTTCCGTCATGTTATTATCTGGCAAATCAATCTCACTATTTACTAAAGTTTGAAATTCGTTTCTAACGCGATTTGGAGAATTTTCACTTAACAAGTCACAATTATTTATTGGCACAACACTGGAAGCACTTAGATTTTCACGATCATTTTCCAAAATTGTAGTTAAAGGAATCACTCTTAAATACTTTCTTAATCTAGGATATGGTCTAATTCTATCTTTAGTATTTTGTGCGTATGGCATAGGTAGAAGGATGGAAAGGAAAGTATCCAATTATATTGACTTACGTGACTATGATTAGTATCATTCTCAGGTGGTCCTCTTCGATGAGCCGTCGACAGAAACTTCACAAAATTCGAATAAGCCGTCGATGTGTTGAATTTAACTCGATAATCCTTCGAGGGTTGGTAATAGACTGTAGTTGTATTTTTCTCGATAATCCTTCGATGAAAGGAGCCTTTTCTCGATAATCCTTCGAAAACAGGAACACACAGAACTGCACTACCGATGTCGAATAACTTAGCACGATCGCGTAGCGCAAAGATCCGTTACGACTGCGCCAATTACATCAACCGACAATTCAACGTTGAAAAAAAAACACAATTTGAATTTCTGATTCTTAAGTTTATTCGTCTAGCTCTAAATTCTGACTGACTCTAAGTCTAAGTTACAACATTTAATATCTTTCCAAAAGTTGCTTGTTATACATTTCAAAATAACAGGTAATGTATTAAATTTACGATTGTGCAAAAAGTGAATTAATAGGAATTATGTCGAAGTACAATGTACCCGTAAAGTGCAGGTGTCGGATTTGGGTCAGCAGCGTGTGTCGGATATCTGTCTGTGGGAACGGATGTCGTTGCAAGTGGAGCCGTCCATGGGAATATATGTAGTTGCGGATGTAACTCGCGCGAGGGTTGAGTCTCGGCGACTCTACATTCCCAGTCCGGGACGGAATGTTTAACTGCGCCATGCGCTCCAGCATCGCACGCATGCCGCTCTGTAAATCCGATATTTACTGTTGAAGTCCGCCCAATTCTTGGTGCACTATAGAGCGCACTCCGGCGGCTTCGGATTGTACGTCAGATATTGGGGACGTTTTCGATGACGGGCCAGGTGGCTGAATTAAACCTTCCGCCCCCGACTCGGCCTGCAGATCGAAGTCCCTGATTTCCACATCCTCTGATCGCATGCCTCGGGTTTTTACTCCCGGCCTTTGCGTTTTAGGCCGAGCCCTTCGTGGCATAGATGCTGCAGCAGTGGGGGCCTGTCTGGCTCCTAAGGGGAGACTCAGTGGTCCACGGCACAGCGGGCAATCAGTACGGTTTCTGAGCCATTGCTCCAGGCACGTTTCGTGAAATGTATGTCCACATTTTGTGGTATACGTGTCCTGGGCAGCAGCGAATGACTGCTGGCATATGGAGCACTGAGCCTCCACTGTGGTGCCAGACAGATCCTCACTACTGTGACGCAGTGGCATTGTCAGTTTGTGAAAAAGATTTCTAAAAAAGTGAAAATTCAAATTAGGTTTTGCACGTTAATGTGACTAACGAGTTAATACGCTTAATACTAACGAGGGTTGCGGTAAATTCACGCCGCAGCCAAGTGCACACAGTGTGTGTCTAACTCTTACTAAAGTCTTAACAGATAATAGGCCAAAGTGCCAAATTCAAAAATATATATAAAATATATATATAAGTGAAAAAGAAATATATATAATATATATATATATATATATATATATATATATATATATATATATATATATATATATATATATATATATATATATATGTGTGTGTGTGCACACCTGTGGTGTGACTAACTCTCTTAAGCTTTCACAGCTAGTAGGGCAAAAATGCCAAAAATTCAAAATCTATACAAGTGTGTGCACACCAGGTGGTGTGACTAACTTTCAAGATTGGTAATCAATTAGCAAAGCCAACTGGCTAGAATTGAATGAAAAAAATATAATTTCCAAAAATATAAATTTTCAAAAGTTTTAAATTTTCCAAGTTAGGATCAATTTACTTTCAAAGATCGGCCCTCTTATTGAGCTGAACCCGATCCATTCTTCTCCATTTCAGGTCCGCTGGCTGGCTGGCTATTGATTTCAAAACGCAAGAATGAAAATTTTCAATTACGAAATGTTAAAGCGTGGAACAAATGTTTATATGTAAAGTGAATTGAATGAATTGAATGTTTAGTGTGAAAAATATTTAAGATTGAAAAATTGTACAAAAGTGACAATTACATTGGGTCGGTTCCGGAAGGGTACCGCCCAGTATGTGGGACTGTTTCTCTCACCCGAAATTCCTCGAAAAGAGAGGCGCAAAGGACCAAAAACAACTATGTTGCTGCTTGACTCAACCTCAGCAAATGGTTCAAGTTTGGCCAAGCTGCAGGGACGTGTAGGCGGCGCCACGCCAACCCCACGTAATCCACCACAGCTTGAACCAAACCCAAGCCAAAAGCCGAAATTGGGTCAAGACAGCAAGGATTTACAAAAATTTGGGACAGCTTCCCAACATAAAGTGGGGCAGGGGCCCTTCGGTTGACCGGGACAGGAGTGGCGGTAAACCAACACAACCTGTTATCCGCGGCCAACCTCCAGGTTGCACCCAGAGTCAAAAAACTCAAAAAGACAACACAAAGGGAAGCTGCCCAAAAGGTAAGCTAACTAGGAAATGATTTTAAAAGGAAAGGATTGGGAAGGATGTTTGCTGCCCAAAAGGTAAGCTAACTAGGAAATGATTTTAAAAGGAAAGGATTGGGAAGGATGTTTGCGGCTATTAGGGAAGAGCGAGCAATGCAGGTCTTAATAAGGGGGTTTGTTCTCTCGAACGAAGTAATATTGAATCGCAAAGGAGGCGATTCTAAGACCTGCGAGTGAGAATGGAACTTTAAGGTTTGAAGACGTAAAGTCTTAAGGGGAGTATGAGTCGAAACTCATAAGTATTTTCTCACTTTGGTGGGTCACCCAAAAACGAGTTTCGGGCCCCACGTTGGGCGCCATTTGTAGCGAATATCAGGATGGGATGGCCTTAGCACAACCTAGAACCAGACCGAAGGCCAGAACCAAGAGTGCTAAGGCCCAGAGTGGAATGGCTGCTGCCATTCAAGAGGCAAAACAAAAAAAACAGAATTGCCCCGAGAGCAGGGTGCCCTAGAAATGGCCGTGAAGGCCCCTCGTCCGCATCAGCGGAGCACCCTTTAACCAACCCCGACGGATGCTGGTGTGCCGCTTTGTTAGCTCGCTGCGGCTGGGGTGGGTTCTTTAAACAAATGGGGATGGTTGGCTCTCAAGAAAACGGGATGCTACGTATATTCATCCGTCATGAATTGTAGCCACAAACTGGTATATAAGATACCCAGGGACCAAAAAGGGGGCATAGTTCCGTAAAGGAAACCACCCAGGCTCTGCAACATGGGCTGACTAAGCAGACCCAGTGCTCGTGACAACGCACGGAGCCAGAAATTGAAAATCTAAAACGGGAAAAACCGGATAATGTGCTACCTCTCTTTTCTTAGGAACCCGGGTGAGGCAGACAGCCCCGGGCCCCCGATGTTAGTGGAGCCCTGACTCCGATGGTCTGGGGTTCTCCACCCTCCGATACTGGCCATATATCGAAATTCAAAAAGCTAAAACAAATCTACATCAGAAATCAGAAACTACATTTGGATGGCCAGTATCCCTCCCTTTTGAATAGCTGAAAATACCGAAAAGATTCACAAAACACTATTTGTCATTTTTGAAGCCAGCCAGGCCAAGCGCGGACCTTGAAAAAGAAGAGAACTTCTCGGGCTTTCACCCAATAAGAAGGCCAATTGGTTCCAATTTACAAATTCATTATTATTAAATTTTTTTCCTCTTGTAACAAACTATACTTCGCAATTATACTTATTTTAAGTAAACATTACTAAACCGAAATGAGATTAATTTCGCAAAACAAATTTAATTTGATGTAGATAAGATTAACCACATATAAAAGAAGTGGTCTGTTGCACATTACAGCTCAAAGTCAATGTGTGACAGAAAAAGTAATTAGCTTCATTGCAATTGCGCTGTTTGAAAATTTGCATAAATTTCCTTTCAGACATTGAACTAATAAGGACAATATAATACTGTAGCAAATAATTAATATATCACAAAAGGAACCTAGTAAATTTTCGAAAGGTTATCTGTGTTCATGAGCAAAATTAGTTCGAAGTTTGAAAGGCATGGTTTCTTATTGTGTTGATTAAGATAGCAATAAGCATGCATCGATTAAGGAACGATTAAAATATGCCATGAATATTAAGTGTTCGCACATCAAGTGTATTGAATTGTTCTTAAATGTATATGTGGCCACATATTGTTCGAATGATATTTTCTTTTTGTTGTTGAAAGATTTCATTAAATTTGATTCGTTCTAATACGATGCTTACATGAAGACTTTTATTATCTGATTTTGCCATCGCTTGCAACTGCGATCAAAGAAGAGTACATAATGTTAATTACACATATTCAATTTAGACAGTGGACATAATGTATGCGTGAGATAAAATTATCAAGCTGTGCTTGATCTGAATTTTAGTCATAGTTAATCTTGGAAGTATTTCGTTATAATGGTTAAATTCTCTTTATCTATATATTTTTTTCTAATTTTATTATTTTTTTTAGTTCAACCAAGTTGTGCATTAAGTGCGTGTTTATGTACAACCAAGTATTTTATGCGCGTGCATATATCCAGGCTGGAACAGTATCACTGTACGTGTTTATCGAAAATCGTTAAATGAGTTGCGTACGTCGGTGTATAACAATTATGACCTTCCGATAAACTAGTCCTCAGTCGGATTAACCAATCAAGGAACGTCTGTTCGCACAATCCTGATAATGAAATGGATCCGGTATTGCTAGTATGATTCGGAGTAGGCCTTGCAGCAGCACTTTACATGGTCACTGATAGATGCGTCTCCAAAATTTACCAGCAGCCAAACTGTTTCAAGATTCAATAGATAAATATACTATCAAAAATACATACCACAGTATTCGTGTTGCCCTTTGTTTTCTAGGTTTGGGCTTTATTACACTGGGGAAAGTGTACACGAAAACAAGTAATATGCCACTAGCTTGCAAGCTTAAAACGCTTGTGGATGCGGTGTTGCACAAACAAATCCAATGATTCGCACGTAACTGTATTTGTTTTCTGGGCAAAGTGAAAACACTTGCACGTCTCCACTAGGCTACTCGATTTCAAGCCGGAAAAATCTCTTGGCGCTACTCGAGTGTGCATACGCGTGAAAATTGACTGCAAAGTAGCCGGAACTATTCGCATGAAACAAATCGAGCCGAGAGTCGACAATTTGCCACAAAGTCTCTTCCTTGCCTGATTATTAATAAAGATATGAAATTTCCTACCTTTGAAGGAGTGATACACACAAGCGTTGTGCAGTATATCACGTGTTGTTGGTCTTGCGCGTACTTACGAAAACAGCGCAGATTTGCTATTAGTCTCGCTGTCTTTTTCCCACCATTGTCATTCGCATCTCGTACAACTTGAAAGTTACCAGTGGGAACGACTATCAGCGACAGGGAGCAGATGCGAGGACCCAAAGTCTTAGTCTTAGTGTGGACACTGACCGCACACTCAACACACTCATTTTACCCAGGCGATCCCCCTTAAAAGCAATACCACTCCATGTGTACATTTCCGTTCTGCCAACCAGAACTGTGTCAAGAACTTTCTCTGCACTTAAGTCACTTAACTTGCATTCTGCACCCTGACACGTGACTCGCAATCATTGCGCGAGATGCAATACACGAAAACCGTATCGATGCACTCGCCGCTAATCATTTGTTTGTGATATCACAAAAAAAATAGTAGCGGATAAAAATTACTTTGACACTCGATTCGTTCGAAATCTATTCAATTCACAGTATATTTTAGGTTTCAAAAATTTCACCATGTATAGATCAACTGCTGCATTGTTTATCGCCAAGCGCAGGCGACGTGGCGCTCACTGGCACAATTTCGAGAAAATCATACATTGTCGTCGACACGACCACTAATAGCTTTCCGTATCCAATGGCACCCGCAGGAATCTCGAATATCAACGACTTGCAACAGCACTACACCAACCCCGATTCTCTTCATGCAATTAGATTTCACTTGTATAATCTCCCGAATTCACAAATTGGTCTTCTGTTTTATGATACTGTTACCGGTCACATTTTCACACCGCGTGGAGGAAAACTGCCCGACTCGTCCGTTCACCTTTTTGCGTCGCGCAAAAACTTTTCGCAAGTCCACTTTTGATTCACTGCGCTTCATGCGTTGCCGACGAATTCAAGTGCACATGAACGAGGATGCACGTTATTACCACAAACCGAATCTTTCTTTAGGGTTTTCTGGAAATTGCCTCCGACACGCCACGCTAAAAGCGACTCGTCGTCACAGCGACATCCAAACGACTGTGTCGAGCTTATCCGCTCCAGCTCGCAAGCCACATGCACAGCCAAGAAATTCCTAACGGGATTTTCTTTTGGCTGTGCGAAAACAACAATAAGGTCACCCGGGGGACTTGCGGGATTTTATTTTTGTGCGATTGAAATGTGGTTTCAATTGCAAAATGTTGTAGCGTCTCCGATCCATACAGTGTGGGTCGGAGATGTGTGACCAGTAATTTTTAAATAAAAAAATATAAAAATTACTGGATGCTACACAATAAACAGGAAATATTAAGTTTTCGATTATTTGAAAAAACATTCTGCAGGTAACCCTTAATTTCTTTATACTCCTATAACTTCGAATGTAATATAACAACGTGAAGCAGATGTGATATATTATTGGCTTTGATACTGGCAAAAGGTTGCCAGCGCGAGTCGGTTGTGCTACTTATGTATCAATAAATGCTAACAGTTAGTATTCATACCGGAAACATTTACAATGAAAATAAATAACCAATGTTTCAATTCCCAAAGTTCTGCAAATTTTTCGGATCGCAGCTCCAAACACCAACTTCAGTTACAGTGCTGCAGGCACTGAGCATTTTCTTCATTGATGTTATATGAGATGCTGCTTTGAAAATGTTTGTGAAATAAGCCACTGAGAGCGAATATAATTAACAAGTGCTGCTCTCATAAACTTTGAAATTCATGCCACTGGTAATATCTGAAACCTTTTCACCATATGAGTTATAAGACTTAAGTAAAACCTGGCGTTTGAATTAGTTTGGCTGTAATAAGCAGCTAGTGTGGTAAAATATGCACGATTCTTCTACTGTTCTTCGAACATTAGTGTTTCTAGCGGTTCAGGTGCGCTAGAGTTTTTTGTTTTTTAATTGCCTTTTAAGTATCACCAGCCATTCCACTCTGACCTTAGAACACTTGATTCTGGACTTCGGTCTGGCTCTGAGTTGTGCTGAAGTGCCTTCAATCATTATATATGCTGCAGCTACCTCACAGCAAAAAAAAAAGCAATTTCTGATGAATTTTTCTTATTTCTATCAGCACATTCTATAGTTCAGCACTTGAACTACCTATCAGAAATAGAATATCTGTACAAGTGAATTTATTGGTACAGGAATGTTATTGTTTCCAATGCGTATACTCTGTTCTCTGCTGAAAAGAGGCGGAAAAAAAAGCGCCTAGAATGTAGTGTAACGAAATAATCGATTTTGAATTTAAATTGCAATTACAAACCACTTGTATGAGAACATGAATATGTATAAACTTTTTGGTGAAGAATAAGAAGAAGATCAGTCGAATAAAGCACTCTTACTTTGTCATTGAACGTGGAAAGTCGTTTTATTCCTTACAGCGTCAGAAGTGAAATAAAGTTCCCTAGTTAGTTTGTTTGTATAATTCGAGTTTCGAAAATGTCGAATTCGGGAGTCCAAACGTGACTTGGTGACGAGAAGCGTAAACAATCGAAAAACGCCACCACAATTGCATCTGTAATCGCCAGTGTATCGCCGCCATTTTTGGATCAAAACGACACCCCCGAAGAAATCATAGCCGAAACTGTGACCGACGATAGATCGAATCTTCACCGAGACAAAGAAGATGCAAAGCAGTCTCCGGACGAGTTATTTTACTTAGCTCAGGAATATTCACAACATTCACTGCACTCAGCACAGTCAGCCGAGCGACCACATTATACGCCACGAGACCTAATCGAAGACCTTAAAGAGTTCGACCTCGATAATATCTTTGGACTAACGAGCGAAACATGGGCCGAAAAATGCTCAACGCTCCAGACATCTTTCGGTATAAGCGAAAAAAATGCAGCTTTTTTCCGTGTCATCTAAATTGCGTGGTAATGCGAGGGTATGACGCCCAGCGATCCGTACAGACAACATGGCCGAACTTCGTGTTGAAACTTGTCACGACTTTCCCACCAAGACGAAACGCAGCTGAAGTTCATGACCAGCTAAGACTTTGTCATCGAAAAATAGTCGAAACCAGCGAACAGTATTATTTCAGAATGTGCGAGTTAGCTGCTCAGGCAGACGTGGACGAACGATGTGTAATTCATTATATCGCGCGCGGAATGAGTGACGAAAAATTTTCAATTTCCCTGCTTTCATCACCAATGCATAGTCGTGATTTGCTAGGTCGGATCAGATGGTATGATTCGATGCGTGCCATTTCTATTACGGAAGCCGTTCCAAAACGAATCAATCAGCAGCAGACGACTGACGTACGTCAAACGAAATTTAGTGCCCGCTCTTATAATTGCTATGCGACAGGGCATATTGCAATAAACTGCCCTCAGGAACAAAGGCGACCAAGATGCAGCATCTGTAGAAAAACATCTCTTGCTAGCGAGAGATGTCCGGAGCGAATAAATGGTATCAACCTAGTCGAAAAGTCTCTAAATGAGTTTGTAATCCCTATTGTACTCCATTACGATCAGTCTCGTACCATCAATACACACGTATTTTTAGATACCGGCTGCGAAGTGAACTTAATCAGAAAATCTAAAGTAGTGCACGTGTTTACCAAAATTAATTATCAGACTAGCTTTGCGGGAATTAATGGATCGAGGTTGTTCGTTCTGGGAACGCTTCAGTTGAAAGTAGTAGTGAAAGGTGTGGAAATAATCTTGAATTTATTTATAGTGCCAGACAACACTTTATCCTTCGATGTGCTGTTAGGTCATGAGTTTATACACTATGAGCATCTCAATGCTCGTTGCAATAGATTTGAGGTCGAAATTGAGTATGCTGACAATGTTAGTGACGAAATAATGAACATCAATACGATTGACGTCGAAACGACAGTTCTGGCTGATGCTCAGGTAAATGAATTACCAGCACAAATGCGTCATCGCTTAAACGATCTGTTTGATGAATATTTGTTGTGACCTCGATCCGAATCTTCGAAAGTACGGGTCACTATGAAAATGGAATTAACTGCGGACAAAGAGATCCGCCATACTCCCAAACGGATATCTTTCGCAGAAAAACGCGTAGTAAATGAAATAATCGATGATCTCTTGGCACAGGAAATCATTCGCGAGAGTCATTCACCATACGTGAGAAGAATTGTTTTAGTGCAGAAGAAGAGTGGAAAATCACGCCTTTGTGTTGATTTTCGAGATTTAAATAAAATTGCAGTCAAAGACCACCACCCGTTGCCGGTAATCGAGGATGTCTTCAATAATCTCCGAAATAAGTGTGTGTTTTCTAAAATTGATTTGAAAAACGGGTTTTATCATATCCGGATGTCCGAAGATTCCGCAAAATACACGGCATTTGTTACACCGAACGGCCAGTACAAATTCGTGCGAATGGCATTTGGCCTCACAAATGTTCCTGCCGTTTTCTCCCTTTTCATCTATTCTGTATTCCAACGGTTGTTAAAGAAAGGGTCTGTAGTAGTCTACATTGATGATATACATGTGGCTACAGAAACTTTAGAACAATATTTTTCCGTTCTGAAGGAGGTATTTAAATTAATGTCGGATAACCTTCTTGAGCTGCAACCAACAAAGTGTTGTTTCTTACAAAACTCTATCAAATTTTTGGGATATAGAATTGATTCTTGTGGAATTTCTTCAAGTGGGGACCACATTCATGCGCTTAAGACTTTTCCTCTTCCTACTGACTTACGATCTCTTCAGCGATTTTTAGGACTCGCTAGTTATTTCAGGAAGTTTGTGACATCTTTCACCGCTATTACCAAACCGTTGTACGACCTACTTAGAGAACGTACTAAATTTGAATTTGGAGAATCGCATTTAAGCGCATTCGATAAATTAAAGGACTGTCTCATTTCTTGTGGAATTCTATGCATTTAAGATGCAACCGCTCGAACTGAATTACATGCAGATGCAAGTGCAAATGGTTTTGCGGCTATTCTACTGCAAGAGCAGCACCATGGTAAACTTCATCCAATCTCGTATTATAGTAGGAGAATTTCGCCAGCAGAGCAGAAACTGCATTCTTACGTTTTGGAAACAATGGTTATTGTATACGCTCTTGAACGATTTCGAATATACTTGCACAAAAAAGACTTTACCGTCATCACTGATTGCAACGCACTAAAGTTAACGCTCGAAACATTGAACATAGTCCCCGAATAGGTAGATGGGTATTGTTTTTCCAAAATTATAGTTTCAATGTCTTACCTAGACCAGGTGGGTCGATGGCTCACGTTGATGCCCTAAGTTGGGCTTATAATCCATTCGTCGATAAGAGATGCTATATTGTGAAGGACAGTTCTTTGTCACACGCACTTAAACTCAGTCAAGGTCAGGATGAATTTATAAATACCATTAATAATCGCATTCGTAAAACAGAAAGTTCCGATTATGAAATTCAAGACAACTTATTATTCCGCAAAGAGGTTTTTGTTCCATCTCAATTTGAGAATTCTGTATCACGATCTTGCCATGATGATATAGGCCACGTTGAGGCTAGAAAAACTATTGCTTTGATTAAACAAGTTTATTATTTTCCAAAAATAGCCCAGAAGGTAGCCGAACATATTAAAAATTGCTTAAAATGCATTTTTTACGCAGCGAATACTGGAATATCAGAAGGATTTCTCCATATTATTGAGAAAGGCACCGTGCTTTTTGACACGATCCATATCGATCACTTTGGACTTCTTGAAAGAACAAAACTGCAAAACCGATATATTTTGCTAGTGATGCCTTCACTCGATTTACGCGACTTTATCCCGCGAAGAGTACTGCTACGGCTGAAGTTCTTAAATCTCTAACTGAATATTTTCGTAGCTACAGCCGACCGCGCAGGCTCGTTTCAGATCGGGGTACGTGCTTCACTTCTAATTCTTTTATCGCATTTTTCACTGAAAATAATGTTCAGCATGTAAAAGACGCTACCTCTTCGCCGAAGTCTAATGGTCAAGTTGAGCGACTGAATCGCATGTTATGTCCTATGCTAGCCAAATTGTCCAAAGAGATGAAACTTTGGGATACGGTTTTGGGTGGTTGCGAGTTTGTTTTCAACAATACAGTCAACGAGAGTACTAGCGGAAGGTCCGAGTAATTCGCTTTTCGGAATTCGTGAATTCTTGCAGGAGCTACCTCAAGCGAACCATAATTTGGAACATAGCGATCTAACGCGATACGTCAAAACGAACTTACACAAAAAAAAAATTGAGGTACGATTCTAAACGCCGCGAAGCCCGAGTATTTGAGGAAGAAGAATATGCTATGATTCAAAATAGGATTGTCGAGCCCGGAGTCAATCGTAAACTTCTCCCTAAATATAAAGGACCTAATGTTATCGTTCGGAAATTAGAAAACGACCGTTACGTTGTATCCGATATCCCGGGATCTCAAATAACTCAAAAACCAATGGAAGGTGTCTATGACCACAGCAAGTTTAAACGATTGATGGCGATGCCTCAGATATCCGACCTACCAGCAACACTCGAGGGCGAGTGTTAAATCAGGACGACCGAGTTGTAACGAAATAATCGGTTTTGAATTAAAATTGCAATTACAAACCACTTGGATGAGAACATGAAGATGTATAAACTTTTTGGTGAAGAAGAAGAAGAAGAGCAGTCGAATAAAGCACTCAAACGTTTACATTGAACGTGGAAAGTTGTTTTATTCTTTACAGTAGTTTATGTAGTCTTGCATTAAATAAACTTATCATTTGTTAATCATTTAACGGCCAGTTCAACTTTTAGTTTCATCTATTAAATTCGACAAAGAACTCGTTTCCTCAGTCAAATGTATTAATTTTAATTCATACTAAATATTTTTCTCAAAATTTTTTTTCACCAAAAAAGACTGCCGTAAGATTTCAGATAAATGTTAACTTTTTTCTAATCAGTTATCTAGATTAATGGATAGCTTTATGACTTGATCTCAATTAAAAAAATAAAAACACAAAATTTTTCTTCATATATCTTTTTCTGTAACATGGTTTCTAAGCACTAAAAATTACTTAGAACTAAGGCCCTATTATAAATAAACTTTTTTGTGTCTTTCAGAGCTTTTTTCGCATGAAATTTTTTATCTTTCAATGTTTCGTTTCCTGGTATATGTATGTACTTACTTTGATAAACACACTTGCGCGTTTTTTGATTTTTCTTTAAAATAATATTTTTTTCAAATAAGACGAATTTGCCTGACGAACAGCATTAGTTGTTATAGCTGTCACATATTTGTGGGTTTGGATTTAAGGGATATAATAATTTTGTTATGCTGCACTACGCACGCATTACGAAACATTTTTTTTCACAAGTATTTTTTTGCTTTAAAGTTTGGGTATTTATTTTTGGTATTTTTGCCGGCCGGTATTGATAATTTACACATACCAGGGAAGTATCTGTTGGAGCCGGTTTAAACATTGTTTTGTGGCTCGAGGTTTTTTTGGTGGATATCAGAGTTATACTTGCTATTATATTCATACTAAGTTTATGAAGCTTGAGCTGATGTGCGGATTTAATAGTTATATTGAATACTTTCACAGGCACATATGTTGATGGTATGGGCTTATATGTGACCTGGTACAGTCGTTCCGGCACGATTTCAACCGATCTGCCGGTGCCAGTTGTATCGCTCCTTTTTTAAGTGCATTTAATACTGAAAATTTGAACTTAATAACCTATTATGACTGGGCTGCTATGGTAGGTAGCTGAGTGATCGTGGTGGCTGTTGCTTTGAAAAAGCCTTCGCATTATTTTATACGACTTTCAGCGAGTATATGAGACAGTATCTTAAATATTTTGCACGACTGGTTGATTTAGCTGGCGAAGCAACGGAGCAAGAGCAACCAGCACACGATCAAAGATCAACAGCATTATGCGGATCTCCTCTGCGTCAAGTATTTGATGCCTGCTATTGCTACTGTTGCTGATGTTGTTTCAAAGTCTTGAGACACAGCAAGAAAAAACACCATCAGATTTCCATTTAAGTACGTGTCGATCGAACCAGTTGATTAGTTTGAAAAGCGTTCGTGGTTAGGTTATATCAAGTTCATTTTCAAAGATTACAGTGGTTGAAACGAGAAAATTTGAGCTTTTTTCATTTAAAGAACGTTGACAAAAGTTTTATAGAAAACTAAAAAAGACATTTGAGTTATTGATGATGAAAGTTTTGTACTAGTACGGAAAGATTAAATTGGAAGAATCTATCATTTGATTGCGAAATTTTATTACTCAAGCTTGAAATTAAATTTTAAAAGACAATGGTGTTTTCAAAAGTATCTGAAATTTGTGTGATTGCTGCTGTGATTCTAGCTGTTCATTGTGATGCAGCTACATATTTGGAACCGGCTATTATGAACCTTGGTAAGTTTAATTTAGATTTAGTCATTATTTAGTCGGCGTGATATCAATGATTATGAAAAAATCTTTGTTAAACTCATAACGAGCTTCTCACCGTATTTTTTATTTGAGTGCCTCACAGTGTCTGAGTATAATATATTGCCAGTGTATTCACTTTTTTCCAACACAGTAAAAAAAGTATTACCATAAAAATGAATAAAAATTGCGTGCTGCCTCTTTTTTTACAAGCGGTGATTCATAACGACGTTTTTTCTTCGCTGCTGAACTTCAAGTACAGCTTACCTCGAATTTCAAAGCTTGACCAGCGATGATCAGAAAGTCTACATATTTTTAAAAATTTGGTCAGCGAAACGGCATAAAATTAAACGGCCCACAGACGAGAGATCTCGTCGACAACCATGAATCAAAGAATTATAAGATTACGACACGCGCATGTCTCTCTCAGCCTACAGCTTGTGCGTGACGGCACCGGGAGAGTTCGGTTCATGAATGAACGCATTAAATTGTGATGGAATACAAGTAAATGCATGAAAAATTGTTTATGGTTTTCTTTTGCAGCATTGTTTTAACATTATAAACTATCAATGAGCTTATTTCGATCATAGTAGATTTTATTTATGGAAGTATATGTGTGAAAAATGAAAAAATGCAATTTAGTTTTTGTGTGTTATTGCTGTACTGAAAGTCAAAAGAAGAAAACTGTGGCGGAAGAAAAAACTATTTTATATGTATCCAACATATGCAAATTTTAAGTCTTCTTAGGATAGATTTGAAGGAAAGGTTAGTTTAAATGATGATTCTGAGTGTAAATTTCAGTCTAAAAGTTCAAAGAAGAAAAATGCAATTCCCGTTTTTCACTTAAAATTAGAAAAGACAACTCTATTGTAAAATGGAAACAAATCAGCTAGCGTAATTTAAGTTTATGAACTGAAAGATTATGTGCTAACAGCTTTTCCAAATTCTTCAATAACAGCTCTTCAAGATGGTTCTAGAAAGTCCAAATACAATCAGAGTTTCTTATTACGGTGACAAAAATCATGTGGAGGCCGGAACTCAGCTGCATTGTGAATGTATCGGTTTTCGCATTCAGTGAGATGGAAATTGGCTCAATCCGAAAATTATGTGATTCAAAGCTTGTTCGAAAACTGCAAGCGACCAAAATATTATGCCTTTCAAGGTAGAATCACAAAATAAGGGACTGTTAGTTTAACAAATGTTGTAAATTCATTTCATTTCATCACAATCCATAAAAACTTAGAAGTGTCCAAGTTTTCAAACTTAAAATTTAGGTACTTCAAAAAAAAAACCCCCCGAGAGATATAAAATGCAATGCTTGTTATAGAGCGACCAACATTTTTTGAACTATGCGAGTCACGTAAAGTACTCCAGTGATAGGTTGGGCTATTTAATCCATCATATTGGAAGTCCTCTATTTCTCAGCTCATCTATTTCATATATATTTACAAAGGTATTTCCCTGATATCTCCCCAGAAGAGTCTCAAACTAGCAATAGAGTTTTTGTTTTGAAAATAAAATTAATTAAAATGAATAAAACTAATTTGTTTCAAGTTGAAATCATCAAAAGCATTATTAAATTGTCTTATTTACAATAATATTGCTGTTTACCTACATCCCGAAGAGTGAACTTTGGCTTTCTCAAATTTACAAACAATATACCTACGTTTTGTTCCAAATCTACATCATAGATTTAGTTATGTCGTCGCATTACTACTATTGAAATATACTTTTATCATATTTTGCATAAATTGTAGATACATTTTACATGTACTGCTAAGCACATAATTTAATTGTACATATTATGATTTCTTAATCGACGATTTTATGTACAAGAATGTATGCAAACATATTTTAATCACGGATTGTTTAAATGAGTTACGCCAGCGCCCATACATTTTACACCAATGCTTGTAAACATGCCGCGCGACGAACTCTCCGGGTGACGTCATGCGCAGAGAGAGGATAATATGGTCACTCTAGTGTCGCTTTCTCTAGTGTTTCTTGTATCATGGTCGACAACTAGATCTGCAATCTGCAATATCTGCAACGAAAATCTCTGTCTGTGGGCTAGTCTCAGGTTGCATTTTTAGTCTCTGCAACGGTTGCAGTAAATACAATTTTTTTTTTATATTTCGTGGGCGGACCTACTGGTCGATGACCAAGTTGCTGTGTCTGTTGTGATTTTGAGACTAGAATGGAGATCTCATTTAAATTTAGTGTAACGTAATGGTAACATAGTTCAAAATTATTGATTTAACGGACTGAATTGTGTATGAATATGCTCAATAAGAGTCAGTTAGCATACCTCATGATCCCGTTAAGGTTTTATCTATTTCCGGAAATAGTAATGAACAAAAAGAATAGATGTGGGACAATAATATCTTTAAACATTTGGCAGCAACGGAGATTTAGTTCATTTTCAGTGCTGCCTGCCTATGATGACCGCCAATTAAAATTCAATAAAAAAGTATTTAGAGGGTTACATGTGTCTGAACCAGAAAGTACAAATATTTAGATACCCGTACATACCTGTTCGAAATAACTTTACTTGAAACATAATTTTAAACCCTATTAAGACACAGTTGCTGCCAGCTCATGATACATATAAATTTATAATTTTCTTCGAAAATCAGTTAATACACCCCTAATACGAACAACTACTGCCTGGTTATGATGACCGCCAATTGAAAATTATTTAGAGGGATCTATGACTAGGCTCAAGATACCTGAAGCAGAAAGTACAAATACCTCATATACCCGAGTATATGTACCTGTTCGAAATTACTTTCGGTAAAACATAATTTGCTAACAATGCTTACAATGTATGTCCTCCGTTTTCTTACAACGAAAATGACCTGAAAACACCCATTCCAAACGTGTGTTGCCTCAATGAAAACAACGTTCGAATGAGATTGCAATTCAAGTTGCGATTACATTCTCTGTGTCTGTGGCAAATCAATTGAGATCCAGTCGATGACTAGATCTCCGTTTTATTTTTCCACAAATATTACTAAAATAGACTTTAAATAATGTGTGCTTCTAAAACTGAATTGGAAAGTTCCCGTTTAATTCGGTCAGTTTAGATAACGGAACTTTTGTGAGTTGAGCTTGTGGATTTAAATTATCGTACATTTGAAGCGAGAAATGTGGACTATCTCGTAGCATATATGTATAAGTGAAATGTCCCCACACATTTGGTTTTTTCAATTCCAGAATCTGCTTATTTCTAACTAAAATAATGAGCCATGAGTGTGTTATTGCAAAAACTAATATGATTTTGCATATTGTGATTTGAGTCAAACTTATTTTGGAACTGATGGGCTATAAAGTGAGCAAGAATATTTGACAAAAAAATCGTTGGGTATATGTCGCACGTAATTCATTGGTTTGATAGTACAAGCATTCATGCTTTTAGCTTAAATTATCATAATATCAAGAGGAAGATCGCATCTTGCTTGGAAATACCAGCATAAATTCAACCACAAATTTTGAAATTCAACATAAATCATTTATTTTTCTAAACACCGAAAAGTCTATCAACAACGAATAGTAAATGATAAACGTGATCGTGCACAATTTCATATACATGCTGATCGCTAAATAAATTACTCAATCCAAAATGTTCTCATAATTTTTTTGTTTCCAACGTACCAATAACTTCTATTCAAAGGTATTTGAATTGCATTGGATGTTTATAGCTTCAGGAAAAAAAGTGTTGACAATATGCATAATTAATCGTAGCCAAGATATAATGATCTCATCATACAAGGCGCCAGGCCTATAGTTTTGCTTTCCTCAACGATTTATTTAATAAACTAACTAAAATACTAACTAAATACTAACTAAAATATTTATTTTCATAGTTCGTAGCTGATTCTAATGATTTATGATTCAGAGAAACCATGAAATTCCATAGATACTTCAATTACTTCTTGAAATAATCTGTTTACTCGAAATGACTTGAAAATTTGAAACCGTTTTATTTTTAAGAATTGAGTTGTTTAATTTATGTAAAATTTCTATGGCCATAAGAAAAGGGGAAAATTTAAAGCAAGGTTCAGATAATATTTGTTATTTGCGCCGTTGACTTAAAAATATATTTCAAGTTAATTTGAAATCGAGTGGTCTTGTAAATTCTGATTTTACTTTTAACTATTTAAATTAACTCTCATGTTGACTCGAACAATTACTTAAGTTTCAAGTTGAATCCATGATCTCAGTTTCTTCATTAGTAGTTTGTAGTTTTTGATTTGAGTTATCAAATCTTAACTGCCGAAAAATCGAATTAATCCATTTGCTTATCAGCTTTGATAGAAATAGCAAATTCAATTTTCTGACATAATGCCTCCGTATTTATATTTTGAGTAAATGATCTGTTGAGCTCAAGGCTATCAAGACCAGTCGAAATTTTTATGCTTTGATGATAACTTGAAAAAAAAAACACGAAAACAGAGCCCAACACAAAACTTCATGGATTTCGAGCAAACAAGTCGCTACAAAAGTTTTTAGTCCATGATCTTTATGTTTGACGCAAATCGTAAAAATTTATAATTTGTAGTAAGTTTGGCGCAATGACTACAGCAACCACCAACAAGATAATTTATTTTACAAAACTCTGTTGAGAACGGAATGCGGACCCAATGCTTTTTTCGGTATACTTTTTGCCATTCGTATGGCAAATAATACTTTTCAAATTTGTTTTTGGAATGAAGTTAATACAAAATGGATTATAAATTTGAGATCGAAATGTAGTGTTTTATTTAGCACGGCATCTATTTTCGAAGGAAAAGAGTGAACATTTATTTGTTAGGGTTTGGTAAATATTTTCGATTCAAGGATTCGAGAAATTCATATTTTCATAATGTTATATGAATTATGGTGAATTTTAACCAAAAACAGTTTATATGTTTATCATTTTATTCTAAATTTGTTACGTTTGCCTAAAAAAATAACATTTTCAAAGCAACTTCTATGTATCCAAGAAAAAAAGATCGACAATTTCTCAAAAAGTGTTGCTTTGACAATATTTCATAACAAGACTAATCAAATTGAATCATTTCATTTTCTCCACTTGCATGCATACGAATAATTCCGCCAGAATAAAAAGTCATCTTGTCAAATTTAAAAACTAGTGATTACGTTCGTTTCTTCGATAATTTGATACTTCTTCTCTGCTTTTAACTGCAATTTAAGCCAATAAGACAAAATAGCCTTTTTGGCAATTTTTAGTTATTTTGGATTTTTGTACTTGCAACAAACAATCCGGTTTTTGAACATCGCTTTCATCCAGTTTTTAGGAATTTATTGACGTCCTTCTTGCGTCATAGATATCTACTGTCATCAAAGATTGTGATCAGAAACACCGAAAGAAATTGATTACATTTGTGAAAATTGCATGATATTTGAGAGGTGACGTGGAAATCCGAGCCGTTTAATATATTCAGATTCAAATGTAGTCCAGCTCATAAAAATTCTCTAAGTGAACTGATCTTAGCCTCTGTAAACTATGACCTTGTTTTTTGCTCAAAAGTGATCACCCCTGCTTGGTCCCTTTGAACTTTAATTGGTGTTAGTCACAAAAACCCGTACCACTTCCGGCAGCCCTCCAACTATTGTCAAATCATTCTAACGTCGCTCAGCACTAGGATATTCTTGGTCCCAAAGTTTATTATATTATTTTGTAGACGTTCTTGTTTTTTGAAATGTGCCTTGGGGCATATTTTTATCAAATACATCTTAATCTGCTCTAAAACTAGCAAAAATATGCTTGCTTTTACTATCATTAAGCATTTTCCTCATCCGTATATTCTTCCGATTGACGTCAGAGCATTTAATTTATTGGAACTGGCTTATTCAAAGTAGCTGCGGTAAATTAAATCCGCAATAAACCAGTTTAGCAATATATGCACAGTATTTTGTATATGCTGGTCGATACTCAAGCAGTTGCTCTACGAGCTGATCAGTTTTTTGATTATTTGATTGTAGTCGTTTGATGTTGTAAATTTCGAAAGGGAAGTAGCATTTCAAGCAAAATCAATTCAGATGATTAAACGTTTTTGTGTTTTGATGCATTGTTAAAGCAAATCAGTGAAGTCGAAATCTTAAAAGCGATTTCTGTGAAGATTTTTCGTTTTGAATGATTAACTGCAAAAAAAATAATTTCGATCGTTTGAAATTAATGAAAATAAGAAAGTTAGTTTCTACTTATACAATCAACTTAAAAGTATTTAAAAAAAAAATTAAGAACATTTTGTTTGACATTTCCTTTTCTTATTCGTTTCAGCATATCCAGGCAGGTGTTTCGATAAAATCACAAATCGGCCTCTACTTCCAGGCAAGGAATACAAAGCCAAGGGAATTTGTGCGGTAATGACATGTGACCCTGATGCTAAAGTCATCAACATTGAAACGTAAGCTTTTACCACACAAACACATATTATCGAAAATATTCTTACAAATTCGGTTTCATTTTAGTTGTCCCGATATAGAAGTTGTAGGTTGTGTTGAACTTCCACCAGTTGATCCACGTCGATCGTATCCAAAGTGCTGTCCATCATTCAGTTGCAAAGACGAAAAAGGAAACGCAATGATTATTGATATGACAAGCTAAACTTTAAAATCAATACTACACTATCTTCGCATCACATGAAAACGAGTCCGTAAACAATGCATTGATTTTATTGGCAGCTATTTACAACATTACTATCATAAAACCTTTCTTCGAATTATTAGAAACCATACTTAACTGCAACTATCATTATGCGTCAGTGTCGTTCAAATGCATTGTTCTTATGGCGCAGCTATAATAATAGGTTTATCCATTAATATATTATTTTATGCTATCAATGATACATTTTCATTATTATTAGTGCTCTCACACTCTTATTGATAAGAATTGTTGTAAAACAAAACAACAAAATAATTATCGAACAACCATAAACTATCAAATGTGCGTAGAATCGATAAAATTACGATTTTCCGGTATTTTAAATTAAAAATGATCGTTTTACAATAATTTATTTAGAACTAATTGAATAGTTTTCAGAATAAATATCAATCAAACTGCATTAATGCTCTTTTTTCAAATCTTGAAAAGCTGTGATTACAGAATCAATCAGATCTCTAAATATATCTTTAAACTGTATACATACACACGCTATTTTTAACTAACTATCCAAACCAGATCAGTGACTAAAAATAAAGATAAACACAACATTCAAAAGATAATTTTCAATATTTATTTTTTACTTTCGAAAGAAACTGAAATAGGAATTACTCTATACATTTACTCTTTTTAAGCCATACAATCTGTCAAACAAATATTCAAATAACATTTAAATGCTAACTCACATGCAAATTGAAAATAAATCCGAAACATATACAGTCATAGCTAGATCAATAGCGAGATATGATTATTCACTAGTTTGTTTGTTTGTTTGATTCAAATCTCTTCAATCTTATTTTTCTTAAAAATACATCTATATAATTTACAGATATATGTTAGACAAAAATAAATAAATGAGAAAGTATGCGATATTTGCAGATATACCAAAATTTTACGAAATACATGTTCTTCTTCTTTTGTTTCAAGTATTGAAACTCTAAAAGCAGAAGAAAACATAAATTAATGACATATCATGTTAAGAAAATTATACAATCATTTCCATAGGGTACAAAAAAAAATGTGAATCAATTAAATATTATATTGTTATGTTGCGACAATAATAAATAACTTATGAAAATGAACGTAACAAGGAAAAGTGTTTAGCATTGGAAGAAAATATATAAATTGCTAATTTATAAAATGACAAATTTCAGCCTATATATACTTATATATATATATATATATATATATATATATATATATATATATATATATATATATATATATATATATATATATATCATCAAAAAATTTCAGTGACATAATGTCGGGAACGCGCCATCCGATTAAGCTGAAACTTTCAGGATACATTAATGTATAAGCAGAATAGGTCCCGATTTCACTAAATGTCATTTATCTTTAACTCTTTGGTGCCGGCAGCCATTTTAGTGATATTTTTAATATACCTATTATTCCGTACATAAATAATTTTTGCAAAAATTAAGTTGACAAAATAAATTTCGGACGTGTTTTACATGTTTAGCATTGGAAGAAAATATATAAATTGCTAATTTATAAAATGACAAATTTCAGCCTATATATACTTATATATATATATATATATATATATATATATATATATATATATATATATATATATATATATATATATATATATATATATATATATATCTTTATATATATATCATCAAAAAATTTCAGTGACATAATGTCGGGAACGCGCCATCCGATTAAGCTGAAACTTTCAGGATACATTAATGTATAAGCAGAATAGGTCCAGATTTCTCTAAATATCATTTATCTTTAACTCTTTGGCGCCGGCAGCCATTTTAGTGATATTTTTAATATACCTATTATTCCGTACATAAATAATTTTTGCAAAAATTAAGTTGACAAAATAAATTTCGAACGTGTTTTACATGTGAATCGGATAATGTTTTGGATTTTTTTAACCCCGTGTGTGCGCTGGGTACCTAAAAAGAAAACGGGAAAATTTGGAAATTTTTAAATTGCGATTACTTTTGACAGAGCTATTCAATCATTACGAAATTTTCAGGACATATTGATATTATTTAATTATAAATTTGTGTAGCTTTCAATGAGCGTGCTGGTAACCCTGTAGCTAGGGCAGGCTCTGAAAGTGAAAACCTCCAAATCATCGTGTCTCTTGAAAACATGCCACTTCTTCAAAAAAAAAAGCCACTTATATGTAAATCTTGAGCTTTGTTTACAAAAAAAAAAACAACATTTGATATGGTATAACGGGCACGCCTGGTAACCATTGCCTAATTTACCTATATTTTTAGCATCAAAAACTTCTGTTCACGGAAACTCACGATTCGATGAGCAGAAATAATTGAAATTTGCAGAATATATTGGCCTTAATTAGGACCAGGTCTGATATAAGTGATTTTGAAATGCGGGCGATTCTGTGCTAGTGGCGCCATCTTGAAAAATCACTAAAAAAGATAACTGCTTTTAGCCCTATAAATTCTGATTAAATCAATCGATTTTAACGAAATTCACGCAGTAGCTAGATTTTACTTTAAACCACGTAAAAATTCGGTTGGAGCTGCCAGCTATGATAATTTTGGTGTTTTGACTTTGAAAAAATAAAAATTCGGAAGTGAAAACATTCAAACCATCGAATATCCTAAAAAACGTCCTTTTCTTACAATAAAAACAATCTGTATACATATCTTATGCTTTATCTACACGTTTAAAGTAAAACTTTGGAATTTTCATGTCGGACAAGAACGGTAACCCTCTCCTGGTTAACCTATATTTTTAGCATAAAAAATTTCTGTTCACGGGAACTCCCGAACCAATAATCAGATACAGCTGACATTTACAGAATGCATTGAACTTAAATAGAACCAGATTTGAAAGAAGCGTTTTTTAATTGTGGACAACTCTGTGCCAGTGGTGCAATCTTGAAAAATTACAAAGAAAAAAAAACTGCTTTTTTGCCATATGAAATGTGAATAAGTTACCTGATTTTCATGAAATTGATACAGTAAGTAAACCTTACACCAAACCTTGTTTGATAGAAATTGGGTTGAAAAATTCGATTGGTGCTGCCAGCTATGGTAATTTTTGTGTCTTTGGTTTTGAAAATTCGCTCAGGAAAATAAAACTTTTTGCCCTATAACTTCCAGTGCAGTCATGGAATCAATACGAATTTCATACAACTAATAGAACCTATCATAAAAATTGTTCAGGCCAAATTTGGTTGAAAAGCCTTGATAGGGCTGCCAGCTATTGTTGGTTTTGTGTTTGTTTGCAATATCTTTATTAAGCGGTTTTATCGTAGAATTTTCAATTGGTAATGATATTGTAGTGACAATAAACAGCAAATATTAAGCTTTCGATTATTTGAAAAAACTCGCTGCAGGTTACTCAAAATTTCTTTATACTCCTATAACTTCGAATATATTATAACAACGTGAAGCAGATGTGATATATTCTTGGCTTTGATACTGGCAAGAGGTTGCCAGCACGAGTTGGTTGTGCTACTTTTGTATCAATAAATGCTTACAGTTAGTATTCATACCGGAAACATTTATAATGAAAATAAATAACCAATGTTTCAATTCCCAAAGTTCTGCATATTTCTCGGATCGAGCCCCAAACACCAACTTCAGTTACAGTGCTGCATGCACTGAGCATATTCTTCATTGATGTTAAATGAAATGCTGCTTTCAAAATTTTGTGAAATAAGCAACTGATAACGAATATAATTAACCCGTGTTTTGCTCTCATAAACGTTGAAATTCATGCCACTGGTAATACCTGAAACCTTCCAGCGTATGAGTTATAATTCATTCTTGAGACCAAAGTAAAACGTGGCGTTTGAAACAGTTTGGCTGTAATAAGCAGCTCATGTGGTGGAATATACACTCAAAACCTGCACGATTCTTCTACTTTTCTTCAAACGTTAGTGTTTCTAGCGGTTCAGGTGCGCTAGAGTTTTTTTTATTTATTCTAGCTCATGAATAAGTAAAGAATGAAAAGGGTTGTCTGAATGAACGTGATATTGAAGTATAGATGTCATTTCGGATATGAAAAACGGATATTGATCAGTCTAGAATACGGGTATAAATTTAAAGCTTCCTTGCTGAATCTTCGCCATGCCAATTTTACCGCAACTAATTGAGAATTGGAGTAGTCCATTATTTGAATATCCGAAAGTACTACATAAGAGGTCAATCTAAAAATAATTCAATCTCATTTTCGTGTTAATTTCTGATTTCACTTTTATGGATCGTTCGCCCAGTTTGGGTAATAATCACTGTCGGCATATTTTCTTTCACAATTTCTTCCTTAAACCTAAGTGTGAACTAAGATCCTACTCGCTTATTGTTCTTAACGTAAATTATTTCCCCTACTTCATGTTCCTTGATAGTGTCTCTTTTTTTATTTGGAAAGTCGAGGTCTTTAGCTTGCTTTTTTTTAATGACTTCTACATTATCCTCTCTCGAATGTTCTATCTGAGTTGGATCCGTGCTAACTATTCTTCCATAAAATGATTCGATGGGTTTCTTTTTTGTTACCGAATGTATGCTGTAATTGTACTCGTAAACCGACCATTCTAATAATTCTTCGAAATTTCGGTGGATACCGTCAGTTTTTAGACAACGCATGATTTTGGACAGGGTGGAATGGAATCTTTCAACCTGCCCATTCACCTCGCTCTTGTAGGCTGGTGTTTTGTAGATCTCAATCCCCAGTTGATCTTGCATCATTAAAAGGATACTTGCTGAATTCAATGACTTGTCTCCGACAATAACTACCATTTTTGGAACACCATAGAAGAATAATAATTCCCTCAGAGGTCTGCGAATGTCTTCTATTGCTCTTTATTTTAAAACTCTAGTCAGTGCAAATTTAGTTTAAGATTAAGTTTTTAGATTAAGTTTTTCTCAGTGAGATAAATATCGATGTGAAGTATCTGCCCTGGGAACTCCGGGATCGAAGTAGGTTTGAGCATGGGATTATTATGGTGCCGCTCATACTTGTTTTCCTTGCAGACTGAACACTGTTTGACAAGGGTTTTTATTTTCGCATTCATCTTTAGAAAGTAAAATTGTCCAGTTATTTGGTGCTGATTTTCCTTGGCATTCCTATGAGCTTTTCGTTGAAATTTCAAAATTATTGAGCAATTTCTCCATGCACATCCTTAGCCTCTCTCTGCGTAAACCCGGCCTTGTAATTTCGAAAATAAAGAGGATAGAGTTCCTGTATGATACCCCTAACCTCCTCGGACGTTTTGATCCCATTGATAATACTCGGGGTCAGATATCTTCTAAAGATACCAATAAGATTTTGCCTGATATAACAGGGCTCAGTGAAGATGTGTCTGTAGTAATTTGGAAATGGAATTTCAAACTTATACTCAGTGCATTCGCCAATTTTCAGAATTAAGTGAACTCGGAATGCGTTAATGGGTGTTTCCACTGAGGAAATCAGATGGTGTCCCAAACGTTCGTCGCTGTGTACGCTAGCACTCACAATATGAATATTCGATTCCCAGGGTAGTCTGGAGAGTGCATCCGCCACAACATTTGCCTTTCCTGGTTTGTACTGTAGTATGTATTCTAGCGCTTCAGTTTAACGTTAGAATTTTTGTTGCTGGGCGCATATGACAGTGGCTGATGGTCTGGAAATATTTTTATCCTTCGCAAACCATAGAGTAAATTACGCAGTGATTCTAACGCCCAAATTATAGCGAGCATTTCTTTCTCGTTCGTGGCGTAACTTTCTTCGGCTTTATTGAGAGTACGAGAAAGGAACGTAATTGACCTCCCCTCTTGGGCCAACACTGCTCCGAGTGCGTATTGCGACGCATCTGTGGTTAGTTCAAAATCTTTTTGAAAAATTAGGGTGATACAACATCACATCCTGTGATATCAAGGAGTTCTTTATTTTCTCAAAAGCTTCTTCGGCTTTGGAGTCAAGGTAAATTTTAACTCTACTGGATGCGTTTTCGAGATTCTTCCCTCTTCCCCCTTAATAATGAGGTTAAGGCGTTGGCCAATTAGACGTAGTCGACAAAAAACTTGCGGTAATATCCCGCCATACCTAAGAAAGATCTGAGTTCCTTCAGGATTGTAGGAGGAGGAAAATTAACTTTTGCCATGACTTTCTCTGGGTTGGCCTTAATACCCTCTTGAGTAATTATAAATCCAAAAAAATCTACCGACGTCTTCATAAATTCACACTTGTATGCTTGAACCTTGAGGATTGCATTTTCCAGGATTTGAAATACTAGATCAATATTTTCTAGATGTTTTTTTTCGTCTTTCCCAAATATAACTTTGTTGTCGATAAAAATCCAAGATCTTCTACCGATGTGTTCTCTTAAGATGCCATCGAGCTCATTGGAATGTGGGGGGTGAGTTTTTCAGCCCAAAACAGAGACGAGTAAGCTCTTATTTCCCGTTATTAGCGGAAAATGTTGTTTTTTCCATATCAGCTGGTCTCAGAGGAATTTGGTGATAACCACTCTTGAGGTTTATTACCGTAAAGAACTTATTAACACCAAGGCTAACTAAGATTTTGTTAATTTCAGGAATGGGGTAGCGATCCGGAATGGTAATGGAGTTCAGTTTCCGGAAATCTATGACCAATCTGTATTTTTGTTCCCCTGAAGCATCTTCCTTTTTCGGAACCACCCATATGGGTGCGTTATATGATGATCTTGATGGCCTTATTATACCGTCCCTTAAGAGTTTTTCTATTACCTGCTCTACAATAGGTTTCAAGGCGGCAAGATAAGGATACGGTCTGGCATATACCGGATTATTATCTGCAGTGCGGATTTCTCCGACCATGTTGGTGGTAAACGTAAGTCTTTCTTCGGGGTCCGAAAATAGACTTGAATGCCTTTTAAGAATAGTTTGAAGGTTCAATTTTTGCATGTGGGATAAATGTGTGTCTCTGATGTCAATGAAATTTACTGACTGCGATTCGTGCTGTTTAATTGGGATCTTTATTGAATCTTGAATTGTAAGGTAATCTTGGGCTGTATGGCTTACAGCATTAAGCTCTTTCAGACTATCATTACCAATGTTCCCATGGAAAGACTTCAAACTAGAAAGAATGTAGAATTTTAACAAAGGAGACTCTGGTCCAAATAATTTTATTAGGGTGTGGTTTGTAACTTCTACGTCACCACCAACTGAGTTAGCATAGAATTGAGTTTTGTTAGAAATACAGGTTTTAACACATGGTGGCTGCAAATAGTTCCTTTGAGATCCCGTGTCGATCAGAAATTTTTAAACTTTTCCGCTCCTCCCTTGGTATTCAAAGTAAGGTAGTAAGGAGCAATTTAACCTAAATAATAAATATCCTGAAAATAGTCGGCTTCCTGAATTTAAATGGGCTCTGGATTATCTATTGCGGTATTTTTCGTAAAAGATTGGTGTTCAGAAATTTTCGAATCCTCCATTCCGACGTATTCAGAAAAGGTTGTTGATTGATTTCCTCGTTTGATTGAATGGCCTCGTGATATTTTTGCTCTGAGGCTTCCGTATGAAGCATACGTTGCTGTTTGTGTGAAACCTGCCTTTGGAAGGATCCACCCACGGTTGGTCTTTTTGGAGCTTAATTCATTTTATACTGAGGTCGGTTTTGATAGTTAACAGCTACTGAGTTAACTGAGC
The DNA here is from genome assembly GCA_963978885.1 of Nemotelus pantherinus. NCBI lineage: Eukaryota > Metazoa > Arthropoda > Insecta > Diptera > Stratiomyidae > Nemotelus > Nemotelus pantherinus. Next base: position 121,978,456 of record OZ022263.1, read on the forward strand.
TATCAACATCCATGGGCTCGGGCCTAGTCTGTGGTTTTGGGGAAAAACTTTGCTGGAAGGATTGCAATGGCTGCAAATGCTGTGGGTTTTGACGTGAAAGAGGTTTCGGATACTGAAATTGGTGAGGTTGATAGAATCTAGAGTAAGGTTGAAGTAAACCTGGGGTATATTGCGTACGCTGTGGTTGTTACTTCAGATCAGTGAAAAGTATACATCTGTATACATCTTGGTGGTACTGGAGGTTGTTCATTAGTCTGCAACCGTTTTACAATAATATTGGAATTATTTGCATATTGCGTTCGGTATTGTACATTTTCTAGCTTTAAGCAAAGATGTAGGGCTTGGGGCAAGTCTGTGGGTTTGCGTATACTCAACAGCCTCGGTAGGTCACCTCTGAGTCCTCAAACAAAGGAATCTACGGGAGGGATACAAACCACAAACGAGCCTTTGTAAGGATGAAAGTGGATCCATCATCAGTAACTCGGCTGAGATTGGGCACTGTATTTTAAACATCTGCTTAATCCCGCGCCGACGACAAACTCAGCAGATCTAAATATCCGAGAAGCAGAGTAGGACATTCACATCTCTTCACCAACATTCGAAGAAGTTCAGGCAGCCATACGTAACCTTCGAATAAATAAAGCTCCTGGAATAGATGGAATACCTCTGGAATTACTCAGAAATGGTAGAACTCTTCTTTGCAATATTCCACACCAATTAATATTGAAAATCCATTTTAAAAAAGGAGACAAATTACGTTGCAAAAACTACAGAGGCATTGCTTTATTATGCTAGTCCTATAAAGTGTTGTCCAAAATTATCGAACGCAAAATGAAGCCCTTCTACGATAACATCATAGGAGAGTGTCAAGGTGGCTTCAGGTCCGTACGATCTACGATAGATCAAATATTCTCAGTTGAACAGCTGCTTGAAAAATGTTGGGAGTATAATATCGACGTGAACCAGATCTTCGTAGATTCCAAGCAAACATATGACAGTGTAGATAGAAATACACTTTACCGAATCATACTCGACTTGGGAATTCCAACAAAATTCGTCCGCATGACCAAGGTGACAATGATGAACGCCGAATCTCAGGTCAAAGTCAACTGTAACCTAACCAACAGCTTTCACACTAGCTCAGGCTTAAAGCAAGGGGATGGACTTGCCCCGAAGCTATTCAACCTTGCTCTGGAACACGTCATCAGAAAAATACCAGCTGATACAATAGGCACACTATTGTTCAAGTCCACGCAAATAGTAGCATTTGCCGATGACGCCAACATTATGGCGCGGACCATACCAGAAGCAAAGAAAGCTTTCCTAAGTTTGCAGTCAGAAGCTAAGAAAATAAATCTATGGGTCAACGAAGATAAAACCAACCTAATGACCCAGACAAGAAAACTGGCGCCAATCAGACAAAACTTGACTTTAGGAGACTACAACATCGAAAATGTAGATAACAACATCTACTTAGGAGTCCACCTTGACAATTCAGGCAGTGAAAAGGACGAAGTTTTACGACCAATAAATGCAGTAAACAAGGCGTACTATTCCATACTCCCCATAATCAAATCTACGAACGTGCACAGGAATTATAAGCTTCGCATATACAACACACTCATTAAACCCTATGGATATGAAGCCTGGACTTTGACTACGGACTCTGAAAAGGCTCTGAACGTATTCCAGCGCAAAGTGCTACGACGAATTTTCGGTCCCATACAAGAAGCGACAGAGTGGAGAATGCGATACAACAATGCTCTTGATGACGACTATCTTGATGACTACCAACCTGTATTCACATGCATTAAATAACGAAACTCTAGCGCACCTGAACCGCTAGAAACACTAATGTTCGAAGAACAGTAGAAGAATCGTGCAGGTTTTGAGTGCATATTCCACCACATGAGCTGCTTATTACGGCCAAACTGTTTCAAATGCCACGTTTTACTTTGGTCTCAAGAATGCATTATAACTCATATGGTAGAAGGTTTCAGATATTACCACTTGCATGGGTTTCAAAGTTTATAAAAGAAAAACACTTGTTAATTATATTCGTTATCAGTTGCTTATTTCATCAAACTTTGAAAGCAGCATCTCATATAACATCAATGAAGAAAATGCTCAGTGCCTGCAGCACTGTAACTGAAGTTGGTGTTTGGGGCTGCGATCCGAAAAATGTGCAGAACTTAGGGAATTGAAACATCGGTTATTTATTTTCATTGTAAATGTTTCCGGTATGAATACTAACTGTAAGCATTTATTGATACAAAAGTAGCACAACCGACTCGTGCTGGCAACCTTTCGCCAGTATCAAAGCCAAGAACATATCACATCTGCTTCACGCTGTTATATTACATTCGAATTTATAGGAGTATAAAGAAATTTCGGGTAACCTGCAGCGAGTTTTTTCAAATAATTGAAAGCTTAATATTTGCTGTTTATTGTCACTACAATATCATTACCAATTGAAAATTCTACGATAAAACCGCTTAAAAAAGATATTGCAAACAAACACAAAACCAACAATAGCTGGCAACCCTATCAAGGTTTTTCAACCAAATTTGGCCTGAACAATTTTTATGATAGGTTCCATTAGTTGTATGAAATTCGTATTGATTCCATGACTGCACTGGAAGTTATAGGACAAAAAGTTTTATTTTCCTGAGCGAATTTTCAAAACCAAAGACACAAAAATTACCATAGCTGGCAGCAACAATCGAATTTTTCAACCAAATTTCTACCAAACAGAGTTTAGAGTAAAGTGCAGCTACTGCGTGAATTTCATGAAAATCTGGTAACTAATTCACATTTCATAGGGCAAAAAACAGTTTTGTTTGCTTTGTAATTTTTCAAGATTGCACCACTGGCACAGAGTTGCACACGATTCAAAATCGCTTCTATCAGACTTGGTTCTACTTAAGTCCAATGCATTCTGTCAATTTCAATGGTATCTGATTATTGGTTCGTGAATTCCCGTGAACAGAAGTTTTTGATGCTAAAAATATGGGTTAACTGGGAAAGGGTTACCGTTCTTGTCCGACATGAAATTTCCAAAGTCTTACTTTGAACGTGTAGATAAAGCATAAGATTTGTATACAGATTGGTTTTATTGTAAGAAACGGACATTTTTAGGATATTCGATGATTTGAATATTTTCACTTCCAAATTTTTATTTATTCACATTTAAGACACCAAAATTATCATAGCTGGCAGCTCCAACCGAATTTTTCAACTGAATTTCTACCAAACGTGGTTTAAAGTAAAATCCAGCTACTGTGTAAATTTCGTCAAAATCGAACGATTCAATCAGAATTTATAGGGCTAAAAGCAGTTATCTTTTTTAGTGATTTTTCAAGATGGCACCACTGGCACAGAATCACCCGCATTTCAAAATTACTTCTATCGAACCTGGTCCTATTAAAGGCCAATACAGTCTGCAGATCTCAATTAATTCTGTTCATCGGATCGTGAGTTTCCGTGAACAGAAGTTTTTGATGCTAAAAATATAGGTAAATTGGGCAAGGGCTACCAGGCGTGCCCGTTATACCATATCAAATTTTTTTTTCAGTCTATGTAAAAAAAACACGAAATTTACATATGAGTGGCTTTTTTTTGAAGAAACGGCATTTTTTCAAGAGAGACGATAATTTGAAAGTTTTCACTTTCAGTGCTTGGCCTAGCTTCAGGGTTGCCAGCACGCTCATCAAAAGCTACACGAATTTACAACCAAATAATAATAATGCGTCCTCAAAATTTGGTAATGATTGAAATATTCTGTCAAAAGTTATCGCAATTTAAAAATTTTCAATTTTCCCCATGATACAATGAGAACATGGTAGTCTATTCCGACTACCACAATGCGTTCTTTCTGCGCTGGTGACAACTGTGAGTGATTTGCCTTTAAGCCAGTGTAAAATTAGGCAACTTAAAGGATAGCGTTTGGGGTGTTAATGGAGGGATATTTTGATTTTGATGATGAGGTTTGAATGGTTAGTATGTGCTTTTAAATGTCCTAGAAAATCTCAAGGAAAAAGCTATTGTACAAAGCACAATGATGAAAAACTCAATAGTTTATTTTTCGAAAGAAAATGTTGAATGCACTCACTTAAACGAATCATTTAGAGTGTTTCTATGGGTACGATGCTAGTTGTATGTACGTGCGATGTTGGGTTGCAGATTCATGTAGCTCGATAGATGCAAATGTGCATAGATGGAAATGTGTATTGAAAAATTATGATGTACTTGATAGATAATAATTATGTTAGCTGCGGTTGTTGGTCAGGTGCGTTTTGAAAATATTGGAACAGTTTATTTATTTATTTATTAGCCAAACAAGGCATAAATACATATACATACATAAAAAAAATATGAAATATCTAATTATTTAAAAACAAACAAAATAGAGTAAGGTACAAATAAATAACACATTAATAAATAAATAACTAATGGAGTAAACAAATAAGTTTAAAATAGACAAGAAGTAAAATAAAAAGGAAATAAAAAAGTGTAGGTACAAATAAATAACACATAAATAAATAAATAACTAATGGAGTAAACAAATAAGTTTAAAATAGACAATAAGTAAAATAACAAGGAAATAAAAGAATAACAATTAAAAACGATAATTAAACAAGAGCTTAAAAGTTATTGTGTACAAATGGCTTGGATAAGGGAAGATTTGTAGGATAGTTTGGAAATCGTTGGGGAATAAAGGTTGCTAAAGCCATTGAAGACCCTGCAGCATCTATTCACTGGCTCATTAGCTGCATATATGGTAGAATGTGAATATTCCTTTAGCAAACGATTGGACCTGGTGTTCCTTAAGGGGATATTTATCACAAATTTACTATTAAGGAACTCAACTCTAATAACGCCTCTAATTACGTCAAATGTGAAGCAGGCCGATATCATCATTCTTCTAGATGCAAGTGAAGTTAAGTTTAAATGACCCAGTCTAAACTCATATGGCGGTAAATTTTCGAAATCGTAAGGGTTGTACAGATCTCTTAGGGCGAAAAGTAAAAATTGTTTTTGAATGGACTCGAGTCTGTTATTGTGAATTTCAAAGGCTGGGTTCCAAATAATACAGGCGTATTCGAGAAGAGGGCGTACAAGTGCAGTGTATAATGATCTTGTGGCCCACAAGTTTTTAAACTCCTTGGCACGTCGTTTAATAAAGCCGAGCTGCTTATTCGCACGGGAAAGAATTTTGTCGTAGTGCAAGGTGAAACGAAGTTTCACATCCATCACAACACCGAGATCAACAACGCTATCAACGCGAGTTAATAAGTTGTTGCCGAGAAAGTAGGTATTCTGCGTAACCATGCATTTACGGCTAAAACTTATGATTTGGCACTTATCAATATTCAGCGAGAGCTTGTTTATATTGCACCACTGAACAAGAGAATTAAGCTTGGATTGAAGGAAAAGTGCATCAGATTTAGATTCAATGGTGTGGTAGAGTTTGAGGTCGTCTGCATAAAGTAGGTGAGGAATGTTTGACAGGACGTCAGATAGATCCGAAATGAATATGTTAAAGAGAAGTGGGCCAAGATGACTACCTTGTGGAACACCAGAGGTAGCAAATATATTTTTTGATAAAATTCCTTGAAATTTAACAAGTTGTATTCGGTTGTGGAGGTAGGAACTGAGCCAGCTTAGTAAAGATCCGGCAAGTCCGAATTTGTGCAGCTTAAGGATCAATATAGAATGGTCAACTCTGTCAAAAGCTTTGCTAAAGTCAGTGTAGACTGCGTCAATTTGATAGCCTTTTTCCATTTTACACAAAACGTCCGAAACAGTCAAATTCGAAAATGCGACAATCCTTATCAGCAATCAACAATTCATCGCAAAGGAAGTTGCGGAAACCATCAAAATCTTACCTCCTGTATTACAGATCACTCGTGAAAAGGATCAGTTTGAAGAGGTCCTTTCCTTAGAAATGCTAAACGAACTAAATATCAACAACACGAAACTTATTAACTATTTAAAAAATGAAAAAAGCATGAACAATTGGATCAACTATGGCCTTTGGATAACAGTTCTTCTTATAATGGTCCTCGCAAGAATCATCACCAAATTTAAGGAAAAACCTGCAAAATCAGACATCATAATTTCTTCTATAATTTCTTCTACCGCATTATCAGAGGATACTAGAAACACATCCTATACAATACTCCTTTCTTTTGAGTGAGGACACTCAAACTTAAGGAGGGAAGACTTAGCGACGACCCTGGCTATTCGGTTCATATTCTTGACTAGCGGCGACCCCGGCTATTCGGTTCATATTTCTTCTTGACTAGGTAAGCACTTGCATCGCTCCCATGGGAACGTTCACCTGATCGCGATGTTCACCTGATCGCGACATGCACTTGTCTGCATTACTTTCCGTGCATCACGTTTTGCATGATATGCAGAACGGGCTGACTTAATTTAAGCTAAACATTTTGTAGTTAGTTGATAAGCATTAATCGGCAAATAAAGACGCCTATTTTAAAAACCCGAAAATAGCAGCTTTTCAATAACTGGCGCCCGAGCAGCGATCGAAAGTTTACGCGAATCGGTAATCGTCCGAAAGTTCAGCTCCGAACGAAAGGTCCGACACCCATCGCGAAACGAAAGGAACGAAACCGCCGCGGTATCCCCAGAACGTCAATCGCGTTACGGAGAAATGAGGCCCCCGAGTAACCTTGTAATGCAAGGACGAAAAGGAGTCAACGTCGTAGTTGGCAGCCGCTCCGGAATGTCATCATTAGTGTTGTAAGAGTTTCTGTAGAAAAAATTAGTGAAGAAATCTCGAAAATTAAAGGATTAAAAAATTTTTTTACAAAGCTGAGAAAAAATTTGTTAATAAATCTGTGAATAAATCTTGAAAATTACGTGATCAAAAAATTTAAAGATAGTGTAATGATATAACATCACGTGCATGAAATAAATCAAAGCAAAAACAAACAAGTCAAAACAAAACACCATGTAGTTCATTCATATCGTCTACGTAATAGCAGACCACACAATGTTATACAACTGACCATATCATCATGACCATATCAGGTTTCCGAGTAGCGACCGTGAATATCCATGCCATATGGTATATTCAAATGTAGTACGAGGTCATATTGCGAACGATAATAAATTATGTGTCACCAAGGCACGCGACCCAAATATGTTATGGTTACAGTGTGAATAAGCGCATAGGGCAATAAATCCTATATGTGTTGATAGAATGGCGCTAGAAATGTTGGTCAAGTGTAGCGTGTGAAAGTTGAGCACATGTGATTCATGTAGATTATTGTGTCATGGGAAATATACATGTTATTGATTTATTTCAGGGCATGCTGAGTTTAGTTAATAAAATAGGTTAAGTTATGTTCATAATGTTTTGTAAAAATCATATATAAGGAGTGGTAAGAACATTGAGAAAATAGATTCATTTGAGTAAGCGTGGAATACACAGTTTTATTTCTGTTGAATCTCTGCTAGCGAGGTTATTCTTGCGGAGCATTATCTAAGCACGGCAAATGTCCAAGGTTAGCTTTGACATGGTGCCAGCACTAACTGCGGCCTCGCCGCTTTGGTAGGTTGGATAGTGGTACAATCCACTCTCTGCTTTTGGGTTAGTCTAAACTCTATTCCTCTATAGCAAGGACTCTGCGTTGAAGCAAACAGAGGGAGAAATATCTCAGGACCAAACAACAAACTTATCCCGTGACGACCCCATCATATTTCAAGACGATCCTTGCTTATTTCATGGCGATCCTGATGTACGGAACTCTGGAATCTACTATAAAGATTCAGGCAGCTACATAGAAGAGGAAGGACAGTTAGAACAGGAAGAATACGTCCCTGAGCCAGTATCGACTACACCATCTTACTACAAGCCCACAGCAATAAATACACTTGGACCCAGACCTAGGAGAATTGAAGAATTCAAGAAAAGGAAAGCTGAGAAAGATATTTTGGACACCATCCCCAAACCAAGACGACCACGTGGAGGCAGGAAAACAAAGTTAAAGCGTGAACGAGCGGAACTACACAGATTGGTACGGATTTCTTTTGGACAACAGAAAGAATACTTCCGGAAGAGACTACGGGAACTTAAAGAAAATGGGGAATAATTGCTCGACGGAGGAGGTAACAGTGATACAGGAGTATCAACAATCATTAACAACGGCAGCAATTTTCTGTATTATATTAGGAATATTCTATGTTTACAATAAAAAAAATAAGGAGTATGTAACTAAGAGGTTAAATAGGAGTATAGATGTATAGCAATAATTAAAACAATACATATGTCTTGATACATAAATTTTAAAAAAAAAAAAAACTTATATTTATGAATGTACGGTTCTTTCTTATAAAAATCCCAGTCTTACAATAATTATGTATGGACACTTTAGAAGGTTTAATCTTGGAAAACGAACAGGTTTTAAGAAATTTGAGAAAAAGTTCGAAGAATTTATATAGGTTTGAAACTTTAAAAGAGAAATTGAACGATTTACAGGCACGTAAAGAAAAATTTAAGAAAACAATCAGCAATTTTAATGACGAAAGCTCTGAGGTTTTAGATATAAAACTAAAGTTCAAAGCGGTATCAGCGATATTAGAAGGAGAAATCTGGCTACAGCTTGGTAAACAAGGATATTCTGCGGAAGACGTCCAACAAGAGTGCGACATCACCGAAGAATTAGAGACTAGTTTACAAGTACTAGAAGACAAAGCCAAGATGTCTGAGTTTAGTCTAGAGACTGCCATAAAAATAATTCCTACTTTCGAGGGAAAGTATAAGGAATTAGAATCCTTTTTGAAAATAGTAGAATTACTAAATTCCACATTAACCGCTTCAGGAAAAACCCAACTCATAGATTTCGTCACTAAAGTTAAGCTTACCGCGAATGTGAGATTATCTTTGATTAACACCTCAATCAGCACTTTTGAATCTTTAAAAGATGAATTATCTAACAGGTTTAGAAATAATAAAACAGTACCACAAATTCATTCTATGCTCAGTAACATGTGTCAGAACAGATCATCTGTTACTACATATAAAGATAAGATTTTATCTTTGGTTGATGAGCTCAATCAATTACAGGTACAAGGGCTAGGTAATCAGGCTACAGAACCAGAAAAGAAAGTTATCGCGCAAATGAACGATACTTATGCACTCACTATCTTTAAAAGTGGACTTAACGACCAGCTGAAAAGCACAATATTTTCAGCTAGGCCCAAAACTTTTGCTGAGGCAGTATCATTAGCGCAAGAAATTGAGACATTAGAATCTCAAGCTACGAGTAGCGTAATGCATATCGGCAACTTTGCAAATAATAGGGATAACCGTGATCGAAGATACAGAAACAATGGCAATGATAGAAATAGCAATGGTTATAGGGATAGAGACAGTCGAAGAGATTTTCGGAATAAAAGATACGATAACCATAGAAATTTTAATAGAAAAACAAATAACAGATCAAATCATTATAGGGATAATAATGATAACAGGGATAATCACCGTAGGAATAACAGATATGCCAACAACCATAGTAATCACCGCAATAACAATAATAGAAGTATACACGTAATTTCGGACCAGGGAAACGTCCTAGGTTCCGGAGAGGAAATGAGGAACCTCCCGGAATAAATAACACGAGTAAAGAATGTAAAATTTACAGAATAACTGATGGCTGCACGAATTACGTAAGAATTTATAATGATGGAGCGAATAGACAACTATCGTTCTTAATAGATACGGGTGCAGACGTATCAATTTGTAAAGTAGGTATATTTAAGGCGTTAGAACATAGAGTGAATAGCAAGGATAAAATTAAGTTAACTGGTATTACTAAGGAAGTAACTACGTCTTTAGGTACTTCGAAATTAAACTTATTAATTGGGAGCAAAAGGATAACAGAACTATTTCACATTGTAGACGACAATTTTCCGATTAGTACAGACGGTATTATCGGTAGAGATTTATTAGTTAGTTTCATGAGTAAAATTGATTATGAAACATTCACCATTTCTTTTAGTGTGTCAGATGAGGAAATTGTATTACCCATGGATACAAAACGTCAGAACCATTCGGGAATTAATATATCCGCGAGAACTGAAGCAATAGTTCCGATAAATGTGAGCATCGATGAGGATAGCATTGTGCTGAACGCAGAAATTGAGAAGGGTGTTTTCATCGGAAACACTATTATACCAGCCAAAGGCGTTCGACACGTAAAGGTTCTGAACACAACTGATAGAGATGTAGTCATAAACAACTTCAACATAGAGGTTGAACCACTAAAGAACTACAAGGTATATGCAGGAAAACAACAGAGAGGTGATCAGAAACGTTTCGAGAAACTGCTGGGAGTTATAGATAAAGATAATTTGGACAAAAGATCTATGGACAGCTTGCTTGAGATAATCGAAGAATATCAAGATGTTTTTCACTTGGAGGAAGAGAAGTTGACAACAAACAATTTCTACAGACAAAAGCTGCAGATGGCAGACGATAGTCCGGTCTACATTAAGAATTATAGGCTACCTCAAGCTCAAAACGAAGAAATATTACAACAAGTTAGAGACTTAGAAAACAATGATATTGTCGAACCGTCAGTAAGCCCATACAATTCACCACTTTTGGTTGTACCGAAGAAGACTTCAGATGGTAAAGCTAAGTGGAGACTTGTAGTGGATTTTCGTAGATTGAACGACAAAATCATCAATGATAAGTTTCCTTTGACTAGATTGGAAGACGTTCTAGATAGGCTCGGTAGAGCGAAGTATTTCTCAACTTTGGACATGACTAGTTCATTCCACCAAATCGAACTTGAGAAAGAATCTAGACCCGTCACCGCGTTTTCGACCAGTGATGGTCACTATCAATTCAAGAGACTACCATTTGGATTAAAGATTTCGTCCAACAGTTTCCAACGGATGTTGACGATAGCTTTGAGTGGTTTAAGTCATGAGGCATTCCTATACGTAGATGACATCATAGTTTTTGGATGCAGTGTCAAACACCACAATGATAATCTTCGCAAAGTATTACAGCGAATGCGACAGTACAACTTGAAGTTGAACCCTGGGAAGTGTCACTTTTTGAAATCGGAAGTAGTGTATTTAGGGCATTTGATAACCAGTGAAGGTGTTAAAACAGACCCATCTAAATTTGAGACGATCAGAAACTATCCGGTTCCGAAATGTGCAGATGAAGTACGCAGATTTGTTGCGTTCTGCAACTACTACAGGCGTTTTATTCCGAATTTTGCCGGAATTGCCAAAAGTTTGAACTCGCTATTGAAAAAGAACGTTACATTTGAATGGACCGAAGAATGTCAAGAAGCGTATGAAACACTTAAGAATAAATTAATAGAGCCACCAATTTTGCAGTATCCAAATTTCGAAAAACCATTCATTTTAACAACTGATGCATCTAATTACGCATTAGGCGCTGTATTATCGCAAGGTGAAATTGGACAGGATTTACCAATTTCGTATGCAAGCAAGTCGCTAGCAAAGCACGACATCAACAGACCAGTCATAGAAAAAGAACTTTTAGCCATACATTGGGGCATAAACTTTTTCAGACCCTATCTCTACGGAAGAAAGTTCGTAGTTGTCACAGACCATAGACCACTAGTATCTTTATTCACCCATGCAAATCCTTCATCAAAACTCACTAGAATTAGAGTTGACTTATCGGATTATGATTTCACGATTGTGTACAAAAAAGGCAGCATGAACACGAATGCTGATGCTTTGTCAAGAATTGAGTTGGATTCTGACTCTTTAAAAGCATTAATACCTCCAGTTATAGATGAAACAGCAAAGCGTAAACTATTAGCAATTACAAGGGGCATGGCAAAGAAAACAGAGGATAAAAAGCAAGAAAACTGCAGTGAAAGCAACCACGTAAAAGTAGAACCTGATCAATTCTATTGTTGGGATTGCACTAGCTTGTCGGATATCACCGGTGTTATGAAGTTAAAATTTATCCTGCGCAATGATGAAAATAAAAGTATTGATATCGTACGTACGAAAGATATTGTAAAAGTATATTGTAGCGATATATCTAACGTGAAACCAGTTTCCGTTAATGCAAAGCTAACAATAAATAGGGGTACCCGCAGACACAAAAGTAATGAGAATAATAGTGATAATCCACATTCAGAATACGTTTTGATTATGGAGAAACTATTAGATTTTGCTAGACGTAACAAAATCCAAGAACTCTCATTATCAAGTGATGATATTATATTGAAGTCTATAGACAAGGAAGGATTTAAGAAAGTATTTAACCTGTTGCAACGAAAAGGTAAAGATAATGCGCATATGAAGCTAAGAATAATGATATACAAGCCGCCCGCTAAGATAACAAATAAAGATGAACAGGTGAAATTAATAGAAGAATATCACAATTCACCGCACGGAGGACATTTAGGGATTCGCAAAACTTTGTTAAAGCTAAAACAAAGATATTGCTGGAAGAACATGAACAGTATGGTTAAATCCCACGTAAAGAATTGCACACCTTGTCAAATAAACAAACAGGTGAGACACACAAAAGAAGAAATGATGAAAACCGACACACCAACTACGAGTTTTGAAACAATACAAATAGATACCGTAGGTCCACTAAGAATATCTAATAACTATAGATACATATTAACCTTACAATGTGAACTGACTAAATTTGTAGTAGCGTTCCCAATAGAGAATAAAGAAGCACAAACCATAGCTGTAGGAATAGTTAATGAATTTATATTAAAGTATGGACATTTCAAAGTACTCAAGTCTGATTTAGGTACTGAATTTACAAATAAGCTTATGAGCAACATCTGTGATTTGCTAAAAATAAAACAAATATTTTCAACACCATATCACCACCAAACTTTAGGAGTAGTAGAAAGGAATCATCGGGTACTAAACGAATATATGTATTCGTTTGCTGATGACCAACAATGGGACAAATGGGTTCCATATTATACATTTGCGTACAATACAACCCCAAATGTAGATACAAACTACACTCCATTTGAATTGATTTTCGGTAAACTTCCATATTTACCAAATGACATAGTTGATAATCAAGATGTGATTTACGATTTAGATGATTATGCCAACGAGTTAAAGGCAAGATTGAGGATGTCGATTAATAGAGCACGAAGTTTGATTGAAAAAGTTAAAATCAAAAGAACAATGAACCAAACAAATATACATTCTTTGAATCCTAAAATAGGAGATTTCGTACTTTTGAAAAATGAAAATAGAAAGAAACATCAACCGCCATATAAAGGTCCATATAGAGTATTGGACATGGATCACTGTAATGTCACTTTAGACATAGCAGGAAACCGTAAATTAGTACATAAAAACAGATTAAAACCTTACCACACATGTAACATAAACGACAATGTAGTTAAATAAAAAAAATATATATATACGAACCTACATATAAAAATTTTTGTAATAGAAACGTTCAGAATGATACAAGCTAAGTAAGCATTATTGTAAATAAAAAAAAAATATTGAACCATAAAAAAATATTAAACCTACAAATAGAGAAATTTTGTTATATTTTAAAGTACATTAAGAATGATAAACTTTGTTGTGACTAAAGATAAGAGAATATTATTATAAAAACCCCTTCTGGGACTATTGAACCTAATGTTTGTGATTAGTCTTCATTTTTTTTTTGTTGCAAATGAACCCTAATCAAAAAAAGGGTAAAAGTGTAATGATATAACATCACGTGCATGAAATAAATCAAAGCAAAAACAAACAAGTCAAAACAAAACACCATGTAGTTCATTCATATCGTCTACGTAATAGCAGACCACACAATGTTATACAACTGACCATATCATCATGACCATATCAGGTTTCCGAGTAGCGACCGTGAATATCCATGCCATATGGTATATTCAAATGTAGTACGAGGTCATATTGCGAACGATAATAAATTATGTGTCACCAAGGCACGCGACCCAAATATGTTATGGTTACAGTGTGAATAAGCGCATAGGGCAATAAATCCTATATGTGTTG
>OZ022263.1:121992698-122207698 GCA_963978885.1 Nemotelus pantherinus
AAACAAATTCGTTCTGTATTTTCCTGGCAATATATTCTGCTTTCGTTTTTAAAACTATAACACTGATACTAACATTATTTAATCGCTGTTGATCGACATCATCGCGCACTTTTGATCGACATAATCGCGCACGGATTTTCGATTTTTAATACCTTTCACGTTAGTTTTTTCGTATGCACTAAGCAATTCCAGCTTATTTTTGTAAATTGTTCCTACTGTAGACTTGCACAAGCCTCTTTCTCGGCATACGACACTCTGCATTTTTCCACTTTCAATTTCACGAATAATTTCACATTTTTCCTCTAAGGAAAAAACTTTTCGTTTTCGAGCATCACCCATTGTTCTTCACGTACTTCACTGCAGAATATAATTTCGTTACTACATAGACGAACAATACAACCACATTCGGAGAAGTCCCCAATTATATCGAGGTGTTCTTTATGCACACTCACCGTACACATCGAAGCATCGTTCATAGATAAGTGTCACGGAGTTCATAATAGCCATGTTTTAAGAAGAATCGGATGGAAAATAAGTTCGTTACATCCGATAGTTCGTTATATACGAGTTCGCTATAAACGTTTATTTTTCAAACATTTCCTATTGGTCACGCGCCGGGACTTAAGAACAGGTTCACTGTAAACCATGGTCCGTTATAACCCGAGCCGCTATAACCGGAGTTGACTGTATATATATATATATATATATCTATATATATATATATATATATATATATATATATATATATATATATATATATATATATATATATATATATATATATATATATATATACATATATATATATATATATATATATATATATATATATATATATATATATATATATATATATATATATATATATATATATATATATATATATATACATATATATATGTATACATATATAAATAAATATATATATATATATATATATATATATATATATATATATATATATATATATATATATATATATGCATATATATATATATATATATACATATATATATATATATATATATATATATATATATATATATATATATATATATATATACATATATATATATATATATATATATATATATATATATATATATACATATATATATATATACATATATATATATATATATATATATATATATATATATATATATATATATATATATATATATATATATACATATATCAGCAAAATGATTAAGGGAGATAATCTCTGGAGTGGCCCATTAGATTGAGCTGAAATTTTCGGAGAACGTAGATGTATGAAGTAGGTAGGTTCATGACTTGCTAAAATTCAGATATCCTAAATTTTTTGGAGGCGGCGAGCGATTAAGTGAACTTTGAGGTACTCCTACATTTCCAAGGAGTGTAAGTTTCCGCAAAAAAAAAATGTTTCAGAATGAAAATCTATTATGTTTTTAGTTTGTCTATGTAATAAAATTAGAAATTTTGAGCCATGTGTGGGTGCAGCGTTCTTAAAAGTGGCAAGGATTTTTTTGCAAATTTTGATTTGTCATTACTTTTGACAAAACATTGGATCATCTTGAAATTTGCAGGGCGTATTGTTGTTGACTAAGATTTAACACACACGGATTTTCACAATAGTGCGGGTAGCCCTGTAGCTACGGCAGGCTCCTGAAAAAAAATTCCTTCAAATCATTGTCCTTCCTGAAAATTTTTTGATTTTTGACAAAAATTCAAATCATTGATAAATTTTGACTTTAGTCCATCCTGCCAAATTGAAACTTTCAAAATTCCGATTTGTACAAGAACGGCAACCCATCACCAAATAACCTCTATTTTGAGCACTCGAACTGACGACCGGATTATCTGATCGTTATGAAATTTACAGGACATGCTGGTATAAACTAAGACCAGGTCTGTTAAAATTAATTTTAAAATGCAGGCAACCCTGTGGCAGTGGTACCATCTTGAAAAATCACTGAGAAAAAAAACCGGTTTTTGACTTATAACTTCCCATTCAGTTATCAGATTTTAACAAAATTCACACAATATTTGGAACATTTGGTGAATATTTGGTGAAAATTTGGCTGAAAAATTAGAATAGAGTTGCAAGCTATGGTGATTTTTGTCTTCGGAATCTTGCTAATTTGCTTAGCAAAATAAAGCGTTTATCTCTATTACTTCCGGTCCCATCATGATATCAAAATGAAGTTCATGCAGTAAATGGACTTAAAAATAAACCAAATGTGGTAGGAATTTCATAAGAAATTAATGAAAGGGCTGCCAGCTATGACCATTTTTCTAATTATTATGGGATTTCTTTACTGAGCGATAATGTCATTAGATTTGCATATGGGAATGATCCTGCAATGAAAATAAGCAACAAATATAAACGTTTTAAAAATTTGAAAAGTTTGAGGATGGATACCCTAAAATTCTTTTTTACCCGGATAACTCCAGCCCAGCGATTCAATCGAAACGAAATTTACTGGTTAGGTTTAACTTTACGTGAAGCAAATTAGGTATTTACGAGTATTTTGCTTTGCTGCTGACACAGCATAAGCCATTTTCGTAAATATTACACCAACAGATGCTACAAATTACTTACTCATAAGCAAAGCATTTACAGTAAAAAAAATCTAGCGCACCTGAACCGCTAGAAAACTAATTTTCGAAGAAATTGTCTTTGAGTGACAAGAAAATGTGGAAAGACGTAATACAACCTTTTTGGAGAATCATATCAACCATTCCTTGTTCAAAGCAACAGAACTCAACTATAACAAAAATGTTGAAAATGTTCAGTGCTGGCAACATTTTCCCAACGAAGCAGCAATAAGTTTACCTTCACAAGCTCATACTTAAATCAACTTATCCTTTGAATTTCGTTCTCATCGGAGGATTCCGTCGAAAGCTTCAGCGGTTAACGTTGTTTGAAGCTGCCATCCAAAAAATGTTCAAAACTCGGAAAATTTAAAAATTGTTTTCTTAGTTTTATTGCAAATGTTTTGCATATGAGTATGTAATTTGAAGCATCTGTTGATGCAATAGTAACGAAAATGACTAAAGCTGGTTACCCTGTGTCAGCAGCAAAGCAAAATATATACCAAATCTGCTTCACGTTAAACTCTACCCAACCAATAAATTTCGTTTCGATTGAATCACTGCGCTAGAAGTTATACGGGTGAAAAAAATTTTAGAGTTACCACCCTCAAAACTTTTCAAATTTTTAAAGCATTAATATTTGTTGTTAATTTTCATTGCAGGATCGTTCCCATTTGCAAATCTAATGACATAATCGCGTAGTAAAAAAATTCCAAAAAAATACAAAAATGGTCATAGCTGGCAGTTCTTCTACGATTTTTGTACGAAATTCCTATGACATTTGGCTCATATTAAAATCTATTAACTGCATAAACTTCATTTTGATATCATGACTGCACCGGAAGTTAAAGGGAAAAAAGCTTTATTTTGCTGAGCAAATTTGCAAGATTTAGGAGACAAAAATCACCATAGCTGGCAACCCTATTCTAATTTTTCAGCCAAATTTTCACCAAATATTATTTTAAGCAGGATTCAAATATTGTGTGAATTTTGTTAAAATCTGATTGCTGAATCGGAAGTTATAGGCAAAAAAGCTGTTTTTCTCAGTGATTTTTCAAGATGGCACCACTACCACAGACCTGGTTATTTACCCGCATTTCAAAATCACTTCTATCAGACCTGGTCCCAATTGATATCAACATGTCCTGTGAATTTCATTATGATCAAATAATTCAGTCGTCAGTTCTCGTGAACAGAACTTTCGAGTGCTGAAAATAGAGGTAATTTGGTGATGGGTTGCCGTTCTTGTGCAAATCGGAGTTTTGAAAATTTTAAATTGACATGATGCACAAACGTTACGATTTATCAATGATTTGAATTCTTTGTCAAAAATCAAAAATTTTTCAGGATGTTCAATGATTTGAAGGTTTTTTCTCAAGAACCTGCTGCAGCTACAGGGTTACCCGCACTACCTTGAAAATCCTTGTGTATCAAAGTTTAGTTCACATCAATACGCTCTGCAAATTTCACGATGATCCAATGTTTTTGTCAGAAGAAATGACAAATCAAAATTTGAAAAAATATCCTTGCCTACTTTTAGGCACGCTTCACCCATACACGGTTCAAAATTTCCAATTTTTTACCATCAACAAGCTAAGAACATAATAAATTTTCATTTCCAATACTTTTTTTGAACAAAAATTCACGCTGCTGGGAAATATAGGAATACCTCAAAATTCGCTAAAACGCTCGCCGCTGACAAAATGTTGAAAATATGTGAATTTTAGTCAGCCGTGGACCTGCCTACTAAATACATCTACGTTTTCCAAAAGTTTCAGCTCAATCGGATAGGCCACTCCAGAGATTATCTCCCTTAATCATTTTGATGATATATATATATATATATATATATATATATATATATATATATATATATATATATATATATATATATATATATATATATATATATATATATATTGATGATATATATATATATATATATATATATATATATATATATATATATATATATATATATATAATATATATATATATATATATATATATATATATATATATATATATATATTATATATATATATATATATATATATATATATATACATATATATATATATATATATATATATATATATAAAGAAATATGAATTTTCGGCGAAACGAGTTTAATACTACTTTTCTTCGAAAATTAGTAATAAGAAACCAATTTTTTCGGATGGCAACCTCAAACAACATTTAATCGCTGAAACTTTCCATGAAATCCTCCGATGAGAATGAAATTCAAAGGATAAGTGGATTTAAGTATGAGCTTATTATGGTTAACTTATAACTGCTTCATTGGGAAGGTGCTGCCAGCACTGAACATTTTCATCATTTGTGTCATAGTTGAGTTTTGTTGCTTTGGATAAGGAATGGTTGATATGATTCTACAAAAAAGTGTATTACGTCTTTCCACATTTTTTGTC
The DNA here is from genome assembly GCA_963978885.1 of Nemotelus pantherinus. NCBI lineage: Eukaryota > Metazoa > Arthropoda > Insecta > Diptera > Stratiomyidae > Nemotelus > Nemotelus pantherinus. The sequence goes on from OZ022263.1 coordinate 121,997,705, forward strand.
TCTCAAAGACAATTTCTTCGAAAATTAGTTTTCTGGCGGCTCTGATGCGCTAGACTTTTCAATATGTTTTCTTATTTTCGTAATATTGATGTCGTTGTCAGCTTTTCCTATTGCGACCACTAAAGCGCAAGGCAAACACAAATTATCTTTGTTATCTATGGTTACCATGCCTTTCCTTATACCGCATTCTTCAGCAAAATTACTGTAGTCTTATGAATGATTCTTGCCTTTGCTACGCTGTAAACGTACTGAGGTTACTCTTAAGCAAAAAGTGTCTGTCCCTTCCGAGTTACTTTGAAAAATGTTCGCGATCATTACCAAAATTTGTTCCACCTTTACCATAGAAACAGGTCTGAGGGTTATTCATCCTTGAAACTGTCTCCTCAAAACGCAAATCTAAATTGATCATCTGCTTCGAGATCTTTTACAGCATGTTGTATAATATCTTCTATAGCACTTTTCACCCTTGTAATGGAGTTGACATCTCCAGGAACAGGTTTTAATTTAAATCCCACTTTACGTCCTTGTGTATTAAAACGTTTTTTATGTACGAAATAATCATTTATTATGGTAAACTTATTCATGTTTGAAATTTTTTACCCTACTATTATTTCTTGTCACAAGCAAGTGCTGGATAATAATGACTAGACAAGATGCTTGCATCTCTATTTAAATTTTTTACTTAGCGAGCTGTCATTTAATCAGTTAGTTTATGTTTATTAGAGTTTTTTTCTGAAAGATATGAGAAGAATGAATACGAAATGGACCGAGAGAAATGAAGCAATTTTCGACCTCTGGCATAGTTGTGTGAGCGAGATGTTGAAATGTGTTTGTATGACGAGGGCGGGGTGAAATATTGTAAAATTAGAGGGCAACTTTTTTGGTGCAAATGCACAAATGTTATTATTGATACCATGCATATTACGTCCATAGTGAATTAATGAAATTCGCATTGTTATTTAACGCCATCAAATGTGCTTCCTGAATAAAAATTGTTGATAGAGAGGAAAATTTTTTTCTGTAAGTATTCGTTTATGAGCAGACCCAAATAATGCAGGAGAAAAAATATTTTTTTTATTTTGACATAAAGATGAAGTTTATTTTCAAAGGCAGTTATTGAAAAGGCTTCTAAAAATCAGTTTAATCACATGGATTTATGTTTGAAACCCTCCTACAAGTTAAAGGAGAGTTTACACCTGATTCCATGCATCCTCGTGTCCAACCCGGTTATTTTGAAGGCGGGAGTGGAGTGCAAGTACAAATCAAAATAGCCGGCCTCTTCCACATCTTCTAAAAAGCCGGGTTGGACATATACACTCATGTATAAACATTCCTCAAAGTTCACAACATTCCCATTGTATGCAAATCGGTGTTTACACATATCAACAGCTTACACTAATGTAGTGCGTAAGGTCAGTTGAAATCAACCGACTAAACAGTAGACTTTTTAGTGCCTTAAGGGCTAATGAAATAGAAAAAATGAAATAGAAAAAATGCCTTTAGTTCTTGAAATGCTCTACATGGAAATGACAACTACTTCTTGTATAATAAAATCCAATCTGAAAGAGAAAATTTGCGTACGAACATAATCATCAAAACTTGAATTCCCTTCGAATAAAAATCATGCACTACTAAATGTCGAAGTAACGTGCAAGTATCTGAAATCGAACTGAATATCGTTTATAATTGCGAATTAAATTTTCGCGACCAAAACACATGCTAATATAATTTCAACCAATCGATTTGCCTACCAACGTAGTAAAAAACATCTACCCATGAAATATAGCATCATAATCTGCACTTAGCATTCCTTAATAAAAGCCCAATAAATTTCAAGATTGGCTTGCGCTAATTAAATCACTTTTCATTGTTAGAGTAATTTTCTTCATCAAAATGCCGTCATATCTATGGGTTGGTCAAACTTTAGCACCCTACACACTATCAAGCTTTCCCCGCCTTTGGCCAAAAGCGATTAATTAAAATTTCGATCCAGCGGCTTGACACATTGTTGTGAATAGTTAAATGTAAACACACATAAATGTCAAATCATATTAAATATGTCCACTTTGCGACTTTAGCGATATTCCACGAAAGTGGTGAACATTAGAATAATAGTAGACTTGATTTAGCGGAGACTCAAACAATTGCACTTAATATTAAAACTCTAGCGCATCAGAACCGCTACAAAACTAATTTTCGAAGAAATTGTCTTTGAGACGTAATACACTTTTTTAAAGAATCATATCAAACATTCCTTATCTCAAGCAACAAAACTCAGCTATAACACAAATGATGAAAATGTTCAGTGCTGGCAACACTTTCCAACAGCAATAAGTTTACCATAACAAGCTCATACTTAAATCAACTTATCCTCTGAATTTTGTTCTCATCGGAGGATTTCATCGAAAGTTTCAGCGGTTAGACGTTGTTTGAGGCTGCCATCCGAGAAAAATATTCAAAACTCGGAAAATTTAAAAATTGGTTTCTTATTTTTATCGCAAATGCTTTGCATATGAGTATGTAATTTCAAGCATCTGTTGGTGCAATACTTATGAAAATGGCTAATGCTGGTTACCCTGTGTCAGCAGCAGAGCAAAATATATACCAAATCTGCTTCACGTTAAGTTAAATCTAACCAGTAAATTTCGTTTCGATTGAATCACTGCGCTGGAAGCTATACGGGTGATAAAAATTTTGGGGTTGCCACCCTCAAAACTTTTCAAATTTTTAAAGCGTTAATGTTTGTTGTTCATTTTCATTGCAGGATTATTCCCATTTGCAAATCTAATGACATAATCGCTCAGTAAAGAAATTCCACAAAATTACAAAAATGGTCATAGCTGGCAGCCCTTTCATGATTTTTGTGCGAAATTCCCACGACATCTACTTCACATTAAGGTCCATTTACTGCATGAACTTAGTTTTGATTGCTGCACTGGGCCGGAAGCTATAGGGAAAAAATCTTTATTTTGCTGAGCAAATTTTCAAGATTTATGAGATCAAAATCACCAAAGCTGGCAGCCCTATTCTAATTTTTCAGTAAAATTTACACCAAATGTAACATAAAGTAAGGTCCACGTACTGTGTGAGTTTTGTTGAAATCTGATGGCTGAATCGGAAGCTATAGGCCAAAAAGCTGTTTTTTCCCAGTGATTTTTCAAGATGGTACCACTGCCACAGGGTTGCCCATATTTCAAAATCACTTCTATCAGGCTTGGTCCTAGCTAATAGCAACATGTCCTGTGAATTTTATTATGATCGGATAATCCGGTCGTCAGTTCTCGTGAACAGAACTTTCGAGTGCTGAAAATAGAGGTAATTTGGTGATGGGTTGCCGTTCTTGTGCAAATCGGAATTTTCAAAATTTATATTTTACATGATGGAAAAAGATTTAAATTTATCAATGATTTGAATTAATTGTCAAAAATCAAAAATTTTTGAGGATGTTCAATGATTTGAAGGATTTTTTTCAGGAGCCTGCCGTAGCTACAGGATTACCTGCACCCTTTTGAAAATCCATGAGTGTTTAAAATTAGCCAACGTCAATACGCTCTACGAATTTCACTGTGATCCAATGTTTTTGTCAGAAGTAATGACATATCAAAATATGAAAAAAAATCACGCCTACTTTTAGGCACTTAGCACCCACACACGGGTAAAAAATTTCAATTCTTTATCATAAAGAAGCTAAAAACATAATTCATCTTCATTTCCAATACTTTTTTTTAACAAAAATATACACTGCTTGGAAATATAGGAGTACGTCAAACTTCACTAAAACGCTCGCCGCCGCCAAAAGGTTTAGGATATCTGATTTGAGAAAGTTGTGGATCTACCTACTATATATCTACGTTCTCCAAAAATTTCAGCTTATTCGAATCGGCCACTCCAGAGATTATCTCGGAAAATCATTTTGCTGATATATATATATATATATATATATATATATATATATATATATCTATCTATCTATCTATATATATATATATATATATATATATATATATATATATATATATATATATATATATATATATATATATATATATATATATATATATATATATATATATATATATATATATATATATATATATATATATATATATATATATATATATATATATATATATATATATATATAGAAATATGAATTTTCGGCGAAACGAGTTTAATACTAATGTTCTTCGAACATTAGTAAAAACAACATTAAAAGCCAAATCCATACATTTTAGTACTTATATTTTTCATTTACTAAAATTTTACTATTTAAGAGCGAGTCATGAAATAATAAAGACAGTCAAATAATAAAGACAGTTTTTTTTAACAAAAATTTACACTGCTTGAAAATATAGAAGTACCTCAAACTTCACTTCAACCAAAAGGTTTAGGATATCTGATTTGAGAAAGATGTGGATCTACCAACTATATATCTACGTTCTCTAAAAATATCAGCTTATTCGAATCGGCCACTCCAGAGATTATTTCGGAAAATCATTTTGCTGATATATATATATATATATATATATATATATATATATATATATATATATATATATATATATGTATATATATATATATATATATATATATATATATATATATATGTATATATATATATATATATATATATATATATATATATATATATATATATATATATATATATATATATATATATATATATATATATATATATGTATATATATATATATATATATATATATATATATATATATATATATATATATATATATATACATATATATATATATATATATATATATATATATATATATATATATAAAGAAATATGAATTTTCGGCGAAACGAGTTTAATACTAATGTTCTTCGAACATTAGTAAAAACAACATTAAAAGCCAAATCCATACATTTTAGTACTTATATTTTTCATTTACTAAAATTTTACTATTTAAGAGCGAATCATGAAATAATAAAGACAGTCTTTGCTGGTAAGCCAAAGTACAAGCGGCGACCAAGCATACTAAAAGAAAAGTCTTTATTTTGAACAAGTTGGTTTCAAAGAGGCTGTTATAACTTTGCGTAGCGCCGGCAAGTTCGCCAAAGCAAAGTTTCTGCTGATAGTACTTTGAGGCAAAAAAGACTGTTTGAATTTGCGTAGCGGCGACAGGCTCGCCAAGGCAAATACGACAGAATTCTTTTCCTTTTTACTAATGTTCGAAGAAGAACATTAGTATTAAAATCACTTTGGCCAAAAATTCATATAGGTATCTATATATATATATTTGATTTGATTTGATTTATTCTCGGAAATAAAATCCAAATTATACATATGTTTATAGTTTAACTATTTTAAATATAAAAATGATAATAAAGGATAAAAAGAACAAAAATTTATCGTTCGATCGATCGAAGTATCGATCGATGAATATATCGTTCGATCTAGTTTGCCTGGAGGGAACCCGAAATCGCAATAAGCCAAGGAGATAAGGGGAGTCCAAATTGCCATTCATTAAATTGTATAAGAATGTGACATCATGGCATGCCCGACGAGCCTGTAGCGACGTAATGTTTAGTAACTTCATGATCACAGAATAAATATTTTCAATACCGTTCAAACGAAGTTTATAAGCAACGTACCATAAAAATTTATGCTGAATTCTTTCTAGTTGATCAATGTGCACCATGTAATACGGGTTCCAGAGAACTGATACATATTCGAGCTTACTGCGAACAACAGACGTGTATAATAACTTCAAAGTATTGATATTATTAAACTCACGAGAATTACGTATAACAAAGCCAAGCAATCTGCGAGCTTCATTAGCAATGTGATTAATGTGATTGCTAAAGCTTAAACTACCGTCAAAGGTTATACCCAGATCCTTGATTTGATTAACTCTTTCTATAGGGACACCATTAAATGTGTAATTACCCCCAAAACTTACTCTGGTCCTGTTGAAAATAATAAATTTACATTTGCTAATATTTAGTTCTAAATTAATATCAACGCAGTATGCATACAAAAGATCAATATTTGACTGCAACAAATGGATGTCAGAAAGAGTGTTAATATCTTTAAAAACTTTACAGTCATCTGCAAACAATAAAAACTGAACTTATATTTTTATAAATATTAAAAACAATAATGGACCAAGATGTGAGCCCTGAGGTACACCAGAAGTGGGAAAGAAGGGATTTGAGAATGTATCATGAAATTTCACAAATAATGATCGATTGCTTACGTAGCTACAGAGCCATTCATACATAGTACCATGGAATCCAATGTTTTTCAGTTTTTTGAACAAAAGCGTTAAGTTGATTTTATCAAATGCTTTACTGAAATCTGTATAAATTGAATGAACTTGGCCGGACGATGTCAGAGAATTACAAATAAAGTTATGGTATGAAATAAGATTAGTTGCGGTGGATTTTCCACTACAGAAACCATGCTGATTACATATAATTAGAGGCCTTATAAGAGGAGTGACAAAGTCGCAAACTAAACTCTCAAACACTTTAGGAATGGTTGACAAGATACAAATAGGACGGTAATTACTTACATCACATTTGTCACCTGATTTGAAAATGGGAACTACATGGCTTGCCTTCCAGAATTCAGGGAATGAGCCAGTGCGAAGCGACAAATTGAAAATGATAAATAGAGGAATTGATATGGAAAAAGCACAGTTTTTTACAAACAGAGGTGGAATATTATCAGGGCCAGAGCTTTTTCTAACGTCTAACGTTGATAGCTTTTTTAATAGATCATTAGAGTTGATACAAAAATCAGACACACTAAGACGATTCTTTGAAGGCAGAGGGTCGAAATTATTAGACTGACTAGAATACACTTGCTGGAAGTAACTGGCAAACATATTAGCAATCTTTTTGTTATCAGAACTATGAAAATTATCTAAGGACATAGTGATAGGTATCAAACTATCTTTTCTAAAAGAATTCACGTAGCGCCAGAATTGTTTGGGATTGTTATTAATATTAGACTCTGTTTGGGCCATAAAGCGTTTTCGATCAGCAGTGTGCTTCGCTTTACAATCGGATCTTAATTTGGAGAAGACCATATAATCGGCTAAAGCTCCTGACGTTTTAAACTGAAGATGTGCAGCTATTTTCCTTGATATAAGTGATTTTATTTCATATGAAAACCAACTTGGAAACTTATTACTGCACTTTCTTTGCTTAGGAACATATTGGTCAACTAACATGTAAATAATATTATAGAAAAAGTTAACTGCATCCTCAATAGCCATACCATCCAATTCGGAAAACCAGTTGATATTATGCAATGCACAATTAATGGATTCAAAATTAGCTTTATTGAAATTATAAAAATATTCTGCTTGTTTTTCTGTACTCTCTATACCGAGCTGATTGGTATGGATCTATAGGATGGTATGGATCTATTGGAACCAGTGGACAATCATTCTTTTTAACAAAAATGCTACTCAATCCTGAAAAAATTAAGTCTAGTGTATTGTCGGAACAGTTTTTTACATAATTCATTTGAAAAAGGTTTAAGAAAGAGAAGCATTCAATTATATAGCTACTTTTAACAAGATTATTATTTGCTATCCATTGGACTGATTGCCAGTTTACGTTCGGCAAGTTGAAGTCTCCAGTCAGAACAAAATATGCGCTCGGGAAAGAGTGTGAAAAAGCTGCAACATCTTCTGTGTATTTTGTATATAACTCCGCTGGAGCATCAGGTGGTAAGTATACTGCAGAGACAACCAGTTTTATTGAGCGAAATTCAAGCAGTATAAAAAGTTGTTCGATATCCTGGTTGATACATCTTAGTTGCTTGCACTTCAAATTATTCTTCGTGGCAATAAGTACACCGCCCCCTCGTTGTTAAGATGATGTCAAAACACTGCAATCACAGCGAAAAATGGTATAGCCATTAAGTCCCAATTCTGCAGAGAAGTGCTGCGATTTTAACCAAGTTTCAGTTATGATAATTATATCGTAGCACGAAGAAGCCAATGTATCACGAAATTCAAGTAACTTAGTGGAAAGTCCCCTAGTGTTTTGGTAGTACAAATGTAAGTCATTTATTAGTTTTTTGCAGTCCGAGAAGGAATAATAGTGGGAGTGCCGTTACGATATTTAAGAGCTGATCCTGGGTCAGACTTCTGAGTTTCTGCTAGTTGTGCCCAAAGATTTTTATAATGGTTTCTCTGCATTAGAGTTCTATCCTGTGAAAATGATATTTTATTATTTTCCAACCAATTTCTATTATTGTTTCTCGACTTTATTATGCTCATAGCTATATCAGAGCTTGGAGTGATAAGTTTTATTGGACGAGTGCGTTGTGAATCTTGTTTACCCAGTCGAATAACTCTCACACTAGCTTCGTTTAGCTGCGTGGAACCAAGCAATCGATTCACTACCTCTAAAGTTTTGTTTGTGTCATTGGCACGGTCAACGACCGGAATATATATATATATATATATATATATATATATATATATATATATATATATTTATATATATATACATATATATAAATATATATATATATATATATATATATATATATATATATATATATATATATATATATATATATATGTATATGTATATCTATGTATATATATATATATATGTATATATATATATATATATATATATATATATATATATATATATATATATATATATATATATATATATATATATATATATATATGTAGATATATATATATATATATATATATATATATATATATATATATATATATATATACATATATATATATGTATATATATATATATATATATATATATATATATATATATATATAATGAAAAAATTTCAGCAAAAAAATCTCAAGAACGCGTCATCCGATTGAACTGAAATTTCAGGGCACATTGGTGTATATTCAGAATAGTGCCAGGTCTCACAAAAAGTTGATAATCTTTAACCCTTTTGCGCTGGCGGCCATTTCAGTGAAATTTTAAATATACCTATTATTCCGTACACAAATAATTTTTGCAAAAATAAAGTTGACGAAATAAATTTCGTACGTGTTTTACATGTGAATCGGATAATGTTTTGGAATTTTTTATCCCCATTTGTGCGCTGGGTGCCTAAAAAGAGAACGGGAAAACTTGAAAATTTTTAAATTGCGTTTACTTTTGACAGGGCTATTCAATCATTACGAAATTTTCAGGACATATTGATATAATTTATTTGTAGATTTATGAAGCTTTTAATGAGCGTGCTGGCAGCCCTGTAGCTAGGGCAGGCACTGAAAGTGAAAACCTCCAAATTATCGTCTCTCTTGAACTGCTTTTTGCCCTATGAAATGTGAATTAGTTACCAGATTTTCATGAAATTGACATAGTAGATGAATCTTTTTCTAAACTCTGTTTGATAGAAATTTGGTTGAAAAAATCGATTGGTGGCTATGGTAATTTTTGTATCTTTGGTTTTGAAAATTCGCTCAGGAAAATAAAACTTTTTGCCCTATAACTTCCAGTGCAGTCATGAAATCAATACGAATTTATCACAATTAATGGAACTTATTATAAACATTATTCAGGCCAAATTTGGTTGAAAGGCCACGGAAAAGGTTGCCAGCTATTGTTGGTTTTGTGTTTGTTTGCAATATTTTTATTTGGCGGTTTTATCGTAGAATTTTCAAATGGTAATGATATTGTAGTGACAGTAAACAGCAAATATTAAGTTTTCGATTGTTTGAAAAAAACTCGCTACAGGTAACCCTATATTTCTTAATACTTCTATAACTTCGAATGTAATGTAATTACGTGAAGAAGATGTGATATATTCTTGGCTTTAAAATTGGCAGAAGGTTGCCAGCACGAGTCGGTTGTGCTACTTTTGTGTCGATAAATGCTCACAGTTAGTATTCATACCGGAAACATTTACAATGAAAATAACCAATGTTTCAATTCCCAAAGATCTGCAAATTTTTCGGATCGCAGCCCCAAACACCAACTTCAGTTACAATGCTGCAGTGCTGCTTTCAAAATTTTATGAAATAAGCAGCTGATAATGAATATAATTAACCCGTGGTTTGCTCTCATAAACGTTGAAATTCATGCCAGTGGTAATATCTGAAACCTTCTGCCATATGAGCTATAATGCATACTTGAGACCAAATTTGAACGTGGCATTTGAAACAGTTTGGCCGTAATAAGCAGCTCATGTGGTGGAATATGCACTCAAACCTGCACAATTCTTCTACTGTTCTTCGAACATTAGTGTTTCTAGCGGTTCAGGTGCGCTAGAGTTTTTTGTAATTAGAGTGCATTCGCACCAACTGATCATAGTTCAGACCTTGCTGCAAGATCAACTTAGCAATCGTCGCCATGATCTTTCAACTATTCAAATCAAATTCAATTTCGACTACTTCTAATCAATTCTATTTTCAATTCACGTACATACACGTTATCTACTTTCACGCCTAACTAGCTTCAAAAACTTCTGTTCACGGGAACTCACGAATCAATAATCAGATAGAATTCAATTCATAATCAAATTCAATTTCGACTACTTCTAATCAATTCTATTTTCAATTCACGTACATACACGTTATCTACTTTCACGCCTAACTAGTTTCAAAAACTTCTGTTCACGGGAACTCACGAATCAATAATCAGATAGAAACTTTTGTCATGAAATCAATACGAATTTCATACAATTAATGAAACCTTTCATAAACATCATTCAGGCCAAATTTGGTTGAAAAGCCACGATAGGGTTGCCAGCTATTGTTGGTTTTGTGTTTAATTGCAATATCTTTATTAAGCGGTTTTATCGTAGAATTTTCACAGCAAATAATAAGCTTTCGATCATTTGAAAAAACTCGCTGCAGGTAACCCTAAATTTCTTTATACTCCTATAACTTCGAATGTAATTAAACAACGTGAAGCAGATTTGATATATTCTTGGCTTTGATACTGGCGAAGGGTTGCCAGCACGAGTCGGTTGTGCTACTTTTACTACAAATTTATAGCTTAGGACAGAGTCCATCTGCAGCAGAGAAAGTAGCGATACAGAAATCTAACGATTCTTATGCGCTTACTATTTTCAAAAACGGTTTAGACGAGTCACTTAAGCCCACAATTTTTAAGGCACAGCCGAAAACACTTATAGAAGAGATTTAAATCGCAACGGACTTAGAGTCGAGCTATAATGCGACCAAAAATGTTATGTATATAAATAAAAGTTACAACAGTAATCGGCAATTAAAATACAGCTATAGATACAGACCAAACAATACAGAAAATTTATAAACTACTTATAATAGAAATACAAATGATAATAACTTTACCAACGGTTACAGATATATTAGAAACAATTATGAAAAATAAGATCTGATTAACAGAAATGATTATAGAAGTTATAGTAACAACAATAACCTAAAAAGCGCTGACACAAATACTAGAAATTAGAGAAAAAGTTACCATACTATGCAAGAAACTGCACCTCAAATTTATATAGGCAACTCAATAATCCCAAAACAGAGCGCAAAACACATCGAAGTATCAAACACAAATAAAAAAGATGAATTGATCAATAAAAACAGAAACTGAATTATTGAATGAATACCGATCGATTGAAGTCGAAGGTCTAACAAACGAAATATTCAATGATGAAGAAATAATTAAAGAAGCAGTGCAAAGTATTGGCATGAACTATATGAGTTCAGAAGCATTAACAAATATTAAACCAACACAGAAAAATGATACCAATAATAAAAAGTCTAGCGCATCAGAACCGCTAGAAAACTAGTTTTCGAAGAAATTGTCTTTGAGTGACAAAAAAATGTGGGAAGACGTAATATACTTTTTTTTACAACCACTCCTTATCCTAAGCAACAAAACTCAACTATAACACAAATGATGAAAATGTTCAGTGCAAGCAACACTTTCCCAATGAAGCAGCAATACTATAAGTTTACCTTAACAAGCTCATACTTAAATCAACTTTTCCTTTAAATTTCGTTCTCATCGGAGAATTTCATCGAAAGTTTGAGCGGTTAAACGTTGTTTGAGGCTGCCATCCAAAAAATGCTCAAAACTTGGAAAATTTAAAAATTTGTTTCTTATTTTTATCGCAAATGCTTTGCATATGAGTACGTAATTTGTAGCATCTGTTGGTGAAATATTTACGAAAATGGCTAATGCTGGTTACCCTGTGTCAGCAGCAAAACAAAAAATACACCAAATCTACTTCACGTTAAGTTAAACCCAACCAGTAAATTTCGTTTTAATTGAATCACTGCGCTGGGAGGTATACGGGTGAAAAGAATTTTAGCGTTACCACCTTCAAAACTTTTCAAATTTTTAAAACGTTTTTGTTGTTAATTTTCATTCCAGGATAATTCTCAATTGCAAATCTAATGACATAATCGCTAAGTAAATGAATTTCACAAAATTACAAATATGGTAATAGCTGGCAGCCCTTTCATGGTTTTTGTACTAAATTCCTACGACATTTACTTCACATTAAGGTTCATTTACTGCGTGAACTTCGTTCTGATTTCTACACTGGACCGGAAGTTATAGAGAAAAAAGCTTTATTTTGCTGAGCAATTTTGCAAGACAAAAATCACCACAGCTGCCAGCCCTATACTAACTTTTCAACCAACATTAGCGAGCTACAAATCAAGCTGAGAAACAGCATTAGTTTAATGCAAAATATGAAAGAATAAACCAAAGAAAAGAATAAAACAAATTCAAAAAAATTCAATAAACTTTTGTCGTTTAAAGTAATTCATTTATTGTTTTACATAACAAATCGAAAATAGTTTTCGAAACCAAAGTATATTCAATCAAATACAGCAAAATATTCCTAAAAATGAACTCGTTAAATTTTATAGAAATTTAAACACAAAAAACTCTAGCGCACCTGAACCGCTAGAAACACTAATGTTCGAAGAACAGTAGAAGAATCGTGCAGGTTTTGAGTGCATTTTCCGCCACATGCGCTGCTTATTACGGCCAAATTGTTTCAAATGCCACGTTTACTTTTTAATTTCATGAAAATCCGAAAACTTATTCACATTGCATAGGGCAAAAAGCATTTTTTTTTTCTTTGTAATTTTTCAAGATGGCACCACTGGAACACAGTTGCCTACAATTCAAAATCGCTTCTATCAGACCTAGCCCTACTTAGGTCCAATGCATTCTGTTAATTTCAATTCTATCTGATGATTTATTCGTGAGTTCCCGTGAACAGAAATTTTTGAACCTAAAAATATAGGTTAACTGAGATAGGGTTACCGTTCTTGTCCGACATGAAATTTCCAAAGTTTTACTTTGACTGTGTAGATTAAGCATAAGATTTGTATACAGATTGGTTTTATTGTAGAAACGGACATTTTTTAGGATATTCGATGGTTTGAATGTTTTCACTTCCAAATTTTTATTTTTTCAAATTTAAGACACAAAAATTATCATAGCTGGCAGCTCCAACCGAATTTTTCAATCAAATTTCTTTTAATTTCAAGTAAGATGCAGCTACGGTGTGAATTTTGGCAAAATTGAACGATTCAATCAGAATTTATAGGGCTAAAAGCAGTTATCTTTTTTAGTGATTTTTTAAGATGGCACCACTGACACAGAATCGCCCGCATTTCAAAATCACTTCTATTAGACCTATTTAAGACCAATACATTCTGCAAATTTCAATAAATTCTGTTCATCGGATCGTGAGTTTCCGTGAACAGAAGTTTTTGATGCTAAAAATATAGGTAACTTGGGCAAAGGTTACGTGCCCGTTCTACCATATCAAATTTTTTTCTTTGTTTTTGTAAAAAAAGCACAAAATTTGCATATGAGTGGCTTTTTTTTTTTTAAGAAAAGACATTTTTTCAAGAGAGACGATGATTTGGAGGTTTTCACTTTCAGTGCTTTAGCTACAGAGTTGCTAGCACGCTCATTAAAACATACACAAAGCTACAACTAAATATAACAAAAATGTCCTGAAAATTTCGTAGTCATGGAAAAGCTCTGTCAAAAATTATCGCAATTTAAAAATTTTCAAGTTTTCCCGTTCTCTTTTTAGGCACCCAGCGCACACATGGGGTTAAAAAATTCCAAAACCATATCCGATTCACATGTAAAACTTGTTCGAAATTTATGTCGTCAACTTTATTTTTGCAAAAATTATTTGTGTACGGAATAATAGGTATATGAAAAAAAATCACTAAAATGGCCGCCGACGCCAAAGGGTTAGTAATTATTAACTTTTTGTGAGACCTGGCACTATTTTGCATATACACCAATGTGTCCTGAAAATTTCAGTTCAATCGAATGGCGCGTTCCTGAGATTTTTTCACTGAAATTTTTTGATGATATATATATATATATAAATATAGAAATATTAATTTTTGGCCAAAGTGATTTTAATACTAATGTTCTTCTTCGAACATTAGTAAAAACGACAAAAAGAATACCGCGAACCATACAAAATATGAACGAAAAATGGTGTTAACTCACTTATACTAGGAAACACAAAATTCAAAAGAAATATCACAATAATTTATTAAAACTAAATGCACCATAGATGTTAAAATAAAAAAACATATAACTCTATAAGCATTGTAATAACATTGTTACTTAACACAAAATTGATGAAAACCTTCATACATTCACACATGTATTAATATTTATAGAAATTATTATTTTTTACAAGCAAGAATACCAAATTACAAAAATAACATAAAAAACTCTAGCGCACCTGAACCGCTAGAAACACTAATGTTCGAAGAACAGTAGAAGAATCGTGCAGGTTTTGAGTGCATATTTCACCACATGAGCTGCTTATTACGGCCAAACTGTTTCCAACGCCACGCGAGTTTTTTTCAAATAATCGAAAACTTAATATTTGCTGTTTACTGTCACTACAATATCATTACCATTTGAAAATTCTACGATAAAACCGCTTAATAAAGATATTGCAATTAAACACAAAACCAACAATAGCTGGCAACCCTATCATGGATTTTCAACCAAATTTGGCCTGAATAATGTTTATGATAGGTTTCATTAATTGTATGAAATTCGTATTGATATCATGACTGCACTGGAAGTTATAGGGCAAAAAGTTTTATTTTCCTGAGCGAATTTTCAAAAACAAAGACACAAAAATTACCATAGCTGGCAGCAGCAATCAAATTTTTCAACCAAATTTCCACCAAACAGAGATCAGAGTAAAAGTTCAGCTACTGTGTAAATTTCATGAAAATCTGGTAACTAATTCACATTTCATAGGGCAAAAAGCAGTTTTTTTTTCTTTGTAATATTTCAAGATGGCACCACTGGCACAGACTTGCCCACAATTCAAAATTGCTTCTATCAGATCTGGTCCTACTTAAGTCCAATGCATTCTGTAAATTTCAGCTGTATGTGATTATTGGTTCGTGAGTTCCCGTGAACAGAAGTTTTTGATGCTAAAAATATAGGTTAACTGGGAGAGGGTTACCGTTCTTGTCCGACATGAAATTTCCAAAGTTTTACTTTGAACGTGTAGATAAAACATAAGATTTGTATACAGATTGGTTTTATTGTAAGAAACGGACATTTTTTAGGATATTCGATGGTTTGAATGTTTTCACATCCAATTTTTTTTTTTCAAATTTAAGACACCAAAATTATCATAGCTGGCAGCTCCAACCGAATTTTTCCACCAAATTTCTACCAAACGTGGCTTGAGGTAAGGTCCAGCTACTGTGTGAATTTTAATAAAATCTAACGATTCAATCAGAATTTATAGGGCTAAAAGCAGTTATCTTTTTGAGTGATTTTTCAAGATGGCACCACTGGCAGAGAATCGCCTGCATTTCAAAATCACTTCTATCAGACCTGGTCCTATTTAAGACCAATACATTCTGCAAATTTCAATTAATTCTGCTTATCGGATCGTGAGTTTCCGAGAACAGAAGTTTTTGATGCTAAAAACATAGGTAAATTGGGCAAGGGCTACCAGGCGTGCCCGTTATACCATATCAAATTTTATTTTTTGTCTATGTAAACAAAGCACAAGATTTACATATGAAAGGCTTTTTTTTGAAGAGACGGCATTTTTTCAAGAGAGACGATGATTTGGAGGTTTTCACTTTCAGCGCCAGCCTTAGCTGCAGGGTTACCAGCACGCTCATTGAAAGCTACTCAAATCTACAACTAAATAATACAAATATGTTCTGAAAATTTCGTAATGATTGAATAGCTCTGCCAAAAGTTAACGCAATTTGAAAATTTTCAAATTTTCCCGTTCTCTTTTTAGGCACCCAGCGCACACATAGGGTTTTAAAAATTCCAAAACATTATCCGATTCACATAAAAAACACGTTCGAAATTTATTTCGTTAACTTTATTTTTGCGAAAATTATTTGTGTACGAAATAATAGGTATATTAAAAATATCACTTAAATGGCCGCCGGCACCAGAAGGTTAACAATAACTGACATTTAGTGAGACGTGGACCTATTTTGCATACACACTAATGTATCCTGAAAGTTTCAGCTCAATCGGATGGCGCGCTCTCGAGATTATCTCACTGAGATTTTTAGATGATATATATATATATATATATATATATATATATATATATATATATATATATATATATATATATTTTGTTATATATATTTTGGCCGAATCGATTTTAATACTAATGTTCTTCGAACATTAGTATAAAGCTTTGCGAAGAAAATCAGGCCGCGTTTCCAATGTTGGAGTGAGCTTTCGCCGAATCTCAGAGAAGAGCTGGCCTGTTCGCGATGACGGATTTTCGAAATTCGAAAATGGTGATGACATTTTGTGCTTTGAAAACTCAAAGCTGTAGCACTCATTGCTAGTTTAGGGGGCATTTTATGAAAAACTAAAATAATCGGAATTTTTTCTAGATTTCCTGAAAACAAACGATTAAATCGATCAAATTAGCTAGTAATTTGTATAATATATATAATAATTTGTAATACATGTGTTATATAAATAATAAATTCAGATGATATATAAATTAACAATTTGAATGTTCGCTTGGAGTCTAAGTATGAAATATTCACTTTCAGAACTAGACCGCGTTTCCAATGCTGGCTTAGAGTGCACTGTTTCTGCGTACGCATTAGCTGTCATAAAGGCTAAAGTTACCCTTTTCATTTTTCTTTACTTGTTGATCGTTCGATATCGACTGAACTTATCCTGCGAGCTTTTGAATCAGGAATTTCTATAGGAATAAAACGATGAGTGGACAGTAATCGTTTGCAGCTGAATGTGTAGATGGAGGTATCTGAGCTGAGCGTATTAATGTCATGGAAAATTACTCTTGGCCATTGGCCTTGGTTATGCCGTAGCTAAAATAGCGCTGCCAAACTGGCGCTGCTATAGTAGCAGCGTTTACACCGTACAGCTTATTAACCAATGCAAAAATGGCGTAATATCTGAAAGGAGCCCAATACTAAGAACAAAAACACCCTTGCACCAAGGCTTCCAGATTGCGAATGTCAATCGAAACTAGAAATCCTATATATGACTGTTATAGTGTTTATACCACTGCTACCTTCACACTTATAACCGCGCTAAATTTTAGCAGCGCTAAAGTAGCGTAGCCAAAATAGCAGGCTCGGCTAATTTAAAAGTGGTTTATACCGCTGCTAAATAAGCAGAGCTTACTAATTTGGCTACGGCATAAACGCACTCATTTACTAATTTCCAGTATTTTTGGTGAGCAAAAAGCACACTACGCCACATTGAATCCAACATTTAGCTGACAATGGCGCTTAAATGATGCGAATTACTTTGGATGAAAAAAAATTTAACCATGCCCAGATTACTTGGCTGGAATGCACATGACACACTGGCCAACGACTTTATTACAATTCGATCAAGAAAAAAATTTTCAAAATATTTTCTTAAAAATTTTCTTAAAATTTTCAAAAAAAAAAATTTTCTTAAAATTTTCTTAAAAATTGTCTCAAAAATTTTCATAAAAATTTTCTTAAAAATTTTCTAAAAATTTTCAAAAAATATTTCAAAAAATTTTCTCAAAATTTTCTTAAACATTTTCTTTAAAATTTTCTTAAAATTTTCTTAAAATTTTCTTAAAAATTTTCTTAAAATTTTCAAAAAATTTTCTTAAAATTTTCAAAAAATTTTCTAAAAAAAATTTTCGAAAAATTTTCAAAAAATTTTCTTAAAAATTTTCTCAAAAAATTTTCTTTAACAATTTCTTAAACATTTTTCTTAAAAATTTTAAAAAAAATTTTAAAAAAATTTTTCAAAATTTTCAAAAAATATTTCTAAAAATTTTCTAAAAATTTTCTTAAACATTTTCTTAAAATTTTCTTAAAACTTTCTTAAAAATTTTCTTAAAAATTTTCAAAAATTTAAAAAAAAAAATTTCTTAAAAATTTTCTTAAAATTTTCTAAAAATTTTCTCAAAAAAATTTTATAAAAATGTTCTCAAAAAAATTTCTTAAAATTGCGCCTCGCCCCCTCCCTCACTCTATTTATAGCAACCAAGCACACACCAACACAGCCAATGTTCGTGGAACGCTTTCTGATAATGCTTTTTTATGTCGTTTTTTTCAAACAGGCTACCGTAAAAGTATGTTCCATACTAATATATGTTTATGGTATGTACTTTTATGATATATTAAAGTAATACAAAATTCTAATATGGGATAATCATGTATAATATAACAGTTTTTTTCAATCGATGTATTATTGATTGTGTTTTATAAAGGCAAACTATTCTCATTTATTCCGTGAATTTAATTTTCAGCAGCATCATTGTCTTTATCAAGGACTATATTGCTTCATCTTTAAATATCTAAAACTATGGTAACGTTAATAAAACGTAATAATTACAACATTTCACTCGAAATTTTGATGAGGCATTTTATTCTTGACATCCAAGAGAAAAAAAGCAAATCGAAATCGCATACGCCTTTGGTTTGTCCATTTGCCGGCAATGCCTACTCCAAACTCACAACTTTCAACACATGAAATCTTTCGACTTTAAATTTCGAAGGTACAACGACATTTGTCGTAACACATATTTGAATTTAATTTTCAATAAATATTTTTATCACAGATGGGTTATGAATTTGTTTCATTATTGATTTCAATGAACAAATCATTCATCCAACTGTATTTTCTATGACATTATCTTTTTTTTAACGCGGAAAACAACACTTTACACTTCATTTTAAACAGAGCTTTCAGCAACGCCTTCTATTGAAAAGTAGTGAATTTAAAAATTCGAAAATGTACGAAAAGCTTCACGCTGTAGTTGAAATAGGTCCCACTCAAGAGTTCAACCACAGATTTAAGAGATTGATTAGAGAGAGAGGAAGATATGTGAAAGTGCATGAGAGCAAAAGTGTACGCAAATGGCTATACCATAAAGACGACCCAAATTGCTATACCATAAAGAATGCCCCAAAGTAGGAGACTTATGCGTAGTGAAGGATGAAAGGTTGCCAACGTATCGTTGGCCTTTGGCGAAGATAACAGAATTACATCCTGGAACGGACCAACTAGTACAGGTTGTGTCATTAAAGTTGAATGGAAAGATTTATAAGAGACCTATAGCAAAAATAGCAATCTTACCAAGGCAATAAATTGAAATGCACCAAATAAATGAAATCTCTTTGAAGTCCTTATTCCTTGTGTTCGTTCGATTCGTCGGGGCGCCACGTACAAAATAACCCCTTTGTTCCTGGATGTTATGTACCTGTACGGAAGAAATGCCACAGGTAACATTAACATCTCTACTCTTTGTTTCGAACCAGTCTTGATCCTGGAATTCTGATTGTTCCCGAACTACGATAGTCAACGTTTCATGGAAGATGAGACAATCATAAGCTCGATAGCCGGTAACTTAGCATTGATGGTAGAAAATACTTAGCATATCTTTACAGGTATTAGTTCTGATCCTGTCGGACCAGCGGGGGGAGTATGTTTGGGCTCGACCTAGAATATAGATTTTAATAAGTATGCAGGGCCGAGTTGAGCATTACCTGTTGTGGTGTCGGTGACAGCTGTGATGTGACAACTTGTCAGTGACAGCAGCTGTGGCAAATTTAACGATGAATCCAGTCAGCTGATATGATGGATTGTTAATGTTGTATCTGAATTCAAATGTTAGTAGTGGAATAACAAATTGGAAATGTAGTGTTATAACAGTAGAATGAAATGTACCGGAATTTTCATAAAGACATTTTTCAAGTTCATTGTTATAGTTGAACTCAAATCGATCGGTCGTAGTTTGAATAGTTGTCGTTGAATTTAAATCGGTTGCTAAAATTTGTTCATTTAATGGAAATTACTCGTATTGTTAAATTTTACTTAACGCATAATAAATAAGTTCAAGTTCTAATTCGTGGCAGCTTTAATCTTTTATCTAGAACATTTTTTGGTCCTTTGAACCGGATTCAGGATCGTGTGTGAACTTTTAAACGGGATTTCACGCGGTTTAAAGAAACAGTGATAACAGTGTTGAAGATAACTGTTAAAAATAACTGTATTGGAATAGCGGTCATAACCTGGTGAGTCGAATCCAAATTTTCCTTTGTTAAATTTGGTGCTATTTATTGCCTTTAGTTTTGATTTGATTGCATTTAGTACATATTCGTACATTTATTCTTTGAATCGATTGCATACCGTTGCATATTGGTGCATATCGTTGCATATTATTGCATATTGTTACATATCGTTGCATATTGCTGCATATTGTTGCCTATTGTTGCATATCGTTGCATATAGTTGCATATCGTTACATATCGTTGAATATTGTTGCTTATCGTTGCACTTGTTGGATATTGTTGCATTTATTTTCACGCCGCAGTTCTCTGGTAATTGCTTAATAAGATCGTTGTTCAATTGAAATGGACAATTTAATAATCCAACAAAAATTAAATGCCGAACTATTAGCACGGCTTAAAATAAATTATAAAAAGGACCCAAAGAGCCGGAAAACGGCTTCTTATTATTTCAAAGTAAATGAAAAGGTCCAGAAACTATACGACACTTTTACTCATACGCATAATCAAATTTTAAATCTGATAAATGGGGAAAAAGACATAGAGAGGGAATATTTCCAAAATGATGAACTTGGGAAATTTGAAGAAAGCCATTTGGTGTTTTCATCCGAGATAGTGGAGTTAATGAAAGAAGTGGGAACTGTCCAACCAGCAGAAGAAGCTCAAGGGCATAAGGAACATGACCTCAAATTACTACGACCTCAAATTAATCTTCCTAGGTTCGCAGGAGATTATATTGAATGGGTTCCTTTCCGTGATTTGTTTATTTAACCGTCAGTCGATCTCCAAGGTAGAAAAATTGCACTACCTGAAGAGCAGTATATGCGGGGAAGCTGAAGTTCTTTTAAGGCATATTTCTACGACCGAAGGGAACTATGATGCAGCATGGGACTTATTAGTGCAAAGATACGATAACAAGTACATGCTTTTAAATTCACAATTTAAACAGTTGTTTAGTATTGGAAAGGCTAATGAATCGTCATCTTCACTCAAAACATTATTAGATCGAACTAGTGAATGTATTCAGAGCATAGAGCATTTGGAGGTGGAAAATTTATGGCAAAGCATCATTGTGTATATGACCACGCAGCGGTTGCCACCAGATACTAGACAAATGTGGGAACAACAGCGACAAACTGATCGGAAGGATGCAGTATCGTTTAGTCACGTAAAAGATTTTTTGGAAAATCGGTTTCGCGCTTTGGAAGCTGCGGGCTGCGATCGACCCAAATTTCAAAAACCCCTTTGTTCACAAGAACGTCGCGTTTTCGCTGTTCAAAATGAACATGAACTATCATGCGTGTTATGCAAAGTAAACCATTCTTTACATAAATGTCCCAAATTTTGCAAATTGTCACAGAACGATAAATTTACAACAGTGAAGCGCCATCGCTTATGTATCAACTGCTTAAAAAAAGGGCATTTAGTTGCGAATTGTGAAAGCAAAATCACATGTTTGAAATGCAAACAATCTCATCATACTTTACATCATAGAGAAATCAGCCCATTCAACTATATGGAACAGGCCCCAGATCGATCATCAGATACTACGTCT
Organism: Nemotelus pantherinus; assembly: GCA_963978885.1. NCBI lineage: Eukaryota > Metazoa > Arthropoda > Insecta > Diptera > Stratiomyidae > Nemotelus > Nemotelus pantherinus. The sequence continues at coordinate 122,019,782 of OZ022263.1, forward strand.
GCTTTAGCAACGACCAATTATGGTCGTCATCCTTTCATCAATTTAACATGAACTCAGTGAATATATTGAAGCGGGAAGTATTGCTAGCCACAGCTTTAGTTACTTTAACCACGGATGTTGGACCTTTCATTTTGCGAGCCCTTCTTGATCAAGGTTCCCAAACGTCGCTGATCACTGAGTCCGCCGTTCAACAACTAGGTCTGAAACGAAAGGCAACAGATGTTAATATAGCTGGAATAGGTCATTCTCCGAGTAAAATGGTAAAGGGAATAGTCGAAGCTCAGTTAGAAACTCGAAACAAAGAAATTATACACTTCGAAGCCTTAATTCTTAAGACATTGACAAATTTGATTCCTGCAAGACATATTCCACTACCTGGCAAAGAATGGTTTGATAGAAACCAATTAGCGGATTCACATTTTGACCAACCTGGTCATATTGACTTATTACTAGGTGCTGATATCTATGCTAAAGTGATTCTTAGCGATATACATCGATTTCCACAAGTTCCAATAGCCCAGAACTCCAAACTTGGTTGGATTCTGTCTGGAGACGTTGGAGTATTAAATCGGTCACAATATCAGAGTTTTAAAGTAGAAATTGATGACTGGACGAACGTGAGTACGCAACTTCAAAGGTTTTGGGAAATTGAAGAAGTTCCTACAAAGCTGGTAAATTTGGAAGAAGACGAAGAGTGTGAGAGGCATTTTGTGCGAAATGTACGAATGGATAAAACTGATCGGTACGTAGTGCGGCTGCCATTTAAGAATGAAGAAGCAGTAAATGCATTAGGGCATTCACGATCAACAGCATTATCCAGTCTTTTAGCTTTAGAGCGACGTTTTCAAGCGAACTCAGAAGTTCAACGGGAGTATATGGATTGTATTCAAGATTATCTTCAAGCAGGACATATGAAATTGGTTTCGAATAGCATTCAACATTTAGAATCAGATAATTTAGATCACAGAAACTTTTATCTTCTACACCACGCTGTACATAAAGAAAGTACTACGACTAAATGCCGTGTGGTTTTTGATGCCTCTAGAAAGACAACCTCGGGAATTTCATTAAACGATCTCCTTTTAACTGGTCCAGCAATCCAGAACAACATGTTAGCTGTCTTAACCAATTGGAGATTCTATAGGTATGCGTTCGCAGCTGATATCACTAATATGTATAGGCAAATCAATCTAGACGACGACGACACGAAGTACCAAAGAATTTTGTGGAGAACTCAACCCGACCAAAACATCCAGGATTACTCTTTGACAACAGTCACGTTTGGCTTGACGTGTGCTCCGTTTTTAGCATTGAGGACGCTTCAGAAGTTAGCAGAAGACGAAAAGGAGATGTATCCAGATGCCGTAGCTGCTATTAAAAAGGAATTTTATGTAGATGATTTATTGTCGGGTGGGCATGATCTGTCAGAGACGATACACAAACGAGAAGAAATCAGAAAGCTACTGAACTCAGGCTGTTTTCCTCTACGCAAATGAATTGCTAACGATGTTCGCATTTTAGATGGAATTCCTCGTGAAGATTGTGAAATGAAAATATCTCATGAGTTGCAGTTAGAAGATGGGTACAAATCATTGGGAATTGTTTGGTATCCTCTACAAGATGCTTTCGGTTATTGTCTCAGATTGAATGAAAATGACAAGCCAGTTACGAAAAGACAACTGCTCTCAGACATAGCGCATTTGTATGATCCTTTAGGATGGCTGGCACCAACTATCATCATGGCGAAGATTTTATTGCAGTCATTATGGTTGCATCCTCGATTGGGATGAAATATTATCTGAAGAAATAAGTCAAAGTTGGACAGCATTTCGTGAGAAATTGACATTGATAGGAAACATTCGAATTCCAAGATGGCCAAATTTCCAGCCGTCAGCTAAATTGGAACTGCATGGGTTTTGCGATGCATCAGCAAAAGCATACGCTGCCGCTGTATATTTAGTTGTCCGACATGAAGCGGATACACATTCCCATCTCATAATGGCAAAAACGAAAGTCGCACCTATTCGAACTATATCCATTCCTCGTTTGGAACTAGCTGTGCTATTGGCGAAATTGATTAGAAAAATCGAAGAAATGTTGGACATGGGAAAATTTCATACTTGGTTATGGACGGATGCAGAAATAGTGTTAGCATGGCTGAGAGCTCAACCAGCCAAATGGAACACTTTTGTAGCCAACCACACAACTGATATATTATCAACAGTAGGAAATACTCCATGGCGACATGTTCCTTCACACCAAAACCCGGCTGACTTAGCATCTCGAGGGTTAGACATGGACAAACTTATCGGGAACAAGCTATGGTGGAATGGACCTGATTGGCTCTGTCAGAGCAAGGAAATGTGGCCTAAAACAAAAAATTTGGTTACAACTGACATTGAAAGTAAAGATAAAGCATTAGTACATTTGAACACAATTACCTGGCAACATATGGAGGAAATATTGAAGAGATATTCGACACTTACTAGATTGACTCGCGTAACAGCATATTGTATTCGATTCGGCGATCTAACACGTAAACGAACATTGGACAAAGGTTATCTGAAAACCGTAGAACTTAGTAAAGCCTTTCGTATTTGGTTGAAATACACTCAGATGAAAGAATTTGCCAATGAGATACACACGTTACAAGCAAAGCAATTACTCAATAAGAAAAGTAAACTGGTAACATTAAACCCGTTCATCGATAAGGATGGTTTACTGCGAGTTGGAGGACGTTTGACAAAATCAGCATTATCGTACGATGGAAAGCATCCGATTATATTACCTAAAAATGGAACTGTCGTTGAACTGTTACTACAAAAATTGCATATCGAAACGATGCATGGAGGCACGCAACTTATGTTAAATACTCTTCGCAGACAATTTTGGCTTTTAGATGGGCGCAACACGATAAAGCGTATCGTACACAGATGTGTCAAATGCTTTCGTGCCTCAGCTAAGTGTTCCACACAACTTATGGGTGATCTTCCTGCGGCTAGAACAACAGCATCTAGACCATTTACACATGTCGGTATTGATTATTGTGGACCGTTTGAACTACGAAGCAGAAAAGGTAGAGGTTGCCAATTATACAAAGGCTATATCGCAATTTTTGTTTGCTTGAGTGTAAAAGCAATACATATTGAACTCGTAGGCGATCTTACCACTCAAGCATTTCTTGCAGCATTGCAACGGTTCATGAGTAGAAGAGGATTTTGCAGTCACATATATTCAGATTGTGGAACCAATTTCGTTGGAGCAAACACAGAATTGAGCCACATACTGAAATTAGCAAGCACCAATGCAGCGGAAGAGTTGGCGAATAAAGGAATTGTTTGGCACTTCAACCCTCCTGCCTCTCCGCATTTCGGTGGATTATGGGAGGCAGGAGTGAAGTCGATTAAGACACATCTACGTCGTGTAGTTGGAAACGTTGCATTGACCTATGAAGAAATGTCAACAGTGCTAAATCGTATCGAAGCTTGTCTCAATTCACGACCGCTATGTTCCCTCACTGATGATCCAAACAACTCGCAAGCTCTAACACCAGCCCATTTCTTAATTGGAGATATGATGCTAGCCCTACCAGAAAAAAACGTAATAGAAATTAATATGAATTGGTTAAGCCAATGGCAGTTAGTGCAAAGACTCACGCAGACGTTTTGGACCCGACGGAAAGAGGAATACCTTTCACGACTCCAAACACGACCCAAATGGCTATACCATAAAGAATTCCCCAAAGTAGGAGACTTATGCGTAGTGAAGGATAAAAGGTTGCCAACGTATCGTTGGCCTTTGGCGAAGATAACAGAATTACATCCTGGAACGGACCAACTAGTACAGGTTGTGTCATTAAAGTTGAATGGAAAGATTTATAAGAGACCTATAGCAAAAATAGCAATCTTACCAAGGCAATAAATTGAAATGCACCAAATAAATGAAATCTCTTTGAAGTCCTTATTCCTTGTGTTCGTTCGATTCGTCGGGGCGCCACGTACAAAATAACCCCTTTGTTCCTGGATGTTATGTACCTGTACGGAAGAAATGCCACAGGTAACATTAACATCTCTACTCTTTGTTTCGAACCAGTCTTGATCCTGGGATTCTGATTGTTCCCGAACTACGATAGTCAACGTTTCATGGAAGATGAGACAATCATAAGCTCGATAACCGGTAACTTAGCATTGATGGTAGAAAATACTTAGCATATCTTTACAGGTATTAGTTCTGATCCTGTCGGACCAGCGGGGGGAGTATGTTTGGGCTCGACCTAGAATATAGATTTGAATAAGTATGCAGGGCCGAGTTGAGCATTACCTGTTGTGGTGTCGGTGACAGCTGTGATGTGACAACTTGTCAGTGACAGCAGCTGTGGCAAATTTAACGACGAATCCAATCAGCTGATATGATGGATTGTTGATGTTGTATCTGAATTCAAATGTTAGTAGTGGAATAACAAATTGGAAATGTAGTGTTATATCAGTAGAATGAAATGTACCGGAATTTTCATAAAGACATTTTTCAAGTTCATTGTTATAGCTGAACTCAAATCGATCGGTCGTAGTTTGAATAGTTGTCGTTGAATTTAAATCGGTTGCTAAAATTTGTTCATTTAATGGAAATTACTCGTATTGTTAAATTTCACTTAACGCATAATAAATAAGTTCAAGTTCTAATTCGTGGCAGTTTTAATCTTTTATCTAGAACACCAAGCCAGCATTGGAAACGCGGCCACACATTTATTTTAAGTTAAAACTAAATGAAACACTTATGAATTAAATATTCAAACTCAATCTTTCTATGTACATAAACAGAATCGTTGATGGACAAAAAAGTGATTAAAATTGTAAAGTATGGATTTGAGTTCAAAAAATTTCCTTTCTACAGAAAATAAATTTTTTTCCCGAAGGAGGAGGGTGTTATGAATACTAAAATTTAAACACACATAAATGTCAAAACATATTAAATATGTCCAATTTACGACTTTAGTGATATTCCACGAAAGTGGTGAACATTAGAATTATTGTAGACTTGATTTAGCGGAGGCTCAAACAATTGCACTAAATATTAAAAACAGCATTAAAAGCCAAATCCATACATTTTAGTACTTATATTTTTCATTTACTAAAATTTTACTATTTAAGAGCGAATCATGAAATAATAAAGACAGTCTTTGCTGGTAAGCCAAAGTACAAGCGGCGACCAAGCACACTATGGTAAAAGAAAAGTCTTTCTTTTGAACAAGTTGGATTGAAAGAGGCTGTTATAACTTTGCGTAGCGGCGGCAAGCTCGCCAAAGCAAAGTTTCTGCTTATAGTACTTTGAGGCAAAAAAAAACTGTTTGAATTTGCGTAGCGGCGACAAGCTCGCAAAGGCAAATACGACAGAACTCTTTTCCTTCTTATTTTTGGAAGGGCTAATTGCAGACAAATACCAGCATCTACGACTGATTATATACCAACATCCAAACGGGAACAATAATGCTTTTGGATATATTCGGTATGCATTTGGCGTAATGCGTGAAAGCATTACCCGACCATTGCATGTTGTTTTGTTTTTAACATTGCATGTCCTAGGCTGGGAAGATTTATACAAGGGGAAGCTTATGCTTTTAGCTTTATAGCTTTATGTATAAGAGCTTTTGTAATTTGTAATTTATTCAAAATAATTCATTTCACAGGCAAAATGCCTTGTTACAAAATAAATATAAATAAAAATATTATAAAGAATTAATATGTAAATTAAAATTAAAAATAAAAACACAACAGGTAAAAGTAAAGTAAAAATAGAGAATAAAAGGACTATGGATATAATAATAAAACAGGAAAATACAAAAATACAAAAATACTTGTAACTGACTGATAGATCCAAGCTGAAGACTGTTATGCGTCCTCAGTAAACGCAAAGCAGGCAAATGAAAAAAAACTCTAGCGCACTTGAACCGCTAGAAACACTAATGTTCGAAAAACAGTAGAAGAATCGTGCAGGTTCTGAGTGCATATTCCACCACATGAGCTGCTTATTACAGCTAAACTGTTTCAAACGCCACGTTTTACTTTGGTCTCAAGAATGCATTATAACTCATATGGTGGAAGGTTTCAGATATTACCACTAGCATGAGTTTCAACGTTTATGAGAGCGAAACACTTGTTAATTATATTCGTTATCAGCTGCTTATTTCGCAAAACTTTGAAAGCAGTATTTCATATAACATCAATGAAGAAAATGCTCAGTGCCTGCAGCACTGTAACTGAAGTTGGTGTTTGGGGCTGCGATCCGAAAAATTTGCAGAACTTTGGAAATTGAACATCGGTTATTTATTTTCATTGTAAATGTTTACGGCATGAATACAAACTGCATTTATTGATACAAAAGTAGCACAACCGAATTGTGCTGGCAACCTTTCGGCAGTATCAAAGCCAAGAATATATCACATCTGCTTCACGTTGTTTAATTACATTCGAAGTTATAGGAGTACAAAGAAATTAAGGTTAACCTGCAGCGAGTTTGTTCAAATAATCGAAAACTTAATATTTTCTGTTTATTGTCATTACAATATCATTACCAATTGAAAATTCTACGATAAAACCGCTTAATAAAAAGAAACAAACAAACACAAAACCAATAATAGCTGGCAACCCTATCGTGGCTTTTCAATCAAATTTGGCCTGAATAATGTTTGTAATAGGTTGCATTAGTTGATTAGTTGATTAGATTCGATTTGATTAGTTGATTAGATTCGTATAGATTTCATGACTGCACTGGAAGTTATAGGGCAAATAGTTTTATTTTCCTGGGCGAATTTTCAAAACCAAAGATACAAAAATTACCATAGCTGGCAGCACCAATCAAATTTTTCAACCAAATTTTTACCAAACAGGGTCTAGAGTAAGTTTCAGCTACTGCATCAATTTCATGAAAATTTGGTAACTTATTCACATTTCATAGGGCAAAAAGCAGTTTTTTTTCTTTTGTAATTTTTCAAGATGGCACCACTAGCACAGAGTTGCTCACAATTCAAAAGCGCTTCTTTCAAATCTGTTCTTACTTAAATCCAATGCATTCTGTAAGTTTCAATTGTATCTGATTATTGATTCGTGAGTTCCCGTGAACATAAGTTTTTGATGCTTAAAATAAAGGTAAACTGGGAAAGGATTACCGTTCTTGTCCGACATGAAATTTCCAAAGTTTAACTTTGAACGTGTAGATAAAGCATAAGAGTTGTACACAGATTGGTTTTATTGTAAGAAACGGACATTTTTTTAGGATTTTCGATGGTTGAATGTTTTCACTTCCAAATTTTTATTTATCAAATTTAAGACACCAAAATTATCATAGCTGGCAGCTCTAACCGAACTTTTCAATTAAATTTCTACCAAACGTGGTTTCGAGTAAGGTCCAGCTTTTGTGTGAATTTCGTTAAAATAGAATAATTCAATCAGAATTTATAGGGCTAAAAGCAGTTATCTTTTTCAAGATGGCACCACTGGCACAGAATCGCCCGCATTTCAAAATCACTTCTATCAGATCTGGTCCTATTTAAGACCAATGCATTCTGTAAATTGCAATTAATTGTGTTCATTGGATCGTGAGTTTTCGTGAACAGAAGTTTTTGATGCTTAAAATACAGGCTGATTGGGCAAGGGTTGCCAGGCGTGCTCGTTATACCATATCAAATTTTTGTTTGTTTACGTAAACAAAGCGCAAGAATTACATATGAGTGGCTTTTGTTTGATGTAGCGGCATTATTTTCAAGAAAAAACGATGATTTGGAAGTTTTCACTTTCAGTGCCTGCCCTAGCTACAGGGTTGCTAGCACGCTCATTGAAAGCTACACAAATCTACAAATTATGTCAATATGTCCTCAAAATTTCGTAATGATTGAAAAGCTCTGTAAAAAGTAATCGTAATTTAAAAATTTTCGAGTTTTCCCGTTCTCTTTTTAGGCACCCAGCGCACACATGGGGTTAAAAAATTCCAAAACAGTTATTTTATTCATTCACCAAACAAGGTACAAATAATTTTATTTATAAAAAAAGGACATCAAATTAAAATAAAAAAAATGGAAAAGTAAAGTATAGTAAAGGAAAAAGTAAAAACAAACAAGTTAAATAAGTAAAAAAACAAACATATTAAAAAAGAACTCTAGCGCACCTGAACCGCTAGAAAAACTAATGTTCGAAGAACAGTAGAAGAATCGTGCAGGTTTTGAGTGCATATTCCACCACATGAGCTGCTTATTACGGCCAAACTGTTTCAAACGCCACGTTCTACTTTGGTCTCAAGAATGCATTATAACTCATATGGTGGAAGGTTTCAGATATTACCACTGGCATGAATTTCAACGTTTATGAGAGCAAAACACGGGTTAATTATATTCGTTATCAGTTGCTTATTTCACAAAATTTCGAAAGCAGCATCCCATATAACATCAATGAAGAAAATGCTCAGTGCCTGCAGTGCCACTGTAACTGAAGTTGGTGTTTGGGGCTGCGATCCGAAAAATTTGCAGAACTTTGGGAATTGAAACATCGGTTATTTATTTTCATTGTAAATGTTTCCGGTATGTATACTAACTGTAAGCATTTATTGATACAAAAGTAGCACAACCGACTCGTGCTGGCAACCTTTCGCCAGTATCAAAGCCAAAAATATATCACATCTGCTTCACGTTGTTATATTACATTCGAAGTTATAGGAGTATAAAGAAATTTAGGGTTACCTGCAGCGAGTTTTTTCAAATAATCGAAAGCTTAATATTTGCTGTTTATTGTCACTACAATATCATTACCAATTGAAAATTCTACGATAAAACCGCTTAATAAAGATATTGCAAACAAACACAAAACCAACAATAGCTGGCAACCCTATCGTGGCTTTTCAACCAAATTTGGCCTAAATAATGTTTATAGTAGGTTCCATTAATAGTATGAAATTCGTATTGATTTCATTACTGCACTGGAAGTTATAGGGCAAAAAGTTTTATTTTCCTGAGCGAATTTTCAAATCCAAAGACATAAAAATTACCATAGCTGGCAGCACCAATCGAATTTTTCAACCAAATTTCTATCAAACAGAGTTTAGAGTAAGGTTCAGCTACTGTGTCAATTTCATGAAAATCTAGTAACTTATTCAAATTTCATAGGGCAAAAAGCATTTTTTTTTCTTTGTAATTTTTCAAGATGGCAGCACTGGCACAGAGCTGCCCACAATTCAAAATCGCTTCTATCAGACCTGGTTCTACTTAAGTCCAATGCATTCTGTAAAATTCAATGGTATCTGATTATTGATTCGTGAGTTCCCGTGAACAGAAGTTTTTGATGCTAAAAATATAGGTTGACTGGGATAGGGTTACCGTTCTTGTCCGACATGAAATTTCCAAAGTTTTACTTTGAACGTGTAGGTAAAGTATAAGATTTGTATACAGATTGGTTTTATTGTAAGAAACGGACATTTTTGAGGATATTCGATGGTTTAATGTTTTCACTTCCAAATTTTTATTTTTTCAAATTTAAGACACCAAAATTATCATAGCTGGCAGCTCCAACCAAATTTTTCGACCAAATTTCTACCAAACGTGGTATTAAATAAGGTTCAGCTACTGTGTGAATTTCGTCAAAATCGAACGATTCAATCAGAATTTATAGGGCTAAAAGCAGTTATCTTTTTTAGTGATTTTTCAAAATGGCACCACTGGCACAGAACGAGCCACATTTCAAAATCACTTCTATCAGACTTGGTCCTATATAGGACCAATACATTCTGCAAATTTCAATTAATTCTGCTCATTGGATCGTGAGTTTCCGTGAACAGAAGTTTTTGATGCTAAAAATATAGGTAAATTCGGCAAGGGTTACCAGGCGTGCCCGTTATACCATATCAAATTTTTTTTTTGGTTATGTAAACAAAGCACAAGATTTACATATGAGTGGCTTGTTTTTGAAGAAACGGCAGTTTTTCAAGAGAGACGATGATTTGAAGGTTTTCACTTTCAGTGTCTGCTCTAGCTACAGGCTTGCCAGCACGCTCATCAAAAGCTACACAAATCTACAACTAAATAATACCAATACGTTTTAAAAATTTCGTAATGATTAAATAACTCTGTCAAAAGTTATCGCAATTGAAAAATTTTCAAGTTTTCCCGTTCTGTTTTTAGGCACCCAGCGCACACATGGGGTTAAAAAATTCCAAAACATTATCCGATTCACATGGAAAACACGTTCAAAATTTATTTCGTCAACGTTATTTTTGCAAAACTTATTTGTGTACGGAATAATAGGTATATTAAAAATATCACTAAAATGGCCGCCGGCGCCAAAGGGTTAAAGATTATTAATTTTTTGTGAGACTTGGCACTATTCTGCATATACACCAATGTGTCCTGAAAATTTCAGCTCAATCGGATGGCGCGTTCCTGAGATTTTTTCACTGAAATTTTTTGATGATATATATATATATATATATATATATATATATATATATATATATATATATATATATATATATATATATATATATATATATATATATATATATATATATATATATATAGTCCCTTGCCATATTATTAGACTCATGCTGCAAATCTACTTTTACTTGATATTTCTTGTTGTTAATATGAACTTTTTGTAGATATGTTGGTATAACTTGGGTTTTTGAATATCGCGGGCACTTTTATCGTTTTAGCAACACTGATCAAAACAGAGGTTCAGTTTGATAGTGCAATTCAACAATTTCACGTGTTTCAATAGCGTTTTCTCTTGTAAAACTCTTTTCCATTTCATAAGGTGAGTTTATTGTTGACAAAACCACATGTCAAAGTATATATTTACACGTTTTGAGGCCATATTATGATAAAAAAAACTCTAGCGCACCTGAACCGCTAGAAACACTAATGCTCGAAGAACAGTAGAAGAATCGTGCAGGTTTTGAATGCATATTCCACCACATAAGCTGCTTATTACGGCCAAACTGTTTCAAATGCCACGTTTTACTTTGGTCTCAAGAAAGCATTATAACTCATATGGTGGAAGGTTTCAGATATTACCACTGGCATGAATTTCAACGTTTATGAGAGCAAAACACGGGTTAATTATATTCGTTATCAGTTGCTTATTTCACAAAATTTTGAAAGCAGCATCTCATATAATATCAATGAAGAAAATGCTCAGTGCCTGCAGCACTGTAACTGAAGTTGGTGTTTGGGGCTGCGATCCGAAAAAATTGCAGAACTTTGGGATTTGAAATATTGGTTATTTATTTTCATTGTAAATGTTTCCGGTGTGAATACTAACTGTAAGCTTTTGTTGATACAAAAGTAGCACAACCGACTAGTGCTGGCAACCTTTCGCCAGTATCAAAGCCAAAAATATATCACATCTGCTTCACGTGGTTATATTACATTCGAAGTTATAGGAGTATAAAGAAATTTAGGATTACCTGCAGCGAGTTTTTTCAAATAATGGAAAGCTTAATATTTGCTGTTTATTGTCACTAGATATCATTACCAATTGAAAATTCTACGATAAAACCGCTTAATAAAGATTTTGCAAACCAACACAAAACCAACAATAGCTGGCAACCCTATCGTGGCTTTTCAACCAAATTTGGCCTGAATAATGTTTATAGTAGGTTCCATTAATTGTATGAAATTCGTTTTGATTTCATGACTGCACTGGAAGTTATAGGGCAAAAAGTTTTATTTTCCTGAGCGAATTTTCAAATCCAAAGACACAAAAATTACCATAGCTGGCAGCACCAATCGAATTTTTCAACCAAATTTCTATCAAACAGAGCTTAGAGTAAGGTTCAGCTACTGTGTCAATTTCATGAAAATCTGGTAACTTATTCAAATTTCATAGGGCAAAAAGCAGTTTTTTTTCTTTGTAATTTTTCAAGATGGCACCACTGGCACAGAGTTGCCCACAATTCAAAATCGCTTCTATCAGACCTGGTCCTACTTAAGTCCAATGCATTACTTAAATTTCAGTTGTATCTGATTATTGATTCGTGAGTTCCCCTGAACAGAAGTTCTTGATGCTAAAAATATAGGTTGACTGGGAAAGGGCTACCGTTCTTGTCCGACATGAAATTTCCAAAGTTTTACTTTGAACGTGTAGATAAAGCATAAGATTTGTATACAGATTGGTTTTATTGTAAGAAACGGACAGTTTTTGGAAATTCGATGGTTTAATGTTTTCACTTCCAAATTTTTATTTTTTCAAATTTAAGACACCAAAATTATCATAGCTGGCAGCTCCAACCGAATTTTTCAACCAAATTTCTACCAAACGTGGTATTAAATAAGGTTCAGCTACTGTGTGAATTTAGTCAAAATCGAACGATTCAATCAGAATTTATAGGGCTTAAAGCAGTTATCTTTTTTAGTTATTTTTCAAGATGGCACCACTGGCACAGAATCACCCGCATTTCAAAATCACTTCTATCAGACTTGGTCCTATATAGGACCAATACATTCTGCAAATTTCAATTAATTCTGTTCATTGGATCGTGAGATTCCGTGAACAGAAATTTTTGATGCTAAAAATATAGGTAAATTGGGTAAGGGTTACCAGGCGTGCCCGTTATACCATATCAATTTTTTTTTTTTGTTTATGTAAACAAAGCACAAGATTTACATATGAATGGCTTTTTTTTGAAGAAGCGGCAGTTTTTTTTAGAGAGACGATGATTTGAAGGTTTTCACTTTCAGTGCCTGCCCTAGCTTCAGGGTTGCCAGCACGCTCATCAAAAGCTACACAGATCTACAACTAAATAATATCAATACGTCCTAAAAATTTCGTAATGATTGAATAGCTCTGTCAAAAGTTATCGCAATTTAAAAATTTTCAAGTTTTCCCGTTCTGTTTTTAGGCACCCAGCGCACACATGGGGTTAAAAAATTCCAAAAAAATATCCGATTCACATGTAAAACACGTTCAAAATTTATTTCGTCAACTTTATTTTTGCAAAACTTATTTGTGTACGGAATAATAGGTATATTAAAAATATCACTAAAATGGCCGCCGGCGCCAAAGGGTTAAAGATTATTAACTTTTTGTGAAGCCTGGCACTATTCTGCATATACACCAATGTGTCCTGAAAATTTCAGTTCAATCGGATGGCGCGTTCCTGAGATTTTTTCACTGAAATTTTTTGATGATATATATATATATATATATATATATATATATATATATATATATATATATAGAAATATGAATTTTTGGCCAAAGTGATTTTAATACTAATGTTCTTCTTCGAACATTAGTAAAAACAATTTCAGAATGGGAAAAGTGTCTGATTTGTCGCCAATAAAAGTTGGTCGAATTTCCGGCATGCTGGAAGCACGAAACATGTCGCAATACCAAATAGCGCGAATTGTTGGAGTTTCTCAAAGTTCTGTCAAACGAATAAAACAAAAAATAGACCTCGGTGAAGATCTGAGAGCCAAACGTAAAGGTGCGTGCGGTCGTCGGAGAATCACGACAGTGAGAAGTGACCGAAAAATTCGCAATATTTGTGTTGAAAATCGAAAACTGCCGATAAAAATTCTTGCAAAAAAAGTTGTTGAAGCCGGCATTGAAGTTTCGCAAAGAACAGTGCAGCGGAGGTTAGCAGAAGAGGGTCTTATTGGACGTAGACCAGCACGCAAACCAAGAATTACACCTGCTATGATATCAAAGCGATACCAATGGGCACGAAAATACAAGGATTTCACGACTGATGACTGGAGGAAGGTAAATAAATGCTACATAACTATATTCAAGTTGTTCTTGTACTGTAGATATTGTTAAATCAAAATTCTATGACATTTTTCAGGTATGTTTTTCGGACGAGTCGATTTTCCAAGTATTGGTCGACAAATCGCAGTTTGTACGGCGAAGGTCAAATGAGAAATATAAGCCAGACTGCATTGTGCCGACCATTAAACATCCTCCGTCGGTAATGGTATGGTCAGTTATCAGTTATAAGGGGCCAGGGGCCTTATACGTTGTCGAAGGTACAATGAATGCCGAAAAATACCAGAAAGTTTTGGAAACTCAGCTGCTTCCTCAAGTGAAAAAATGGTTCAAGAAACGAGAAAAGCCAATTTTTATGCATGATGGTGCGCCTTGCTATCGTGCACACAAAATTACAAAATTTTTAGCTGAAAAAAAAGTAGATATTCTCGACTGGCCAGGAAATTCGCCTGACATAAACCCCATCGAGAACGTCTGGGAGTTTTTGAAATCTGAGGTTAGGATGAAAGCCCCTACAACCAAGCAAGAGTTGATCAATATACTTAATGACACTTGGAAACATAACCCAGAGATCAAAATAAAAATTCAAAGCTGTATAAGCAGTATGCCACGTCGCGTTGAAGCTGTGTTGGCTGCGAAAGGTGGTCATACAAAATACTGATTTTTGCAAAAAAATGTATTTTCATCTAAAAAGATTTCATTTCGATGTAAATTTCTAATTTTCTATGTGACATTTATTGTATTTATAATAAATTTTGACGTTTCATCATGAAATAGCGTTGTTAATGTCTACTGACGTGTTATAAGCCAGAAAAACTTCATTTTTAAGCATGAGTCTAATAATATGGCAAGGGACTGTATATATAGAAATATGAATTTTTGGCCAAAGTGATTTTAATACTAATGTTCTTCTTCGAACATTAGTAAAAAGAGTAACAAATAAATTAATAAATAGCAATCAATAAATAAACATTGACATAAAAGCTATAGCTTAAGGTTAAGGGTACGGATGGCATGGAAAAGAGAGGACTTGAAGGATGATTTGGAAATCGTAGGGGAATATAGATTGCTTATTCTGTTGAATACTCTGCAGCATCTATTTACTGGCTCATTAGCTCCATATGTGGTCGAATGAGAATATTCTTTTAGGAAACGATTGGACCTGGTGTTCCTCACAGGGATATTTATCAAAATTTTATTATTCAGGAATTCTACATTAATAGCGCCTCTAATGACGTCGAATGTGAAGCAGGCCGATATCACCATTCTTCTGGAGGCTAGTGTCGATAGGTTTAAATGACCCAGTCGAAACTCATAAGGGGGTAGGCTATTAAAGTCATAAGGGTTGTACAGCTCTCGCAAGGCGAAAAGTAAAAATTGCTTTTGTATTGACTCGAGTCTGTCACTGTGGGTTTCAAAAGCAGGATTCCAGCTAATGCAAGCGTATTCGAGAATAGGACGTACGAGTGAAGTGTATAAAGATCTTGTAACCCACAGACTACGAAATTCTTTGGCTCGTCTTTTGATGAAGCCAAGTTGTTTGTTTGCACGAGAAAGTATTTTATCGTAGAGTAAAGTGAAGCGGAGTTTTTCATCTAAGATAACACCGAGGTCAACAATGTTATCTACTCGAGTTAGCACATTATTACCGAGGAAGTACGTATTGTGTGTGACCGTGCATTTTCTGGAAAAACTAATAACCTGGCATTTATTAATGTTGAGAGAGAGCTTGTTTACATAGCACCAATGATCAAGGGAATCAAGTTTGGATTGGAGAAAGAGGGCATCCGATTTGGATTCAATGGTCAGATAAAGTTTGAGGTCGTCTGCATAGAGTAAATGAGGTATGCCTGCTAGGACGTCAGATAGGTCGGAAATAAATATATTGAAGAGAAGTGGACCAAGATGGCTACCTTGGGGAACACCAGAGGTAGCACTAAAGTTTTTCGATAAAAATCCTTGAAATTTTATACATTGTGTTCGATCGCAAAGGTAGGAAGTCAGCCAGCTGAGTAGAGACCCGGTAATACCGAATTTCTGTAGCTTAAGAATTAAAGTAGAATGGTCAACTCTGTCAAATGCCTTACTGAAGTCAGTTTTTTTACATGTGAATCATCCGATTCACATGTAAAACACGTTTGAAATTGATTTCGTCAACTTTATTTTTGCAAAAATTATTTGTGTACGGAATAATAGGTATATTAAAAATATCACTAAAATGGCCGCCGGCGCCAAAGGGTTTAAGATAATTGGCATTTAGTAAGACTCGGACTTATTCTGCACATACATCAATGTATCCTGAAAGTTTTAGCTCAATCGCATGACGCGTTCCCGAGATTATCTCACTGAAATATTTTGATGATATATATATATATATATATATATATATATATATATATATAATATATATATATATATATATATATATATATATATATATATATATATATATATATATATATATATATATACAGTACAGTCGCGATAATTTCACCCTGCGTTAATATCAACCTTTGATAATTTCAACTAAATAAATTATACATTATATACGTTGTAATATCAACCAAATAATTCACTGGCCATATTGATTTTTCGATAATATCAATTTAGCAAGGAATGCATTTAGTTTTCCTTTTTATGTGCACTAAGTGGGTTCAGTTTGACTTTAAGTGCGTTTCGTGCGTGTTTTTAAACGTAATGGCGCCTAGATAGTTTCATAAGTTTTTATCCATAAAAGATAAAGTTGTCATACTTAATCAACTTGGAAAGTGCGTAAGTGGGAAAACACTAGCGTATCAATATGGAGTCGAAAAATCAACTATCAGTCAAATAAAACGAAATGAGCAAAAAATTAGGCAATTCGCAGCTAAGACTGAAAGTGGTCCCGGTAAGAGGAAAACACTAAAAACAACAGAATTACCAAAAATGGAACGTGCATTGTACCGTTGGTTTCTTAAGCAGAGAAAAAGCCATGCTCCGATCTCTGCTTTTGTTTTATCAGAAAAGGCCAGACAATTGAATCGGAAATTTAAAGAGCTCCCCAATTTTACCGCTAGTTCAGATTGGATTGATAATTTCAAGAAACGTCATGGAATACGCCTTTTAAAAATTTGTGGTGAAAAATTATCTAATATGCTTGAGCCAGTAGGGGAATTTGTTGACCGTTTTAATAAAAAAATTGCCGAAATGAATTTAACTTTGAACAATACTACAATGCCGACGAATCGGGATTGTTCTGGAAACTACTCCCTGAAAAAACGTTCGTTCACTTTAAGGACACAAGCGCTCCCGGTAGAAAAACCAGTAAAGAGCGTATAACATTTATGGTATGCACTAATGCTTCTGGTAGCCCCAAGCTCAAACTTTTAGTTGTCGCAAAAGCACAGAACCCAAGTGCTTTCAAAAACATAAATTGTAATCCCGTAGAGTACCGCCACTCGAAAAATGCGTGGATGACTACTGCAATTTTTAAATCCTGGTTCCATGACAGCTTTGTACCTCAAGTAAGCGCAAATACGATTTTACATATGTATTCATATTAAATCATATTTGGACTTTTTATTTTGGCAGGTGCGGAAATTCATCCGATCACGTGGTTTACCAGAAACAGCCCTATTGTTGCTTGACAACGCTCCAGCTCATCCAAATCCCGAAGAACTTAAAACTGATGATGGTCTTATTGTTACAATGTTTTTGCCACCAAATTGTACAGCACTAATCCAGCCAATGGATCAAAACGCAATTAATTTGGTCAAATTGAATTACAAAAAATTTCTTTTGTCACGTATAATTGAAAGTGATTTTGATATCGAAACATCTGTTAAAAAATTAAACTTAAAGGATGCAGAGTTGCCCCTTTCAAAGGCGTGGAGTCAACTTTCTTCAGAAAACATAAAAAATGTTGGAAACAGATCACCAGAAAAACGGAAGACTATTCGTCTGAAGATGATTTGCCCTTGCAGACTTTCCAATTCCGAGCGCTTTCAGAGAAAAAAAGCTCTAGCGCACCTGAACCGCTAGAAACACTAATGTTTGAAGAACAGTAAAAGAATCGTGCAGATTTTGAGTTCATATTCTACCACGCTAGCTGCTTATTACAGCCAAACTTATTCAAACGCCAGGTTTTACTTTGGTCTTATAACTATATATGTTGGAAAGGTTTCAGATATTACCAGTGGCATGAATTTCAAAGTTTATGAGAGCAACACTTGTTAATTATATTCGCTCTCAGTTGCTTATTTCACAAAAATTTTCAAAGCAGCATCTCATAAAACATCAATGGAGAAAATGCTCAGTGCCTGCAGCACTGTAACTGAAGTTGGTGTTTGGGGCTAAGATCCGAAAAATTTGCAGAACTTTGGGAATTGAAACATTGGTTATTTATTTTCATTGTAAATGTTCCCGGTATGAATACTAACTGTGAGCATTTATTGATACAAAAGTAGCACAACCGACTCGTGCTGGCAACCTTTTGCCAGTATCAAAGCCAATAATATATTACATCTGCTCCCCCTGGTATATTACGTTCGAAGTTTTAGGAGTATAAAGAATTTTAGGGTTACCTGCAGCAAGTTTTTTCAAATAATCAAAAACTTAATATATGCTGTTTATTGTCACTACAATATCATTACCATTTGATAAAACCGCTAAGTAAAGATATTGCAATTAAACACAAAACCAACAATAGCTGGCAACCCTATTGTGGCTTTTCAACAATATTTGGCCTGAATAATGTCTATAATAGGTTCCATTAATAGTATGAAATTCGTATTGATTTCATGACTGCACTGGAAGTTATAGGGCAAATGTTTTATTTTCCTGAGTGAATTTTCAAAACCAAAGACACAAAAATTACCATAGCTGGCAGCACCAACCGAAATTTTCAACCAAATTCTATCAAACAGAGTTTAGAGTAAGGTTCAGCTATTGTGTCAATTTTATGAAAATCTGGTCACTTATTCACATTTCATACGGAAAAAACTGTTTTTTTTCTATGTAATTTTTCAAGATGGCACCACTGGCACAGAGTTGCCCACAATTCAAAATCGCTTCTATCAGACCTGGTTCTACTTAAATTCAATGCATTCTGCAAATTTCAGTTGTACCTGATTATCGGTTCGTGAGTTCCCGTGAACAGAAGTTTTTGATGCTAAAAATATAGGTTAACTGGGAGAGGGTTACCGTACTTGTCCGACATGGAATTTCTAATGTTTTACTTTGAAAGTGTAGATTAAGCATAAGATTTGTATACAGATTGGTTTTATTGTAAGAAACGGACATTTTTGAGGATATTCGATGGTTTGAATATTTTCACTTCCAAATTTTCGTTTTTTCAAATTTAAAACACCAAAATTATCATAGCTGGCAGCTCCAACCGAATTTTTCAACCAAATTTCTACCAAACATGGCTTAAAGTAAGGTCCAGCTATTGTGTGAATTTTGTAAAAATCGAACGATTCAATCAGAATTTATAGGGCTAAAAGCAATTATCTATTTTAGTGATTTTTCTAGATGGCACCACTGGCACCGAATCGCCCACATATCAAAATCACTTCTATCAGACCTGCTCCTATTTAAGACCAATACATTCTGTAAATTTCAATTAATTCTGCTCATTGGATCGTGAGTTTCCGTGAACAGAATTTTTTGATGCTAAAAATATAGGTAAATTGGGTGCCCGTAATACCATATCTTTTTTTTTTTGGTTATGTAAACAAAGCACAAGATTTACATATGAATGGCTTTTTTTTGAAGAAACGCCAATTTTTCAAGAGAGACGATGATTTGGAGGTTTTCACTTTCAGTGCCTGCCCTAGCTACAAAAGCTAAAAAATAAAATCTACAACTTAATAATACCATTATGTTCCGACAATTTCGTAATGATTGAATAGCTCTGTCAAAAGTTATCGCAATTTAAAAATTTTCAAATTTTCCTGTTCTCTTTTTAGGCACCCAGCGCACACATAGTGTTAAAAAATTCCAAAGCATTATCCGATTCACATGTAAAACACGTTCGAAATTTATTTCGTTAACTTTATTTATGCGAAAATTATTTGTGTACGAAATAATAGGTATATTAAAAATATCACTAAAATGGCCGCCGGCGCCAAAGGGTTAACAACAATTGACATTTAGTGAGACGTGGACCTATTCTGCATATACACCAATGTATCCTGAACGTTTCAGCTCAATCGGATGGCACGTTCTCGAGATTATCTCACTGAAATTTTTTGATGATATATATATATATATATATATATATATATATATATATATATATATATATATATATATATATATATATATATATATATATATATATATATATATATATATATATATATATATATATATATATATATATATATATATATATATATATATATATATATATATATATATATATATATATATATATATATATATATATATATATATATATATATATATATATATATATATATATATATAAATATATATATATATATATATATATATATATATATATATATATATATATATATATATATATATATATATATATATATATATATATATATATATATATATATATATATATATATATATATATATATATATATATATATATATATATATATATATATATATATATATATATATATATATATATATATATATATATATATATATATATATATATATATATATATATATATATATATATATATATATATATATATATATATATATATATATATATATATATATATATATATATATATATATATATAATTATTTGTGGAAGAAACGACAATCGAGTCAGAGGAGGAGAGCGCAGGTGCATCCTATAGTTGAACGAAGACTACTGGCTGGAACGTTTGCTTCATTGTACTCTCAATTAACTGATGATAACGTGAAGTTCTTCAATTACTTCCGAATGTCAGCAAGCAGTTTTCATGAGCTATAAGAAAACTAGAGAGCAAGTTCATACGGTCTAATTTACGTCGGGTTTCTATACTACCGATCGAACGATTAGCAATTACTTTGAGGTAGGAAAATAACAATTTATTTTTTTATTTTTATGTGTATTTTCGTATAATTAACTCCAATCACAGATTTTTCCCAAGTAAATTGTTGCTTCAAAACATGAAATGAATAAAAATCCAGTTTTCTTAATTTAAAGTGCATTAAAAAACTCTATATTGAGTAAAATGTTGCATTTTCTGTCAAATTACTGTCAGGAATGCTTATTATATTGGGAGACAACCTGTTATATTCTCTTTGCATTTGTACTGATGGAAGCAATAAATTAATATTGTTTGCTGGTTGAGAATTGGGTGACATTTTTCGAATATCCGCGGCTATCTTCAAAACTTCAGAACGAAACAAAAGTTTCTGGTCATTATTAAAGTCACTCAGCATTGGTCCCATTGAATTAAAAAATGCCAAGTCGTCGGTGCTCAACTCTTGCGTGTTTTTTTCCAACATTTTTTTTCAAACTCAGACTCTTGCAGTGGTTTCTGCCTTTTTTTCTTTCGATTCCACGGTTTTGCCTGATTATCAATCTCAAATTCTGCAGGATTTTGTGGAGAACTAGTTAGGCTCTGCTCTCCTCTGAATCATTTACTGAGCTTGCGTTTGCATCAGCTGATGATACATTATTTTCGTAAAGAGATTCTTCAACTTGGTTTTCACAAGTTGAATCTAAAAACCTCAATTCATCATAATATATATATTTTTTTATTTTCCGGGCGCAACTTCCAGACGGTTTGTTTTTCATTGCAGTTTTTGTTTTAAAATACGCATCTCGTGCAGTTTTCCAACGTTTCTGAATAAGGTTATCTGAAACAAATATTTTGTTTATTCTTAGATTCTTGGCAACTGGAAATACATTTACCGACATGCACTACTCATACAGAGTGGGAATAAGCACTATAAGTGGAATAGTAAATGAGGTGTGCGCAATAATTTGGGAATTACTTCATCAAGAATGTATACCTGAGCCAAGCGTAGAAATGTGGCAACGTATATCCACGAGGTTTCAAGATCATGCCAATTTCCCAAATTGCATTGGAGCTATAGATGGCAAGCACATTAGAATAATTAACCCTGTGGGAGGAGGATCGATGTTTTATA
Source organism: Nemotelus pantherinus (assembly GCA_963978885.1). Lineage (NCBI taxonomy): Eukaryota > Metazoa > Arthropoda > Insecta > Diptera > Stratiomyidae > Nemotelus > Nemotelus pantherinus. The sequence goes on from OZ022263.1 coordinate 122,041,645, forward strand.
ATTATAAGAACTTTTATTCTATTATACTGTTGGCCATGTGTGATGCGGATTATATGTTCACTTATGTGAATATTGGAGCATATGGAAAAAACTCAGATTCCTCTGTCTTCAAAAACAGCCTTCTATTTAGAAATTTAGAGGAGCAAAAGTTGAATATTCCTGGTCCTAAATTTTTACCAGGAAGCAATACTTCAGTGCCACATATCATTGTTGGTGATGGCGCATTTGGAATATCCAAACATGTAATGAAACCATATGCACGAAAAAATATGACACATTCGAAGAAGATTTTCAACTATCGGCTAAGCCGTGCAAGAAGATATATTGAGTCGACCTTTGGAATAATGTCTAATAAGTTTAGAATCTTTCACACCCCTCTCAATGTAGGCTTCGAGACTGCAAAAATTATTGTCAAGGCTTGCACTGTATTGCATAATTTTATAAGAGTACGAGATGGCTACAGCGAGGAGGATACTCTTACGATTGAGGGATTGGAAGATGTAATTGATCCTCAAATTAACAGATGCGGAAATACATTACGTGAAGTATTCGCCAGTTATTTTTTATCAGATGCCGGTAAAGTCCCTTGGCAGGAGAGATCAATATATTAGACGCGATTATTGCGCAATTAAGAGGATTATATCGAAGAATATTAAACACCTTATATCACAACTAAAAACATATATAATAAAAGATTGAATACCTACCCAATACATGCTTTTTATTCGCATATGCCTCTCCAAATAGCTCAGTGCCAATGTCGTGCATCTTTGTTTTTATAAAACAAGTCTGCGGGATCCCATATGCACCTCCTCAAACGCACTTCATCAATTACTCGCTCTGTATCAACTTCGGACATTTCGCGTTCCACTGTAATCGTCCGCACGACTGCTCCGCGTAACTGTGAAACGGTCAATAAGAACACTGCAACGTCAGCTCGCGGACGGTCCGCATGCGGACGGGCTGCGCGGATGGCGATCGGATGGTCCGCGCGGACAGGAATCAGCGCGGATCATCCGCGCCAGTCTGAAACGATCCCATAGGTTTCTTACATTTTCGTCCGCATGCGGATGGTCCGCGCGGACGGTCCGCGTGGCTCTGAAATCAGCCGAAAATTGGTTATTAACAAGGAATATTGTAAGACTGGACGATAACTCTTCAGAGGAAGAGATTGCAAACCAACAAAATGTAAATATCGTTGAGGCACCAAAAGTGAAAAACGATGATGCTATTCGATGTTTTGATGATGTCTTAAAATGGGCTGCGCAAAACTCAATTTCTGTAGACAAAGTTGAGACACTTCAAGAACTACGGAGCACAGCAATAAATAGGTGCTCACTACGCACTTTTAAGCAAGCTAAAATCAGCGGTTTCTTTCAAACATGAATTGAATTAAATGTTATAAACATGTATTTATAAATGTACACCTTATTTGAGTCGAATTAAATGTTTTAATAACAAATTTATAAGTGTTTCAATAATTTCACCATACCGATGGTTTCAACCACGCTGGTTTTTATTAGTTGAAATTATCGCGACTGTACTGTATATATATATATATATATATATATATATATATATATATATATATATATATATATATATATTATATATATATATATATATGTATATATATATATATATATATATATATATATATATATATACAGTGGGTCACAGCTTAATTTATGCAGTTCATACTCTATGTTATGAGGCTCTGTAACTACGAAACTGGAAAGAATATAAATGTTTAGAATTATAAGAATATATGTAATTTTCATTTACCACAAATATATCATAATTCACGATTGCATAGAATGTAGAATCATAAAGTTGTGAATGAATCATCATCATAAAGCTATTACGATACAAACATGCACTGACCCAATTCCGCAGGTCTATTTATCGATGTGATTGATTTGCATTTTTTACTCGCGCAATCAATGACTATGGTTTCAAGTTCGTACGTTCTCACGATGTAACATCAGCACTATTTACGTAAATATTAAGTTGTCATGAATCGCGTGCGCATCGATGAGTAAATATTGTCAATTACCTTGATGATGATGATGATGGCCTGGAGTGGGTCCAGAGGGACCCTAGCACTGCGACCTCCTGGGTCTATTGTGCCTCCTTTGCGTTATGTCCTATAGGATGTCCAGGCTTCTAATGAACCTGGATATGTTCCTTGACGTGATGTCCCTGGTGGAAGGAAGAGCAGAGCCAAGTAGCTCGAATCTTCTTCTCGCTAGTGCTGGACAGACTGTGAGCAGATGTTCTACACACTCTGTCGTTTCCCCACAGTATCTGCAGCGGTCATCGTGCTCCTCACCTATCCTGCGGAGGTACTTTTTGCATGGAAGGTGTCCTGTCAATGCTCCGCATAGGGCTCTTATGCCACTTTTGCAGAGAGCCACTGCTTCTTTTGCTCTTTTATTATCGAAGCCAAGGTATTTTTTTGAGTGTTTTAAACCCTCAATATTAAGCCAGTAGTCTTCGATCTTCATTTTGCTCCATGCTTTAATTTCCTTTTCCGTATCTGCTTTTGTAAAGCCCCAGTACGGAGAAGGACCTATGAAGGGCATTTCTGCTCCTTTTTTGGCTCTGGTATCAGCTTCCTCATTTCCTCGGTGCCCCTCATGGCCGGGGATCCATATCAACTCGAGGCTGTTCTGTGCCCCTATTTCATTAAGGGCCTCTCTCACCTCTAGGAGAATAGCCGAATTTATTTGATCGCGATTGATAGCCATGAGAGCCGCTTGACTATCCGATAGGATTTTTATTCTGACCCTTTTTGTATTCCTTATTTTTATTGTTTGTGAGGCTCTTAATATGGCAGATAGTTCCGCTTGATAGATCGTGGCTTCTTTTGGGAGAGGGAAATGCATTTTGCACTTGGGACCTACGATCCCTGCTCCTACTCCACAATCCATCTTTGAACCATCCGTATACCACATTTGCGCTCCTTTGTACGAGGGAGGTGGTCCATCCTTCCATTTGTCCCTTGATGGAATTGTGACCTTGAACCTCTTCTCGAATGCTGTCTCAGTTTTTATTTGGTCGCTGAGGTTTAACATTTCCATTATGGGCCTGACATCCTCCAGGATTTTTAGGTGGCCTTTGAGGTCCCCTGATTTATACCTGTAGGCTTGTTGTAGGCTAATGGCTTGTCTCGCTGCTTCCTCCTGAATTTTGAGGTGCAGCGGTTCAAGGTTTAGAAGGGCCTCCATTCCTGCTGTTGGAGTGGAGCTCATTGCTCCTTTAATCAGCAGGCAGGCCATCCTTTGAAGCTTGTTGAGCCTATTTATAGCGGTTTTTTGTATGGTTTTCTTCCACCACACTGCTGCTCCATATAGAAGGATAGGTCTCACCATTTGTTTGTATGCCCATAGGGTCTGCTTTGGAGATAGTCCCCAATTGCGCCCAAGCATTTGTTTTGTCGCCCAGAGTGCCTTAGTGGCCTTCATTGTCATTTTGTTTAGATGATTGTCCCAGGTGAGTTTCCTATCTAGGTGTATTCCTAGATATTTTACCTCTTCCTGCAGACATACGACTGTACCCCTAATATTTAGGGCTCCTATTTCGATTTTCCTTTTCCTGGTGAATGGTATTATGCTAGTTTTCTGAGGATTGATGGATAAACCCTCTCTTTCGCACCATTGGGTTGTTTCATTTAAGGCTTTTTGCATTCTGGACCTCACGGTGTCCATGTGTGAGCCTCTTATTATTACCGTAATGTCGTCCGCGTAGCCGAGAGCAGTTAGGCTCTTACTATTGAGGGTCACGAGAAGGTCATCAACTAGTAGGGACCATAACAGGGGGGATAATACTCCTCCCTGTGGGCATCCCCTCCTAGTATCCACCCTTAGCTTCGCTTCCCCCAGCTCCGCAACCACACTTCGATTCCTAAGTATTTTGCTCGCCCATTTCACTACTTCTTGAGGAGTATCCCTCCTCTGGAGAGCGACGTGTAGCGAGTCATGTCTTGCATTGTCAAAGGCTCCCTCTATGTCCATGAAAGCACATAGTGCGACTTCCTTGCATTCCAATGCCTTTTCTATTATTTGTGTCAGCTTATGTGTAGCTGATATAGTTGATTTGCCTTTTTGGTAAGCAAATTGCAATTTGTGAAGTGGCATCTTTGTCAAAAGATCATTCCTTATGTATAGGTCAATCAGTTTTTCCATGGTCTTCAATATAAAAGATGTGAGGCTAATTGGCCTGTATGATTTTGGCAGGTCGGCCGGTTTGTTGCCCCCTTTGGGGATGAACACAACCCGCGCCAGTCTCCACAAGTTTGGTATATAGCTGAGTTGCAAGCTCGCTCTAAATATGTGTACCAGAATGGTTTTTAGTTTCCCTGTTGCTCTTTGTAGCAGAGCTGGGTAAATTCCGTCTGGTCCTGGTGATTTAAAGGGTTTGAAGGAGTTTATCGCATATTCAACCTTTTCATACGTGATGATTTGTTTGAGCAGAGGAGGTGAGTGACGTATCCGATCAGGACTGTCCTCTTCTTCCTCAGCCTCATTGCTTATTTCACACCCAGGAAAGTGTGTTCTAAGTAGCACTTCCAGTGTATCGTCAAAGGTGGTCGTCATCCCTCCATCTGGAGTTCTTAGTAGTCCTATATGGCCTTGATGGCCTTTGGATAGAGCTTTCTGGATCCTGGCAGTCTCTGGGATACTATTGAGACTTTCACAGAAGGCACTCCAGGCCTTCCTTTTGGATTTCCTTAGCTCTTTGTTGTATTCTGAGAGTTTCTTTTTATAGGCCTCCCAGTTTGATGTAGTTTTAGCTCGGTTGAACTCCGTTCTTGCGGCTCTTCTGAGTTTTTCTAGCTCCCTATTCCACCATGGCACCCTTGTCTTGGAGGCACTGGTTTTCTCAGGGCAGTTATCGTGGTATGACTCGAGGATTATTCTGGTGACATTGTCCACAGTGTCCTCCAGTTCTGTCCTCGTACTGAAACTCGGGTGCAGGCCGTAAAGTCCCGCTGTTAGGCTGTTTTGATAGCCTTCCCAGTTCGTACACTTTGGTTGCCTGTACTTTACCCCTTTTACAGTATCTTTTCCTAGCTCGAAGTTTATATGCCTATGATCAGAGAAAGAAGCGACTTCTAGGACATTCCACTTCTTCACTAAATGCGCTGCATTGTTTGACACTAACGTAAGGTCTAGTACCTCTTGCCTGTTGGCTGTCACGAAAGTTGGCGTTTTGCCCTTATTTGCTACAGACAAATTGCTGTTCAGGAGGAAGTCTAAAAGTAACTCACCTCTAGTATTGACGTCACTACTCCCCCATGCTGTATAGTGAGCGTTGGCGTCGCATCCAATAATCAACATTTTGTTCTTCCTTCTGCAGTGGCTAACGAGTCCTTTGATATTGTTACCTGGGACTTGATCCTCATCCCCTGGGAAGTATGCTGAGGCAAATACCGCCTCTACTAATCCTCCTTCGATGAGGACCTGAACTTGGACCGCCACTGTGTCCCTATTTGTGTATTCTGGAATCAGAAGAAAGTTAATATTTGTGTTAATTATTATCGCCGCCCTCGGGTTTTCTTCCCCTGCGGCCCAAATTAACGTACTATTTTTTGTGTTCAGGCCATTTATTCTGCCTTTATTTACCCAGGGCTCTTGTATTAGCCCCAATTTATAGGTGCCCGAGGCAAACCTGCTGCTTACTTCCGCCGAGGCAGCTTTGGCATGATGCAGGTTCACCTGTAGACACCTCATTCCCTTTTTGCGCTTAGTTGGGAACCGCTGGGACCTGATGTTGCCTCCATGCCGGTTCCACTGCCCTCCGTATTGGTGGTTGGAGTGACCACAGGCTCCGGTGTTTTCCCGCCTGACTTTTTGACGTTCAACTTAACTTGCCCAAAGCGAAAGCTAATGTTGCCGTCTCCGTCTGCTATTTTGGTAGCAGAGGCCTGGTCCGCCGCTACTACAAGCATGGCGCACTTGCCTTTATTTTCCCTGAAGAGGGCTCTCCAGGACTTGACATTGAGGTCCTCATTCTGGCGTTCTACGAAGGCCAGGATCCTCTCCGTAGGCAGATCCGCTGCATTTGGGAAATAGCCAACGAGGGTCTTAGGATTAGGAATCAGGGATTCCTCCGTGGCCCATAAGTTAGCTCCTTCCCACGGCTTTATATTCTGGGCTTCCGCCCTTATCCACTCCGCCGTTGGTTTGTCCTTACAGTGGAGGGACACGTAACCTACTTTGTAGGTGATGCTGAGGAAGTGAGGGGCAACGCCTCTTCCTACCTCGGCCAGTATCCGCTCCTCCAGGGCATTTTGTATTTGGTCCATTTGGTCGGTCGTGAGAAGTCCCTGGGGAAAGTCTTTCATCATGACCGCCATTTTTACACCCTGCAAGGCTCCGCTGTAAGTTACTTGTCGTTGCCTTTTGCTGGGTTCACAGTGTTTTGGGGCCACGTCGGTGCCCCTAATTTTCTTTGGGTGATTGTCTTCAGGAGTGCCATCCTTGGGTCTAGGCCTTTTCCTATTGGCCTCTGGGGCCTTTGTTAGGAGGGCCTTTTCCCTAGCCTCTTCTGTAGACATACCTTTTCGTATGAAGAACTTCATGCGCTTTCTGGCCGCACCGCTCATGTTCTTCTTTTTTGGAGTATCTTTCGATGCCTCCTGCGAAGTCATGTTAAGTGCTTCCATACTGCGCGAGAGCTCCTGCACGATTTGCATTGAGGATCCACCGTCAGACGTAGAGGGGGAGGCTGCGGAAGCCTCTGCTGCCTTTACTTCTTCCGGTTTGCCTCTCCCTTTTTGTGAAGCTGGCTGAGATGTTTGATCTCCGCCTGGTCCACATTTGTTTTTTGGTGTGGAGCTATATTCGACTCTCCTCTTGCTTTTGCCCTTCTTGTGCCTTTGTTGCTTGGAATCCTCTTGGGCTTTGGGCTTCATGTGTTCCTTTAATTCCTTTGAGGATTCACTGGGGAGCACTGCAGCTCCACTGATGGAAGGCTCTGGGGCCTTTAGATTTGGGGCCCTTAAGGCAGCCCCCTCCTTTTTGTTTTTTATAGTACCTTCAATTTTGGTCCCACGAGTAAGAGGAATATAAAAGACCAGCCGTATTATCCTCTGTATCCCGGCCTAGGCATCAAATTAGACGGGCTCTTGCCATCCGACACCCGAATTCGCATATTATCGACTGCTTCACCCAGCAGCCATTCAGCCCTCGGCATATGCTGTTCCACCACTGGCTTGGGGTTTTTTCCTTAGGGGTTGACTCCCCAAAGCGTGAATAATATTAGCCAATCTTTCTTTCACGGAAGATTGTTACCGGCAGCACCGCGAGGAGGTTAAGATCACACTTCCATCAGCCTGAATAGTTACGGCACGTGAAAATTGCTTCTCCGTGTTATTCCCCCTATTCATCTGATGACTGCTACCGTCAATTACCTTGCATTATTCATTTAACTTGTTTTGAATTGTAAATAGGTCAATAAGTAAATATTGTGAGCAAATCGGTCACCTCGTATGTCAGCAATTGTAAGGTACAAGCAAGTATGATGATGAGTACACTTTCTTTTTACTATATAAGATCGTACCGAATGTTAATAAAGTGTTATAGCAGCGTTCGAACATTTTTTGGTCCGTCGAGCCGGATATCTTGAACCGTCGATACTAGACAACAGTAGAGAAATTGTTCTTTTCCGCAATCTCTGGTCTCAAGTTTTCCACCGTGTAAATTGAAAATAAATCAATTTGGTGCAAACGAGAATCAGAATTCCGGTGCAAAAAGAATCTAAAGTAACTACTTGTCGGTATTTGTGAACATCTGCGAGATTTCAAGATGACGAAGGGAGTGGTTTTGCTGCAACAGGACAATTTTAGCAGTCTGAGCAGACTTAATCGAAACCACTCGAAAGATAGCAAGGACAGATATTCCCTTGGCTATTTTCAAGCTAGACTGCAGCGATTGGAAGAGGTATGGCAGGCGTGCCAGGAGCGACATGGAGCTGTCCTGGACGACCTCTCAGCAGACTCCGACAAAAGGAAGTCCTACTTGGAGGAGTACGAGAAAATCGAGGAGACGTATTTGGATTTGCTCACTCGCTTCAAGTCGGGCATGGTGGAGTATCAGTCCACCTCATCACCCACCGACAGCAAAGGTTCGTCAGCAACGAATCGGTTGCAGTTGGAACGACTGGCCATCCCAAAGTTCGATGGGAAATATAGTCAGTGGCGCACGTTCAACGACATGTTTAATTCGTTGATTCATAACAACGAAAGGCTATCTGCGGTGGAAAAGATGCAGTATCTAAAAACGCATGTCCAAGGTGATGCTGCAAGAGTTATTCAGCATTTGGACGTGAACAACGAAAATTACGAGGCAGCAGTTCACATGCTGCGAGAACGATTCGACAACAAAAGAGCTATGGCGTGGAGTTACTTGCATAAATTCCATAAGCTACCAGTAGCAAAGGAAGACTGCGATTCCTCCATCAAGCAAGTGATGGATGTCACGGCAGAATTTATCGCCAATATGAACAGTATCGGTGTCAATACTGAGCATTGGGACTTGTTGATCATCTACTCAACAAGCCAGAAATTGGACCAACAATCTCGACGATTGTGGGAGTCATCATTAGGAGCAAGTTCCGAGCTTCCCAGGTTGAAAACGTTTTTGGAGTTCCTGACGAGTCGGTTTAGGACACTCGAGGCGTTGAACATCCCTCGCAAAGCTGCTAAGATTGAAGCATTAACTACTACCACAGCAACGGGTTGCAGCATATGTGGAAAGGACCACTATATCAACCAATGTGATAAATTCAGGGCGATGGATGTGCAACAACGAAGAAGCGAAGCAAAAAAACAAAATTGGTGCTATAATTGTTTAAAAAAAGGGCATGGCATCAACCAATGTTCATCAAGTAGTAGGTGCCGGACATGTTCCAAGAAACATCATTCGTTGTTGCACAGCAATGGAGCCACAAACGGGACACAAAAATTATCAGCCGATGTTAAGCCTTTCATCCCGAGTGCCCAATCATTATTGGCAGGGAATGGAGCACAAGACCAAGCGATACTATTAGCGACCGCTAGTGTCAACGTGCAAAACAGTTCGGGCAGATGTATGACACTGAGAGCTCTGATAGACTCCGGGTCACAACGGAGTTTCATTACAGAGTCAGCAGCTCAGTTACTTGGTCTGAAGAGGCGATTCGCGAAAGTTCAGATATGCGGAGTAGGAGCAGTCACAAACCTTCAGAGTAAAGGTTGTGTGGTCTTGGCTATTAGAACGAAATATGGAGATTCAACAATCAACGCATCAGCTTTGATATTGCCGAGCATAACAAACTTATGCCCGTCAATCACGATGCCAATCAAGCTCCCAGTAGGACTGTCAGCCGACAAGCTAGCTGACCCAAATTACGGGGCTCCGGGACGAATCGACATACTGCTTGGTGCGGACATGTACGATGAAATCGTGCTACCAGGGTTCAAAAAAGGGTCTCCGTGTGCGATAAATACCAGATTTGGCTGGATTTTACTCGGTCCGACCACTTCTCCAAACAATCAAGAAGGCATACTGTCGCTGATCACTACTGAAGACACCACGGATGAGCTGGTCAAGAAATTTTGGGAGATTAATGAAGCACCTGCGAAACAACCAGTAACAACGGACGAGCAAACAGCTATGGACTGGTATCAGCAGACTACCAAGCGAGACGAATCTGGTAGATATGTAGTTCGACTCCCGTTTAAGCAAGATGCTGAGCCTGGGAAAATTTTGTGCAACTCCCAGCAAAAGGCGCATATTCGGTTTTCACAGTTGGAGAAACGATTACATAATGACGATGGGTTGAGAAGCCAATATGTATCATTCATGGAGGAGTACCTAAGGCTAGGCCACATGGTAGAAGTACCAGCAGCAGAGAAATTTTCGAAGCAGACATACTATTTGCCTCATCACGCCGTACGCAAGGATGACAGCACAACCACGAAACTTCGAGTTGTGTTCAATGCGTCCCAAGCAGCACCAGCAGGCAAGTCACTCAATGATATCTTGCTTATTGGTCCCAGTATCCAGAATAGCATTACACGAGTATTGATGAAATGGAGAACTCACCGATATGTGGTTGCAGCTGATATAGAGAAGATGTACCGACAAATACTTGTGCATCCTCAGGATCAAGACTATCAGCGGATACTGTGGCGAAGTCATCCATCAGAACCAATCAAGCATTTCAAGCTTACAACGGTGACATATGGCACTGCCAGCGCTCCTTACCTAGCTATGCGTACGTTACATCAATTGGCGGAAGATGAAAGGTTATATCACCCAGAAGCATGTCGAGCTATTAAAGAGGACTTCTATGTGGATGATGTGTTAACCGGAGGAGAAACGATCGAGAATGCGCAAAACCTACAACAGGACCTTATTAAAGTACTGCAAAAGGGAGGGTTCAAACTGCGAAAATGGGCAGCAAATCACGATACTCTGCTGGAATCTATTCCTATTTCTGATAGAGAGGCAATATCACCGCTAAATATCAATGAGGATGACCATGTCAAGACGCTAGGATTACGATGGCATCCAGCGAAAGATTGCTTCTTCTTTAAGGTCACTTTAGAAGACATCTCAGATGACTTGCTCACAAAACGACAACTGCTTTCTGAGATAGCAAAGTTATTCGATCCAATGGGATGGTTACAACCATGTATTGTAATAGGGAAAATAATGATCCAGCAGCTGTGGTTGCAGCAAACAAACTGGGATGAACCAGTTGCAGAAGATATTGGGGTGAAATGGCGGAACTTTCGCTTACAGTTGCCGGCACTCCAAGAAATTTCGATCCCAAGGTGGTTACATTGGAGTAATGCAGCAACAGTTCAAGTTCATGGATTTTGTGACGCCTCAGAAGCAGCATATGCAGCAGCCATTTACGTACGCATTGTGGAACGTAACGGCTCTACAATTGTTCTCTCGTAACATCAAAGTCTAAGGTCGCACCGTTGAGGGTCCAATCAATTCCACGATTAGAGCTGTGCAGCGCTGTGCTTCTGTGTGATTTGATGACAACTACACTAGAGGCCCACGGTTGGAAGGATGTACGTCCTTACTATTGGACAGATTCGATGATTGTATTACAGTGGCTCCAGAGTCCAGCAGCAAAATGGAAGGTGTTTGTCGCTAATAGAGTAAGCCACATTCACTTTACATTCGACATCAAGCAATGGCGACATATAAACAGCAAAGCGAACCCAGCAGATGTCGCTTCTCGTGGAATTTTTCCAAGCCTTTTGCAGAACCATGCGTTGTGGTGGAACGGCCCAGATTGGTTAAAAGAACATCAAGATACCTGGCCGAAATCGAAATTTGTATGCAACGAGGCTATGGCTTGTGTAGAAATACGACCAAGAGCAACGTGCCTGACAACTGTAAAGGTGGAAGAAAAGGAGAACATAGCCCAACCATTCTCCTCATTTACGAAGCTCATCAGAGTCATTGCTTACTGTAGAAGATGGAGGTCTAAAATTCGCAGTTCATTTTTGAGAACGGATGAGTTACAGCAGGCTGAGAGCACAATCATTCGTATGATCCAGCAGGAGGCTTTTGCAAATGAAATTAATTCGCTCAAAAGTAACAACAAAGTGGACAAATCGAGTTCACTGATTAGACTAACCCCGTTTCTTGATCAGGACCAGATACTGCGGGTAGGAGGGAGAATACAGCAGAGTGCTGTAAGTTTCGCTACGAAGCACCCAATACTGATACCCCGAGGACATATGGCTAATCTAGTCATAAAACATTATCATCATATGACGTTGCATGGTCCTGCCCAGCTAGTACATTCGACAGTTCGAACAAAGTACTGGATCGTTGATGGGCTCACCGCAGTAAAACAGTTTGGGAGGAAATGTACCCATTGTTTCAGATTGAACGCCAAACCAAGCCATCAGCTGATGGGTATATTGCCTCACGAACGGGTGCGACCAGGAAAACCCTTTTCTCGAACCGGTATGGATTTCGCTGGTCCAATCACAATCAAATGGAGCAATGGTAGAGGAGCGAAGACCACCAAGGCATACATAGTTGTGTTCGTATGCTTATCAACAAAGGCGGTGCATCTTGAATTAGCTAGTGACTTGACATCGAAGACTTGTATCGCAGCTATTCGAAGATTCATAGCAAGGAGAGGTCTGTGTCATACTTTGATAAGTGACAACGGCACCAATTTCGTAGGAGCTGACAAGTTGTTGCGCGAAGCTGCGAAGAAGATGATTGCAGAAACACAAGAAAACCTTGCTGTTATCAACATCAATTGGAAGTTTATACCTCCGGGAAGTCCTCATTTCGGAGGAATTTGGGAGGCAGCAGTGAAAAGCATGAAGCGGCACTTGATCAAAACTCTCGGTTCGCACTTGCTAAACGTGGAAGAAATATTCACGTTGCTGGCGCAAATCGAAGCCTGCATGAATTCGAGACCATTAACAGCACTGAGTACCGATCCACACGACCTTAATGCGCTGACTCCTGGGCACTTTTTGACAGGAGAACATCTTTTCGAATTACCAGATGGGCATATGGAAGACAATGTTATAAGGAAATGGCAACTAGTGCAGAGACTCCAGCAACACTTTTGGCAGCGATGGAGTCTCGAATATTTAACTCAACTGCAACAGCGTGCCAAATGGTTCACTGAGAACAAAAAAATTAGAGTGGATGATTTAGTCCTAATCAAGTATGAGAATCAGGCATCGTGTCAGTGGCCTTTGGGAAGAATTTTAGCAATACATCCCGGAACCGATGGTCTGACTAGGGTAGTGACATTGAAAACGAAGGATAATATCATCAAGCGGCCGATTACGAAAATCTGTCCATTACCAAGCGATGAGGAATGTGGAGTCGAGCGACCATCAGAAGACGTTATCACCCGTCCGAGTACCCACAAAAGGAAGCAAGACGCTAGACCTTCGAAGCGAACATCAAAGATATCTAAACTAATGGTAAATTTGTTCGCTTTACTCGTTTGTGTCACGAATGCCAAAGCCAGCTATACCATCAAGCATCCTGAACCAGGAGTATACGTTGAGCACTTGGGACAAGTACGGCTGATAAAGGGACATTTTCGATTGAATGTTAATGTCTCGAATGAAGAAATTATCGCAGACCTGCAGAATACCCAACAAATATACACTAACATATCGCGCATATGTAAAGAAGGACTCCGACTGCACCCAGATATACGCTGTACAGAACTTGTCGACCAGTTAGGACAAGAAGTCAACAGGACTATGGAGGCGATCAAGCCGTGGGTTCAGGTGAGAAAGCGACGTGGGATTCTAGGAAACATACTGCAAGGAATTTTCGGTGTAAATGATGAAGTTTACACAGATATCGAAAAGTTGGACGAAAATCAAAACCAAATTATCAAGACCATGGAACATCACGGCAACCTATTATTAACCACCACCCAATTGTTAAATGAGACACGAAGAGCATTGAACACTAAAATGAATCTTCTTGCCAGAAAAGTTGATCAGGTTTCCAAAACAATGGCAGAAACTACTTCCTGGTATATTGATCAAAACCGTATCAACATCCAGTTCTTGGCAGCATATCAACTAGCATTTGGTTGGTTGGGACACATCCAAACCCACTATGAAGTGTTTCACAAAATCAAGTCAGGAGTAGGGAGCAACATGGAAGCACTGTCCGCAGCAACCGTAACGAATACTCTGTTACGGGCACAAGAAAAATTAGGGGGCACGCTTATTATAGTACCTAAGGAGGTAGGCAAAACTCGCATTGCCACCCTACAAAGTGGAATTACGATATTTGGCAGCTTCCACCTCGTTGAGCCAAAGAAGTTTGAACTGATGCATTTCACTGGCATACCACGCCATTTAGGAAATGGAAATTACTCGGTTCCCGACATCACACAAAATTACTTTGGAGTACGATATGACGACCTGATATACTTCACGCTAACTCCGGAACAGCTCACCCAGTACGAGAGAATTGATACCATCGAACTTCATTGCTCAGTTAATATTTTGTTGAGCATTGGTGACCATCCGAATTGTGTCTTGGACGAAATCTACGACCGATTCAACAAGCGGCCTTGTCCTCAATACATAACACAAGTGAAGAGTATAATGTGGAAACAGCTAGTCCGGTCTAACACATGGCTGTTTCTCGCCTCCACTGCGAACCCTGCTGCACTTACGTGTAACGGGCAAAGACAAGATCTCAAAATTGAAGGCATCGGTATTCTGGAGATGGAACCCTTGTGTAGCCTCACAAGTTCCACCGCTATTTTGCGAACGAATCCAGCAACATTCAACAGCGTTACCGTTCACTACACATACGTTAAACCGATGATCCAACAATTCAACACTACCAACACGACATTTGTATACGTGCCATCAAAGCTGATTCTTGAGCAAGATGACAGTTTTATTCAGAGCATCCAGCATCAGGAGGCCATGCTTCGAACTGATATGACGACTACCTCCTGGCATCACTTGAGACGACAAACCATAATGATCGGGTCTAGTTGTGGACTCGGGTTTCTGGTTATCAGCGCCATTATCGGTGCGCTCTTCTGCAGAATTTACCAACGGGAAACCTGCCAGTCAACACCACAAGCAACAGCAGCTCCGGAGCCCACAAGTCAGTGGTACGATCTCACCAAACGATAGCTCGCTCGCGCACTTTGGAAGAACCGTTGGTTCTTGGCGGGCAGAATTTGCATTTTTTACTCGCGCAATCAATGACTATGGTTTCAAGTTCGTACGTTCTCACGATGTAACATCAGCACTATTTACGTAAATATTAAGTTGTCATGAATCGCGTGCGCATCGATGAGTAAATATTGTCAATTACCTTGCATTATTCATTTAACTTGTTTTGAATTGTAAATAGGTCAATAAGTAAATATTGTGAGCAAATCGGTCACCTCGTATGTCAGCAATTGTAAGGTACAAGCAAGTATGATGATGAGTACACTTTCTTTTTACTATGTAAGATCGTACCGAATGTTAATAAAGTGTTATAGCAGCGTTGGAACAATAAACTTAAAACTTACGCTATTTGAAATAAAAACTTGTAAATTTTAGACGTAAGCTTTATTTCATGGCAATGTTTATTATTTATAAGCTACAAATCAAGATACTTCCAAAAACATCAAAATTCCATCACACAGCTAATTTTATGCAATTACTGATAATATAAAATAAAATGAAAATACATAGAAATTATGTAGATTTTAATATTTTGTGTTATACCCCTTCTGGCTTACAACAGCTTTAAGCCGATTTGACATTGAATTAACTAATTTACGTGTGACATCTGGTGATATTTTCCTCCATTCGAATTCCAAAGCTTGTTTCAGATCATTCTTGTTAGAGATTGTATGTTTCCTGATATTTTGCTCCAATATTACCTATAAATTTTCAATAACATTCATGTCTGGTGATTGTGGTGGTAGCGTCATTAAATGAGGACAGTTGTATATCAGCCATGACTGAACAATGCCTGATTTATGTTTTGGGTCGTTGTCTTGATAGAATCGAAAATTGGACCGAATACGCAAATTTTCAGCGCTTTGCAACAAATTATCTTTAAGAATCTGAAGATACATGTGCTTGTCCATTGTTGTTTCTATAAAAGTCAGTTTTCGTGGAACAGAAGCCGACATACAGCCCCATACCATAACACTTCCTCCACCATGCTTAACAGTTGGCTTTCGGTTTTCTTTATTATACTCTGTATTTGGCTTTCTCCATACGTAAGTCATGCCATCTGAGCCAAATATATTAAATTTAGATTCATCGGCAAAGATAACTGAGTTCCAGAAACCTTGGCTCTTACCAAGATGCTCTTTAGCAAAGTTCAATCGACTGAGTTTATTTTTAGGACTAATAAATGGCTTTTTCCGGGAAACTCGACCATGAAAATCGTGATTCCGCAGTACTCGGCGAACAGTTTCCACACTACATTTTTTTGCCAAGGCTTTTGGTCACTTCGGTGGTCAATTTTACCGCGGAGAGCCCAGGATTAGCAATAATTTTCCGCACAATGTATCGCTCGTCAGCTTCGTTGAAAATTTTATTTGGTGTTTTTCTTCCTTTATCATGCACCCGGTTTATGACCAACTCCCGTTTATATTTACCATAGAAGCAATTTTCCGCTGAGATTCGCCGTTTTTAAAATGGTTTATGACCAACTCCCTTTGTTCTGTTGTCGTACGAGGACCCATTTTCTATTCTATTTGTGAAAATCTTTTCAATAACTAAATCACACTTCAAACGAGAACAAAGTAATTAAAAATCAATTATCAAAGTGGACACAAGAAAAACGCTTTCAGAACTGAATGGAAGAGTGCGAAATCGCTAGGTCTTAGCCACTGCATAAAATAAGCTGTGACATGTAATATCGATACTTTTTTGCTTTTTTTCGAATTTTTAAAGCCGCAGACGCATTTATTGATTGTTCGGTGTTTGTGTCATATTTGATGCAGCTGTGATAACCATTCTACTTTGATTTTTCATTATACAACTTTTTGGTTTAAAGAATATACCGTATGAAAATGAGAACTATCTACTGCATAAAATAAGCTGTGACCCACTGTATATATGGGAAAATGAATTTTTGGCCGAATTGATTTGAATACTAATGTTCTTCGAACATTAATAAAAATGTCAGTACGTGCAAAAGGTATATTGAACATTGAGGTGGCCCTGCTAGGTCTGTCATGATGGCGTGGCGTAAAAAAACATTTCAAAGATGAAGCTAAATAGGCGCAATAAACTTTAAAAAGAAAACATTCATCGAGGTAAATTCTGCGCTGGTCAAGTCGAGGAATATTAAGGGCTGATAAACGTTCACTGTAAGGACAATGTGGTAAGTTTTACTTGAAAATAAGGCAGCGAGTAAACCTTCGCTGGACAGATTCAACCACTTCAGACAAATAACAGAAACGTGGACCCCACACTACAGAACAATACTCAAGGATTGAACAAACAAGGGAAATAAAAAGACGCACACAAGTGGAAATGTTGAAGGAATTGTAGCATGCACGTACAACAAAACCAGCGATCCGGGACGCCTTACTAGTGATGGTACGAATATGAATCTCGAACTTTAGCTTCCGATCGAAGGTAACACCGATATCAGTAAAATGATTCACAACTAAAAGGGTGATGTTACAGAAAGAGTTAATAAGGACAAGGCATCAATGTAAAAGACATTGAGTAGCATTTGGAGACATTCAAGGACAAGTAATTACGGTCACACCAGGAAGGAAGACGATTCAAATCGTTTTGAAGAGCAATATGATCGGAAGGAGCATTGATTACATGAAAAATTTTCGTCATCAGTGTACATTAGACAAGAAGATTCAAACACATTAGGAAGACCATTGACGAAAATGTTAAATAGTAAAGGCCCAAGAGTAGATCCCTGAAGCACACTGGAGGTAGGAAAAAAAGGAGAGGACAAGGAGCCACGGAGAGAGACGTAACAAATACGATCAAATACAAATGATGAGAGCCACGAGAGAAGGGGCTCCGATATACCATAATGCTCTAATTTAAGCAAAAGGAGCTCATGGTTGACCGAGTCAAAAGCCTTAGAGAATTCAGTGTATATGGCATCTACTTGGTGGTGATTATCTAAAGCAGAAGCAACAAAATGAGAAAACTCTACAAGATTAGTGGTAGTACTTCGGCCTTTCACGAAACCATGCTGTTGAGCACGAAAAACATGACAAAGAGAATCATAGACACGATTGAAAACTAAACGCTCACAGATTTTTGAAAAACAAGGAATGATAGTGATCGGGCGATAGTTAGTGACTAGACTAGGTTTAGATCACCAGACTTGTGGATAGGAAAAATGCTTGAAACTTTCCAAGAAGCTGGGAAAATACCATTACCCAGATTAATGTTAAAACTCTAGCGCACCTGAACCGCTAGAAACACTAATGTTCGAAGAACAGTAGAAGAATCGTGCAGGTTTTGAGTGCATATTCCACCACATGTGCTGCTTATTACGACCAAACTGTTTCAAATGCCACGTTTTACTTTGGTCTCAAGAATGCATTATAACTCATATGGTGGAAGGTTTCAGATATTACCACTGGCATGAATTTCAACGTTTATGAGAGCAAAACACGGGTTAATTATATTCGTTATCAGTTGCTTATTTCACATAATTTTGAAAGCAGCATCTCATATAACATCAATGAAGAAAATGCTCAGTGCCTGCAGCACTGTAACTGAAGTTGGTGTTTGGGGCTGCGATCCGAAAAATTTGCAGAACTTTGCGAATTGCAACATTGATTATTTATTTTAATTGTAAATGTTTCCGGTATGAATACTAACTGTAAGCGTTTATTGATACAAAAGTAGCACAACCGACTCGTGCTGGCAACCTTCTGCCAGTATCAAAGCCAAGAATATATCACATCTGCTTCACGTTGTTATATAACATTCGAAGTTAAAGGAGTATAAAGAAATTTAGAGTTACCTGCAGCGAGTTTTTTCAAATAATCGAAAACTTAATGTTTGCTGTTTATTGTCACTACAATATCATTACCAATTGAAAATTCTACGATAAAACCGCTTAATAAAGATATTGCAATTAAACACAAAACCAACAATAGCTGGCAACCCTATCGTGGCTTTTCAACAAAATTTGGCCTGAATAATGTTTATGACAGGTTTCATTAATTGTATGAAATTCGTATTGATTTCGCGACTGCACTGGAAGCTATAGTGCAAAAAGTTTTATTTTCCTGAGCGTATTTTCAAAACCAAAGACACAAAAATTACCATAGCTGGTAGCACCAATCAAATTTTTCAACCAAATTTCCACCAAAAAGAGATAAGAGTTAGGTTTAGCTACTGTGCCAATTTCATGAAAATCTGGTAATTTATTCACATTTCATAGGGCAAAAAGCAGTTTTTTTTCTTTGTAATTTTTCAAGATGGCACCACTGGCACAGACTTGCCCACAATTCAAAATCGCTTCTATCAAATCTGGTTTTACTTAAGTCCAATGCATTCTGTAAATTTTAGCTGTATTTGATTATTGGTTCGTGAGTTTCCGTGAACAGAAGTTTTTGATGCTAAATATATAGGTTAACTGGGAGAGGGTTACCGTTCTTGTCCGACATGAAATTTCCAAAGTTTTATTTTGAACGTGTAGATAAACCATAATATTTATATACAGATTGGTTTTATTGTAAGAAACGGACATTTTTTTGAATATTCGATGGTTTGAATGTTTTCACTTCCAAATTTTTTTTTTCAAAATGAAGACACCAAAATTATCATAGCTGGCAACTTCAACCGAATTTTTCGACCAAATTTCTACCAAACGTGGCTTAAAATAAGGTCCAGCAGTTGTATGAATTTCGTCAAAATCGAACGATTCAATCAGAATTTATAGGGCTAAAAACAGTTATCTTTTTTAGTGGTTTTTCAAGATGGCACCACTGGCACAGAATCGCCCGCATTTCAAAATCACTTCTATCAGACCTGGTCATATTTAAGACCAATACATTTTGCAAATTTCAATTAATTCTGCTCATCGGATCGTGAATTTCCGTGAACAGAAGTTTTGGATGCTAAAAATATAGGTAAATTGGGCAAGGGTTACCAGGCGTGCCCGTTATACCATATCTTTTTTTTTTTTTTGGTTATGTAAACAAAGCACAAGATTTACATATGAGTGGCTTTTTTTTGAAGAAACGGCATTTTTTCAAGAGAGACGATGATTTGGAGGTTTTCACTTTCAGTGCCTGCCCTAGCTACAGGGTTGCCAGCACGCTCATTGAAAGCTACACAAATCTACAACTAAATAATACCAATATGTCCTGAAAATTTCGTAATGCTTGAATAGTTCTGTCAAAAGTTATCCAAATTAAAAAATTTTCAAATTTTCCGGTCCTTTTTTTAGGCACCCATCGCACACATAGGGTTAAAAAATTCCAAAGCATTATCCGATTCATATGTAAAACACGTTCGAAATTTATATCTTTAACTTAATTTTTGCGAAAATTATTTGTGCACGAAATAATAGGTATATTAAAAATATCACTTAAATGGCCGCCGGCGCCAAAAGGTTAACAATAACTGACATTTAAAGAGACCTGGACCTATTCTGCATATACACCAATGTATCCTGAAAGTTTCAACTCAATCGGATGGCGCGTTCCCGAGATTATCTCACTGAAATTTTTTGATGATATATATATATATATATATATATATATATATATATATATATATATATATATATATATATATATATATATATATATATATATATATATATATATATATATATGGAAATATGAATTTTTGGCCGAATCGATTTTAATACTAATGTTCTTCGAACATTAGTAAAAATAATGGACAAGGGAACACAAAGAGAATAAGCAAATTTTTTAACGAAAAAGTTGGGAGTTCCATCAGGGCCAAGAGAAGACCTGGAGTCAAACGTAAATATAATAGATTGGACTTCAAGAGGATTGGTCTCAAGTAACAATAGGCAAGTGGAAAAGTGAAAAGAAGGAATGCTGGAGATATGAGAAGACAAATTAGAGTATACAGAGGAAAAAAAACCGGCAAATAGATTACATATGCCTCGCGGAGTAGAAGCACTAGAATTATTAAAAGAAACAGAATCAAGTATAGAGGAAGAAAATCTTAAACTTCGCACATATGACCAAAACCTCTTAGGACCATCTGAACTAAGTGACGATTCAAAACAAGAAAACAAGTTGCGCATTGCAATTTTAGTTTCTTTTTTAGCAGCAGATCGCAAACGAGAAAAAACGGCATAATCCCTTTCAGATCCCGTCTGCAAACACTTCAGGCGAGCAGCGTTTTTAGTATTCAAAGCACACAAGACATTACCGGTAAGCCATGGAGCATCATGAGGTTTATTAGCCAGACATATAGGGGTGCTAGCAAGTATAAGTTGATGAAGCTTGTGGTAGAAGTAGAGAGCAGCACGGTCAGGATCAAGTCCACGAAAAAAACTAAACCAATTTAAAGAATTGATTTCAGCACTTAGTCTCTCATAGTTCGTTTTATGGAAATTGTAACGACTCACCCTGCACCACTTGCTTTGAATACAACTCTGGTGGCGTATGTTTGCTGATAGTGGAGGATGATGGCTATCAGATTTCATATAATGATAAGAGGCAGAAGACAGAGTAAAAGAAGATGGATCAAGGTTAGAAAGGATAAGATAAAGAATTCTACCATTTTTATTGGGGAAAATGTTAAATTGATTGATAGAACACGAAGGAAGAAAAGATGACAAGGAAATAGATATGTAACAAGATTCTTCACAATGAGAAGTCCAAGGTTCCACTGAACAGAAGGTAAGGTAAAATCATCACAGATGATTGGAGTGGAAGGGTAGGTTACATTACGGTAAGATGACAGTTCACAGAAAAAGTTTTCAATGGTGGGAAAAGGGCAGTTACACGGAATATACAATGAAGCGAGAAATAAACAGGATTTGTCAGAGAAGAAGACACAGACTGCAACAAATTCAATGGGAGGAGAAGGAGAAAAATGAAAGCAGAGCTTACTTCGAAGAGAGCTTAATAAGGCTAAAAGGACACCACCACCGTCGACGTTACCAGAAGCAATTCTATTACGATCATTTTGGTAGACATTATAGCACGGAAAGATTTCCGAACCTTGGATATTTCCCGTAAACCAGGTTTCAGAAAGGCATATAAAATGATCTTTTTCAATAAATGAAGCAGTTCTAATTTCTTCCAGCTTGCTTCTCAAACCACGAACATTTTGATAGTACAAACTAACACTAGAAAGACTAGAAATTAAGTGTGATTTCTCCTTACGAGGCTGGAATGAAAATTTCCACGGTTGACAAAAAGTTTAACCAAAGTCCCAGGTGGCCAAAATTCTGGATCAGCAACTATATTTAAGTTATTAGGTAAAGTTAATTTCAAAGAAGCAACGTATCTCCTCGGAAGATTTTCCTTGGGCAATTTCACACACGCAAAAATATGAGGCGTGTAGCCCAATTTCTTCGAGACAAAGCGCTCAACGGCAGCGGAAGTAGTATCGTAGGCAAATCTGGATACAAAGATCTGCAGTGGAGGCGAAATGATTCGCAGTGAAGAAATGAATGAAAATGAAGAAAAAAAAAAACGTTATGATTGTGCCTATTTAAGGCTGGTTCAGAAAGGACGGGACGAAGTTGTTGCGAATGAGCCTGAGATAGAGGCGCACAGTTGATTGATGGAGATGGAGCCAAAGGTTGAATTTGTTAGTTTTGTTGATGTTGTTGATGCTCTTGCCGGTGTAGTTCCAACTGGAGTTGAAACTGATGGTCAATTTGATTGTCCGGTAAGGTACGGTGCTGAAAACGATTACGAGCACGATTACGCGTCACTACAGGAGCAGCTGGCGAAGGAACAGTAGAAACAGTAGGGCAGCTTAGAACCGCATTAACGTCGGAAGGAACAGGTACCGAAATTAATGGCAACGAAGAAGTCAATGTCGATGGTTGTTCTTGCTCGGAGATCCTAATAAGGGCACAAACTTCTGCATTGGTCGCATCTACCTTTTTTGATAAGCTGGCAAAAAAGCTCTTAAGCTTATCAATTGTGTCAGCAGCGAAGCACAAACGAGTAACAAATAAAGCCATTGATTTTATCCTGCGTGCTTTACAGAACCAGTACAAACCAGAGTCTTTGGCAAGTACAGCATCTGCAACAACGCTCTTGATACCCACACACTTCAAATAAAATGGTAAACCACAAAACCCAGCACATAATAGAAGGGGAGTGGTGTCCTCTTTATCAATGTACTTCGAAACCATGCACACGGACATAATGAAATATTCAAAGTTGATGATCTATTTAATAAGATTAAACGATACTGGCAGCTTTTAGACGATACTCCGTGTGTAACCCTGCCAACAATATCACGTTCACAAGTTCCAAGTTCACAAATTCACAAGATCACAAGTTCAAAAAGTTCAAAAGAACGAAAGATCAAAATATTCTGGTTATGAGCTGAGATATAAAGTCAAAAGTCTAAAAGCTCCACGAAGAAAGAGTCCACACAAAGAAAAACAATAAAAGCAGCACCGTCACTTTATACTGCAACAGATCACAAGTTCACAAGATCACAAGTTCAAAAAGTTCAAAAGAACGAAAGTTCAAAATATTCTGGTTATGAGCTGAGATATAAAGTTGAAAGTCGAAAAGCTCCACGAAGATAGAGTCCATACAAAAAAAAAACTCTAGCGCACCTGAACCGCTAGAAACACTAATGTTCGAAGAACAGTAGAAGAATCGTGCAGGTTTTGAGTGCATATTCCACTACATGTGCTGCTTATTACGGCCAAACTGTTTCAAATGCCACGTTTTACTTTCGTCTTAAGAATGCATTATAACTCATATGGTGGAAGGTTTCAGATATCACCACTGGCATGAATTTCAACGTTTATGAGAGCAAAACACGGGTTAATTATATTCGTTATCAGTTGTTTATTTCACATATTTTTGAAAGCAGCATCTCATATAACATCAATGAAGAAAATGCTCAGTGCCTGCAGCACTGTAACTGAAGTTGGTGCTTGGGGCTGCGATCCGAAAAATTTGCAGAACTTTGCGAATTGAAACATCGTTTATTTATTTTCATTGTAAATGTTTCCGGTATGTATACTAACTGTAAGCATTTATTGATACAAAAGTAGCACAACCGACTCGTGCTGGCAACCTTTCGCCAGTATCAAAGCCAAGAATATATCAAATCTGCTTCACGTTGTTTAATTACATTCGAAGTTATAGGAGTATAAAGAAATTTAGGGTTACCTGCAGCGAGTTTTTTCAAATGATCGAAAGCTTAATATTTGCTGTTTATTGTCACTACAATATCATTACCATTTGAAAATTCTACGATAAAATCGCTTAATAAAGATATTGCAATTAAACACAAAACCAACAATAGCTGGCAACCCTATCGTGGCTTTTCAACCAAATTTGGCCTGAATAATGTTTGAGACAGGTTTCATTAATTGTATGAAATTCGTATTGATTTCATGACTGCACTGGAAGTTATAGTGCAAAAAATTTTATTTTCCTGAGCGAATTTTCAAGACCAAAGACACAAAAATTACCATTGCTGGCAGCACCAATCAAATTTTTCAACCAAATTTTTACCAAACAGAGACTAGAGTTAGGTTTAGCTACTGTGTCAATTTCATGAAAATCTGGTAACTTATTCACATTTCATAGGGCAAAAAGCGGTTTTTTTTCTTTGTAATTTTTCAAGATGGCACCACTGGCACAGACTTGCCCACAATTCAAAATCGCTTCTATCAAATCTGGTCTTACTTAAGTCCAATGCATTCTGTAAATTTTACCTGGATCTGATTATTGGTTCGTGAGTTTCCGTGAACAGAAGTTTTTGATGCTAAAAATATAGGTTAACTGGGAGAGGGTTACCGTTCTTGTCCGACATTAAATTTCCAAAATTTTATTTTAAACGTGTAGATAAAACATAAGATTTATATACAGATTGGTTTTATTGTAAGAAACGGACATTTATTTGAATATTCGATGGTTTGAATGTTTTCACTTCCAAATTTTTTTTTTTCAAAATGATGACACCAAAATTATCATAGCTGGCAACTCCAACCGAATTTTTCAACCGAATTTCTACCAAACGTGGCTTAAAATAAGGTCCAGCAATTGTGTTAGTTTCGTCAAAATCTAACGATTCAATCAGAATTTATAGGGCAAAAAACAGTTATCTTTTTTAGTGGTTTTTCAAGATGGCACCACTGGCCCAGAATCACCCGCATTTCAAAATCACTTCTATGAGACCTGGTTCTATGTAAGGCCAATACATTCTGTGAATTTCAAATAATTCTGCTCATCGGATCGTGAGTTTCCGTGAACAGAAGTTTTTGATGCTAAAAATATAGGTAAATTGGTTAAGGGTTACCAGACGTGCCCGTTATACCATATCTTTTTTTTGTTTTTGTTTATGTAAACAAAGCACAAAATTTACATATGAGTGGCTTTTTTTTGAAGAAACGGCATTTTTTCAAGAGAGACGATGATTTGGAGGTTTTCACTTTCAGTGCCTGTCCTAGCTACAGGGTTGCCAGCACGCTCATTAAAAGCTACACAAATCTACAACTAAGTAATGTCAATATGTCCTGAAAATTTCGTAATGATTGAATAGCTCTGTCAAAAGTTACCGAAATTTAAAAATTTTCAAATTTTCCTGTCCACTTTTTAGGCACCCAGCGCACACATAGGGTTAAAAAATTCCAAAGCATTATCCGAATCATATGTAAAACACGTTAGAAATTTATTTCGTTAACTTAATTTTTGCGAAAATCATTTGTGCACGAAATAATAGGTATATTAAAAATATCACTTAAATGGCCGCCGGTGCCAAAAGGTTAACAATAACTGACATTTAAAGAGACGTGGACCTATTCTGCATATACACCAATGCGTCCTGAAAGTTTCAGCTCAATCGGATGGCGCGTTCCCGAGATTATCTCACTGAAATTTTTTGATGATATATATTTATATATATATATATATATATATGGGAATATGAATTTTTGGCCGAATCGATTTTAATACTAATGTTCTTCGAACATTAGTAAAAACTCTAGCGCACTTGAACCGCTAGAAAACTAATTTTCGAAGAAATTGTCTTTGAGTGACAAAAAAGTGTGGAAAGACGTAATACACTGTTTTGTAGAGTCATATCAACCATTCCTTATCCAAAGCAACAAAACTCAGCTGGAACACAAATGATGAAAATGTTCAGTGCTGGTAACACTTTCCGAACGAAGCAGCAATAAGTTAACGATAACAAACTCATACTTAAATCAACTTAGCCTTTGAATTTTGTTCTCATCGCAGGATTTCATCGAAAGTTTCAGTGGTTAAACGTTGTTTGAGGCTGCCATCCGAAAAATGTTAAAAACTCGGAAAATTTAATAATTGATTCCTTATTTTTATTGCAAATGCTTTGCATATGAGAACGTAATTTGAAGCATCTGTTGGTGCAATATTAACGGAAATGGCAAACTGCTGGTTAGCCTGTGTCAGCAGCAAAGCAAAATACATACCAAATCTGGTTCACGTTAAGTTTGAAAATTTTATCTTGAGATGAAGGACAGAGGATAAAATTTATCAAAGATTTGAAATTTTTGTCAAAAATCAAAACCAACCAGTAAATTTCGTTTCGATTGAATCACTGCGCTGGAAGGTATACGGGTGAAAAAAATTTTAGGGCTACCACCCTCAAAACTTTTCAAATTTTTAAAACGTTTATATTTGTTGTTAATTTTTATTGCCGGATCATTCTCAATTGGAAATCTAATGACAGAATTGCTCAGTAAAGAAATTCCACAAAATTACAAAAATGGTCATAGCCGGCAGCCCTTCATGACTTTTGTACGAATTTCCTACGTCATTTACTTCACATTAAGGTCCATTTACTGCATGAACTTCGTTTTGATTCCATGACTGGTCCGGAAGTTATAGGGAAAAAAGCTTTATTTTGCTGAGCAAACTTGCAAGATTTATGAGACAAAAATCACCACAGCCAAAATTTTCAACCAAATTTTCACCAAATGTTACATAGAGTAACATCCAAGTAGTGTGTAAATTTTGTTAAAATCTGATGGCTGAATCGGAAGTTATAGGCCAAAAAAATGTTTTTTTTCTCAGTAGCTTTTCAAGATGGTACCACTGCCACAGGGTTGCCCGTATTTCAAAATCACTTCTATCAGACTTGGTCCTAGCTAATACCAACATGTCCTGTTAATTTCATTATGATCGGATTATCCGGTCGTCAGTTCTCGTGAACATAACTTTCGAGAGCAAAAACGTAATAGAGGTAATTTGGTGATGGGTTGCCGTTCTTATGCAAATCGAAATTTTGAAAATTTTATCTTGAGATGAAGGACAGAGGATAAAATTTATCAAAGATTTGAAATTTTTGTCAAAAATCAAAAAGGTCAATGGTCAATGGAATGGTCAGGAAGGTCAATGATTTGAAGGATTTTTTTTCAGCAGCCTACCACAGCTACAGGGTTACCCGCTTTATGCTGAAAATGTATATTTAACAAATTTTAGTCAACAGCAATACGCTCTGTAATTTTCACGATGGTCCATTGTTTTTCTTTCAAGTAATGACAAATCAAAATTTGAAAAAAATCCTTGCCTACTTTTAGGCACCCTGCACCCACACACGGCTCAAAATTTCCAATTCTTTATAATAGACAAGCTAAGAACATAATTTGTTTTCATTCCAATACTTTTCTTGAACAAAAATTTACACTGCTTGGAAATATAGGAGTTCCTCAAAATTCACTAAAACGCACGCCGCCGCCAAAAGGTTTAGGATATGTGAATTTGAGAAAGTCATGGACCTACTTTTTATTTACATCTACGTTCTCCAAAAATTTCAGCTCAATCAGATCCGCCACTCCAGAGATTATCTCCCTTAATCATTTTGCTGATATATATATATATATATATATATATATATATATATATATATATATATATATATATATATATATATATATGTTTATATATATATATATGTTTATATATATATATGTTTATATATATATATATATATATATATATATATATATATATATTTATATATATATATATATATATATATATATATATATATATATATATATATATATATATATATATATATATATATATAAATATATATATATAAAGAAATATGAATTTTCGGCGAAACGAGTTTAATACTATTGTTCTTCGAACATTAGTTAAAACGATAAAAGCAGCACCGTTACTTTATACTGCAACAGCAGTCACTAATGAAAATTTTAAAACAATGAGACCGAAATGAATTGAAAACAGGCGTAAATTGACGATAAATCACAGCGAAATCGGACGCAGTTACAAGCGATTTTACACCGAGTAGGAGTTTTGCAGACTATTTTCAGAAAATAAGCCAAATACCAATAGCCCAGTGAAATCCTACATAAAAAAAGGCGAAACTTCGGAAAAATTAGGGGAAAGCTGAATTTTGCTGTGAACCTTGGTACTGGTGTGTTGAACAAAATGTCAAAAGTCCCCATCGATCCGAGTGCTGCGCCACTTTTTATACGGGGTCAAAGGTCACTAAAAGTGACCTTTCCTACATATCTCAGTAACGTTTACGTATTCAGAAAAACAATGTATGACGAATTTGTAGCGTTTTTGAGATATATTGATCTAAACATTTGATACTAACAGCATCCTCTTTCTCAGGGCATGTAAATATTATCCGATTTTGATTACGACTTGGAAAGTTTGTAAGTTTGTTTTTTTATGTTTAAGAGGCGCATAAAAAAAAAACAAGTAAACAAACTTATCTACCATACTCCAGGGTAGGTGGAAAAGGGTGCTCCGAAAAGTTACCACCACCCCCCGCCCCTGCCATATAACTTGTAGGGACGTCTGCTTGCTACTCTCTTTTCGGAAATAAACTGTATTGCTGCATCATTGGTATGGGATTTTCCACGAAGAAGCAGAACAAGACAACAAAATTGCAGGTGAAAATAGGTTTTGTAACATATCATTGGCCTAGGAGCATGAAAAAGCAAGATAATATCATGGCATAATTCTGTAAACGCTCATTCTTGACATTATAGGGGCTCAACCCGCTGCAGACTATCCCCTAATAATCAGTTTTTTACCAATCCTGTGATGACTACTTAGCGCCAAAGGGACATGACACGTCTCGAAACCAATTTGCACCTGAAATTATTTTACCTCGCCCTGATCGTTCATGGGATAAGACATTATGGAAAAAAAACAAAAAAACCGGCTATTTCGGGATGGTTCGTTTGCGGGGCAGGGTAGGGTGGGGGTAGGGTTTGGGTATAGGGCTAGTCTCACGATCAGTGTTGCCACGGAAAAAACATATTTGGGGACCAACATTTTGGAAAAAAAGGACCAAAGGGGACCCACCAATTTCAAAATGCTGAAAATATAACATTTTTCGATTATATTATACATAAAGTAGATACCCATGTGTGTGCATCTTTGTAGATAAATGGTTTCTTTTTGTTTCATAGCTCTCTTACGAGAAAGGAGCAGTCTTATATGTACAATCAGCCATCCGTCAGAAATATTTCTATGCGGCATAAATAAATCAAAATGCACTTTTAGAAACTAAAACAATTCTTCAAGAAAATATAAATCTTTTGACACGCAATTCAATTAAATCCCAAAGAAAGTAACGGAATTTTAGATATGTGCTCTGAGAACTAAAATTTTGTTTTTTTACATAAATACTAAAACCCAAATTTAAATAAAATTTCAAAATTGTCTTTGATTGCCATATTTTTAGTTCATACGCTCATTTGATTCGAAAATTTACTAACTTTTCAAGCACATTATACCCTAAATAGTGAGTTAGTTACTCATTATATGCAAACAAAATTAGTCATTATATCATATCAAAATACCGAAAATATAAAACTTTTTACTATGTTGATTCAGGAACTAGGTACATATATGCATAAGTATTATTTGTATTTCTGTAAGTGAATCAAATGATGTAAATCTTTTTAGGCAAACATTTCTTCAAGAAAATATCACTTTTCTGTAATTAATTCAATAAACTGCATAGAACGGAACAGAAAGTTAGATATGTGCACTGAAAATTAATCATGTTTTATATTTTTTTATGCTTTAGTAGTAGATTGACATGCATACTAACAAATTAAAGTGAAACATACAATCGAGTTTTTGCTTTGAAGAAGCGCACGATGCCCAGGTAGCTCTTCTTTTTGATTTCAAATGAAACAAAGTTCAAAATTATCGATGAAAGCAGAGATTTGGGATTTTATTTGTAGATTTGGTAAGAAAAGCAAAGTAAATTGCTGATAGATGCGAACGGGACCAAAGTCTGATGGTTTTCCCAAGAAAAGGACCATAGGACCAAAATTAAAAACTTTGTGTAAAAGGGACCAAAAATGGTCCCAATGGACCAAAGTGGCAACGCTGCTCACGATGTCAATAATAGACAATTTACAGGATAAAAAGTGATTCTATCTTGTTTAACAGTGTGCAAAGAGTAGGCAACGAGCCCATTTCTGAAGATTTGGGATGGGTGCTCAAGGATACCATTTCATGGCAAAGGAGGATGGGGAAACTTTTCGGAGCACGCTTTTTCATCTACCCTGGAGCATGGTAGTTAAATTTATTTACATGTTTTTTTCATGCTCCTCTTAAACATAGAAAAACAAACTCACAAACATGCCAAGTCGTAATCAAAATCGGATAATATTTACATGCACTAAGAAAGAGGATGCTGTTAGTTACAAATGTTTAGATCAATATATCTCAAAAACGGTTATGGTTACAGGAAAAAGTTATAGAATTTTTTTTGTTGGAAATTTTTTAAGCTACAAATTCGTCATACATTGTTTTTCTGAAGACGTAACCGTTACTGAGATATTTAGGAAAGGTCACTTTTGGTGACCATTGACCCCGTATAAAAATTGACGCAGCACTCGGATCGATGGGGACTTTTGACATTTTGTTCAACACGCCAGTACCAAGGTTCACACCAAAATTCAGCTTTCCCCTAATTTTTCCGAAGCACCATGTTAGATTTCCCCGGACTACAAGGCAGATTACGAAATTGAAGGAACACAGTGAGTTCGCGTACGTACCGCAGCAGATGTCGATGGTGATGGTGGAAAGTACGACATCGTAAATACGAATTAAAGCTTTGGTCGGCGGCCAATCGTATCTCTGCATGTGGGGTTTTTGCATGCTGAGTGAGTGTGATGCTCACTGGAAACTCCAATAGCGCATGCTCTTTGCTACTAAGAGGAATTGGTACTCTTGTCTTTCATACATTTTACTTACCTGTAATGATTTGAAATGCTCCGAAAATTTTATCTTTCCACTTTATATAGCAGACTACCCATAGCCGATGTATGCTCGCATGTTCTTTTCCCTTTATTTCTTCGAGTGATGTTCATTGGCCGGTCATGGACTTATAACATATGAGCTTTCCCCCTTGCAGCATTCCCCATGCTCCAAGTCATGTATACGAGTATGTCGTGTAATTGCTGCAAAATAGCTTTCTAGCACATTACATTTGCATTACCAGCATTGTTTAATTCATACATTCCCCCAGAATACAATACCGCGATTCTCGTTGGTATGTTTTACTCCCGTGTTTTCATCAATGAAAAGTTTAAGTGTTCAACTTTGTGATTAAACAGTGTAATAGTGAAAAGTGTTGTACATCACTCACAGACAGGATTTTATCGTGGGATGTATAATGTGAGTACAATTTCAATTCGAACCAGTGCATAATTTTTTAATGAATTTAGCATAGAAAGTTTTCATCTTGTGCAAAGAAATGTTTATAAAATGTGAGCAAACAACATTTTCGCACTCCCTTTACAATATAACATCAGATTTCATTCAGAAAATTTGATTAATTTTGAAATGTTTGTCCCATGGGGCACATGTTTTATTTTCACCTGCTATCGCTACCAATTCGCAAATCGACCATGTCGAAAATAATAGAAATGTATGTGTACATAGAGAGTCTACAGCGCTGAAGGGTAGAGTGTACGGCATTGAGGGGAAAGCTTTTTAAAGAGAATAAGTTGCATATGTAGTAAAATTGCTTCATTCACGTACGGGTTCATGGATTATGATTGCATGTCCAGTCTTTATGTCTTTGTTCTTATATTTTTGAGACGGAAGACTTTATTTCTAATTTAGATTTCCATCAACATGAAATTGATTTCTGGCCGAGCTTATGTGCCCTAAAAATAAAATGAAGATGCGACTAACAATAAATAAATAATAAATTTATTTCCATAATGCATAATAAGTACAATAAAAAAGTGAACAATAACGTAATTCCAGTTAATATTACAACTCACTAATAGTTAGTACATCCAATATTCAATCAATATTAGTTATGCATATTAATAGGTACCTCTCAACTAATGCTGTGTTGAGGTTACCTTCTTATAATTTAAGATGCAATAAATGACAGGTGATCAAAAAATTTTACTGGCTTCTATATTACGCTTTAACAAAATTATATCAAGCTTGTCCCACTACAGTACTCAGAAAAAATGATTCAATGTCTTGCATAGAAAATAGCAAAAATGTTGAATGTTTTATAAATTGATTCACGTTATCTATAGATGATATTGAGCTGGGAAGGGAGTTAAACAATTTGGTGCGCAGAACTTGAAAGCCTCCAATCTAGGAAAAGGGACTGAAATTTTTTTTCTTGCTTGCAACCTACTCGAATACACTTTAGCACTACCTCTCATGTGGTCCCCTCTAACGTAAAAAACTCGTAACACACGATAAACGAATAAATTCCTTAGAGGCAATATCTTCAAGACATTAAAAATTGGAAAAAATCTTTCGTATCTACTAACTCCCATTATTGACCTGACTATTTTTTTTTTGCAAGATTACAGCAGGTTTAATCGAAGAAAAAAAGTTTCTACCCCAAAGTGCTAGGCCATACTGCAATTTCGACTGAACTTTAGCGTAGTAGACAGAACGAAGTACGGAGATAGGACAGATATATCTTAAGTAATAGAAAATTCCTAAACACGAATTCATATACTTTTTTAAACCTGCAATGTGGTGCTTCCAGTTTAGGTTTTCATCAACCGAGATTCCTAAGTTTTTTATTTTATAAACTTTCTATTTCGATACAGTTTTCATGACAAATATCATTTTCTAAAAGACATCTTTTGCATTTGTAAAATAATCTGCCTATATCATCTTATCTATCTCTAAGTGAAAAACGAATAAACTTGGTTTTGATGCTCAAAGCCATTCTGTTTATAGTGAACCATAATTTGAGTTTATTCAAATCATTTTGCATTTGGGACCTCATAGTTGTTAAATTTTCTGCCGAATAACATAAGGCGGTATCATCTGCGAAGCTTGTAAGAGAGCCATCAAGTTTGCCTGAGCAGAGATTATTAATGTAAACTAAGAAGAGAATAGGCCCTAGTACATATCCCTGAGGGACACCATATGAAATGGGCAAACATGAACTTGTAGAATCTAAGATACGTGCACATTGGTATCTCCCAGTTACGTATGACCGAAACCAGTTTAGAGATTTACTTCTTATACCAGCATCGTATAAACGATGCAACAGAATATTATGGTCAATCGAGTCGAAGGCTTTAGCTATGTCAACGAAAATTGCTCAGACGAATCTATTATTGTTCAAACCTTCAAACACATTCATAAAGAGGCTTAACAGAGCATCTTCAGTAGATCTTTTATCAATAAATCCAAATTGGTTACTGTAGAAGAAGTTACTATCCATTAAAAAATTTATTATTCGGCTTTTCATTATTTTTTCAATAACTTTTGAAAACGTTGGTAATAGAGAAATCGGCCTATAGCTATTGAGATCTGTACGACAACCTTTCTTAAAAAGAATGATCACTACAGCAGTTTTCCGGATATACTCCTTTTTCGAAGCTTAAATTTATTATGTGAGAACTTAAAAAGAGAGATCACTACTGCAGTTTCTAGAATCTCCAGAAATACTCCTTTTTCGAAGCTTAAATTTATTATGTTAGTGAGAGCTGGTGAAATAATATCTTTTATTTGTTTAAGACAGTTGACCGTTACATCGTCAATACCAGGAGCCTTGTTAGAACTAATCACACTTCTAACCTCCTCTGTGGATGTCGGTAAACAAAGAAAAGAGTTTTGAACTGGTGGCCATGGAAACGTTTTGTTAAAATCGAACGAACGATGCGGATTCTCCCAGTGGGAGAATCAAGATTTTTTCTAATATTTTCTTATAATAAAAAAACTATTGAATTCGTTCACGACATCTAAAGGATTTGACTGTAGGACATCTGGTCGTGAATGAGAAAAAAACTTTAGGTCCATCATTTCTAGTTTCTGTCTTTCCTAGAATGGCATTTATTGTCTCCCACTGTTTTCTAACAGTATCTTTGCTTTTTTCAAATAAACTATGGCAGTAATTAACTTTATGCTCCAGCATATCCGGCTTCAGTTTTCCAGCATAAGAATCGTAAAATCGATGCAATTTCTTATCATTTTTTCTAAGTTTACATTTATTATATAACAGGTTCCTAAATGATTGACGATAGCGTAATTCAAGTGTCATCCATGGTTTTTTTAAACCTTTATGCTGAATAAAAAAATTGCTAATAATAAAATTTATTTGGATAGTGGCAAATTGTTTCCTTTTTTTCTTAACTCAGTATCAAGTGACATATGTACATTTAATTTTTACTGATTTTCGAAGAAAATTTGTATTAAATGAAAATTGATCATAAATATATATAAATATATATATATATATATATATATATATATATATATATATATATATATATATATATATATAGTTATATATGGCAGAGTCAAATGGTAGCATAGGCCACGGGGGCGTCATCGGGTGCTGGTTACCGACGAAGCAATTGAAATCCCGAGAAATGCCTGCTGGAAACAACATCTAAAGCTCTGCTACTGAATCCTACCTTCGACCTCCCCGAAGAAGAAGGTTTTACAATTTCACATCGGGTGGCTGCCGGGAGCCTTCATGACATTTCAGATCATGAATGTTGCCAACGAAGGAGGGTGAGGGCGAGTTTCCCGCACCTTAAATCGGGAACATTAAACAGACTGGCCATTCAAGCTGGGGGTTGGGCAATGGGCCAATAATCCGTTCCCGTAAAACTTTACTTATTCAGGGACCTGATACTTCGCCTCGGATACTCGGATTGGATCAACGGAGACGACCACGGAAACGAAATATGAACTACTCTATTGGAACCTGGAACGTGCGAACGCTGTACAGACCGGGGGCCATGAAAGCCCCCCTGGAACAGGTCACTTACTACAAAATAAACATTCTCGCTTTCCAAGAAACGAAACTGTTTGGTGCTGAGATTATGGACATGAGATCGTACACAATCTTTTAAAGCGGAAAGTCATCGGGAAGTCACGAATTTGGAGTGGCCTTCATTGTGGACAAAAAAATGAAACCGCAAGTAATCGACTTCAAGCCTATCAATGAAAGATTGTGTGCGATCCGCATTCGTGCATAGTTTTTTCTCATTAACGTTCACGCCCCTACTGAAGATAAGGATGAGGCAGTGAAAGATAATTTTTACAATCTTCTGGAAAGGCTATTTGATTCACTTCCATCAAATGATGTGAAAATCCTGCTGGGCAACTTCAACGCAAAGGTTGGAAAGGAGGAAACACATCGCGGAACCACTGGCCAATTTAGTCTCCACGACCTATGCAACGACAATGGACAACGAGCTATCGACTTTGCGAGTGGCAGAAACCTCATCGTAAGCTCCACGTGTTTCCCGCATTGCAAAATTCACAAAAGGATATGGGCGTTCCCGGACGGCCGCACCTTTAATCAGATTGATCATATTCTGATTCAAAAAAGGTGGGTCTATAGTATTTTAGATGTGTGATCCTTCCGTGGGGCCAGCTGCGACTCCGACCACTACTTAGTAAAGACTGACAAAGCAAATTCAAGACACAAGTTCGATGTCGACGAGCTTCGAAATATGACGATGGAAGCCGAGTATAGATCTGCTCTGGAAATGCAATTAGCTTCCACGCCTAACACCACATCTATCAACGAAGTTTGGACTACCATCAAAAGCGCAGTGAATGTAGCAGCCGAAAAAGCAGCCGAGCAACGCAGAAATGAATGGTTAGACGAGGAAATTCAAGCCGCGTTGGACGAAAAGAATGTGGCCTACAAAATCCACACTGAACGATCAACTAGAGCCAAGAAAGAAAAATACGACGATCTTTGGAGAGTAGCTAATAGAATAATAAGACGTAAGAAACGAAAGCATTTTGACAGCATGGTCAATAGCATGAATGACAACTTTATGGCTAACAACACCCGACAAGCGTACAAAGTAGTAAGGCACTTAAAACAAGGCTTTAAACCACGAACTAGCCTATGTAGGGCTGCCGATGGAAGCATCATAAGTGGCTCAGAACAGGTGAATTGGTACATACCCTGACAGTGCCTCATCTCACCCTCCTACACCAGATGAAGTCCGACAGGCCATGGGCCGCTTGAAACCCAACAAAACACCGGGCATCGATGGGATCCCCGCGGAGCTCCTGAAAACAGGCGGGATTTCCGTTTAAAGGGCTATCCATGGATTGGTGACAGACATATGGCAACAAAAAACGATGCCGTATGAGTGGCGAAAAATTATTATATGTCCCATTCACAAGAAAAGAGGTAAACTGCTATGCGAAAACTACAGGGGCATATCACTACTTTGTACGTCGTACAAGCGCTTGACAAAAAGTTTAGATTTAAGGATTTCCCATCACGCTGACCAAATTCTTGGTGAATATCAATTTGGTTTCAGACGTAGAAGATCGGACCAAATATTTACGGTCAAACAAATTTTGGAAAAATGCTGGGAATTCAACATTGATGTCCATCAAATATTCGTCGATTTCAAACAAGCGTACGACAGCATCAACTGCATTATATAACATCATGCGGCAGTTCGGAATCCCAGCAAAGTTGGTGGGCCTGGTGAAAATGACCATGACCGACTCCACGTCGCAAGTGCTGATTCAAAATAATATGACCAACTCGTTTTCAACGAATACGGGGCTAAAACAAAGGGATGAATTAGCTCCTGTCCTCTTTAGCTTAGCGCTTGAGTACGTCATCAGACAAATCCCCGTTGACACGAGAAGAACTTTATTATTTAAGTCGACACAGCTAGTAGCTTACGCTGATGACATCAACATTATGTCACGTCCGTTCAATAACGCCAAGGGAGTATTTGTAGCTCTAGACGAAACCGCCAAAGAAGTTGGTCTGCAAATTAACGAACAAAACACAAAAGTTATGACTCAATCAAGGAAAAGGACGCCAATAAGACAAAACATATCGAAAGGGAACTATATCTTGAAAATGTAGACAACTTCGTGTACCTAGGGACGAACCTCTCGAAAGATGGGAATGAGCTTGACGAAATGAAACGACGGATTCAATTAGCCAATAAGACATTCTTTTCGGTGCTTCCCACTTTGAAATCTCGATGCGTACACAGAAATACGAAGCTTCGGATTTATAAAACAATTATAAAACCTGTGCTATGCTACGGAAGCGTAACCTGGACAATAACCCAGGCGTCTGAAAAAGCCTTGAACACGTTCGAGAGAAGGGTATTGCAAAGGATCCTCGGTCCAAAACGGGAAGAAGATGGATGGCGAATCCAACACAACAACGAGCTTTATACCATACACGGCAAGCTGGAAGTCTCTACCGTCATACGACTACAAAAATTACAATGGGCTGACCACGTCGAAAGAATGAGCGACAATCGAATCCCCAAACGGTCTCTCAAGGGGCGAGCGAGCGGAGCCAGGCCAGTTGGTAAGCCACGCAAGCGCTGGGAGGATTCGATCGATGCCGACAGCAGGTCACTTCTGGGAGCACCGAACTGGAGGACGCGGTCACTGAACCGAGACGAGTGGAGGCGACGTATTAAGGAGGCTAAGGCTCGATTCGGGCTGTAGTACCCCGATGCTATATATATGTACATATATATATATATATATATATATATATATATATATATATATATATATATATATATATATATATATATATATATATATATATATATATATATATATATATATATATATATATATATATCTATATATAAAAATATATATACATATATATATATATATATATATATATATATATATATATATATATATATATATATATATATATCTATATATATATATCTATATATAAAAATATATATACATATATATATATATATATATATATATATATATATATATATATATATATATGTATATATATATATATATATATATATATATATATATATATATATATATATATATATATATATATATATATATATATATATCAGCAAAGTAATTAAGGGAGATAATCTCTGGAGTGGCCGATCCGATTAAACTGAAACTTTCAGAGAACATAGATGTATGTAACAGGTAGGTGAGATGTCTGTAACTTTTTGGCGGCGGTTTTTCAGGTACCCTTATATTTCCCTGCACGGCACATTTTTGCTAAAAGTAAGTATTGGAGATGAAAATAACCTATTATGTTTTATGCTTGTTCATGGTAAAAAGTTGGAAATGATGGGCTTAGTCTGGGTGCTGAGTGTCTAAAAGTAAGCAAAGATTTTTTTTACTAATGTTCGAAGAAGAACATTAGTATTAAAATCACTTTGGCCAAAAATTCATATTTCTATATATATATATATATATATATATATATATATATATATATATATATATATATATATATATATATATATATATATATATATATATCATCAAAAAATTTCAGTGAAAAAATCTCAGGAACGCGCCATCCGATTGAGCTGAAATTTTCAGGACACATTGGTGTATACGCAGAATAGTGCCAGGTCTCACAAAAAGTAAATAATTTTTAACCCTTTGGCGCCGGCGGCCATTTTAGTGATTTTTTTAATCTACCTATTATTCCGTACACAAATAATTTTTGCAAAAATAAAGTTGACGACATAAATTTCGAACGTGTTTTATATTTGAATTGGATAACGTTTTGGAATTTTTTAACCCCATGTGTGCGCTGGGTGCCTAAAAAAAGAACGGGAAAATTTGAAAATTTTTAAATTGCGATAACTTTTGACAGAGCTTTTCAATCATTACGAAATTTTCAGGACATGTTTGTTTTATTTAGTTGTAGATTTAAGTACGTTTAGTTGTAGATTTAATGAGCGTGCTGACAACCCTGTAGCCAAGGCAGGCACTGAAAGTGAAAACCTCCAAATCATCGCCTCTCTTGAAAAAATGTCGTTTCTTAAAAAAAAGCCACACATATATAAATTTTGTGCTTTGTTTACATAAACAAAAAAAAATTTAATATGGTATAACGGGCACGCCTGGTAACCCTTGCCCAATTTACTTATATTTTTAGCATCAAAAACTTCTGTTCACGGAAACTCACGATCCGATGAACAGAATTTATTGAAATTTGCAGAATGTATTGGTCTTTAATAGGTCTGATAGAAGTGATTTTGAAATGCGGGTGATTCTGTGCCAGTGGTGCCATCTTGAAAAATCACTGAAAAAGATAACTGCTTTTAGCCCTATAAATTCTGATTGAATCGTTCGATTTTGACGAAAATTACACAGTAGCTGCACCTTACTTTAAGCCACGTTTGGTAGAAATTTGGTTGAAAAATTCGGTGTGAGCTGCCAGCTATGATAATTTTGGAGTCTTAAATTTGAAAAAATAAAAATTTGGTAGTGAAAACATTCAAACCATCGAATATCCTAATAAATATCCGTGTCTACAATAAAACCAATCTGTATACAAATCTTATGCTTAATCTACACAGTCAAAGTAAAACTTTGGAAATTTCATGTCGGACAAGAACGGTAACCCTTTCTCAGTTAACCTATATTTTTAGCTTCAAAAACTTCTGTTCACGGGAACTCACGAATCAATAGTCAGATAGAATTGAAATTTACAGAATGCATTGAACTTAAGTAGGGCCAGGTCTGATAGAAGCGATTTTGAATTGTAGGCAACACTGTTCCAGTGGTGCCATCTTGAAAAATTACAAAGAAAAATATATGCTTTTTGCCCTATGAAATGTGAATTAGTTGCCAGATTTTCATGAAATTGACACAATAGCTGAACCTTACTCTAAGCTCTGTTTGATAGAAATTTGGTTGAAAAATTCGATTGGTGCTGCCAGCTATGGTAATTTTTGTGTCTTTGGTTTTGAAAATTTTCTCAGGAAAATAAAACTTTTTGCCCTATAACTTCCAGTGCAGTCATGAAATCAACACGAATTTCATACAATTACTAGAACCTTTTCTGTTATATTGTCTATACATTATTCAAGCCAAATTTGGTTGAAAATCCTTGATAGGGTTGCCAGCTATTGTTGGTTTTGTGTTTGTTTGCAATATCTTTATTAAGCGGTTTTATCGTAGAATTTTCAATTGTTTATGATATTGTAGTGACAATAAACAGCAAATATTAAGCTTTCGATTATTTGAAAAAACTCGCTGCAGGTAACCTTAAATTTCTTAATACTCCTATAACT
Organism: Nemotelus pantherinus; assembly: GCA_963978885.1. Taxonomy (NCBI): domain Eukaryota; kingdom Metazoa; phylum Arthropoda; class Insecta; order Diptera; family Stratiomyidae; genus Nemotelus; species Nemotelus pantherinus. The sequence goes on from OZ022263.1 coordinate 122,081,862, forward strand.
TCAAATGTTATATAACAACGTGAAGCAGATGTGATATATTCTTGGCTTTGATACTGGCGAAAGGTTGCCAGCACGAGTCGGTTGTGCTACTTTTGTATCAATAAATGCTTACAGTTAGTATTCATACCGGAAACATTTACAATGAAAATAAATAACCGATGTTACAATTCTCAAAGTTCTGCAAATTTTTCGGATCGCAGCCCCAAACTCCAACTTCAGTTACAGTGCTGCAGGCACTGAGCATTTTCTTCATTGATATTATATGAGATGCTGCTTTCAAAATTTTGTGAAATAAGCAACTGATAACAACAATATAATTAACCCGTGTTTTGCTCTCATAAACGTTGAAATTCATGCCAGTGTTAATATCTGAAACCTTATACCATATGAGTTATAATGCATTCTTGAGACAAAAGAAAAACGTGGCATTTGAAACAATTTGGCCGTAATAAGCGGCGCATGTGGTGGAATATGCACTCAAAACCTGCACGATTCTTTTACTGTTCTTCGAACATTAGTGTTTCTAGCGGTTCAGGTGCGCTAGTTTTTAAATTTCGATTTGTCAAAACTTCTGAGTAAAACAATTAATCATCGTGAAATTTGCAGAGCGTATTGACGTTTATTAAAACTTTGCACACCTGGACTTTCATGACTGTGATCAATCCTGTAGCTTCGGCAGGTACCTGAAAAAAAAATCCCTCAAATCATCGATCTTCCTGAAAATATTTTGATTATTGAAAATAAATTCATTTTATTGGTAAATGTTGACTTTTGTCCATAAAGAAAAATAAAAATTTCCAAAATTCCGCGATAAACAAGAACGGCAACAATTACCATTAGAAGTCTGACGCGTAGTTTAAAACCCTCTATTCCCGAATGGGATGAGGGGGGGCTAGTTTTGGGGCCGTGTGCTCACCGAAGATGGGGCGGGTAGGCGCCATTTGCTTCCAACCCGAAACCAGCACGTTTTCGTCCACGGAAGCGGGAAAAGAAATGACGGTTATTTACTCTCCTTTCCCTTCTTTTTATCAACCTAAATTTTTATTTCTTCGACAAGCAATATACTACTAGTTTCCTGCTACCATCAATGGTAGGCCCACTTATTCGCTATTTGTCACAGCTTTTATTCTATTCAAATTACAAAAGATATACTTACTTGCTACCTTTCCTTTTTGTTATCGAAACTGCAACCGAAGGTTATTACTCGCTCGCTGGGGCCCTTTCTTTCAGCTCAATTCCTTATTTCTGCACTTCTCAAACTCGTCCGTAGGCTATTCCTTAGTTCTTCAATTTATTTTTTTCACCCTCGCCTCCATCAAAAAACGAATCCTGGACATTCGCGTTCAGCCAGATTACCGCCAGATTTCAACCAGATTCCAAAAGAGAAAGAAAAGATAAATCAAGTTAATGAGTCCCAAGCCGGTCGACCATTCACTTACGCAGTCAAATTCAGAAGAAGCTTTCCTGGCTGCGCCACCTCGCTTGAGCCTTGTCTAGCTCCACAGTCAGCGGGACTGTGCAGTGCGACCCATTGGCTGCACTTGTTTGTGCAACTCTCGTTTGTGCAACTCATTGCACTGGTCATGGCACGCAAATTAAGTTATATTCACTTAACAAGAAAAAATTGAATTCTTAATTTCAGAACCTTTCACTTGAAGAAAAACACTTTGAAATATGGTGATTTATTAAAGAACCCCTTGTGTTTGTTCGTTGGGGTTTATATTTGTTTTTCATTTCTCAAATGAATGTAATGATAAGTTTGGTTTTATTTTGAAAGGATGTGGTTTATTGATAAGCTACAGTTTTACTTGGCATAAATCCGCTAATCGTATGTGTTTCTAATTATGTAGCATGATAAGCCTAGATTGAATTTTACTTGTTCACAGCATGTGAATAATTGATAAGCTACTGTTTTGCTTGGGATAGATCTGTTCGTCGGGTGTATTTTTAATTATGTAGCATAATAAACTAAGATTGAATTTTATTTGTTCACATGATGTGAATAATTGATAAGCTACTATTTTACTTGGCATAAATCCGTTAGTTGGATGTGTGTTTGATTATTTAGCATGATATTCTTATCGTTTGCATCAAGTTCCTGTGGCTATATTTGGTAATATTGATGAGGCGGATTGTGGCTTATACATAACTTGCATGCCTTTCAATACGGGACCGTTCCTGCTTTCTCGTCCCGATTCCATTCGTGACGGCGATCCATCTGTTCCATGTCCATCAGATGTCGCCGTCGTATGACATTCCAGAATGTCATATTATTTTGTTGACAGGAGATAGTGACAGCATTGACGAGAGTGATACCAGCTCCGACGACGATGAATAGGATGCGAGTATGTTCGAGGTAGGTGGAGATGGTTCTGATGATAATGAGTATGATGTTGAATCAGGTGAAGAATAAGCAGGGGCTGATACTGATGATGATGATGATGATGGTAATGACGATGATGATATTAATTAGAAAGTAGATGTAGATCCTTAAGCGTATGTCGGCGTGTGTTGTCTGCTGTTCAATCGTTTTATTCGTGTTGTCGTTCATTACGGTGGTTTTGATTCTGGCGGTGGTTTTAGATCCTTTTATTTATACAAAACGATATAGGCGTTTCTAATTGAATTTGTTCCATTTGAGATCCGCTTATCCGAACCAATGTGGCTCGCGATTAACCTGGTAACCTGGTAACCGAGCACTTAGCTTATACGTGCATGCAAAGATGCGTTTGATACAAATTTCGCAACGCCAAATTCAAACGCCAAAGGTTGAGGCTGCGTTGGTACCCGCTCCCAGGAATTAATCTACTGCGTTGGCGAGAATTTCGGACTCTATTTCGGACATACCTGGTTAGTTACTGTCATCATTTAGCTCGCTTTCCATGTTCATCTTTTTTATTATTTTGTAAACGTTGTTGTTGATGTTTTTGTTGCTGTTTCGTTGCCTTAATTTGGCAGCCTGATCGCGTTGGAGTTAAGGTGGTTGTGAGTTGTGTGGACTTAGAATCACGCGCACTTATAGTGGCCCAGCGGCACGCAGCCGCAACCAACCGATAATTTTTTACGTATATTTACTTTTCTTTATCTCTTACATTTTTTTTTTCTTATATTATTCTTATTATTTACAATTTACAATATCTTATTATTATTGCATGCCGAACCGTAACACAACCCACGATCAAATTACCTCTATTTTCAGCAATCAAAACTTTTGTTCACGAGAACTGACGACCGGATAAAGCGATCAATATGAAATTTACAGGATCTGTTGATATAAACTAGGACCAAGCCTGATAGAAGTGATTTTGCAATACAGGCAACATTATGGCAGTGGCGCCATCTTGAAAAATCACCTAAAAAAACTGATTTTTGTCCTTTAACTTCCGATATAGCCACCAGATTTTAATAAAATTTGGTTGAAAACTTATTATAGGGTTTGCTCAGGAAAATAAAGGTTTTTTCCCCACAACTTCCGATGGAATAACGAAAACAAAACGAAATTCACGTGATAAGCGGGTCTTGCTGCATTTTTAATTTTGTGGGAATTTTGTTGAAAAATCATGAAAGAGTTGCCAGTAATGACGAATTTCGTAATTTATTGACATTTCTTTATCGCGCGATGTTGTCATAAAATTTCCAAATGGGAATGATTCTGCAATGACAATGTTTTAGGTTTCGAAAATTTTAAAAATTTTGAAGATGGTTACCATAAAATTCAATTCATTTCCATAAATTCCAGTGCAGCCATTAAATCGAAACTAAATTCACTGGGGGATTTAACTCAACGTAAAACAGCTATGGTGCTGACGCATGATTGCCATCACCAGACAATTAAGTAAATATTGCACCAATAGATGCTTCCATTTGTATTCATAATAATTTAATATATAATTAAATGAATGTCAATTTGGGTTCCCCCTATCTCCTTGGCTTATTGCGATTTCGGGTTCCGTCCAGGCAAACTTGATCAAACAAAATATTTATTGAAAAAACCTTAGGTAAATTTTCACCAGAATTCTCCTCTTATGAGACTCCAAATTACGGGCAATATTTTGAGCAATCGGGTTGATTTTTTTAACGATTCCGTGAATACCATTAAACATGAGCTATGCACTTTTTTCCATGGACCAGTTAGATAAAGTATTGAGTTAGTATCGATCAGTTTTCAATGTAATTACAACTAGCTTATAAGTTGATATTGATTTTAATACTAATGTTCAAAGAACATTAGTATTAAAATCGATTCGGCCGAAAATTCATATATCCATATATATATATATATATATATATATATATATATATATATATATATATATATATATATATATATATATATATATATATATATATATATATATATATATATATATACATATATATATATATATATATATATATATATATATATATTAATATATATATATATATATATATATATATATATATATATACAGTAGACCCTCGTTTATCCGTGCTAATTGGTTCCAGGCAAGGCGCGGATAAACCGAAAAAACGGTTGATCGAGGGAGCCAATTTTTCAGAAATAAAATCACTAGTAATTACAGAATAATATGTACATATCTATATTGCACATACATATATATAAATATGTAGATACATATTTTTTCCAAGCATATTCGTAGGACTTTATTTAACAACAAAATCACAAAAACTGCAATCAGTACGTGTGATAGTTCGAATGAAAATGTGCATTGTAAATCATTTTTGAAAGAAAGACGTAATTTTGGTTTGACTGATGCGTTCCTGCTGTTCTTTAATTACTTCCTCTCTAAACAATATTACGGAATGATAAAATTGGTTGTAGTTTTTGCCATCTGATGAATCAATGAACTTAATAAGTAAATCTAATGAATCGCGTGCGTCCTTTAGTTTAATTTTTTCTTCAGTTTCTGTCTCTTCAAACAAATCGTCATCCTCTGAAACGTCCTCTTGGCTTTTTGAGATATGCTGCGCGATATCATCTTCACTCAAAAAGTGATAGCCGGGATCCTGCATATCCGCCTCCAACCATTCCTCGATGTCGTCTATAGTTACCCCGTTTTCACCAGCTGACGTTAACATTTCATCAAAATCGACTGCAGTCAAGCCTTCATGATTTTCATTGTAGTCGTCGTCGCTGTCATCTTTTAAAAGCATATTCCAACCATGAATGAGAGTGGTTTCCTTGACATCTTTCCATGCTCTGTCCCAATTGAAAATGGCGGATTTGATTGTGTAATTTTTTAAATTTTTTAGCGTTCGTTCTCCTTACGTCAAAATATAGAATTTAACATAAAAATATATCAACACTAATTAACATACCCCTTTTATCAACTTCTTCGTCGTCATCTTGAAAATATACGAGGACTTCTGCTAGCATCTTTTTTCTGTACAACCTTTTAGTAGCCTCGATAATTCCTTGATCCATCGGTTGCAAAACTGACGTCGTATTGGGTGGTAGGAAAATGCATCGAATCTGTCCGTCTTCGCTACAAAGTTCATCTTCTGCCGGATGAGCCGGGGCATTATCCAAGACTAATAACGCTTTAATATCTTTTCTTTCAATCATTCGATTTTCTCAAAAGCTTCGCACTTCCGGGACGAAATGTCGCTGGAACCAATCTTTGAATATCGATTGTGTAAACCAAGCCTTGGTTGAATTGTAATAAATTAAGGGCAAGTCATCCATGCAATTTTTCAAAGCTCGAGGCCGCTTCGATTTACCCACAATTACTGGCTTTACACGATGGCTACCGTCACTATTAGAACATACCAATGCCGACAGCCTCTCTTTACACGCTTTGCGACCTGAAACGTGGCTTTCTTCCTTAGACGCTTGTGTATTTTGTGGCAAAGACTTCCAAAATAAACCAGTTTCATCAGCGTTATACAACTGACTCTTGTTAAGCCCGGTAGATGACATAATGGATTTTAGCTTTTCGCGAAATGGCTCGATACTTCCTACATCAGCGCTCATCGCCTCACCTTGAATACGAACGTTTCTGATGTTGTGCCTTTTCCGGAACCGCCACAACCACCCTTCACTGGCTTTAAAATCGGAACACCCAAACCGTTCCGCGAATCTTAATGCAGCACTTTTAAGCTCAGGACCACGAATTGGGATGCCAGAGGATCTTTGCTGCTTATACCATTTTAACACAGCATCCTCTATATCGATGTTTTTCGATGTTCGAAGAGTTTTTTTAGAGGACGAACTATGTATTTGGGCAGCGCGAATTTGACTTTTCTTTTTTATTAAGTCCCGAACCGTACTTTCACCGATATTAAAGTCCTGTGCTACAACACTAACAGGAACGAATGCAATGTGCACGACATTCTCCCTCGTTTATCCGTTCATCAGTCGGATGATTGAAGGAGATACATACATAGTTTTAAAAAACAAAGGGAGCGGTTAAACCGAGGAACGGTTAAACGAGGGACGGATAAACGAGGGTTTACTGTATATATATATATATATATATATATATATATATGTATATATATATTTATGTATCAAACAAAAATTTATATAGATATATGTATATATATATATGTATATATATATATATATATATATATAAATATATATATATATATCTATATATATATATATATATATATATATATATATATATATATATCTATATATATATATATATATATATATATATATATATATATATATATATATATACATCTATATAAATATATATATATATATATATATATATATATATATATATATATATATATATATATATATATATATATATATATATATAAATATATATATCAGTGATTTCACCGCCGAAAGATATGTCTGAAGTAGATATGGGGTAAATTAGGGCCTTTTGTAGTAAAATTTCAAAATTAGTTTCCTTTAAATTAAAAGCGCCATATACTGGTAAAATTTGTTTTCTAGCCCAAAGATAGCAAAACTATCAAAAGATAAAAAAATTCTACGATATCAAAAACAAAAAATTGTTCAGTTCTATAACAATAAAAGTAAATAAATCATTGCTTTTCAAGTACATGTGTACATACATAAATTTCTTACTTCTCTATATAAGAACCTTCAAATAATTTAAACTTACTGAAAAAATGTATCAAGTCATTTGAAGGTTCATATATTTTTTCATCGCTTAATAGTTCCCTGGCGAACTAAACCGAGCGATGATAAGCCGTCGTAGTCAAATACGTGAGAAAACTGGGCGCTTGATAGAAAAAGTATTTTTGAACGACACTTCATGCAGGTTATGCAAACAGACTAGCGTTGCAAAGTTAGCGTTGTCGCCTTGTGTTTGACATGGCCAAATTACTGAACGATTGTGTATCACTGTCCGTGCCGCCCATGACGCTCGATAGCGTTCTGTGCGCCCAGCACTTAAATCTTCTTCAATATTACATTCTCGATACAACATGTAGTAGATTTAACAATTTGAGTAGTGAAGTAGCAAAAACGGCAAAGGCCGAAACAATGTAGTAAATTTGCTACAAATGTAGTAAGGTGACAACACTGATATATATATATATATATATATATATATATATATATATATATATATATATATATATATATATATATATATATATATATATATATATATATAAATATATATATATATATATATATATATATATATATATATATATATATATCATCAAAAAATTTCAGTGAGATAATCTCGGGAATGCGCCATCTGATTGGGCTGAAACTTTCAGGATACCTTGATATACATGCAGAATAGGTTCAGGTCTCACTAAATGTCAATTATCTCAAACCCTTTGGCGCCGCCGGCCATTTTAGTGATATTTTTAATATACCTATTATTCCGTACAAAAATAATTTTCGCAAAAATAAGTTTGACAAAATAAATATCGAACGTGTTTTATAATACATGTATATCCGATAATGTTTCGGAATTTTTTCACCCCATGTGTGTGCTGGGTGCTTAAAAAGAGAACGGGATAATTTGAAAATTTTTAAATTGCGATAACTTTTGACAGAGCTTTTCAATCATTACGAAATTTTCAGGACATATTGCTATTATTTAGTTGTAGATTTTTGTTGCTTTTAATGAGCTTGCTGGCAACTCTGTAGCTAGGGCAGGCCCTGAAAGTGAAAACCTTTAAATCATCGTCTCTCTTGAAAAAATGCCGTTTCTTCAAAAAACAGCCCCACATATGTAAATTTTGTGCTTTGTTTACATAGACAAAAAAAAAATTTGATATGGTATAACGGGCACGCCTGGTAACCCTTGCCCAATTTACCTATAGTTTAAGCATCAAAAATTTCTGTTCACGGAAACTCACGATCCGATCAGCAGAATTAATTACAATTTGCAAAATGTATTGACCTTAAATAAAACCAGGTCTGATAGAACTGATTTTGAAATGCGGGTGACCCTGCGCCAGTGGTGCCATCTTGAAAAATCACTAAAAAAGATAACTGCTTTTAGCCCTCTAAATTCTGCTTCAATGCCTAGAAATTCACACAGTAGCCGGACCTTACTTCAGACCACGTTTGGTAGAAATTTGATTGAAAAATTCGGTTGGAGCTGCCAGCTATAATAATTTTGGTGTCTTAAATTTGAAAAAATAAAAATTTGGAAGTGCAAACATTCAAACCATCGAATATCCTAAAAATGTCCGTTTCTTACAATAAAACCAATCTTTATACAAATCTTATGCTTTACCTACACGTTTAAAGTAAAACTTTGGAAATTTCATGTCGGACAAGAACGGTAACCCCTTCCCAGTTAACCTATATTTTTAGCACCAAAAACTTCTGTTCACGGGAACTCACGAACCAATAATCAGATACAACTGAAATTTACAGAATGCATTGGACTTAAGTAAAACCAGGTCTGATAGAAGCGATTTTGAATTGTGGGCAACTCTGTGCCAGTGGTGCCATATTGAAAAATTATAAAGAAAAAAAACTGTTTCTTTGCCTTATGAAATGTGAATAAGTAACCGTATTTTCATTAAATTAACACAGTAGTTGAACTTAACTCTAAACTCTGTTTGATGGAAATTGGTTTGAAAAATTCGTTTGGTAGTGCCAGTTATGGTAATTTGTGTGTCTTTGGTTTTGAAAACTCGCTCAGGAAAATCAAGCTTTTTGCCCTATAACTTCCAGTCCAGTCATGAAATCAATACGAATTTCATGCAATTAATGGAACTTATTAGAGACATTATTCAGGTCAAATTTAATTGAGAAGCCTCGATAGGGTTGCCAGCTATTGTTGGTTTTGTGTTTGATTGCAATATCTTTATTAAGCGGCTTTATCGTAGAATTTTCAAACGGTAATGATATTGTAGTGACATTAAACAGCAAATATTAAGTTTTCGATTATTTGAATAACCTTGCTGCAGGTTACCCTAAATTTCTTTATACTCCTGTGATGTGATATATTCTTGGCTTTGATACTGGCAAAAGGTTGCCAGCACGAGTCTGTTGCTCTACTCTTGTATCAATCAATGCTTACAGTTAGTATTCATACCGGGAACATTTGCAATGAAAATAAATAGCCAATGTTTCAATTCCCAAAGTTCTGCAAATTTTTCGGATCGCAGCCCCAAACACCAACTTCAGTTACAGTGCTTCAGGCACTGAGCATTTTCTTCATTGATGTTTTATGAGCTGCTGCTTTGAAAATTTTGTGAAATAAGCAACTGATTGCGAATATAATTAACAAATGTTGCTCTAATAAACTTTGAAATTCATGCCACTGATAATATCTGAAACCTTTCCACCATATGAGTTATTAGGCCAAAGCGAAATAAGCAGCTCGTGTGGTAGAAAATGCACTCAAATTCTGCAAGATTCTTCTACTGTTCTTCGAACATTAGTGCTTCTAGCGGTTCAGGTGCGCTAGAGTTTTTTCTTTATCTTTTTTTTTACTTTTGCTATCACTTTTATATATAAGATAGTTAAGCTATAAACATATTTATAAAATTAATTTTATTTCGGTGAATTAGTAAATAAATTAATTAATATAAGCAAAGCATTGAAAATAAAAAACTCTAGCGCACCTGAACCGCTAGAAACACTAATGTTCGAAGAACAGTAGAAGAATCGAGCAGGTTTTGAGTGCATATTCCACCACATGTGCTGCTTATTACGGCCAAACTGTTTCAAATGCCACGTGTTACTTTCGTCTCAAGAATGCATTATAACTCATATGGTGGAAGGTTTCAGATATTACCACTGGCATGAATTTCAACGTTTATGAGAGCAAAACACGGGTTAATTATATTCGTTATCAGTTGCTTATTTCACATAATTTTGAAAGCAGCATCTCATATAACATCAATGAAGAAAATGCTCAGTGCCTGCAGCACTGTAACTGAAGTTCGTGTTTGGGGCTGCGATCCAAAAAATTTGCAGAACTTTGCGAATTGTAACATCGGTTATTTATTTTCATTGTAAATGTTTCCGGTATGTATACTAACTGTAAGCATTTATTGATACAAAAGTAGCACAACCGACTCGTGCTGGCAACCTTTCGCCAGTATCAAAGCCAAAAATATATCAAATCTGCTTCACGTTGTTTAATTACATTCGAAGTTATAGGAGTATAAAGAAATTTAGGGTTACCTGCAGCGAGTTTTTTCAAATGATTGAAAGCTTAATATTTGCTGTTTATTGTCACTACAATATCATTACCATTTAAAAATTCTACGATAAAACCGCTTAATAAAGATATTGCAATTAAACACAAAACCAACAATAGCTGGCAACCCTATTGTGGCTTTTCAACCAAATTTGGCCTGAATAATGTTTATGACAGGTTTCATTAATTGTATGAAATTCGTATTGATTTCATGACTGCACTGGAAGTTATAGTGCAAAAAGTTTCATTTTCCTGAGCGAATTTTCAAAACCAAAGACACAAAAATTACCATAGCTGGCAGCACTAATCAAATTTTTCAACCAAATTTCCACCAAACAGAGATTAGAGTTAGGTTTAGCTACTGTGCCAATTTCATGAAAATCTGGTAACTTATTCACATTTCATAGGGCAAGAAGCAGTTTTTTTTCTTTGTAATTTTTCAAGATGGCACCACTGGCACAGACTTGCGCACAATTCAAAATCGCTTCTATCAAATCTGGTCTTACTTAAGTCCAATGCATTCTGCAAATTTTAGCTGTATCTGATTATTGGTTCGTGAGTTTCCGTGAATAGAAGTTTTTGATGCTAAAAATATAGGTTAACTGGGAGAGGGTTACCGTTCTTGTCCGACATGAAATTTCCAAAGTTTTATTTTGAACGTGTAGATATAACATAAGGTTTATATACAGATTGATTTTATTGTAAGAAACGGACATTTTTTTGAATATTCGATGGTTTGAATGTTTTCACTTCCAAATTTTTTTTTTCAAAATGAAGACACCAAAATTATCATAGCTGGCAGCTCCAACCGAATTTTTCGACCAAATTTCTACCAAACGTGGCTTAAAGTAAGGTCCAGCAATTGTGTGAGTTTCGTCAAAATCGAACGATTCAATCAGAATTTATAGGGCTAAAAACAGTTATCTTTTTTAGTGGTTTTTCAAGATGGCACCACTGGCACAGAATCGCCCGCATTTCAAAATCACTTCTACCAGACCTGGTCCTATTTAAGACCAATACATTCTGCAAATTTCAATTCATTCTGCTCATCGGATCGTGAGTTTCCGTGAACAGAAGTTTTTGATGCTAAAAATATAGGTAAATTGGGCAAGGGTTACCAGGCGTGCCCGTTATACCATATCTTTTTTTTTTTTTTGGTTATGTAAACAAAGCACAAGATTTATATATGAGTGGCTTTTTTTTGAAGAAACGGCATTTTTTCAAGAGAGACGATGATTTGGAGGTTTTCACTTTCGTTGCCTGCCCTAGCTACAGGGTTGCCAGCACGCTCATTAAAAGCTACACAAATCTACAACTAAATAATACCAATATGTCCTGAAAATTTCGTAATGATTGAATAGCTCTGTCAAAAGTTATCGAGATTTAAAAATTTTTAAATTTTCCCGTCCTCTTTTTAGGCACCCAGCGCACACATAGGGTTAAAAAATTCCAAAGCATTATCCGATTCATATGTAGAACACGTTAGAAATTTATTTCGTTAACTTTATTTTTGCGAAAATTATTTGTGCACGAAATAATAGGTATATTAAAAATATCACTTAAATGGCCGCCGGCGCCAAAAAGTTAACAATAACTGACATTTAAAGAGACCTGGACCTATTCTGCATATACACCAATGTATCCTGAAAGTTTCAGCTCAATCGGATGGCGCGTTCCTGAGATTATCTCACTGAAATTTTTTGATGATATATATATATATATAAAGAAATATGAATTTTTGGCCGAATCGATTTTAATACTAATGTTCTTCGAACATTAGTAATAAAGAAATATGAATTTTTGGCCGAATCGATTTTAATACTAATGTTCTTCGAACATTAGTAATAATGTTCTTCGAACATTAGTAATAACAACCGATATTGAAATATCTTGAGCTTCGGATGGCAACATCAGACATAGTTTAATCGCTGAAACTTTCGATGATATCATTGAATGAAAACGAAATTCAAAAGATTGGTTAATTAAGCACGGGCATGTAATGGTACACTTATTGCTGCTGATATGATACTACAAAGAAAGGTTATACGTCTTCATACCTTTTGAAGTCACTCAAAGATAATTTCTTCGAAAATCAGTTTTCTAGCGTTTTGGATGCGCTAGAATTTGTACTAATTTTCTAAGAAAATTAGTATTAAACTCGTTTCGCTGAAAATTCATATTTCTTTATATATATATATATATATATATATATATATATATATATATATATATATATATATATATATATATATATATATATTTATATCTATACATATATCAGCAAAATTATTCAGGGAGATTATCTCTGGAGTAGCAGATCCGATTGAGCTGAAATTTTCGGAGAACGTAGATGTATATAGTAAATAGGTCCATGACTTGCTTTAATTCAGATATCTCAAACCTTTTGGTGGCGGCGAGCGTTTAAGTGAATTTCGAAGTACTCCTTTATTTCCAAGCAGTGTAATGATAATGAAAACTTTTTATGTTTTAAGCTTTTCTATGATAAAGAATTGAAAATGTTGAGCCGTGTGTGGGTGCTAAGTGCCTGAAAAGAGGCTAGGATTTTTTTGCAAAATTTGATTTGACATTACTTCTGACAAAGACATTGGATGATCGTGAAATTCGCAGAGCGTATTAACGTTAATCAAGATTTAACACACATGGATTTTCAAGAAAGAGCAGGAAATCCTGTTACTACGGCAGGCTGCTGAAAAAAAAATCCTTGAAATCATTGACCCTCCTCAAAAATTTTTAATTTTTGAAAAAAAATTCAAATCATTGATAAATCTTAGCCTTTGTGCATCATGTCAGTTTGAAATTTTTAAAATCCCGATTTGCAGAAGAACGGCAAACCATCACCAAATTACCTCTATTTTCAGCACTCGAAAGTTCTGTTCACGAGAACTGACGACCGGATTATCCGATCATGATGAAATTTACAGAACAAGTTGGCATTAACTAGAACCAGGTCTGATAGAAATGATTTTTAAATGTGGGCAGCCCTATGGCAGTGATACTATCTTGAAAAATCACCGAGAAAAACAGCTTTTTTGCCTATAACTTCCGATTCAGCCATCAGATTTTAACAAAATGTTGAAAAATTAGAATAGCGCTGCCAGCTATGGTGATTTTCGTCCCATAAATCTTGCAAATTTGCTCAGCAAAATAAAGCTTTTTCCCCTATAACTTCCGGTCCAGGGTAGAAATCAAAACGAAGTTCATACAGTAAATGAACCTTAATGTGAACTAAATGTCGTAAGAATTACGTACAAAAATCATTAAAGAGCTGCCAGCTATGACCATTTTCGTAATTTTGTGAAATTTCTTTATTGAGCGATTATGTCATTAGATTAGCAAATGGGAATGATCCTGCAATGAAAATTAACCACAAATATTAACGCTTTAAAAATTTGACAAGTTTTGAGGGTGGCAGCCCTGAAATGTTTTTCACCCGTATAACTTCGAGCGCAGTGATTCAATCGAAACGAAATTTACTGGTTGGGTTAAACTTAACGTGAAGCAAATTTGGTTTATATTTTGCTCTGCTGCTGACACAGGATAACCAGCATTAGCCATTTTCGTTAAGAATGCACCAACAAATGCTTCAAATTACGTACTCATATGCAAAGCATTTGCAATAAAAATAAGAAATCAATTGTTGGATTTTCCAAATTTTGAACATTTTTCGGATGGCAGCCTCAAACGAAGTTTAACCGCGGAAACTTTCGATGAAATCCTCCGATGAGAACGAAATTCAAAGGATAAGTTGATTGAAGTATGAGCTTGTTATGGTTAACTTATTGTTGCTTCGTCAGGAAAGTGTTGCCAGCACCGAACACTTTCATCATTTGTGTTATAGTTGAGTTTTGTTGCTTGGGATAAGGAATGGATGATATGATTCTACAAAAAAGTGTATTACGTCCAGCGTTGCCACTTTGGTCCATTGGGACCATTTTTGGTCCCTTTTACACAAAGTTTTTAATTTTGGTCCTATGGTCCCTTTCTTGGGAAAACCATCAGATTTTGGTCCCGTTCGCATCTATCAGCAATTTACTTTGCTTTTCTTACCAAATCTACAAATAAAATCCCAAATCTCTGCTTTCATCGATAATTTTGAACTTTGTTTCATTTGAAATCAAAAAGAAGAGCTACCTGGGCATCGTGCGCTTCTTCAAAGCAAAAACTCGATTGTATGTTTCACTTTAATTTGTTAGTATGCATGTCAATCTACTACTAAAGCATAAAAAAATATAAAACATGATTAATTTTCAGTGCACATATCTAACTTTCTGTTCCGTTCTATGCAGTTTATTGAATTAATTACAGAAAAGTGATATTTTCTTGAAGAAATGTTTGCCTAAAAAGATTTACATCATTTGATTCACTTACAGAAATACAAATAATATTTATGCATATATGTATCTAGTTCCTGAATCAACATAGTAAAAAGTTTTATATTTTCGGTATTTTGATATGATATAATGACTAATTTTGTTTGCATATAATGAGTAACTAACTCACTATTTAGGGTATAATGTGCTTGAAAAGTTAGTAAATTTTCGAATCAAATGAGCGTATGAACTAAAAATATGGCAATCGAAGACAATTTTGAAATTTTATTTAAATTTGGGTTTTAGTATTTATGTAAAAAAACAAAATTTTAGTTCTCAGAGCACATATCTAAAATTCCGTTACTTTCTTTGGGATTTAATTGAATTGCGTGTCAAAAGATTTATATTTTCTTGAAGAATTGTTTTAGTTTCTAAAAGTGCATTTTGATTTATTTATGCCGCATAGAAATATTTCTGACGGATGGCTGATTGTACATATAAGACTGCTCCTTTCTCGTAAGAGAGCTATGAAACAAAAAGAAACCATTTATCTACAAAGATGCACATACATGGGTATCTACTTTATGTATAATATAATCGAAAAATGTTATATTTTCAGCATTTTGAAATTGGTGGGTCCCCTTTGGTCCTTTTTTTTCAAAATGTTGGTCCCCAAATATTTTTTTCCGTGGCAACACTGATTACGTCTTTCCACATTTTTTTGTCACTCAAAGATAATTTATTCGAAAATTATTTTTCTAGCGATTAGAATCCACTAGACTTTTTTGATTATTATCAGCAGTTTATTACCTTACTTTTTGCAATAAATTAAAATACAAGTATTGTTTTTAGTTGGAAGTAATAATGTTAAAATTTATAAAAAAAAACTCTAGCGCACCTGAACCGCTGATTTGAAGGATTTTTTTTCAAGAGCCTGCCGCAGCTACAGGATTACCCGCACTATCTTGGAAATCCATTTGTATTAAAGCTTAGTCAACATCAATACGCTCTGCAAATTTCACGATGATCCAATGTTTTTGGCAGAAGTAATGACAAATCAAAATTTGAAAAAAGTCATTGCCTACTTTTAGGCACGCTGCACCCACACACGGCTCGAAATTTCCAATTTTTTGTCATATGCAAGCTTGAAACATAATAAGATCTTATTTTCAATACTAGTTTTGAACAAAAATTCTCGCTGCTTGAAAATATAGGAGTACCTCAAAATTCATTGAAACGCTCGTCGCCGCCAAAATGTTTAGGATATCTGAACCTACCTATTAAATACATCTACGTTCTCGTCGTATATATCGAGTGCTGAAACTGGAGGTTATTTAATTTTGAAAATTGCAATTTGACATGATGGACAATGGTTCAAAATGTATCAATGATTTGAACTTTTTGTCAGAAATCAGAAATTTTTCAAGAGGGTCAACGATTTGAAATTTTTTTTCAGGAGCCTGCCGTAGCTACAGGGTTACCCGCACTATCTTGAAAATCCACGTTTGTTAAATCTTAGCCAACATCAATACGCTCTGCGAGTTTCACGATGATCCAATGTTGTTGTCAGAAGTAATGACATATCTAAAATTGAAAAAAAATCCTTGGCTTCTTTTAGGCACGCTGCACCCACACACGGCTCAAAATTTCCAACTTTTCAACATAGACAAGCTTTTAACAAAATAAACTTTCTTTTCCAAACATTTGCTTTTGCAAAAATTAGCACTGTTTGGGAATATAGGAGTACCTCTAAATTCACTTAAACGCTCGCCAAAATATTTCAGATATTTAAATTTAAGCAAGTCATGGACCTACTTAAAATATACATCTATGTTCTCCTAAAATGAGATCAATCGGGTTGGCCAGTCCAGAGATTATCTCCCTTAATCATTTTGCTGATATATATACATATATATATATATATATATATATATATATATATATATATATATATATATATATATATATATATATATATATATATATATATATATATATATATATATATACCCCAGCTGGCTCAATGGGTAGAGCGTCGGACTCCCACGCGGGAGGTTCTGAGTTCAATCCCAGGCACGGCTTTTTCACCAATAAAAAGTCTGTATATCCAGCTGGGGTAGATCGTCCATAGGAAGCTGGTAATTCCGATGGACCCTCCTTCCCCATCCCAATCGCACTTTCCTATCACCCACGCCATACACCCACTAACCCCCCACCCCTTACCAACCCGCAACGAGACAGCGTGATAAGATGTCGTCTCACCCCCCTACAATCATGACAGAAAAGAGGAATGACAGGCCCTCATTCTCCGTAGGCCAGAATGGTCCTAGGACGGGTAGCTCCCAGGAAAAAACCAGGAAGGCAGAGGGTGCTAAGAATCCGCGGAGGTTAAACCGCTACCAACAACATCTTACGTTGCATCTAGCAACTTACAACTGCCGAACACTATCGGGTCAGGCAAAATTGATAGAATTAGAAGAGGAAGCAAAGAAGATCAAATGGGATATCATTGGATTAAGCGAGACCAGGCGTAAGAACGAAGGCCTAATCACACTTGAATCAGGCAATACCCTGTATTACAAAGGGACCCAATCAGGAAGAACTAGCGGCGTAGGATTTCTAATCAACAAAAAATGGAAGGATAGGATAGTCAGCGTAACGAATATCTCTGACCGAGTCGCAAGTTTGATCATCAGACTCTCTCAAAGGTACACGCTGCAAATCATCTAAGTTTATGCACCAACGACAAGTCACACAGATGATGAGATAGAGGAATTCTATAACGAAGTTAATCAGGCCTGGGACAGCAACAACAGTCACTTCAAGTATGTGTTGGGCGACTGGAACGCCATAGTAGGTGAAAGGAAAACCAACGAAAAACTGGTAGGCGAATTCGGGTTAGGTCAGAGGAACGAAAGAGGGGAAAGGCTGGTACAATTCGCCCACCAGTGGACCCTGTATGTAGCAAATTCCTTCTTCAAGAAAAACCCTAACAGGAAATGGACATGGCAGACCCTCAATAGAACTACGAGGAATGAAATCGACCTAGTACTCTCAAGCAATCTTAACACGATCAAGGATGTATCAGTACTTAACAGATTCAGAGCGAGTAGTGACCACCGTTTAGTTAGAGCAATTATCGACCTAAATCTGAAATTGGAGCACTTCAAACTAATAAAAAAACCAATAAAACCAGGCTTCAATACGGAAAATATTAGAAACAACATCATCAGATAACAGACATTGCTAGAAGAAGAGTGCCAAAGCCAAGACCAAGACGTTACACATCTCACAAATGCCATAATAAAATGCGCTAAAGAAATAGGAGGCCCACAAGTAGGCAACCGACACCATAAACTCTCGAGCACAACGAAACAACTACTTAAGAAGAGAAGAGAAATGAAGGCCACAACAAACATCCAAAACATAGAATACACCGAACTATGCAAACTAGTCAAGAAAAAGATATCCGAAGACATCAGCACATACAATGAAAAATTGGTAGAAAATGCTATAGAATGCAAAAAGAGCCTGAAAAAGACCAGGGGAGCCCTTGTAGTCGGCAAAAAACAAATAATAGCACTTAAGCATGAAAATATAAGGGTAACCGACAGGCAAGAAATAATAGAGATAATAACAAAATTCTATAGTGACCTATACAGAGCCCCGTTATTACCAGACTCCATTGCAACACCACCACTAACACCAAATGGAGAGCACACTCCAGCAGTCCTAACAGAGGAAGTGGAACTAGCGCTGAGGCATATGAAGAATGGGAAATCAGCTGGCAATGATGGCATAACCACGGAATTACTGAAATATGCAGGAGAAAAAATCTGGGGAAAACTAGCAGACGTTTACACCAACTGCATAAGACGAAGGCAAATACCCGAACAATGGAACAGTGCCAATATAATACTCATCCATAAAAAGGGCTGCAAGGAGGACATTAAGAACTACAGGCCAATAAGTCTGCTACCAGTGCTCTACACACTGTTCACAAAGATCATCAGTAACAGAATACAACAAAACCTAAGTGATAACCAGCCACGAGAACAGGCGGGTTTCAGGAGTGGATTAAGCACAATAGACCATATCCACTCACTGAGGGAGCTGATGAGTAGGACAAAGGAATACGAACTCCCATTAGCACTGGCCTTCATAGATTTCGAGAAAGCTTTCGACTCGGTACACCCGGAAGCAGTAATAGAATCCCTAATAAGTCCGGGGGTAGAAACACCTTACGTGGAAACATTAGCCAACATCTACAGAAACGCCAGAGCTAAAATCAAGATCTTCCAAGACACTGAAGAGTTTCCCACAACAAAAGGAGTTAGGCAGGGCGATGCAATTTCACCCAAACTGTTCTCAGCAACACTGGAAAACATCTTCAGGAATTTGGACTGGGATGGAAGGGTCCTGAACATAAATGGTGAACGCCTACACCACTTAAGATTCGCGGATGACATTGTCATCATCGCCGGTAGTCAGGAAGACCTACAGGCCCGATTAAACGAGCTTAACTTAGCCAGTAGAACAGCGGGACTCAGAATGAACTTGAATAAGACCAAGGTCATGCTGAACGACAAAATAGAAAGCCATGAGGACATTGTAATAGATGACACCAAACTAGAGATTGTTGACGAATACGTGTACTTAGGTCAACTTATACATAAATCGGGGTCACTAATACCAGAGATCAATAGAAGGATCAAACTGGCCTGGAGCGCGTTCGGAAGAAACAACATGGTATTCAAATCAAAAAAAATTAGTCCTCAACTTAAGAAGAAACTATTCGAGCAATGCATTCTACCAGCAATGACTTACGGATGCGAGACCTAGATACTATCTACAGATGCCACAAGGAGACTTCAGGTCGCACAAAGAGCCATGGAGAGATGCATGATGGGTATCACCAGGAGAGTTCGGAAAACCTTGACTTGGATAAGAGGAAAAACCCAAGTAATCGACGTAATCCACAGGGTTAAGTCCTTGAAATGGCAATGGGCAGGACACGTAGCAAGAAGAATTGATAATAGATGGACAACGATACTAACCTAATGGTACCCCAGGGGCACAAAGAGGCCGAGGAAAAGACCAAACCTCAGACGGGACCATTACATCAGGAAAATAGCTGGCATAAACTGGATGCAACAAGCCAGAAACAGACCAGAATGGAGGAGTCTGAGAAATCAATATGTTGGGGAGGCTGCACCACAATTAAAATGTACCAACATATATATGTGGTAGAATAAGTTGGAAATGATGATGATGATGATATATATATATATATATATATATATATATATATATATATATATATATATATATATATATATATATATATATATATATAGATATATATATATATATATATATAGATATATATATATATATATATATATATATATATATATATATATATATATATATATATATATATATATATATATATATATATATATCTATATATACATATATCTATATATATATATATATATATATATATATATATATATATATATATATATATATATATATATATATATATATATATATATATATATATATATATATATATATACTATATATATATACATATATATATATATATATTTATATATATATATATATATATATATATATATATATATATATATATATATATATATATGTATACATGCATATATATACATATATATATATATATATATATATATATATATATATATATATATATATATATAAATATATATATATATATATATATATTTATATATATTTATATATATATATATATATATATATATATATATATATATATATATATATATGACGATTTTTGGTGAAGCGATTTTAATACTAATGTTCTTCGAACATTAGTTAAAATTAGGAACTTCTCGAACGCTTTGATATAAAAGCAGTGTCAACCAGGAGAGTCAAAAAATTAAGTGCTAAATTATTTTATTTTATTTTATTTTATTTTATTTGTTCACCAAACAAGGTACAAGATTGGATATACAATAACAAATTAAAAATTAAATGGAAAAGTAAAGTCAAGGTACAAGATTAGATATAAAATAACAAATTAAAAAATAAATAGAAAAGTCAAGTCAAGTAAAAAGTAAAAACAAACAAGTTAAATAAGTAACAAACAAATGAAAAAAGTAACAAATAGATTACTAAATAACAATCAATAAATAAAAACATTGAAATATAAGCTATGGCTTAATGGTTAGGGGTGTGGATGGCATGCAAAAGAGAGGATTTGAAGGATGATTTGGAAATCGTAGGGGAATATAAATAACTAAAGCTGTTGAATATTCTGCAGCATCTATTTATTGGCTCATTTGCTGCATATGTCGTCGAATGTGAATATTCTTTTAGGAAACGATTGGACCTGGTGTTCCTCATAGGGATATTTATCGAAATTTTCGTATTCAGGAATTCTACATTATTAGTGCCTCTAATGACGTCGAATGTGAAGCAGGCCTATATCATCATTCTTCTGGAGGCTAGTGTCGATAGGTTTAAATGACCCAGTCGAAACTCATAAAGGGGTAGGCTATTAAAATCATAAGGGTTGTACAGTTCTCTCAAGCCGAAAAGTAAAAATTGTTTTTGTATTGACTCGAGTCTGTCACTGTGGGTTTCAAAAGCGGGATTCCAGCTAATGCAAGCGTATTCGAGAATAGGACGCACAAGTGAAGTGTATAAGGATCTTGTGACCCACAGACTACGGAATTCTTTGGCACGTCTTTTGATGAAACCTAGCTGTTTGTTCGCACGAGAAAGCATTTTATCAAAGTGTAAGGTGAAGCGGAGTTTTTCATCTAAGATAACACCGAGGTCAGCAATGTTATCAACTCGGGTTAGCATATTATTGCCGAGGAAGTATGTATTGTGTGTGACCGTGCATTTCCTGGAAAAACTAATAACTTGGCATTTGTTGATATTGAGAGAGAGCTTGTTTAAATTGCACCACTGATCAAGTGAATCAAGCTTGGATTGGAGAAAGGGGGCATCCGATTTCGATTCAATAGTCTGATAAAGTTTGAGATCGTCTGGATAGAACAATTGAGGTATGCCTGCTAGGACGTCAGATAAGTCGGAAATAAATATATTAAAAAGAAGTGGGCCAAGATGGCTACCTTGGGGTACACCAGAGGTAGCACTAACGTTTTTCGATAAAAATTCTTGAAATTTTACACATTGTGTTCGATCGCGAAGGTAGGAGGTCAGCCAGCTGAGTAAAGACCCGGCAATACCGAATTTCTGAAGCTTTAGAATCAAGGTAGAATGGTCAACTTTGTCAAACGCTTTACTGAAGTCAGTGTAGACTGCGTCAATTTGGTATCCTTTTTCCATTTTGCATAGAACGTCAGAGATTAGAATTGTCAAATTCGTGGTAGTTGAGCGACCTTTTCTAAAGCCATGTTGTTGCTCATTCAAACGGGAATCAACAAGCGGAGAAAATTTATCGTATACCACCTTTTCGAAAAGTTTCGGAATCGAAGACAAAATGGCAATGCCCCTATAATTTCGGTTACAGCGTCGATCACCATTTTTGAATATGGGTGTGACATAAAAAAGCTTCCAACAGAATGGGAAAATTCCCTACGAAAGTGATCTATTAAAGAAAATATGCAAGGGATCTATAAGCTGCTCTACACACTTACGCAAGAAGATCGGAGGAAAAAGATCAGGCCCAGGACCTTTGTTGTAGTCGAGATCCAAAATAGCTTTACGTATTTCATCCCGGGAAATTTCTAAATAGTTCACAAAAGCTGTTGAAGCTGAATCAGCGGAAGAAAGGTGTGAGTTAGATGGGTCTGGTGCATTGAAAATTTCTTGGAAACTATCAGCGAATAGGTCACATATCTCTTTAGGAGAGGAAGACGTTATATTATTAAGAAACATGGACGATGGGTAGCCAGTAGTTTTTCGCTTCAAATTAACAAAATCAAAGATTTTTTTCGGGTCGCGGACTATAATTTCGCCGGTTGTTCTTATGTAAGTGTCATAAACCTCATGAGACTTTGCTAAAAATTGCTTAGCAACTTCATTATATTCTTCCTGAATAGCAGGAAAAACATCGGTATTTTCTTTAATAAGCTTATAAAGTTTGTTCCTACGATTTCGCATATGCCTAAGCCATGGCTCAGACAATTTATCCTTTTTTTTTATCTTTGGAACATATCTTTCAACGGCGTCAAATATTTTATTGTAAAAAGACGAAATGGTTGTCTCGAGATCTTGTGTTGAAAGAGTAGTCGACCAATCAGTAGTATCAAGAACATGTTTAATGCTTTCATAATCAGCATTACGGAAGTCAAATACAATTGAGTTATTGTAAGTTTTTAAGCAGGTGGAATCTGGAGTGGAAAGTTCGACTGACAGTGCTGTATGGTGTAAACTGTTGCAAAAAAGATGCTCTGCGTCACTAGTTGGACTAACCACTACTTCGTCATAAGCATTTGTGAAAACAAGATCTAACCAATTACCATTTTGGTTAGGAGTTTGGGAAACCTGCTGCAAATCATTACCATAAAAGGCACTCGCAAGATTGAAATCGTTGGTGTCTACAAGGTTTACGGGGAGAAGGTAAGAGTCATTTTCATCCGGAACAAAGCAAAGATTCGGACGATTGAAATCACCCAAACACTATTATTTTATCTTTTTCGCTAAGTGATATCGCTAGTGAAGATATTGTGTCACAAAAATTGATGTAGATGGATTCGTCAGATCTAGGGGGGATGTAGACAACAGCGATGTAAATTGAGTTGTTATTAGTGGAGATCCGAACAATTATACATTAGAAGAAAACATTTGGGGTGGTATCTACAAGCTCACTTGAAAGTGTGTTGCTAACAGCAAGTAAGACACCACCTCCTCGCGACTGACCCGTAGAACAATAATCACGGTCGCTTCTGTAAATAGTCCAACTACTATCAAGAATCTCCTCATTCTTATGAGAGGCATTAAGCCAAGTTTCGGTGATGGCGAGTAAATTAAAATGGCACGATTTGGCGTCAAGTTATAATTTACTTAGTTTGCCTCTCATACTACCACAATTGTGGTAAAAAAGTTTGAGGCTTTTCTGAGATCGGTTAGGAAAAATGCCTAAAAGGGTTGCCTGATCTTCGAAGAGATTCAGATGTCATATTACTACCATTAGAAGAATAATTTATATTGCTCGTAGAAGGAGCTAAGTTTACGGCGGCTTGACTGGAAACCTTGGAGGAGTGTTTATTAACAACGTTGGTACACCTGCTTGAGGGAGAAGATGCCGTGTTAACTACTGGGGGTATCAGTGCATTACTATTATTATGAGTAAAAGCATTGGAAAAGTTAGATAAGGAAGAATTATCTGTTGTCATTGAAAATTGGAACTGAGTACGTGATGAGCGAGTTTTATGGGTGGAAGGAAATTGGGTAAAGGTGTGACTAGGGATACAATATTTTCTTACAATTTTTTGTTTTTTCTTAAACCTAGTTTTGTCGGTGATGTTTCTCCAGGGGCTGAATGTCACTCCTTTCCAATTGATGGAGCTGTTGTTTCCACTCAAGCAAGTAAAAAGCCAGGCATATTTTGATGGGATGAAGACCTTACACCGTCTTGAGGATATATGTTTACGCTGGGATAAAAATTTCACTTCGTAGTCGTTTATATGAAAATCAGCTTCCAGAATCTTTCCCAGCCATTCGTCGTCAGCAGAATAAGGAATCCCTTTCACAAAGAATGCACTTTTGTTTACTGAAGTCGTTAATTTGGAGGACGTGCTCTTAGTGTGAAGAATATCGTTGGTTTTTTTTATTTTTTGTAGACGATTCTGCCAATCGTTTTGGGACCAAAAAGTACCGAACTTGTAAATTTGGGTTTCACCGTTGAGGTTTGAAAATTTTTGCTGAGTAGATGGAGTTGTACTCTCAGCTAGATTCCTTATTGGTGATGTTGCTTTGTCCTGCGTCCTCGTATTCAAAGCCGTTGTGTTATTATTTATTTCCAACGTTGTATTAAGGAGCTCCTGATGGAGTGTTATCTCGTTCGCTAATAAATCTTCGTCTGCATCATTTCTTGAGGTTTTGCAATGACGGTCTAAATCCTGCAATTTTCTGCTGATATCAGCTAATTTTAGTTGTTGCTCAGAAAAAGCGTCTGTGAGTCTGTCAGTTTGCATTTTTAACGTTCGTGAAAATTGCTCAAAATTTTCAAGCGTACCTTTGTTGTTTGCTTGGCAAGTATCATTAGCGTTATTCAAACTGGACAAATTCGATGCAATGGAACCCATTTTATCAATTAGAGTATCCATTTTCTTCCCAAGCGTGTCAAAAGACTTTCCGTGGCTAATACTGTTCGATTTAGAAAAGGTAGACGCCAGACCATCGAAATTATTTGATATTTCCGACAGGAATTCTTCATTTGCTCGCGCTTGTGCAAGTTGCTTGGATATGATATTGTCTTTTTCCGAATTAAGTGTCCCAATATAGCTAACTAAGTTGTCGTACATAATTTTTAAGAGTCTTTCAATATTTTGGCAGTCTGTACAGATAAAATGACTCTCGAGATACGGGTGGAACCAATCTCTGGGAGCACCCATGCAGGCACCGTGCAACTTCCTATTGCAGAAAGCTTTGCATATCACGAATTTCATCGTGTTGTCGAAGGCAAAGCAATTTTCGAGGCTGCACTTGAAGCTCATGATTAATTAATGAATTTGTCGATTCGATGCTCAGAAGTATCCAATATGATAAGTGCCCGAAAGTATGCAATTATTTAGACTTGGTATCACAGACAAAAACCAATTGGTTGGTAGGTAAGTGGAATATATTTATATATATATTTATCAAAAATGCGGGTTAAAATGCGGCGCCGTGTGGATTCGATCGTCGTGTGGATTTGATCGTCAGATCGCTAAGCGGTTGCTAATGTAACGCTGCTACCAAAACTGATAAGTTATGGGATTATAATGTCAATTTAACTTTTCAATAGCTCGGCCAGTGAGGTTAAATTAAAAATGTTGTGTGTTTATTATATAGCATATATATTTGATTTGTAATTGTTTCGAATTGTTTCAAATTGAAAGTGCTATTTTATCATTTAAATTGTTTTTACTTGAAATCAAAGCCATTTATTTTTCCCGATATGTTGAAACTTACAAAAAGCTGAAGTACTGACGTGGAATCGAACTCGCGCTCTAGTGGTCCAGAGCTTGCAACAAATTCACTGAGCTATGACCATTTGGATTTTACTGTTGGTAAAATAACATAAAAACCAAATTTAGAAGTAGGATTAGTTGCTAAAACAAATGTTCTGTTAACATTTGTGATATTTACTTCTTTTTTCGCACTTCCCGTTATAGTTGTTTCGATTTAAACACTTTCACTTATGAGGAACATGAAAAAAGGGAAATTTGATGATAGAAATAAACTAAATGACCTTTACTGAATTGTCCAAGGTATATATACAACAGAAAACCGGGTCGACCCCTCAGAGTTTTACTGTTGACGCGATTTAGAGGACGACGCGACGTTACGCGACCTTGTTTTCTAACTGGTTCCTCACAGGGAAAAGAAGAAGGGTAAAAATTGTATTGCCAAGAAAGAAAGAAGGAACCCACGTTAGCACCGCACATAAAATCAACGCGTCGGCACAGAGTAAATACACAGATAAATAAACACTATAATGGATTATGGTTTAAAAATATACGGAAATTTAATTTAATTCCGACGGGCACTACTTCACGCACGTCTGACGTTACAAACTGACAAAAACAAAGTGAAATTATGTCACGTGAAAGACAAAAAAAGTCTAGCGCATCAGAACCGCTAGAAAACTAACTTTATTGCAAATACATTGCATATGAGGATGTAATTTGAAGCATCTGTTTGTGCAATATTTACGAAAATGGCTAATGCTGGTTACCTTGTGTCAGCAGCAAAGCAAAATTTATACCAAATCTGTTTCCCGTTAAGTGGAACCTAACCAGCAAATTTCGTTTCAATTGAATCACTGCGCTGGAAGTTATACATGCAAAAAATTTTTAGGGTTAACACCCTCCAAACTTTTGAAATTTTCAAAGCGTTAAAATTTGTTGTAAATGTTCTTTGCAGGATCATTGCCATTTGCAAATCTTATGACATAATCGCGCAGTAAAGAAATTCCAAAAAAATTACAAAAATAGTCATACCCGGCAGCATTTTCATGTTTTTGGTACGAAATTCCTACGACATTGGGTCACATCAAAGTCTGTTTACTGCATGAACTTCGTTTGGATTTTATGACTAAACCGGAAGACATAGGGAAACAAGCTTTATTTTGCTGAGCAAATTTGCAAGATTTAGGAGACAAAAAACACCATAGCTGGCAGCTCTATTCAAATTTTTCAACCAAAATTTCACCAAATGTTGTTCAAAGTAACATAAGATCCAAATATTGTGTGAATTTTGTTTCAATATGATGGCTGAATCGGATTTCAAAATGGTACCCATGCCACAGGGTTGTACGCATTTCAAAATCATTGTTATCCTCCCGGTCTAGGGGGGCGAGTTCCGGCTCGGCTCGTTTGGGTCCCGGGTGTAACTCGTCGGAGACGGGTCGTGGGCGCCACTCACTCACCCAATATTGAGCCGAGAGCCGCTGAGTGAGGTTCGGCTCACCGGATACTCTGACGCGATCATCCACCCTTCCGCTATGGGGCGATACACATACATATATATATATATATATATATATATATATATATATATATATATATATATATATATATATATATATATATATATATATATATATATATATATATATATATATATATATATATATATATCCAAACCGAACCAGCTATAACCTATCAAAATCCGCCTACCTACCGATCGCCTGCCCAACCAACGTGTCGTACTTGGTTTTCGTGTAAAAAACTTCTTTATATTAACCGCTCTTTAAATCAACCGTCTTAACCGTTGCCTAACCAACGTGTCGTACTTGGTTTTCGCGTAAAAACTTCTTTCAATTAACCGTTCTTTAAATTAACCGTCTTAACCGCTGCCTTACCAACGTGTCGTACTTAGTTTTCGCGTAAAAAAACTTCTTTGAATTAGCCATTCTATAAATTAGCCACTCTTTAAATTAACCGTCTTAACCGCTGTCTCGTCGACCACCACTCAAATTTTTCTGTTCTTCCTAAGAAATACACCACTTGCTACACTTGCATTGTTTTGTTTTCTTATTATTCGCAGACAACACTAGAGATTCTAGACCATCCGAACATTGATGGTTTAAATAACTATTCGGTTATACGACCCATGTCGTATAAAAAATTTCCATATCGTAAATTGATAACATAAGAGAAAAATTCTTAGCTTAGACTAACCTTAGCCAAAAAGTTCTGCGATTCCGCGTCTTTTGACTCCAAACTCGGCTGGTAATGTTTTGCCTCACGTCGGTACTCTGGTCAATTTGCCTGCATTCGTTAATTCGACTCCTCTTTGAAAATGATGATTTTCGCACGCGCCTTTTGCCATCCGTCGTTACTTCGATTCGACTGCCCTGATCAAATTGAATGCTCTGGTTACTTCGACTGCACGTTGAAAAAGAACCAAATTTCCGCAAACGCCTTTATCCATTCGTTATTACTTCGACTGATCAATTTGAATGCTCTGATCACTTCGACTGCACGTTGAAAAAGAAGCAAATTTCCACAATCGCTTTTATCCATTCGTTATTACCTGATCAAAATGAATGCTCTGATCACTTCGACTGCGCGTTGAAAAAGAACCAACATCCCGAGCTGCATTTTCCATTATCCCAACATCCCGAGCTGCATATTCCATTCCACCCACGAATAGCGGTTCTCCGACGCGTACCGCTACATAAGATGTACGCTCTCGCCGCTCGTGCCGAATATTGGACATATTCGACCTATTCGACGTATTCAACATATTCGAATCAACCGTGAATGTCTGCTGCTTCATCTCACTCCATGGAACACAGCTGATCTTGGGATTGTGCAGGTGATTGTGATCTAGTTCGCAGTGACAGTTCTCGGGATGTTTATGTTTTGAATTGAATTTGCCCCCAATTGATTCGTTGGTTTGTAGTGAAACACACAGTGGTTTGGTGTGTTTCGCGTATATGCGTCCGTTTCGCGGGTGTTAATATACCGTGGTTCGTCACGTTGCGGCCTTGGAATCCCGTGGCAGCGGGTTGCAGCTGCGTGCTGGCTGGTGAAACAGCGACAGAGGAAAACGACTTGGCGGCTGCCGATCGGTGGTGCATTCCTTCAGATAAGTTTTCCTTTCAGTGTCGTGTTTCCGGACCGATTCTTTGTGGTGTTTCTGGTGTATTTCAGGTCGACGTGGGGAGATCCGCCGTGAGTCACTGGCGAGCGCCTCGTTGATCGGTGGTTGGCGAGTCGTTGGAAGTTGCGGCTCCGTGGCAGGTTGCAGGTAACTATGCATGAGTAGATGACTGAGGAACATGATAAAAAAATATATTTCTCTTTCAGGCTGCGGCTCAACAGTAAAACAGCCAGCTCCGATATTACCAGCGAGTGGACGCGCAGGCCCTGCTTCAGCCACTCCGTCGACAGTGCGTCGCTTAGATTTAGTTAGTTTAAGTCTTAGTTTAATCTTATCTCTAAGGCATGTATATATGCTATGTAGCATTGCTTTAGCTTAGTACTAAATCTTCGACATCCGACTTGTATACGACACAGGTCGGATGCGACGTAAAAAACAACCCTACGAGTGGCTACATTTTACGCTAAACCTAATTAGATTCTAGTAATTCAGTGTCTTAAGCTAATCCTTTACTGATACGAGTAATTAATATTAGTAATCCAAGTGATCTTGTGATCTTAACTAACACCTTATGAATACATGTAGCGAATATTATGAATCCAAATAGTTCTGTGCCCTAAACTATCACCTTATAAATACAAGCAGTTTATATTATTAATCCATCCTATCATCTGATTAGTCTGCCTAATTTTCCTACCTAACTCCTAGTGCCTTACTAATCTATCCCGAACTCCAGCAATTTCCCTATCCCTGCTATAATTTTATTAATCCAACTAAGTCCAGGAAAATTTTCGAAACTAATTCCAAATTTCATGGTGTCCTTTTAGGTGAAACGCCACGGCTACAAGAACGAAGAAATGTGCGATTGAGCAATCGGCTACCAAGCCGTTTGAATTAAGGCCAACGTCTGCGTACCAGAATCGCCAGTGCCAGCGACGCGACTCACCTAACTCATCGCCAAGATGATTTAGATTCTAAGTTTTTTTATAGCTTAAGGTATGATGTAAGCGACTTTTTTGTGTCTTGTCTTTAAAGGAAATTGTTAGCATTACGATTACTATGTTAGATTTAGATTCTAAGTCTTGGATACCGGTCTGCCTGCCGATGCCGCGTCGCGCTTGTTACTTTCCCACCGTGTCATTAGTGGACATACCGCTTCAGATCTTTCGCGTGCCATCTTCGTCTTTGTAGGTTCTTAACGCGCAATGCTATCTTGGCCAAACTTCGATCCCACTCTCGGTGATTATCAGCTACATAAGAACGCAATATCCTTTTTATATCCTGGATTCTTCTCTCGGCCGGATTGGCCTGAGGATGGTATAACGCCGTATTTTTGATTTCGGTTCCGTATGTCTCAGCTAATCGTTGGAGTAACGTCCCCCGGAATTGGACCCCATTATCGCAAACAAGCCACTTCGATGCTCCGAACATTAAGAACACTTGCTCTTCTAGCACACGACACACCGCTACTGCCGTCGCCTGCCGCAAAGGGAAGAGCAGGGTGAACTTGGTAACGTAATCCAAGACGGTTAGAATCGTGGTATGCCCCTGGCTGGACCGAGGGAATGGCCCTAACAAGTCCACGCACACCATCTTCCAAGGGTGCCGAGGTTCTCCTCTTCGAGAAACCATGAATCCCGCGGGAGCTTTCCTTTCGACCTTGTTCGCCTGGCAGACCTTGCATTTTCGCACATAGCTGACTACGTCGGCGGACATCTTGGGCCAATAAAACCTTGTCGCCACTCGACTCAGTGTGCGACTGGCCCCCATATGACCTGCCGTTGGGTCATCATGACACCGGTGGAGTATGGCCTTCCTTTCGCTCTTAGGAACGACTCGTTTCCACGCCTCAGACCCCTCGAGTTCTGGATACCTCCCCGGCACATGTTTCCTCAACGAGTCCTCAGCCATACGCCAGCCCGCGAAGCGTTCTGGGGCGTTTAGCACCCTTTGCTTCATCGTCTCGACCCATGTATCCCTCACAGTCTCCAGCGTCGCCACTTCTCCTTGGGGTAACATCCGTGATAGCGCATCTGGTACTAGGTGCTCCCTACCTTTCAGATGTACAATATCAAAAGGAAACTGCTGTAAGCGTATTGCCCACCTTGCCAACCGTCCTGTCGGGTCTTTCAGGTTATTCAACCACACGAGTGAGTAGTGGTCCATGACTACCGTAAACTTGGCCCCTTCCACATAAGGCCTCAGTTTTTCCACTGCCCACAAGACCGCCAGGCACTCCTTCTCGGTGGTTGAATATTTCCGCTCAGACCTCGTCAGCGACCGGCTAAGGTAGTAGATTACCTTTTCACCGTCTGCCTGGTGTTGGGGCAATACGGCTCCGAGACCCAGATCTGATGCGTCCGTTTGGATTGAGAAGGGGAGGGTATAGTCCAGACAGGTGAGGATGGGTGCGGTCGATAATTTGATTTTCGCCTAGATGAAGGCGGTTTCACAGTCTTGGGTCCACTCGAACTTCTGGTTTTTCTTTAGCAAATTCGTTAGTGGTGCCGTCATCGTGGCAAAGTCGGGTATAAACCTCCGATACCATGACACCATACCCAGGAACTGCCTTACCCCCTTCACATTCGTAGGCGAAGGGATCTGCGACACGCTCTTGACCTTGTCTGGGTCCACATTCAGCCCCTTCTGATCGACCACATAGCCCAAGTATTTGAGCTGGGAACGGCAGAACTCACACTTGTCACGGGATACTTTCAATCCAGCCTGTCTTAGACGCCTGAACACTTCCCTCAGAATTTCCATGTGTTTAGCAAAGTCTTGGGTCACGATGATAATATCGTCGAGATAGGTGAACACATAAGGTTCCAAATCGGGTCCGAGAACCTGATCGATAAGACGTTGCCAAGTCGCCGGCGCGTTCTGTTGCCCAAAAGGCATCTTTTTAAACTAGAATAACCCTCGGTGTGGCACGGTGAACGCGGTAAACTTCTTGGACTGCTCCGCCATGGGCACCTGCCAATAGGCCGACTTCACATCCAGCGACGATAAGTACTTTGCGTCACGTAGCTTATCTAGAGTAGCCAACACGTAGGATAGCGGGGACGCATCATGTTCCGTGACTCGATTCAACTTGCAATAGTCTACGCAGAATCGATACGTTCCGTCTTTCTTCTTCACAAGGATGCTAGGTGAGGCCCAGGGACTCGACGATGGTTCCACTATCCCATCTTTTATCATCTCGTTCAATTCGGCATCAATGTGTTTCTGTACGGCTGGAGACACCGGATAGTATCGTTGCTTGATTGGAGGCAAGTTGGTCTTGATTACATGTTCTACTCTCCCGGTGCAACCGATGCCATCCCCCATGGACCGAAACTCCCCTTCCAGCAGGTGACTGAGTGCTGCTTCTTCTATTCCTGTCAATTGACTCCTCGACATCAACTGTTCTGCGGCCTCTCCCTTCAGGGCACTCAAAAAGCTTCAACTCTCCTCACTTATTGCTAGGACTAACCCGAATCGCCTGACAAAATCTACACCGATGATGAGGCTCTGCGGGATAGCCGGTACGACCAGAGCTCTTAGCCACTCTTCTTTATTCTCCAATATTAGTGGAACTACTACTGTCCCTGCGATCGCACACCCCTGGCTGTTAGCCAGGCGAATAATCTTCTGGTCGGAATCCATGAGTTCTACACCCAACTCCTCTAGGGCCTTCCAACCTTCTCCACCTAATACAGTGTGTGACGCACCCGAATCCACCAGGCCAAGGAACTTCTGACCGTGGATATCCACCTCCAGATGTGGTCGACTGTCCCCTTGCCTTTTTGCCAGCATGTACTCTACTCGTGCCTCTTCCGCGGCTCCACCTCTATCCTCCTTAGTGTCCAGACGGCCGCTTACTGGACACAGCGCCCATTTCCCGATGTTTGCGTTGGGAGTCCCTTCCTCTCCAAGCTTTCCTGAGAAGGACCAGCTGAACGTCGTTCACTCTGCGGATTCCGTGCGTTCCGTGGTCTATTTGAAGAGCCTTGACAATTTGGGCAAGTCGCCCTCCGGGTAGTGTTGAGTAGGACAAGGTTTCAAAGAGAGTTTGTAAGAGTAGCCTCCTTTTTGTACTGAACCAGTACAATGTCCCACTTCAAATGAGGCGAGGCGTTTTTTATGAACGCGGTAAAAAAGAGGCGATTGTACAAAAGAGGCGATGCAGTACAAAAGAGGCGATGTATTACAAAAGACGCGATATAGTACAAACGAGGCGATAGAGCATTCCTGTTCAGCATTCAAAATGTATGACGTATTGTGTATTAACAATGTGATAGAGAGGAGACGAAGCGAATGAATATTACATTTTCATATATTGCAATAGTTTAATTTTAGTTTTATGCTTACATATATATATACATATGCTTGGTTATTCAGGTATTACAGGCACATATTATTAGTAATGGAACTTACACATATTGACTTGGATGATATTTTTAGAAATAGAATTTATAGTTATTGACATAGTAGACAATGCTTAATAGGTAGATAATAGATGATTAAAAGATAGATAATTATAAGTTGCAACTCAAGAATAAAATTTGAGTAACTTTGTTGCCGCTCAGTCTATTCCTTCTTTCTACAAGCACTTGTCCCGCTTTCGAAAAAACGCGCTCAGAGGGAACAGAAGTGACAATTATGCACAGCCTTTTCCTAAAAAGCTGGTACAAGCGAGGATATGCCTCTTTCTTTGAAAACCACCATTTTGAAGGGTCTTGGCTTCTAAGCAATAGTGATTCTTCGAGATACTTATCCACCTCGATAATACCACCAGCTGTTGGGTTAGTTTTTTTTAGGACATTATTAACCTCCCGATCGAAATTGTCCCATATACCACATTTACGTTTAGGTGGAGGTGATGATGTTGTCGGTGCATCATTTTCCTCAGCAATGGACTGAACTTTCACCCTTCCTGCCATGTCTTTGAGGTTTATGCATGCTCTCCTGAAAGCATGCTCGTTTGTGAACCCGTATTTTTTAAAGCGAGGGTCGAGAATAGTACTCTCAGCGAATATATTATTTGCTTCTATACCGGCAAATCTAGTTGAAATATCATCTAATAGTGTTTGTGCCAAGCGCTGCACAGAAGAAGGGTATGCCTGAGACGAGAGAAATTGTAGGCATTTCTTTTTTAACGCGTTAACAATTAGTATGATCTGTAAAATACAATATGTAGAAATATAAAATTGTTCAAAGTGTAGATAATGTTACAAAAATACCTCTGAAATTGTAACCTTCTTTTCTGAGCTCATCTCTTCAGTCGCATCTTTAAAATAAGATAGTATTTCTATGGACGAATTTAAAATTTCGATGTCCTCCGTATTGATATTTTCCACTTCTGGATAATCAATAGCTATCGTCGACATCAAACTATTTTTTGTTCTTACTACTCTTTCAAGCATTTCACAAGTGGAATTTCAACGTGTGGAAACATCTTGCTTTAACTTCAACTCCGCTTCTCCTAAATTTTTCTGCATATTCCGTAGCCTTTCAGATGCAAGCGGGCTTCTCCTGAAGAGCTCTACAACATGTTTAATTTTCACCGTTGTTTCTTTGATTTCTTTCAGAGCCGCTTGAACGATCAAATTAAGTGTGTGTGCAAAGCAGGGTATTTGCTTCCAATTGTTTATTTTTATGGCGGCTTTTATGTTGCTGGCATTATCAGTTGTTGCCGCTACAATTTTATGGAAGATGGCCCAATTTTCCGCTATTTTTTTGAGCTCCTGCGTAAGGTTTTCTGCTGTATGTCTATCCGAAAACTGAATGCATTCCAGCATAAACGTTTTTAATTCTCCCTGTTTATTAAAAAAATGAGCAGTTACGGCCAAATAGTTGTCATTGGGCTTGGATGTCCACCCATCAGTTGTGATTGACACAAAGTCTGCTTCACTTAGCTCTACCTTGACCTTCTCTTTTGTTTGGTTATAAAGGTTTGTCATCAAAGCATTAGACAATGTTTTACGACTAGGAAAGTGGTAGGCAGGGTTTAATTGTGTAATTAAATCCTTAAATTCAGGTGCTTCGATTAGATGGAACGACAAGTAATTCTTGGTAAATAATTTAACTACCGTTTGGTTTAGCTGATCAGTTTTTTTTTGCAGATATTGGTTTCGAAAAATATTGTGTTAGCTGCATGCTACCGGCTGAAGTTAATGGTTTACAAAAATTTGATGGTGCGGATCTATTATCATTAGTGGTTTCGGAAGAAGGCAGAGTCGAAGCAGTCAGTGTTTCGGGAATAGAGGTAGCTGATGTAGGTGTGGATAAATTGTTGGAGGCAGTGTTTATTGCGGACATTGCTGTTGTTCCACTGGGAACATGTATTGCAGCAAACACAAGCGGCTGTTTGCTCTTTGTATGGCAAACAAGATTGTAAGCACCACCTCCTTTATAGGACATCTCTTTTTGGCAGAAGTTACATTTAGCTTTCTCATTTTGCATATCAGTAAAAAATTGCCATGCTTTTGAGGTTTTCCTTTCATCAGCCATACTATTAAAAACTCTAGCGCACCTGAACCGCTAGAAACACTAATGTTCGAAGAACAGTAGAAGAATCGTGCAGGTTTTGAGTGCATATTCCACCACATGAGCTGCTTATTACGGCCAAACTGTTTCAAACGCCACGTTTTACTTTGGTCTCACGAATGCATTATAGCTCATATAGTAGAAGGTTTCAGATATTACCACTGGCATGAATTTCAACGTTTATGAGAGCAAACCACGGGTTAATTATATTCGTTATCATTTGCTTATTTCACAAAATTTTGAAAGCAGCATCTCATATAACATCAATGAAGAAAATGCTCAGTGCCTGCAGCACTGTAACTGAAGTTGGTGTTTGGGGCTGCGATCCGGAAAAATTTGCAGAGCTTTGGGAATTGAAACATCGGTTATTTATTTTCATTGTAAATGTTTCCGGTATGAATACTAACTGTAAGCATTTATTGATACAAAAGTAGCACAACCGACTCGTGCTGGCCACCTTCTGCCAGTATCAAAGCCAAGAATATATCACATCTGCTTCACGTTGTTTTATTACATTCGAAGTTATAGGAGTATAAAGAAATTTAGGATTACCTGCAGCGAGTTTTTTCAAATAATCGAAAATTTAATATTTGCTGCTTATTGTCACTAAAATATCATTACCATTTGAAAATTCTACGATAAAACCGCTTAATAAAGATATTGCAAACAAACACAAAACCAACAATAGCTGGCAACCCTATCGTGGCTTTTAAACCAAATTTGGTCTGAATAATGTTTATAATAGGTTCCATTAATTGTATGAAATTCGTATTGATTTCATGAATGCACTGGAAGTTTGAGTGCAAAAAGTTTTATTTTCCTGAGCGATTTTTCAAAACCAAAGGCACAAAAATTACCAAAGCTGGCAGCACCAATCAAATTTTTCAACCAAATTTCCACCAAACAGAGATTAGAGTTAGGTTTAGCTACTGTGTCAATTTCATGAAAATCTGGAAACTTATTCACATTTCATAGGGCAAAAAGCCGTTTTTACTAATGTTCGAAGAACATTAGTATTAAAATCGATTCGGCCAAAAATTCATATTTCCATATATATATATATATATATATATCATCAAAAAATTTCAGTGAGGTAATCTCGGGAACGCGCCATCCGATTGAGCTGAAACTTTCAGGATACATTGGTGTATATGCAGAATAGGTCCAGGTCTCTTTAAATGTCAGTTATTGTTAACTTTTTGGCGCCGGCGGCCATTTAAGTGATATTTTTAATATACCTATTATTTCGTGCACAAATAATGTTCGCAAAAATAAAGTTAACGAAATAAATTTCGATCGTGTTTTACATATGAATCGGATAATGCTTTGGAATTTTTTAACCCTATGTGTGCGCTGGGTGCCTAAAAAGAGGACGGGAAAATTTGAAAATTTTTAAATTGCGATAACTTTTGACAGAGCTATTCAATCATTACGAAACTTTCAAAACATATTGATATTAGTTAGCTGTAGATTTTTGTTGCTTTTAATGAGCGTGATGGCAACCCTGTAGCTAGGGCAGGCACTGAAAGTGAAAACCTCCAAATCATCGTCTCTCTTGAAAAACTGCCGTTTCTTCAAAAAAAAGCCACTCATATGTAAATCTGGTGCTTTGTTTACATAAACAAAAAAAAAAAAAAAATGGTATAACGGGCACGCCTGGTAACCCTTGCCCAATTTACCTATATTTTAAGCATCAAAAACTTCTGTTCATGGAAACTCACGATCCGATGAGCAGAATTAATTGAAGGTCTGATAGAAGTGATTTTGAAATGCGGGCGATTCTGTGCCAGTGGTGCCATCTTGAAAAACCACTAAAAAAGATAACTTAATTAAAATATTATTGTTATTATTGTTATGAATAAAAATATTATTAAAATATTATTTGTTTTTAGCCCTATAAATTCTGATTGAATCGTTCGATTTTGACGAAACTCACACAACTGCTGAACCTTACCTTAGACCACGTTTGGTAGAAATTTGGTATAAAAATTCTGTTGGAGTTGCCAGCTATGATAATTTTGGTGTCTTCATTTTGAGAAAAAAAATTTGGAAGTGAAAACATTCAAACCATCGAATATTCAAAAAAATGTCCGTTTCTTACAATAAAACCAATCTGTATATAAATTTTATGTTTTATCTACACGTTCAAAATAAAACTTTGGAAATTTCATGTCGGACAAGAACGGTAACCCTCTCCCAGTTAACCTATATTTTTAGCATCAAAAACTTCTGTTCACGGAAACTCACGAACCAATAATCAGATACAGCTAAAATTAACAGAAAGCATTGGACTTAAGTAAGACCAGATTTGATAGAAGCGATTTTGAATTGTGGGCAAGTCTGTGCCAGTGGTGCCATCTTGAAAAATTACAAAGAAAAAAAACTGCATTTTGCCCTATGAAATGTGAACAAATTACCAGATTTTCATGAAATTGGCACAGTAGCTAAACCTAACTCTAATCTCTGTTTGGTGGAAATTTGGTTGAAAAATTTGATTGGTGCTACCACGTATGGTAATTTTTGTGTCTTTGGTTTTGAAAATTCGCTCAGGAAAATAAAACTTTTTGCACTATAACTTCCAGTTCGGTCATGAAATCAATACGAATTTCATACAATTAATGAAGCTTGTCATAAACATTATTCAGGCCAAATTTGGTTGAAAAGCCACGATAGGGTTGCCAGCTATTGTTGATTTTGTGTTTAATTGCAATATCTTTATTAAGCGGTTTTATCGTAGAATTTTCAAATGGTAATGATATTGTAGTGACAATAAACAGCAAATTTTAAGCTTTCGATTATTTGAAAAAACTCGCTGCAGGTAACCCTAAATTTCTTTATACTCCTTTAACTTCGAATGTTATATAACAACGTGAAGCAGATGTGATATATTCTTGGCTTTGATACTGGTACAAGGTTGCCAGCACGAGTCGGTTGTGCTACTTTTGTATCAATAAACGCTTACAGTTAGTATTCATACAGGAAACATTTACAATTAAAATAAATAATCAATGTTGCAATTCGCAAAGTTCTGCAAATTTTTCGGATCGCAGCCCCAAACACCAACTTCAGTTACAGTGCTGCAGGCACTGAGCATTTTCTTCATTGATGTTATATGAGATGCTGCTTTCAAAATTATGTGAAATAAGCAACTGATAACGAATATAATTAACTCGTGTTTTGCTCTCATAAACGTTGAAATTCATGCCAGTGGTAATATCTGAAACCTTCCACCATATGATTTATAATGCATTCTTGAGACCAAAGTAAAACGTGGCATTTGAAACAGTTTGGTCGTAATAAGCAGCACATGTGGTGGAATATGCACTCAAAACCTACTCGATTCTTCTACTGTTCTTCGAACATTAGTGTTTCTAGCGGTTCACGTGCGCTAGAGTTTTTTTCTTTGTAATTTTTCAGGATGGCACCACTGGCACAGAGTCCCACAATTCAAAATCGCTTCTATCAAATCTGGTCCTACTTAAGTCCAATGCATTCTGTAAATTTCAGTTGTATCTGATTATTGGCTCGTGAGTTCCCGTGAACAGAAGTGTTTGATGCTAAAAATATAGGTTAACTGGGAAAGGGTTACCGTTCTTGTCCGACATGAAATATCCAAAAGTTTTACTTTGAACGTGTAGATAAAGCATAAGATTTGTATACAGATTGGTTTTATTGTAACAAACGGACATTTTTTAGGATATTCGATGGTTGAATGTTTTCACTTCCAAATTTTAATTTTTTCAAATTTAAGACACTAAAATTATCACAGCTGGCAGCTCCAACCGTATTTTTCCACCAAATTTCTACCAAACGTGGCTTGAGATAAGGTTCAGCTACTGTGTGAATTTTGTTAAAATCGAACGATTCAATCAGAATTTATAGGGCTAAAAGCAGTTATCCTTTTTAGTGATTTTTCAAGATGGCACCACTGGCACAGAATCGCCCGCATTTCAAAATCACTTCTATCAGATCTGGTCCTATATAAGACCAATACATTCTGTAAATTTCAATTTATTCTGCTAATCGGATCGTGAGTTTCCGTGAACAGAAGTTTTTGATGCTAAAAATATAGGTAAATTGGGCAAGGGTTACCAGGCGTGCCCGTTATACTATATCAAATTTTATTTTTTGTCTATGTAAACAAAGCACAAGATTTACATATGAGTGGCTTGTTTTTGAAGAAGCGGCAGTTTTTCAAGAGAGACGATTATTTGGATGTTTTCACTTTCAGTGCCTGCCCTAGCTACAGGGTTACCAGCACGCTCATTAAAAGCTACACAAATCTACAACTAAATTATGCAAATACGTCATGAAAAATTCGTAATGATTGAATAGCTCTGCCAAAAGTTATCGAAATTTAAAAATTTTCAAATTTTCCCGTCCTCTTTTTAGGCACCCAGCGCACACATGGGGTTAAAAAATTCCAAAGCATTATCCGATTCATATGTAAAACACGTTCGAAATTTATTTCGTTAACTTTATTTTTGCGAAAATTATTTGTGCACGAAATAATAGGTATATTAAAAATATCACTTAAATGGCCGCCGGCGCCAAAAGGTTAACAATAACTGACATTTAAAGAGACCTGGACCTATTCTGCACATACACCAATGTATCCTGAAAGTTTCAGCTCAATCGGATGGCGCGTTCCCGAGATTATCTCACTGAAATTTTTTGATGATATATATATATATATATATATATATATATATATATATATATATATATATATATATATATATATATATATATATATATATATATATATATATATATATATATATATATATATATATATATATATATATATATATATA
Source organism: Nemotelus pantherinus (assembly GCA_963978885.1). Classification (NCBI taxonomy): domain Eukaryota; kingdom Metazoa; phylum Arthropoda; class Insecta; order Diptera; family Stratiomyidae; genus Nemotelus; species Nemotelus pantherinus. The sequence continues at coordinate 122,122,458 of OZ022263.1, forward strand.
TATATATGGAAATATGAATTTTTGGCCGAATCGATTTTAATACTAATGTTCTTCGAACATTAGTAAAAATAAATATAAGAGCCATCACAAAAAATAAATCATGCAAGCATATGCACGTCTTGGGGCCACCTAGTGTGAGGCAATTATTTTCAATCTATGCACAAACAAGTGTTCCACTTATAAGTATCGAGAACTTAAATAGTTTTCGATGATAGAGAGATATTTGACTCACCCAGACCGACAAGGATGAAAATATGACGCACATGCGTTATCAATGATTGTTTTAATGTGATCCAACTTTTTCTAGCTATCAGAAAATATTTTTAACTATAATCCAATTTTTTCTTTCGTCAAAAGATCGGTCAACAAATCAAAATAGATCTAGCTTCTGAAGTAAAAACTAGTCTTTAAATAATAAAAATAAGAATAAATAAATTGGCTAACTTTAGTTATATAATGTTGAGTAACTCTTCCAGAAACTTATGTATTGAGTACTAAAGTCTGACTATTTTACATCGTCAATATCTTCACCTCATACACAAATATGACTGCGCTTTTGTTTAAAGACATCAACACTAACATGGAACATATAAGCTAAACTAGCTAAAACAAATTGGTCATCCCACTTTCATTCCGTATATAATTAAGTAAGTATATTTTTCACATGATAAGCAATACATCCAACGACTGGCATGGCGTCATATTAACTTAAGAACAAAATAAGACTTACTTGAACTGCTGGTAATTTACACAAATGAAGTTAAAAGCACAAAACCCACTGCAATCGAGTCAATGTAAAAAAACAATTCACTGTAGTCCACTTTAAATATTTATGGCACAAACAATGTCAGTATCTACAAAAAAATGCGTCTAATAAGTCTCCTTACTGTGATAGAGCGTTGTCCGTTACAAACAAGACATTCATAATTTGAAATGCCCATCCTGTGAGCAGCGCTGCTAGAATTTTGCAGATATTTCCCTATATTTTTGTACAGTAGTTGTATTTAGCTACCATGTTGGTACAATATTTTTATAAAGCCATACAAGTGGTAAAATATTAAATGAAATTTTCTTCAATAGATTCATTCACTTTTCATTTTTCACCACTGAAGGTGCTTATAGTCTAACTTCATAATAGACAGCAATTCCCCGATGCATTTTTATACATTGACACAACATAATGATGAGCAATGAAATTACCTATCATTTGGGTTTAAGTCAAAGTTATTTTAACAATTATCTATTACTTCATGAAAAACGCCTCGGGTTGAACTCTAGCATTAAGCATTCGGCTCGCGACGACTGTATTTGAGTTAAAAAGTCTCAACTCGTCTCTACTCAGTAGTACAAACTGATTAAACGTATCACACCTCGTATTTTGTACGGGACATTGTACTAGCTTGCACCCGGATCGTACAATGTAATGCTTCTCTCTGACATGTCATGTTGGTCGTCACTATCGGCTCTTTGTCTCTCATCTTACAAATCGCAAAGTGAAGAGTAGCATGACAAAATTTTGAAGTGGTACATTTCGTCGTCACTATCGGCTCTTTGTCTCGCATCTTACAAATCGCAAAGTGATGAGTAGCATGACAAAATTTTGAAGTGGTACATTTCGTCGTCAGTATCGGCTCTTTGTCTCTCATCTTACAAATCGCAAAGTGAAGAGTAGCATGACAAAAATTTTGAAGTGGTACATTTCATGAATTTGTCGCGTCATGACAATTTTCGTTCTTGTACGGGACAAATGTACTGGCTCTTACAAGTCCTACTCAACACTACCTCCGGGCTCCCATTCGCCCACATCCGTAACATCGTTGTGGCTCTCTGCAGTCTCGAGACATATGCCCACTTCCCCTACAATTCCAACATTGAAGGACATTTCTCTGTAGCACTGCTATGTTCTCGCTCTCGGTTCCACCAACGTAGGCCAAGTCTGGTTCTAAAAGTCGGTTCGACTTCCTGATGGGTGGTGGAAGATAAGCTTCCACGGAGATTCGCGTCGCCTCTAAGGAGCGTCCCACTCGGATTAGATTGGCGATCGTCTGCACTGAAGTAAGGGCCAATTGTGTTTGATAGAATGGCGACAGGTTGTTGCGAAGAATCTTTAGTTTCTCTTCTTCGGTGCAAAGGGTGGCTCGACGCCGAAACAAACCCTCAATAGCCGACACGTACACCCCGATGGATTCCTCCGGACCTTGCGTTCGTCTACCAATCTCCGTGAGCAGTCGGTCATCATAATCCGGTGGTAAGAATTCCGCACGCATCTCGGCTACCAGTTCCTGCCATGAGTGCACTCGTGTCCGGTTCGCTCGGTACCATACCAGCGCCTTCCCTTCGAACATTTTGACCGCGGATTCAAACAACTGCTTCGTAGTTACTCCCCTGGCCTCTCTCAGCTCCTCCACTCGTTCGAGAAAGAAACTCAAGGACCCCGAATCTCCAGTGAAGCGCAAACCCCATTTGGAAACCTCCTGACCCTTGTACACAGGTATAGAGGACCGAGGCGTTGAGAAGATGGGATTCCCTAAGTCCTCCGCCACTTGGACTTGTTCCCTGTTTCTGGCCGCTACTGGTTCCAGACCGTCACCTATTCCTTGAAACTCTCGCTCGCCCGCACTGCCATCGTCCTGTTCCGCGTCTGTCCCTACGTCTTCGCCCTCTCCCTCGGCTTTACCTAGGAGCTCTCCCATAGCCATTATCAGTTGTACCCTCAGCTTGCCGGCCTCCACGCACATACTCTCCCCTTCGAGCTGGGTATTCTTCAAACGGCGCATACCGAACTCGATTTTCGCCTTGATCTTAAGAAACTCGGACGTCTGTGGTGTCCCTGAGAACGCTGCGATCAACGCGAGAATCTCGGCCAGTTCGTGCTTTACGATACTGATGTCCTCTTCCAGAGAGTACGGATATTCTCTCACAGAAACCAAGGAGGTTTCCATGGACGCCTCCACCCTCAATGCTACTCGAGGAGTCTTCCGCATGGCTTCAACTGTTCCAGACGGCTGACCCCTGATTTCTAGCTCGTCAGCTCGTCCTTGTTAAATCGGTCGATAGGTATCTTCATTTTTGACGCTATCCTGGCTGTAGATCCCGGTCAGTCCTAAAAGGGATACCCTAAGGCTAACTATCAACTAAGAAGGAAAACAAACTAAGTATATGTGATTAAATTTTTACTAATGTTCGAAGAAGAACATTAGTATTAAAATCACTTTGACCAAAAATTCATATTTCTATATATATATATATATATATATATATATATATATATATATATATATATATATATATATATATATATATATATATATATATATATATATATATATATATATATATATATATATATATATATATATATATATATATGTATATATATGATATATATATATATATATATATATATATATATATATATATATATATATCATCAAAAAATTTCAGTGAAAAAATCTCAGGAACGCGCCATCCGATTGAGCTGAAATTTTTAGGACACATTGGTGTATATGCAGAATAGTGCCAGGTCTCACAAAAACTTAATAATCTTTAACCCTTTGGCGCCGGCGGTCATTTTAGTGATTTTTTTAATATACCTATTATTCCGTACACAAATAATTTTTGCAAAAATAAAGTTGACGACATAAATTTCGAACAAGTTTTACATGTGAATCGGATAATGTTTTGGAATTTTTTAACCCCATGTGTGCGCTGGGTGCCTAAAAAGAGAATGGGAAAGTTTTTAAATTTTTAAATTGCGATAGCTTTTGACAGAGCTATTCCATGATTACGAAATTTTCAGGACATGTTTGTTTTTGGACATGTTTGTTTTTGTTTGTTTCAGGACATTGGCAACCCTGTAGCCAGGGCAGGCACTGAAAGTGAAAACCTCCAAATCATCGTCTCTCTTGAAAAAACGTCGTTTCTTAAAAAAAAGCCACTCATATGTAAATTTTGTGCTTTGTTTACATAGACCAAAAAAAAAATTTGATATGGTATAACGGGCACGCCTGGTAACCCTTGCCCAAGTTACCTATATTTTTAGCATCAAAAACTTCTGTTCACGGAAACTCACGATCCATTGAGCAGAATTTATTGAAATTTGCAGAATGTATTGGTCCTGTATAGGACCAGGTCTGATAGAAGTGATTTTGGAATGCGGGTGATTCTGTGCCAGTGGTGCCATCTTGAAAAATCACTGAAAAGGATAACTGTTTTTAGATATAAATATATAAATTCTGATCGAATCGTTCGATTTTGACGAAATTCACACCGTAGCTGCATCTTACTTTAAACCACGTTTGATAGAAATTTGGTGGAAAAATTCGGTTGGAGCTGCCAGCTATGATAATTTTGGTGTCTTAAATTTGAAAAAATCAAAATTTGGAAGTGAAAACATTCAACCATCGAATATCCTAAAAAATGTCCGTTTCTTCAATAAAACCAATCTGTATACAAACCTTATGCTTAATCTACACAGTCAAAGTAAAACTTTGGAAATTTCATGTCGGACAAGAACGGTAACCCTTTCTCAGTTAACCTATATTTTTAGCTTCAAAAACTTCTGTTCACGGGAACTCATGAATCAATAATCAGATAGAATTGAAATTTACAGATTGCATTGGACTTAAGTAGGGCCAGGTCTGGTAGAAGCGATTTTGAATTGTAGGCAACTCTGTTCCAGTGGTGCCATCTTGAAAAATTACAAAGAAAAAAAATTGCTTTTTGCCCTATGAAATGTGAATAAGTTACCAGATTTCCATGAAATTGACACAGTAGCTGAACCTTAATTTAAACTCTGTTTGATAGAAATTTGGTTGAAAAATTCGATTGGTGCTGCCAGCTATGGTAATTTTTGTGTCTTTTTGTGAAAATTCGCTCAGGAAAATAAAACTTTTTGCCCTATAACTTCCAGTGCAGTCATGAAATCAATACGAATTTCATACAATTACTGGAACCTATTATAAACATTATTCAAGCCAAATTTGGTTGAAAAGCCATGATAGGGTTGCCAGCTATTGTTGGTTTTGTGTTTGCTTGCAATATCTTTATTAAGCGGTTTTATCGTAGAATTTTCAAATGGTAATTATATTGTAGTGACAATAAACAGCACATATTAAGCTTTCGATTATTTGAAAAAACTCGCTGCAGGTAACCCTAAATTTCTTTATACTCCTATAACTTCAAATGTTATATAACAACGTGAAGCAGATGTGATATATTCTTGGCTTTGATACTGGCGAAAGGTTGCCAGCACGAGTCGGTTGTGCTACTTTTGTATCAATAAATGCTCACAGTTAGTATTCATACCGGAAACATTTACAATGAAAATAAATAACCGATGTTTCAAATCCCAAAGCTCTGCAAATTTTTCGGATTGCAGCCCCAAACTCCAACTTCAGTTACAGTGCTGCAGGCACTGAGCATTTTCTTCATTGATATTATATGAAATGCTGCTTTCAAAATTTTGTGAAATAAGCAACTGATAACGAATATAGTTAACCCGTGTTTTACTCTCATAAACGTTGAAATTCATGCCAGTGTTAATATCTGAAACCTTCTACCATATGAGTTATAATGCATTCTTGAGACAAAAGCAAAACGTGGCATTGGAAACAATTTGGCCGTAATAAGCAGCGCATGTGGTGGAATATGCACTCAAAACCTGCACGATTCTTCTACTGTTCTTCGAACATTAGTGTTTCTAGCGGTTCAGGTGCGCTAGAGTTTTTTTTTTTCTAATTTTCTTTTTTAATTACAAATTCCAAATATGTAAAATAAGATGTTCCTCCGCGCCAGGTTACTCCCGTCTAATCGGATTGCCCTATACTCTCACCGCCTGGTCACCTGACATTCCGACTGATTTCCTGCTGCAGCGCCTGAGTCCCGTCCTGAGTTTCACACTTCGGTTCACTAACACTTTACACGCATTCGACTTTAACTTTTTACGCGATTTTTTTTTTCCGGGTGTCGATACCTACGTTGAAGGGTCAACGTTCCCGTACCTCCGTAATATGATCGCGATTGGATTAGCAACGTTTTTGGGGCCCCAGGTTGGGCACCAATTTGCTATCCTCCCGGTCTAGGGGGGCGAGTTCCGGCACGGTTCGTTTGGGTCCCGGGTGTAACTCTTCGGAGACGGGTCGTGGGCGCCACTCACTCACCCAATATTGAGCCGAGAGCCGCTGAGTGAGGTTCGGCTCACCGGATACTCTGACGCGATCATCCACCCCTCCGCTATGGGGCGATACACATATATATATATATATATATATATATATATATATATATATATATATATATATATATATATATATATATATATATATATATATATATATATATATATATATATATATATATATATATATATATATATATATATATATATATATATATATGTAATTTTATATATATATATATATATATATATATATATATATATATATATATATATATATATATATATATATATATTTATATATATATATCTAAACCGAACCAGCTATAACCTATCAAAAGCCGCCCACCTAACGATCGCCTGCCTAACAAACGTGTCGTACTTGGTTTTCGTGTAAAAAACTTCTTTAAATTAACCGCTCTTTAAATTAACCGTCTTAACTGTTGCCTAACCAACGTGTCGTACTTGGTTTTCGCGTAAAAACATCTTTAAATTAACCTTTATTCAAATTAACCGTCTTAACCACTGCCTTACCAACGTGTCGTACTTTGTTTTCGCGTAAAAAAAACTTCTTTAAATTAACCACTCTTTAAATTAACCGTCTTAACCACTGTCTCGTCGACCACCACTCAAATTTTTCTGTTCTTCCTAAGAAATACACAACTTGCTACACTTGCATTGTTTTGTTTTCTTATTATTCGCAGACAACACTAGAGATTCTAGACCATCCGAACATTGATGGTTTAAATAACTATTCGGTTATACGACCCATGTCGTATAAAAAATTTCCATATCGTAAATTGATAACATAAGAGAAAAATTCTTAACTTAGACTAACCTTAGCCAAAAAGTTCTGCGATTCCGCGTCCTTCGACTCCAGACTCGGCTGGTAATGTTTTGCTTCACGTCGGTACTCTGTTCAATTTGCCTGCATTCGTTTAGTCGACTCCCCTTTGAAAATGATGATCTTTGCACGCGCCTTTTGCCATCCGTCGTTACTTCGATTCGACTGCCCTGATCAAATTGAATGCTCTGGTTACTTCGACTGCACGTTGAAAAAGAACCAAATTTCCGCAAACGCCTTTATCCATTCGTTACTACTTCGACTGATCAAATTGAATGCTCTGATCACTTCGACTGATCAAATTGAATGCTCTGATCACTTTGACTGCACGTTGAAAAAGAAGCAAATTTCCACAAACGCCTTTATCCATTCGTTATTACCTGATCAAATTGAATGCTCTGATCACTTCGACTGCACGTTGAAAAAGAACCAACATCCCGAGCTGCATTTTCCATTCCACCCACGAATAGCGGTTCTCCGACGCGTACCGCTACATAAGATGTACGCTCTCGCCGCTCGTGCCGAATATTGGACATATTCGACCTATTCGACGTATTCAACATATTCGAATCAACCGTGAATGTCTGCTGCTTCATCTCACTCCATGGAACACAGCTGATCTTGGGATTGTGCAGGTGATTGTGATCTAGTTCGCAGTGACAGTTCTCGGGATGTTTATGTTTCGAATTGAATTTGCCCCCAATTGATTCGTTGGTTGGTAGTGAAACATACAGTGGTTTGGTGTGTTTCGCGTATATGCGTCCGTTTCGCGGGTGTTAATATATCGTGGTTCGTCACGTTGCGGCCTTGGAATCCCGTGGCGGCGGGTTGCAGCTGGGTGCTGGCTGGCGAAACAGCGACAGAGGAAAACGACTTGGCGGCTGTCGGTCGGTGGTGCATTCCTCCAGATAAGTATTCCTTTCAGTGTCGTGTTTCCGGACCGATTCTTTGTGGTGTTTCTGGTGTATTTCAGGTCGACGTGGGGAGATCCGCCGTGAGTCACTGGCGAGCGCCTCGTTGATCGGTGGTTGGCGAGTCGTCGGAAGTTGCGGCTCCGTGGTAGGTTGCAGGTAACTATGTATGAGTAGATGACTGAGGAACATGATAAAGAAATATATTTCTCTTTCAGGCTGCGGCTCACCAGTAAAACAGCCAGCTCCGATATTACCAGCGAGTGGACGCGCCGGCCCTTCTTCAGCCACTCCGTCGACAGCGCGTCGCTTAGGATTAGTTAGTTTAAGGCTTAGTTTAATCTTATCTCTAAGGCATGTATATATGCTATGTAGCATTGCTTTAGCTTAGTACTAAATCTTCGACATCCGACTTGTATACGACACAGGTCGGATGCGACGTAAAAAACAACCCTACGAGTGGCTACATTTGATAGCCTATCAATTTGAGTGGTGGTTTCGCGGTTTGGACATGGGCAACCCTTCCCGGGAAGGGTTGTTTTTTTTTTTTTTTTTTTTTTAATGTAAACGGCTCGGCATCGCGAGGTGTACGCCCGTATATGTTTGTCGACTGGTCGTTGGTTAGGCCGTTCTTGTTACAATGTAACATCATTTCTATCAGACATTTTTTCGTTAAGGGGGTATTCCGGTTTTTCGGTTTGAAAAAATCGGAAATTTTTTTTTTGCATTTTCTTATTCCACTATGATCATATAATCTTGCTTTAAAATTTTATCGCAGTATCTGTTTTCGTTTTGAAGTTATTCGCATTTTCACCACTATCATCTCTGGAAAATCCCCGGCACGCTTGAGGCGAGAGTGTTTGAGATAAAACTTTAAACGCGATTTTCTCAAAACCATCTTTTCTCAACTTCTTGACAAGATTTCTCGAAAACGGTCTTACAGAATTTAATGAGTGATATATCAAATTATTAGCTATGACTCAAGGAAAAAGCTGAACTACGATTGTGATGATACAAAACAATTAACTATAATTTTTAATAAAAAAACTAAAAAAAAAAGGAAAAATTAGAAAAAAAAATTGTTATCAGCTGCCATTTTTTAACGAATAATTGGATATTGATAAGCGTAGTTCATCTTTTAACAGGTATTTTTCTGAGTAAAATGACACCTCATTTGCTAATTTCAGATAATTCAAACGGACGCAATCCTGCCAAGATTGATTTTCAAAGGTCAACTTCAAGCCCTCATAGCAACAACAATTTTCAACTTTTTTTTTTAAATCCAAGTTTTTTCTAAAGTTTAAATCCTGCAATAAACGCAAAATAAAACCATATCCATTGAATATTTATTTTTATGTATTAAAATTCATATTGAAATAATGAATGATTATCGAGTGAAAAACCGGAATACCGCCTTAAGATAAGGTCTCGTTTTCGTCTTGAGTTGAAATTTTTCTCATATAAGCTTTGATTTAAATTTAACTTTGTTTGAGGAGTGTTTGCTGTCTGATTGCTTGTATAATACTAACAAATAGAATAGACAATGAGAAACTACAGTTCTTGGATTTAATGGTCATAAGAAAAGAAGGTTTGCTAACGTTTAATATCTACCGGAAGCCCACACACACCCAGTCTGATCATTGGCATTCTTAAAAACTGGCGCCCTTTAACTTGACGATCTACTGGCTATTTACAGTGCCCATGGATCAGGAGAGTATTAAAGAAATCGCGAGAAAAAAGGATTTGACGAAAAAATAATTGAAAACCTTGTCAAACAGAAGAAGGACAAAATACAGCGTGATCTGTTAACGACGCTTTTTAAACAGGAAAAAAACCAGCCATTAGAGCTCTAATTATTTTTATGTCAATATTTAAAAAAGTCTAGCGCATCAGAACCGCTAGAAAACTAATTTTCGAAGAAACTATCTTTGAAGGATTTAAAAATATGTGAAGACGTTATACATTTCTTTGTAGTATCATATCAACCATTTCTTACTCAAAGGAAAAAAATATCATTTTCTGACAGCATTTCCTATAACACAAATGATGAAAATGTTCAGTGCTGGCAACATTTGTCCAACACAGCAGCAATAAATCTATTGTAACATGCTCGTGTTTAATCAACCTATCCTTTGAATTTCATTTTGATCTGAGGATGTCATCGAAAGTTTCAGCGATGAAACTATGTCTGGGATTACTATCCGAAAAATTTCCAAAACTCGGAAAATTTAAATATCGGTTGCTTATTTTATAGTAAATGCTTTGCTTATGAAAAGCATCTGTTAGTGCGATATTTACGAAATTGTCCTGTGCTGGCAATCATGTGCTAGCACCAGTGACGGCTCGTCAGGGGCGGCAGGGTCGGCCCGGCCGTACCAAAATAATTGAAAACAATAATGATATATAATTCTTATTAAGTATTTAACTAATACTCATTTATTTCTTTCACCCATATCTTTAATATCAGTGGTTCTTTAATTTACCACCAGCTGCGTATACAAGCCCGGATTAAAATAAAAATTAGATCGAAACAGTAGAGTATAAACGGATAAACAACTCGTTGCGATTCGTCCGCTTTGATTTGAATCTTATTTCAATTCCGATTTGTGTACGCGCAACGAACCACTTACCCGGCAATCTTTCATACGACGAGACGTCCAGCCGACAGTCCTCAAAATCTACATTACATACAAGCATTCGTATATTGCATGACCCATCCAAACGAAACGGCGGCCATATCATACCCAGCAAGTACTCGCGAGAATCAAGTAAAGCCACGGCCGAAATTGCGGCCCATAGTAAACTGGCAGAGTCTGGCTACAGTCTAAGCAACTCAAAGCTTCTCAGGCAGCTTCCCTTCTATTCTTTATTTCAATACTAGCTATTTAGCTAGGTGTTTTGTATCAAATTTCGAACTGATCATGCAGACCGGGTAAAGGAAAAAGGGTAAAAATTGCCAGCGGCTAGCCGCCAACTGCCGAAACTCTGCTTAAAAGCAGCAAGCATCATACATGCTCCGTTAAATAGCGCTAAAGTCAATGTTAGGACGCTTTATGTTTCTGGAGAGATTGAGTTTCTGTAACAGCATTGTGCGGAAAGAAAAAGGTCTTTATTAAAGAATGCCTTGTGTTTGGTAGAGTGATAAGATGATGGTAGTGTATATTGCTAAAATAGAAAAAAAATGCTTTTTGAATTGATTTTATGTCTTGATTAGGAGACTGTGGTTGTCGGATAGGTTTAATTTGTCAGTGCGAAAACAGTTTTTCGAAAATGTTTTTTCTTGAAGAGATGGCAATGGAAAAACTGAAATAATGCAGGTAGCAAGATGGCCCCGCAAATCATCTTTTTATAGACGAATTTATTCGTAAAGAATATAATTTAATGAAAAAATATGAGAAACTTAATCCAAAGGAAAACTTAATAAATTGGTGCGTAGCATTTTATAATTAATGTTCGTGGAATACTCATGAAGTCCGTAATGAACAATTTTTTAGTGTTCGCTTTAATTTTGAACACTAATCTTCGATTTAGTTCGACAGGGAAAAATAATATAAAGTTGCAATCGCAAGTTTTTCAACTTTAAAATGCATAAAAGCTTGCATTAGGAAGAATGTCCGATTGTCATTAATAGCAATGTTACGAAAATCAATGAAAGATAAATGATAATTTTCGTGCTGAAAAAGTCGATGATTTCGCGGTGGTTAAAATAAAAGAATGAATATACAAAGTGGTATTGCTTTGTGTAACCTTTTGGAAAAAAACACTTTGATTTGTTGCTTGCTCTTTAAAAAGTACATAGGACTATTGATTCCTAAGAGACTATTTATTTAGCTACCAAATATTTCATCTTGTAGAATATAACTTCTCTTTTGGCCGACCCAAATTTTTATGTTACGAGTCGTCACTGGCTAGCACCAAAGCTGCTTCACGTTGTGTTTAACCTACTCTATGAATTTCGTTTCGATTGATTGGCTGCGCTATAAGTTATAGGAGTGAATTTAATTTTAGGGTAATCATCGTCCTAACTTTTTAAATTTTTAAACGTAAATGTTTCTTGTTAATTGTCATTGTAGGATCATTCCCATTTGGAAATTTTATGACAACATCGCTCGATAAAAAAATTTCAATAAATTACGAAATTCATCATAGCTGGCAACCCCTTCTTGGTTTTTCAACGACATTTCTACAGAATAATAAACGCAACAAGGTATGCTTAGCACATGAATTTCGTTTTGATTTTGTCACTGCATCGGAAGTTATAGGGAAAAAATCTTAATTTTCCTGAGCAAATTTAAAATACTAAGGAGACAAAAAGTGCCGTAGCTGGCGTCCCTATACTAATTTTTCAACCAAATTTGTAATCTATCTTAGAGTCAGGCTCACCTTTTGCGTGAATTTGGCTAAAATCTGATTGCTTGATCGGAAGCTATAGGCCAAAAACCAGTTTTTTTCTCAGCGATTTTTTCTATATGGCACCACTGCCACAGTTTTGCCTGTATTTCAAACTACACTTCTATCAGACCTTCTCTTAGATAATTTCATTACGTTCTGTAAATTTAATATTGATTGCATTATCCGATCGTCAGTTCTCGTGAACAGAAGTTTTGAGTGCCGAAAATAGTGGTAATTTGATCACGGGTTGCCGTTCTTGTTTACCGCGGGGTTTTGAAATATTTTATTTGAATTGGTGGACAAAAGTCAAAATTTATCAATAATTTGAATTGATTTTCAAAAATCAAAAATTTTTCAGGAACGACGATGACTTGAAAGATTTTTTTTAGCAGCCTGCTGTAGCTACAGAGTTGCCCGCACATTCTTGAAAGTCATTGTGTGTTAAATTCTATTTTGCATCAATACGCTCTGGATATTTGACGATGATCCATTGTTTTTCTCAAAAGCTATAACACATCGAAATACTTCTAGGCACTCAGCGCCTACCCAAGGCTCGAAATTTCCACCCCTTTATCATAAGAAAACTAAAAACTCAATAAGTTTTCATTCCTAGTACTTCTTTAACAAAAATTTACACTGCTTGGAAAAATAGGGGTACCAAAAAATTCACTTAAATGCCCACCGCCAAAAGGTTTAAGATATCTATATACCTACTTGTTACATACATCTATATCCTCCGAAGGTTTCAGCTCAATCAGGTCTGCCACACCATACGCACACCATACGCACACACACACACACACACATATATATATATATATATATATATATATATATATATATATATATATATATATATATATATATATATATATATATATATATATATATCTATATATATATATATATATATATATATACATAAATATATATATATATATATATATATATATATATATATATATATATATATATATATATATATATATATATATATATATATATATATATATATATATATATATATATATATATATATATATATTTATATATATATACATATATATATATATATATATATATATACATATATATACATATATATATGTATATATATATATATGTATATATATATATATATATATATATATATATATATATATATATATATATATAGATATATATATATATATATATATATATATATATATATATATATATATATATATATATATATATATATATATATATACATATATATATATATATATATATATATATATATATATATATATATATATGTGTGTGTGTGTGTGTGTGTGTGTGTGTATGTGTGTGTGTGTGTGTGTGCGTATGTATCAGCAAAATGATTAAGGGAAATCATCTCTGGAGTGGCCAATTCGATTTAGCTGAAATTTTAGGAGGACGTAGATGTATATAGTAGATAGGTCCATGACTTGCGAAAATTAAGATATCTTAAACCTTTTTGCGGCGGCGAGCGTTTTAGTGAATTTTGAGATACTCCTGTATTTCCAAGCAGCGTTAATTTTTGTTCAAAAAAGTATTGGGAATGAAAACTTATTTTGTATTCAACCTGTATATGGTAAAAAATTGGAAATTTTGAGCCGTGTGTGGGTGCAGCGTGCCTAAAAGTAGACAAGGATTTTTTTTCAAATTTCATTTGTTATTACTTCTGACCAAAAACCTGGGATCATCGTGAAATTTGCAGAGCGTATTGATGTTGACTAATATGTAGCACATATGGATTTCCAAGGTAGTGCAGGTAACCCTGAAGCTGCGGCAGGCTCCTGAAAAAAAATCCTTTAAATCATTGACCCTCCTCAAAACCTTTTTATTTTTGACAAAAAATTGAACTCGTTGATAAATCTTAACCATTGTGCATCATGTCAAATTAAAATTTTTAAAATTCCGATTTGCACAAGAACGGCAACCCATCACTGAATTACCTCTATTTTCAGGACTCGAAAGTTCTTTTCACGAGAATTGACGACCGAATTCTCCGATCATTATGAAAGTTACAGAACATGTTGGAATTACTTAGGACCAAGTCTGATAGAAATGATTTTGAAATGCGTGCAACCCTGTGGCATGGGTACCATTTTGAATTGATATTCTTACACTGCTGCACTACACAACTCTTGCTGTAACCACAAAAGCCTAAGAGGCGAAAACTTAAGTCTCTGCTGTTGAAAATATTTATTTTTCTGGGAGAGGCCAACCTATTGTCTGGGATTACCGGCCCCTCTGCCCCCCCCTCGCGGTGCCTATGCTTCCGGTATATATTTAACCTATGCAAACCTTCTTTCCTTATGACCATGAAATCCAAGAACTGTAGTTTCTCATTGTTTTTGATTTCCGTTGAAAATTGGATATCCTTATGTGCTTGGTTCAACTTCTCCAAATATTCTGCTAAAGCATATTTTTTAACGATAGCTAGAATGTCGTCCATATATCTCAACCAAACACGAGGAAGCGAGTCTTCCCCACGAAGTTTCTTCTCCAGTCTGTCCATTAATATCTCACTTATTATTGGGAATAAAGAAATTCCCATGGCAACACCTTTCAAAGCTGTAAAGTATTTCCCTCTGAAAGTAGAGTAACTTTCACTCATGCAAACCGAGACAAGTTTCAAAAAGTATTTAGCCCTTTTCTTCTCTTCCGGTAAGCTATTCTTCTTTTATAACCAGTCCTCAAAGAACGCGAATGCTTGTTGTACCGACATGCTTAGGAATAAGGCCTTGACATCAAATGATACAACTAACTCACTTTCTTCTATTGCTGCCACTCTTCCAAGTCGCTCTACCATCTCGTGTTGATTTTTTACCGTTATATTGCTAATCTTCCCTAAGGCCCTACACTCGTCTACAATCTACTTTGCGAGTCTCCTTGTCGGAGCGTTTGTAGCGGTTGCAATTTCCCTCAGCTCATTTTCTTCCTTGTGTGCCTTCGGAAGGCACCTAATTCTTGGCAATGCCGGGTTTGAGACCCGCAGCTTGTTGATCTCTCCAATCGTCCTTTTGTACTCTTTCAAGATTTTTTCAACTCGTTTGATGGAATCTGGAATAGAATGTTTCCTTAGCTCATGGTAGTCTCCGTTGTTGAGCTTTTCCATAACTAATCGATCATATTCTTTTTTGTTCATTATAACCACGGCGTTTCCTTTATCTGCTTTGGTGAAATTGATCAGTTTAGTAGAAAATTCTTTAAGCACTCTTTGTGCCTTGCCGGTGTTTCCCCTCTTACAGTTTTTCTTCCTGGTGAGTTTTCCATATTGCCTCAAATCTGAGCTTTCTCCTGTTTGTGAAGGTTTCTTACCGCGGCTTTGACGTCTACTACCAATATGCAACAGAATTATTTGAAAAAGGACTGAGGAAACGTTTCGATTCACCGTACGGAAATATATAAATGACAATTAAACTATCGGTGATTTATATAATTCACTGCTAATAGTTGTACTGCTCATAGATTCGCGAGACAGATTCACCAGGATGTTTGCAATATCGAAATATTTGAAAATTTAAGAATAACCACGTAGATTTCACTTCACATAATTTTAGCACTCACTTTATGTGCTATTTCACTCTCCGTTCAATTCATTCGTAATTCAATAATATTCAGTTTTAAATAATATTCAATTTAAATCATATTCAATTCAATTCAATTTTTAAATCATATTTAATTCAATTATATTCAATTTTTAGATCATAATCAATTCAATAATATTCAAGTTTTTAAATCATATTTGATTCAATTCAATTTACAAGTTATATTTAATTCAATTGTTATTTAAATATACTCAATACGTTTCACTTTCTTTGAAATATTCTTATGTACTTCCAATATAACTAATATATTCAGCTTCATTTCGTGCTTCTACTTCAACTCCAATATGTCTGTTTGGTTCCAGATTCTCTTTGTCGGACCGCTGCTTCTGCTGCTGGAGGTGGCTTTCAATAAATCCCTTTTGCTTACTTTGCGCTACTTGGAGGCCTCTTTGCTTCACAACACCACTTCACCTACTTGGTTTTTGTAGGATCCCTTGCACTTGGTTATTGTGCAAGATAATAGAATAATAAGCCGCGCACTTGGTTATTATGCACTAACTATTACTTTATGGTGTAGCAGAAACACTTCAATGTAAAACAAATATAACACTGCAAGACGCGAATCATCTGGCGACTTTATTG
This sequence comes from Nemotelus pantherinus, assembly GCA_963978885.1. NCBI lineage: Eukaryota > Metazoa > Arthropoda > Insecta > Diptera > Stratiomyidae > Nemotelus > Nemotelus pantherinus. The sequence continues at coordinate 122,138,991 of OZ022263.1, forward strand.
CTCAAATTCAGAAAATATAAAGAGAATACAATATTCGACTTACTGTCTATCTACATTATAAAACTGCTGATCCCATGTCTGGCATGTTTCCCAGGTGAGGATGTCGCTCAGGTGAACATTGCAGTTTTGCTGAGAATGTAATTTCTGCTGACGCGGTGTACCGACATACTTGGGAATAAGGCATTGACATCAAATGATACAACTAACTCACTTTCTTCTAGTGCTGCCACTCTTCCAAGTCGCTCTACCATCTCGTGTTGATTTTTACTAATGTTCGAAGAAGAACATTAGTATTAAAATCACTTTGGCCAAAAATTCATATTTCTATATATATATATATATATATATATATATATATATATATATATATATATATCATCAAAAAATTTCAGTGAAAAAATCTCAGGAACGCGCCATCCGATTAAACTGAAATTTTCAGGACACATTGGTGTATATGCAGAATAGTGCCAGGTCTCAGAAAAAAATAAAAACTTTTAACCTTTTGGCGCCAGCGGCCATTTAAGTGATATTTTTCATATACCTATTATTCCGTACACAAATAAGTTTTGCAAAAATAAAGTTGATAAAATAAATTTTGAACGTGCTTTACATGTGAATCGGATAATGTCTTGGAATTTTTTTAACCCTATGTGTGCGCTGGGTGCCTTAAAAGAGAACGGGAAAACTTGAAAATTTTTAAATTGTGATAACTTTTGACAGAGCTATTCAATCATTACGAAATTTTCAAAACATTTTGGTATTATTTAGTTGTAAATTTGTGTAGCTTTTAATGAGCGTGCTAGCAACCCTGTTGCTAGGGCAGGCACTGAAAGTGAAAACCTCCAAATCATCGTCTCTCTTGAAAAAATGCCGCTTCTTCAAAATAAAGCCACTCATATGTAAATTTTGTGCCTTGTTTACATAGGCAAAAAATAAAATTTGATATGGTATAACGGGCACGCCTGGTAACCCTTGTCCAAGTTACCTATATTTTTAGCATCAAAAAATTCTGTTCACGGAAACTCACGATCCGATGAACAGAATTTATTGAAATTTGCAGAATGTATTGGTCTTTAATAGGACCAAGTCTGATAAAAGTGACTTTGAAATGCGGGTGATTCTGTGCCAGTGGTGCCATCTTGAAAAATCACTAAAAAAGATAACAGCTTTTAGCCCTATAAATTCTGATTGAATCGTTCGATTTTGACGAAATTCACACAATAGCTGCATTTTACTTCAAACCACGTTTGGTAGAAATTTGGAGGAAAAATTCGATTGGAGCTGCCAGCTATGATAATTTTGGTGCTTTAAATTTGAAAAAATAAAAATTTGGAAGTGAAAACATTCAAACCATCGAATATCCTAAAAATGTCCGTTTCTTACAATAAAACCAATATGTGTACAAATCTTATGCTTTGCCTACACGTTCAAAGTAAAACTTTGGAAATTTCACATCGGACAAGAACGGTAACCCTCTCCCAGTTAACCTAAATTTTTAGCATCAAAAATTTCTGTTCACGGGAACTCACGAACCAATTATCAGATACAACTGAAATTTACAGAATGCATTGGACTTAAATAGGACCAGGTCTGATAGAAACGATTTTGAGTTGTAGGCAACTCTGTTCCAGTGGTGCCATCTTGAAAAATTACAAAGAAAAAAAACTGTTTTTTGCCCTATGAAATGTGAATAAGTTACCAGATTTTCATGAAATTGACACAATAGCTGAACCTTACTCTAAACTCTGTTTGATAGGAATTTGGTATAAAAATTCGATTAGTGCTGCCAGCTAAGGTAATTTTTGTGTCTTTGTTTTTGAAAATTCTCTCAGGAAAATAAAACTTTTTGCCCTATAACTTCCAGTGCAGTCATGAAATCAATACGAATTTCATACAATTAATGGGAACTATTATAAACATTATTCAGGCCAAATTTGGTTAAAAAGCCTATATAGGGTTGCAAGCTATTGTTGGTTTTATGTTTGTTTGCAATATCTTTATTAAACAGTTTTATCGTAGAATTTTCAATTGTTAATGATATTGTAGTGACAATAAACAGCAAATATTAAGCTTTCGATTATTTGAAAAAACTCGCTGCAGGCAACCCTAAATATATTAATACTCCTATAACTTCGAATGTAACATAACAACGTGAAGCAGATGTGATATATTCTTGGCTTTAATACTGGCGAACGGTTGCCAGCACGAGTCGGTTGTGCTACTTTTGTATCAATAAATGCTTACAGTTAGTATTCATGCCGGAAACATTTACAATGAAATTAAATAACCGATGTTTCAATTCCCAAAGTTCTGCAAAATTTTCGGATCGCAGCCCCAAACACCAACTTCAGTTACAGTGGTGCAGGCACTGAGCATTTTGTTCATTGTTGTTATATGAGATGCTGCTTTCAAAATTTTGTGACATAAACAACTGATAACGAATATAAATTACCCGTGTTTTGCTCTCATAAACGTTGAAATTCATGCCAGTGGTAATATCTGAAACCTTCTACTATAATGCATTCTTGAGACCAAAGTAAAACGTGGCATTTGAAACAGTTTGGCCGTAATAAGCAGCTCATGTGGTAGAATATGCACTCAAAACCTTCACGATTCTTCTACTGTTCTTCGAACATTATTGTTTCTAGCGGTTCAGGTGCGCTAGAGTTTTTACCGTTATATTGCTAATCTTCCCTAAGGCCCTACACTCGTCTACAATCTACTTTGCGAGTCTCCTTGTCGGAGCGTTTGTAGCGGTCGCAATTTCCCTCAGCTCATTTTCTTCCTTGTGTGTCTTCGGAAGGCACCTAATTCTTGGCAACGCCGGGTTTGAGACCCGCAGCTTGTTGATCTCTCCAATCGTCCTTTTGCATTCTTTCAAGATTCTTTCAACTCGTTTGATAGAATATGGAAAAGGATCTTTTCTTAGCTCATGGTAGTTTCCGTTGTTGAGTTTTTCCATAACTTATCGATCATAATTGTTTTGGTTCATTATAACCACGGCGTTTCCTTTATCTGCTTTGATGAAATTGATCAGTGTAGTAGCCAATTCTTTAAGCACTCTTTGTGCCTTGCCAGTGTTCCCCCTCTTACGGTTTTTCTTCCTGAAAAACTCAACATTGCCTCTAATCTGTGCTTTCCCCTGTTTGGAAAGGTTTCTTACCGCGGCTTTGACGTCCACTACCAAGTCTTCTGTGGGAAATTTTGTTTCCTTGACAGCAAAATTCAGACCTTGGCTAAGCAGTTCCATTTGCTTTTGTGTGAATTGGACCGTCGATTTGTTCACCACATAGTTGGAGATGGTCTCTATAGCATCCTTTTTCTTTTCCATGGTATCCTTGTCTCTCACCAGCTCCTTCAGTTTCTTTGTGAAAATTCTCCTCTTTCTATCTTTCTCACATTCAAAGGCCCTGTTTTCTTTCTCTACAATGTCTTAAATGTCCTCTTCTCAGCCTTAAGTATCACTCGCCATTTTGAAATGTAGCGGAGAAAGTTTGAGTGTGAATTGCCTAAAGTTTTTATATAACCAATTTTAAATTAAAATATTTTAACAAGCTAGGAAAAATGGCACACAATAAAAACAATTGAGAATATCCATTTTTTCTTAAAGGTAAGGTCTCGTTTTCGTCTTGAGTTGAAATTTTTCTCATTTAAGCTTTGATTTAAATTTAACTTTGTTCGAGGAGTGTTTGCTGTCTGATTGCTTGTATAATACTTACAAATAGAATAGACAATGAGAAACTACAGTTCTTGGATTTAATGGTCATAAGAAAAGAAGGTTTGCTAACGTTTAATATCTACCGGAAGCCCACACACACCCAGTCTGATCATTGGCATTCCTAAAAACTGGCGCCCTTTAACTTGACGATCCACTGGCTATTTACAGTGCCCATGGATCAGGAGAGTGTTAAAGAAATCGCGAGAAAAAAGGATTTGACGAAAAAATAATTGAAAACCTTGTCAAACAGAAGAAGGACAAAATACAGCGTGATCTGTTAACGACGCTTTTTAAACAGGAAAAAAACCAGCCATTAGAGCTCTAATTATTTTTATGTCAATATTTAAAAAAGTCTAGCGCATCAGAACCGCTAGAAAACTAATTTTCGAAGAAGCTATCTTTGAAGGATTTAAAAATGTGTGAAGACGTTATACATTTCTTTGTAGTATCATATCAACCATTTCTTACTCAAAGGAAGAAAATATCATTTTCTGACAGCATTTCCTATAACACAAATGATGAAAATGTTCAGTGCTGGCAACATTTGTCCAACACAGCAGCAATAAATCTACCATAACATGCTCGTGTTTGATCAACCTATCCTTTGAATTTCATTTTGATCTGAGGATGTCATCGAAAGTTTCAGCGATGAAACTATGTCTGGGATTACTATCCGAAAAATTTCCAAAACTCGGAAAATTTAAATATCGGTTGCTTATTTTATTGTAAATGCTTTGCTTATGAAAAGCATCTGTTGGTGCGATATTTACGAAATTGTCCTGTGCTGGCAATCATGTGCTAGCACCATAGCTGCTTCACGTTGTGTTTAACCTACTCTATGAATTTCGTTTCGATTGAATGGCTGCGCTATTAGTTATAGGAGTGAATTTAATTTTATGGTAACCATCGTCCTAACTTTTTAAATTTTTAAACGTTATTGTTTCTTGTTAATTGTCATTGCAGGATCATTCCCATTTGGAAATTTTATGACAACATCGCTCGATAAAAAAATTTCAATAAATTACGAAATTCATCATAGCTGGCAACCTCTTCACGGTTTTTCAACGAAATTTCTACAGAATAATAAACGCAACAAGGTATGCTTAGCACATGAATTTCGTTTTGATTTTGTCACTGCATCGGAAGTTATAGGGAAAAAATCTTAATTTTCCTGAGCAAATTTAAAATACTAAGGAGACAAAAAGTGCCGTAGCTGGCGTCCCTATACTAATTTTTCAACCAAATTTGTAATCTATCTTAGAGTCAGGCTCACCTACTGCGTGAATTTGGCTAAAATCTGATTGCTTGATCGGAAGCTATAGGCCAAAAACCAGTTTTTTTCTCAGCGATTTTTTCTATATGGCACCACTGCCACAGTTTTGCCTGTATTTCAAAAATCACTTCTATCAGACCTTCTCTTAGATAATTTCATTACGTTCTGTAAATTTAATATTGATTGCATTATCCGATCGTCAGTTCTCGTGAACAGAAGTTTTGAGTGCCGAAAATAGTGGTAATTTGATCACGGGTTGCCGTTCTTGTTTACCGCGGGGTTTTGAAATATTTTATTTGAATTGGTGGAAAAAAGTCAAAATTTATCAATAATTTGAATTGATTTTCAAAAATCAAAAATTTTTCAGGAACGACGATGGCTTGAAAGATTTTTTTTAGCAGCCTGCTGTAGCTACAGAGTTGCCCGCACATTCTTGAAAGTCATTGTGTGTTAAATTCTATTTTGCATCAATACGCTCTGGATATTTGACGATGATCCATTGTTTTTCTCAAAAGCTATAACACATCGAAATACTTCTAGGCACTCAGCGCCTACACAAGGCTCGAAATTTCCACCCTTTTATCATAAGAAAACTAAAAACTCAATAAGTTTTCATTCCTAGTACTTCTTTAACAAAAATTTACACTGCTTGGAAAAATAGGGGTACCAAAAAATTCACTTAAATGCCCACCGCCAAAAGGTTTAAGATATCTATATACCTACTTGTTACATACATCTATATCCTCCGAAGGTTTCAGCTCAATCAGGTCTGCCACACCATACGCACACCATACGCACACCATACGCACACACACACATATATATATATATATATATATATATATATATATATATATATATATATATATATATATATATATATATATATATATACATAAATATATATATATATATATATATATATATATATATATATATATATATATATATATACATATATATGTATATATATATATATATATATATATATATATATATATATATATATATATATATATATATACATATATATATATATCTATATCTATATATATATATATATATATATATATATATATATATATATATATATATATATATATATATATTTATATATGTGTGTGTGTGTGTGTGTGTGTGCGTATGTATCAGCAAAATGATTGAGGGAAATCATCTCTGGAGTGGCCAATTCGATTTAGCTGAAATTTTAGGAGGACGTAGATGTATATAGTAGATAGGTCCATGACTTGCTAAAATTAAGATATCTTTAACCTTTTTGCGGCGGCGAGCGTTTTAGTGAATTTTGAGATACTCCTGTATTTCCAAGCAGCGTTAATTTTTGTTCAAAAAAGTATTGGGAATGAAAACTTATTTTGTTTTCAACCTGTATATGGTAAAAAAATTGGAAATTTTGAGCCGTGTGTGGGTGCAGCGTGCCTAAAAGTAGACAAGGATTTTTTTTCAAATTTCATTTGTTATTACTTCTGACCAAAAACCTGGGATCATCGTGAAATTTGCAGAGCGTATTGATGTTGACTAATATGTAGCACATATGGATTTCCAAGGTAGTGCAGGTAACCCTGAAGCTGCGGCAGGCTCCTGAAAAAAAAATCCTTCAAATCATTGACCCTCCTCAAAACCTTTTTATTGTTGACAAAAAATTGAACTCGTTGATAAATCTTAACCATTGTGCATCATGTCAAATTAAAATTTTTAAAATTCCGATTTGCACAAGAACGGCAACCCATCACTGAATTACCTCTATTTTCAGGACTCGAAAGTTCTTTTCACGAGAATTGACGACCGAATTCTCCGATCATTATGAAAGTTACAGAACATGTTGGAATTACTTAGGACCAAGTCTGATAGAAATGATTTTGAAATGCGTGCAACCCTGTGGCATGGGTACCATTTTGAATTGATATTCTTACACTGCTGCACTACACAACTCTTGCTGTAACCACAAAAGCCTAAGAGGCGAAAACTTAAGTCTCTGCTGTTGGAAATATTTATTTTTCTGGGAGGGGCCAACCTATTGTCTGTTGACCAATTTTGGTTATACCAAGACAACGATCCAAACCACAAGTTGGGTATTGTGCAGTCCTGGCCATTTTGGGATTGCCCTCATTTGATGTCTCCGCCAGCATAGTCACCAGATATGAACGTCATTGAGAATCTGTGGACTTTGTTCTATAACAACATTAGAAAACACAAGATTTCTAATAAACAAGACCTGATGAAAGCACTGCTAGAGGTATGGCAAAAAATTACTCCTGACATCACAAAAAAACTCATTGATTCAATGCCGAATAGGCTCAAGGCTCTGCTTCAGTCTAAGGACTATCATACAAAGTATTGGAAACAACTGGAAACCTCATAATTCACAACAATTTTTATGTTTAATCAAACTGTATCAAATAAGCTGTGACATGAAATTTGTTATTACTTTTAGTTTTTTTGTTTTTTAAGATGTAAAACAGCAACTTAGTAACAAATATAAACTTGTTTAATAAACAACAAACAATTCCCTTCAAAATGGTGTTCAAATTTTTGTGATTTTTTTTTTTTTTCCCTAGTTTAGATGGCAAAAAAAATCTGCATACCAGATCCCCGGGTAACCTATCACCACGGGGTATGTGAGGTTTGACTCACTAAAAAAAAGGACCATCTACAAGCCCACGAAGTTCCGAGTCGGGACCCGCCTAAGCACTGCTTCAACCCGGTCGTGCTGACTCACCCATTGGTAACCACGGACTTCAAGAACTACCACAGCTTGTGGGTCGGTAAGGCAACCCTCCTCCCGCTTTATACGCAGCACTTTTTCAACGTACGTTGAGACTGCGCGCCAGTTCTCCTCGTTTCGCAGCATTGCATCCACGATCGTCTCAGGCGCTACCAGGCCGATCGTGGACTCAATGGTGCGCCTCAAACTTACGAAGCGACTGCACATAAAGAATGTGTGCTGAGCATCATCGAGCTCAGTCACACAGTACCGGCAGTACGGTGTGACCACCTTACCCATTCTGTTCAGGTATTTCCTGAAGTAACCGTGCCCTGTCAAAAATTGACAAAGGTAAAAGTTTACCTCTCCGTGGCTCCGGCTAAGCCAAGGCTCAATAAGACCAATTAGCTTAGCCGTCCAGCGTCCTTTATCACTTTCACTCCAGCGTTGTTACCTAAGTTGGAGGGTCAGTGTACGCGCGTGCGTCAAAGCCTCAGTTCTGTCCAGCTCTGAGCGAAAGAGGTACCCTACCTTGCGTTCTCGCGCTAGCAGATCGATCGGGATTACTCCCGATACAACCATCACAGCCTCTTCTGAGACCGTGCGGTAGCTACACGCGATTTGCAGGGCACCCCTGCGCTGGACACTGGCAATGCGCTTTCGGAACTTTCTAGTTCGAAGCGCATCTCCCCGAATTTCGGCGCCATATAGCAAGATGGAATTGTTCGTCACCATCAGCAGTCTCCGTCTCGTCTCACTGGGTCCGCCAACGTTGGCTATTAGCCTACTCAGCGAAGTGACGACTACCAGAGCCCTGTCACATGCCCTGCGGATATGATCCCAATACGTCAGCTTGGTGTCCAGTGTCACTCCCAGATACCTGACCGAATTGCTGGTCTGGACCCCGACGGAGCCAACCGTCATGGGTATGACAGTTGGTATCCTCCGCTTCGTCAGCATGACAATCTCTGTCTTTGAGACTGCCAGCTGGAGGCCGTGCTCAGTCATCCACCGATCCACCCTTCTCATAACTTGGTTAAGTCTAAGTTGAGCGAAATCGGCAGATCTAGAAGTGATTACAGCTGCGACGTCATCAGCGTAACCTACCAGGAACACATCCGCTGGCATTTCCAGGCGCAGCAGATCATCATACATGATGTTCCAGAGGTCAGGTCCTAAGATTGACCCCTGTGCCGCACCTGAGGTGACAGGCCTCCTTCTGACTCCGTCCTCAGTGTCATAGAGCAACCATCGGTCCCTGAGGTAGTCCCGCATCATGGCCAGCAAGTAGCCAGGAATACGGAACCTCCCTTCAAGGGCCCGAAGGATGTCCGTCCACCTCGCTGAGTTGAAGGCGTTTTGCACGTCAAGCGTTACCAGCAAGACGACCGGTCTGGCCCGGTAACATGCCTCTTCCGCCCTTGCTACAGCCCCAACAACCTCTGAGATGGCATCGATTGTTGAATGACCCTTCCGGAAGCCGTGCTGCCTGCAAGAAAGATCACCGGCTGATCTCACAGCTGACAGCAATCGCGGCTTTAGTAACCCTTCGAGAAGCTTCCCAACAGTGTCCAGCATGCACAGCGGGCGGTATGCCGATGGGCAGCCCGGGTTACCCTTCCCCTTATCTACAAGTACTAGTCGAGCCACCTTCCACCGCGACGGGAAGACCCCCGCGACTAAACATGAATTATACAAATCCAATAATAGACGCGGTTGACTCTCCGCCACGACTTTAAGTGCCTCGACCGGCACTCCGTCAGGCCCTGGGGCCTTCCGGTTCTTCATCCTGGACACCGCACTGTTCAGCTCCTCGTCCGTAAAAAGAGGAACATCCGCCTGGTTAACGAATATTGGTCCATCAATCCTTGGCGGATGCACCGGGAACAGCGAACCAACGATATGCTCCATGGATATCGCGTCCATGAGAGTGCTAGATCGCATACAGCCAAGCCTGTGAGTGACCAATTTGTAGCCATCTCCCCACGGGTCTGAATTGACCTCCTCACAAAGAGCCTGCCATTTGGCACGTTTACTCCTTGTGATGGCCTTGGTCAGCTCCCTCTTTGCCGCAATGTGAGCAGCAGATAGCTCTGCCACTCCCGGCCTATTTCTGGCTCGCTGTGCCCTGCGTCTGCACGCCAAAGCAATGCGTCGCAGTTCGGCGATTTCATCGTTCCACCAGTACGCATGTTGCCTCCTACGAAAGGGTTTCCGTTTGGGCATTGAAGCCTCACACGCCCTGCGAATCCACCCCATGGTTCTGTCAGCAGCGGCCTCTGCTGCTGCACGAGTCATTGGAGACTCAGATGTTAGAGGCTCCCCTCCCGAACTCGAGACGAGCGTCCATCACCCTCCAATCGCTGACGAGTGCCGCAAGTCTCTCCGATGCCATGGTAACATCGGGAATGGATTCGCCAAAACTGGGCCTTCGGAATGTTGGCGTCGAACCCGTATTCAACACCAACAAACCCAACCTCGATGCCATCTCGACTATGCGCCGTCCGCGAGTGTTTTCGGTAGGCATACCCCACTCCAATGCCCTTGCATAAAAGTCACCCCCTACGATGACATTGCCAGCGATGCCGCGGAGAGAGTCTTCTAGTGAGCTAAGTTTGACTCCGAATTCCTGCATTGAGTCATTCGGAGACAGGTAGCAGCTCACAAAGGTGATCTCTCCGTATGTCACCCACACGTGACCGTTGCCTGAGCCGCGGGCGCCGATGCGAGCCCTCTGCCCGTCAGCGATCCAGATCGCCGCGTACCCCGTAGCATCTGCTAGCCAAGCGGACGAGTTCCTCCCCCTATAAGGCTCGCTGATCAGTATGATCTGAGCCTTATGTTCGCGGACTAGTTGCGTGAGGAGGTCGTTCGCAGCTCTGCAGCCCTGCAGGTTGCCTTGAACGACTCTCATGTCCTACCCTGCTTTTTCTTGGCATCGAGTGCGTCTCTGAAAACTCGACACGCACTCGATCCCATCAGATGCTTGGCGTCATTCACGTCATGTTTCTCAGTGCATAATATGCACTGAGCCTGCGCAGAGCAGTCTGCTGCCCGGCGCCCGACCTGTCCACACTTCCAGCAGCTGGTGCTCCGGTCCGGACCCTTGCAGCTACGCCTTGTGTGGTCGTAGCCTAGGCACCGGTAGCAGCGTGTCACCTCAGCCCACCTTCGCACTCGGGCACTTATCATGCCTACTCGGACTCGACCAGACTTGAAGATTTTGGATGCTGGTGCCTCATCCAGCTCCACCACGGCTCTCCTCTGCTCCCTTGTGTTAGGAGGAAAGAGTGTGGTTTTCACCTCGCCGGCTCCTTCCTCTCCAGCCTCGCGTTTGATGGAGGATGTCACCTCTTCGCTGACTGTGAGGCAATCGAGGTCGAGAAGCTCGATCTTGACTCTAGGAGTCACAAGCTTCACGTCCCCCTGGCCATCTACGGCGGCCCGGATCGAATCCTGCAATTTCGCGCGGTCATCACAGCGCGCGATCTCCAAAAGGACCCCTCCTTCTGCTGTCTTTCTGATACGTTTTACTAGCGTACCAGTTTCATCCGGGGAAACCCCTTGGCGAATGGCCCCTAGGACCTCCGCGTAGGTCCTTCCCGGAGCCGGTTTTACTATGACAGCGTCTATTTTTTTCCCTCGCTGTCTTTGCCTGCCATTCTTCTTTTTTTTCTTCACCAATACTTTCTTATTGCCCTGTGGTTTATACTCTTTTTGAGCCTTTTCCGTCCCAGCGGGAGTCACTGGTGTTTTTGCGACGCTTCCCTTTTTCTTCTTGTGGGTAACCGTCACCCACTTCCTGAGGTCCGAAACTGGCACCTCCTTCCTCACCCGGACTTCCTGAATATCTTCAGGGCTAGATTCAGCTACGCGCTTATTCTGCCGTGGCCGATCTACCCCCGGGACCCCTGCAACAGTGGTTGACTCAGCGATCTTTTCCTCCAAGACCCGCTGGTAATCTACCTCTGCCTTCTGCCAGTTCGTTCGGCAGGTGAAAATGACCTCAAAGGCCTCCTCCAGCTCCAACATACCGTCCTTGACGTGCTTTGAAATATTTCTCTGCACGTTGGCGGCTTGGAGCATTTTTTGTAGGATACGTTGACACTTCTTCAACATATCCTCCTCAGCCACTCGCTCACGCTTTATGTACTCCCTCCTAGGGGACACACGTGCAAGTGGCATATTTTCTTCTGGAATTCTTGTTTCAGTGCTCTCCCGTTGATGACTTTTTGGGGTCTCCAGATCACTGCGAGCGGATTCAGCAGTTTGAGGTTCCTGCACCTCTACTGAGCATCCGGAACCAATCAATCCCTCTATTTGCGTTGTATTGTGCGTCGGAGGGGGGGTCCTCTGGACCCTTGGCCTCCTCGCAAACGCAAAACGGTCGATGGCGGCGTCTCCTTCGCCCTGCGTCGCCGCTGTCGTCCCCATGTTCTGTTGTCCGTCTGTCTTGTCTTTTGTGTTATTTTGTTTCTGTAACATGTTCAGTTTTGTTGGGTCCCAACTCAGAGCCGCTATCTCCACCCAGATGTGCAGTCGCCTTAATGACCTCGTGGTAATCTATGCAAAGCAGGGAGGCCGACGCGAGGGTTGATCACCAGCCTTCATGGGGCTGGATCTCAGAGCCAGGTCCGCGCTAATCGGGAACAATGTCAACCGAACCTGCACCACCAAGTCAACGGTGCGGGCTTCGAACGTACTCTGAGACTTGCCAGGTTTTAACGGGACGGAGACGGCATGACATTAGTCTGGAGCCGTTCACGCTCGGATTTCACTCCGGCGGTACCGCGCATAAATCGACTAGGTCCAGAATGCCATAACCGCCAGCCCACATACATTTTTCGCTAATCATCGGTCGTGCCTTGAACCATTAAGCTAAGCCAGGTCATGCCATAAAAAATCCTTACTGCCATTGCCAGAAATTCCAATCATCAACCAAATCGTAAAGCCATGAGAAAAGCCGAGTCGTACCGGTTGTTGTTGGGCCATTTGGCGTTACCCGGGGTGCACCGCGAGGAGGCGACCCAACATTACACCCCACAAATTTTTTTTTTTGTTTTTTTTTTTTTTTTTTTTGTTTTTATTAAGTTGCAATAACTCAAAACATAATAACAATTTCAAATTTTTTTGATATTGTTATTATGTGTTGAGTTATTGCAACTTAATTTTTTAAAGAAGCACTGTATCAAATAAGCTGTGAGCCACTGTATATAGATATATATATATATATATATATATATATATATATATATATATATATATATTTATTTATATATATATATATATATATATATTTATATACATATATATTCATATATATATATATATATACATATATATATATATATATATATATATATATATATATATATATATATATATATATATATATATATATATATATATATATTTATATATATATATATATATATATATTTATATATATATATGTATATATTTATGTGTTTGTGTGTGTGTGTGTGTGTGTGTGTGTGTGTGTGTGTGTGCGTATGGTGTGCGTATGGTGTGCGTATAGTGTGCGTATGGTGTGGCAGACCTGATTGAGCTGAAACCTTCGGAGGATATAGATGTATATAACAGGTAGGTCCATGATTTGCTAGAATTTAGATATCTTAAACCTTTTGGCGGCGGCGGGCATTTAAGTGAATTTTTAGGTACTCCTATTTTTCCAAGCAGTGTACATTTTTGTTAAAAATGTACTAGGAATGAAAACTTATTAAGTTTTTAGTTTTCTTATGATAAAGGGGTGGAAATTTCGAGCCTTGGGTAGGCGCTGAGTGCCTAGAAGTAGGCATTGATTTTTTTTCAAATTTCAATTTGTCATAGCTTTTGAGAAAAACAATGGATCATCGTCAAATATCCAGAGCGTATTGATGCAAAATAGAATTTAACACACAATGACTTTCACTCTTTAAACTCTTTAGCTACAGCAGGCTGCTAAAAAAAAGTCTTTCAAGTCATCGTCGTTCTTGAAAAATTTTTGATTTGTGAAAATTAATTCAAATTATTGATAAATTTTGACTTTTGTTCACCAATTCAAATAAAATATTTCAAAACCCCGCGGTAAACAAGAACGGCAACACGTGATCAAATTACCACTATTTTCGGCACTCAAAACTTCTGTTCACAAGAACTGACGATAGGATAATGCAATCAATATTAAATTTACAGAACGTAATGAAATTATCTAGGACAAGGTCTGATAGAAGTGATTTTGAAATACAGCCTTGGCCAAAAGTTTGAGCCCACCCCAGAAAAGTAACAGAAATCAAAGTGCTTTGATATTGGTTGAAAGAATAAGTCAAATATAATTAGTATTCATATTGTTTTATTAAAATAAGTCAATATTTTGTTGGACCTCCTTTGGCTTTAATAACTGCAGCGATTCTTTGTGGCATAGTGGAAATTAGGTGTTTGCATTCTTCCGAAGTAATTGATTCCCACTCTTCTTTCAGAGCACAAATCAAACTTGCTTTGGAAGTTATGGGTTGGTCATGGATCATTCTTTTCAGAATGCTCCATAAATGCTCGATCGGGTTAAGATCTGGAGACTGAGGAGGCCATTCTAACAAATCTACACCATGCTCACGGAACCAGCTCATCGCAACACGCGACTTGTGGAAGGGTGCGTTGTCTTGCTGGAATCGAACATGATCAAGGTTGATTTCCCCAAAAATCTTGACGGCCGATTCGAAAAGTACATTTTCAAGTATTGAAATGTATTTTGAAGAATCCATTCGACCTTCACAGAAACACAAACTTCCAACTCCACTTGAAGCCATGCAACCCAAAACCATTATGCTGCCTCCTCCGTGTTTCACAGTTGGTACCACACACTGTGGTTGGTACGCTTCACCAATTCGTCGTCGCACAAAGACCGCACCCGGTGTTCCGAAAATCTGCAATAAGTGAAAAAAAACATCTCCTTGAAAATAGCCCATTACATAAAATGCATCAAACCTTGAGCTTATAAGATGCTTTCAGATAAAAACACACAACATTTTGAGAACTTACTTAAACATTAGATTCGTCTGACCAGATAATATTCGACCAATCTTCTTCGGTGAGATGTTGATGCCTCCGAGCCCAGTCTAGTCGAATTTTCTGATTTTTTTGTGGCAGCCACGGCTTCTTTCTCGCCTTACAGCCTCTCAGCCTTTTTTTGCACAGGCGTCTCCGTACTGTTCTGGATGACAAATTTTTCCCAAACTCGTCGGACAGCTCAGCAGTTAACTTGGCAGATGTTTTTTTCCGATCTCTCAAAGATGCACGTACCATCAAACGGTACTCCTGTACGGTTGTTATTCTCTTTCGACCGCTCCTTGTTAAATCCTTATGCGAACCGGTTTGTTCAAATCGTCGAATAGTCGAGCGAACCGCTCCGCGCGAACATCCAAGGCATACGGCAATTTTTCTCGAAATGAACCCTTCTGCATGTAGCAATTGAATTTGTGCACGCATATCTGAACTTACCTCCTTTGTTTTGGACATTTTTGAGAACAAAGAATTTTAACTCACTAAATGAATCACTGTTGATCGTTTAAACAGCGTACGCAAACTGTAACAGACCAACAAACTGCAAAGGCTTATGTATGAAAATTTCGGAATTTTCCATTATTACCCATCCCGTATCCGGGTTTTTCAAGAAACTTTCTAAAAACATTTAATTGCAGTCAACAAGTAGCCTCGCCGATGAGGAACAACCGATGAATAACGAGCATCAAAGTATTTTTAATCTACAGCCGAAAAATAGGGTGGACTCAAACTTTTGGTCAAGGCTGTACAGTCAAAGCTGTGGCAGTGGTGCCATATAGAAAAATCGCTGAGAAAAAAACTGGATTTTGGCCTATAGCTTCCGATCAAGCAATCAGATTTTAGCCAAATTCACGCAGAAGGTGAGCCTGACTCTAAGATAGATTACAAATTTGGTTGAAAAATTAGTATAGGGACGCCAGCTACGGCACTTTTTTAATATTTTAATAATTAATATTTTAAATTTGCTCAGGAAAATTAAGATTTTTTCCCTAAAACTTCCGATGCATTGACAAAATCAAAACGAAATTCATGTGCTAAGCATACCTTGTTGCGTTTATTATTCTGTCGAAATTTTGTTGAAAAACCGTGAAGGGGTTGCCAGAACATTTACGTTTAAAAATTTAAAAAGTTAGGACGATGGTTACCATAAAATTAAATTCACTCCTATAACTAATAGCGCAGCCATTCAATCGAAACGAAATTCATAGAGTAGGTTAAACACAACGTGAAGCAGCTATGGTGCTAGCACATGATTGCCAGCGCAGGACAATTTCGTAAATATCGCACCAACAGATGCTTTTCATAAGCAAAGCATTTACAATAAAATAAGCAACCGATATTTAAATTTTCCGAGTTTTGGAAATTTTTCGGATAGTAATCCCAGACATAGTTTCATCGCTGAAACTTTCGATGACATCCTCAGATCAAAATGAAATTCAAAGGATAGGTTGATCAAACACGAGCATGTTATGGTAGATTTATTGCTGCTGTGTTGGACAAATGTTGCCAGCACTGAACATTTTCATCATTTGTGTTATAGGAAATGCTGTCAGAAAATGATATTTTCTTCCTTTGAGTAAGAAATGGTTGATATGATACTACAAAGAAATGTATAACGTCTTCACACATTTTTAAATCCTTCAAAGATAGCTTCTTCGAAAATTAGTTTTCTAGCGGTTCTGATGCGCTAGACTTTTTTAAATATTGACATAAAAATAATTAGAGCTCTAATGGCTGGTTTTTTTCCTGTTTAAAAAGCGTCGTTAACAGATCACGCTGTATTTTGTCCTTCTTCTGTTTGACAAGGTTTTCAATTATTTTTTCGTCAAATCCTTTTTTCTCGCGATTTCTTTAATACTCTCCTGATCCATGGGCACTGTAAATAGCCAGTGGATCGTCAAGTTAAAGGGCGCCAGTTTTTAGGAATGCCAATGATCAGACTGGGTGTGTGTGGGCTTCCGGTAGATATTAAACGTTAGCAAACCTTCTTTTCTTATGACCATTAAATCCAAGAACTGTAGTTTCTCATTGTCTATTCTATTTGTAAGTATTATACAAGTAATCAGACAGCAAACACTCCTCGAACAAAGTTAAATTTAAATCAAAGCTTAAATGAGAAAAATTTCAACTCAAGACGAAAACGAGACCTTACCTTTAAGAAAAAATGGATATTCTCAATTGTTTTTATTGTGTGCCATTTTTCCTAGCTTGTTAAAATATTTTAATTTAAAATTGGTTATATAAAAACTTTAGGCAATTCACACTCAAACTTTCCCCGCTACATTTCAAAATGGCGAGTGATACTTAAGGCTGAGAAGAGGACATTTAAGACATTGTAGAGAAAGAAAACAAAACCTTCCCAAACAGGGGAAAGCACAGATTAGAGGCAATGTTGAGTTTTTCAGGAAGAAAAACCGTAAGAGGGGGAACACCGGCAAGGCACAAAGAGTGCTTAAAGAATTAGCTACTAAACTGATCAATTTCATCAAAGCAGATAAAGGAAACGCCGTGGTTATAATGAACCAAAAAAACTATGATCGATAAGTTATGGAAAAACTCAACAACGGAAACTACCATGAGCTAAGAAAAGATCCTTTTCCATATTCTATCAAACGAGTTGAAAGAATCTTGAAAGAATGCAAAAGGACGATTGGAGAGATCAACAAGCTGCGGGTCTCAAACCCGGCGTTGCCAAGAATTAGGTGCCTTCCGAAGACACACAAGGAAGAAAATGAGCTGAGGGAAATTGCGACCGCTACAAACGCTCCGACAAGGAGACTCGCAAAGTAGATTGTAGACGAGTGTAGGGCCTTAGGGAAGATTAGCAATATAACGGTAAAAAATCAACACGAGATGGTAGAGCGACTTGGAAGAGTGGCAGCAATAGAAGAAAGTGAGTTAGTTGTATCATTTGATGTCAAGGCCTTATTCCCAAGCATGTCGGTACAACAAGCATTCGCGTTCTTTGAGGACTGGTTATAAAAGAAGAATAGCTTACCGGAAGAGAAGAAAAGGGCTAAATACTTTTTGAAACTTGTCTCGGTTTGCATGAGTGAAAGTTACTCTACTTTCAGAGGGAAATACTTTATAGCTTTGAAAGGTGTTGCCATGGGAATTTCTTTATTCCCAATAATAAGTGAGATATTAATGGACAGACTGGAGAAGAAACTTCGTGGGGAAGACTCGCTTCCTCGTGTTTGGTTGAGATATATGGACGACATTCTAGCTATCGTTAAAAAATATGCTTTAGCAGAATATTTGGAGAAGTTGAACCAAGCACATAAGGATATCCAATTTTCAACGGAAATCAAAAACAATGAGAAACTACAGTTCTTGGATTTCATGGTCATAAGGAAAGAAGGTTTGCATAGGTTAAATATATACCGGAAGCATAGGCACCGCAAGGGGGGGGGGGCAGAGGGGCCGGTAATCCCAGACAATAGGTTGGCCCCTCCCAGAAAAATAAATATTTCCAACAGCAGAGACTTAAGTTTTCGCCTCTTAGGCTTTTGTGGTTACAGCAAGAGCTGTGTAGTGCAGCAGTGTAAGAATATTAATTCAAAATCGTACCCATGCCACAGGGTTGCACGCATTTCAAAATCATTTCTATCAGACTTGGTCCTAAGTAATTCCAACATGTTCTGTAACTTTCATAATGATCGGAGAATTCGGTCGTCAATTCTCGTGAACAGAACTTTCGAGTCCTGAAAATAGAGGTAATTCGGTGATGGGCTGCCGTTCTTGTGCAAATCGGAATTTTAAAAATTTTAATTTGACATGATGCACAATGGTTAAGATTTATCAACGAGTTCAATTTTTTGTCAAAAATAAAAATGTTTTGAGGAGGGTCAATGATTTGAAGGATTTTTTTTCAGGAGCCTGCCGCAGCTTCAGGGTTACCTGCACTACCTTGGAAATCCATATGTGCTACATATTAGTCAACATCAATACGCTCTGCAAATTTCACGATGATCCCAGGTTTTTGGTCAGAAGTATTGACAAATCAAAATTTGAAAAAAAATCCTTGTCTACTTTTAGGCGCGCTGCACCCACACACGGCTCAAAATTTCCAATTTTTTATCATATACAGGTTGAAAACAAAATAAGTTTTCATTCCCAATACTTTTTTGAACAAAAATAAACGCTGCTTGGAAATACAGGAGTATCTCAAAATTCACTAAAACGCTCGCCGCCGCAAAAAGGTTTAAGATATCTTAATTTTAGCAAGTCATGGACCTATCTACTATATACATCTACGTCCACCAAAAATTTCAGCTCAATCGAATTGGCCACTCCAGAGATGATTTCCCTTAATCATTTTGCTGATACATAAGCACACACACACACACACACACATATATATATATATATATATATATATATATATATATATATATATATATATATATATATATATATATATATATATATATATATATATATATATATATATATATATATATATATATATATATATATATATATATGTGTGTGTGTGTGTATACTGTCACGGTTCGATTTGCGAAAATAAGATACACCCGCGCGGCGAAAATTATTGTATTATAGCGTAGAGATGTTTCGGGCGACGACCCTGGTGGCGATGCAGCTGGCCGCAGTTAAGTCATAAGATCCGCGGTTGGTTTTGTGTATACAACCGCCGTTCCTCATGGCCCCGACGCAGACCAACCTTTGTAGGTTCCGGAGTCGCCACAACCGAGTTAGTTTAAAAAAAAAAATCACAAAAGACAAAGAAATTACCGATGGATGTTTTGGGCCTGTTCTTCTGTGCCGCCTGCCTCATCCGCAAATTAAATGTCTTCATTTTCCTCATTAGAAGCCTTTGCGATTGGATCCAAGTTATCCGATAACTAATGTCGAGAGCTGGTAGGACAAGTTACACTTGTTCCAGTATAGTTTTCTGCCATAAGTGCCGTGCAAAACACAAATCAGCAAATCCACTAAAACGAGGTGTTGACGTTGTGTCAGATCGAATTGTCGAGTATGTCAGATCGAATTGTCACCGAAGTAGCAGCGGGGCGGTCGGAAAGATTGGAAATGAAACGAGACTCGAGACTACCCGGAGATGGTAAGGCCTCATGTGCCACCTATGAATCAAGGTGAATGCCCGAATGCTAAGTGCATTGACACGGGTATTATGCAATGCAAGAAGTGCATCACATGCCGCTAAACTGGAAAAGTACCGCAGAAGCGGATTCAGAAAAACCTTCGTCGTTGGTGTCGAGGCGATCTAGAGCTCTCTTTTTCCTGAACTGCGGTAAGAGTCGGATGTGGCAAGCGATTGTGGGCAAATTGAGATAGGAAATTTTTTAATTCTTTAACATGAACGACTGGGGCGACCGAGAGAATCGAGGCGGCCGATCGAGAAATTAAAGACGCGGCGAAGTGTCTTAGGAAATTATCGACGACACAGCAGAATAATTTGTGCGCGACGTTGATTTTATGTTCGGAACGATTGGGGCGACAGGCGAAGTCAAGGCGGCTGATCGAAGAAGCAAAGCGGATTTTTATAGTCTGAACGATTGGGGCGACAGGCAAAGTCGAGGCGGCTGATCAACGAAGCAAAACGGAGTATATCGAAGACGCAGCAGGTATTACGTGAATCGCAACGAGAAAGCCACCAGGTAGGAAATTTAAGTAATCTATGTATGTTTAGGAGGTTTTAGGATTAAGAAAACTTGAATTATATCGAGTCGTATATATTAAGTGCAGTGGAGTAACTTAAAATCGCGGCGCCGCAAAGTTTTTTTTCTTGCGTTCATTATCACTTTGTCTCATTACACCAAATAAAACTCATTTGTAATTGCAATTGTAAACGCCGGTGTATCAGTGTATTTAGCAAGAAAAGTAGAGTAGATAGATCGGTGAATTAGTGATTAACGACGACCCTTTACGCGCGACCGAATTCTCGTTTCGCGGACGCGAGATAAGTCGACAGGATCGGGCATTGAAACGAGTGGCGCCCAGACCCACCCTCTCTCCCAGTGGGTTGAGCCACCCGTCCTGTCACCCTTTGGTCCTATTAGGGGGATCTTTGGGCCGTTGGAAGACGATAGCCGCAATTCGAGGCGGTGAACGTAACAAATTGGCACCCAACGTGGGGCACTTAATTTCAGTTAAAAAGCGGTTTTCGAATTCGGATTGAGCAAGCGTTTGATTTTGACTAACACGTGGTCGCAATTTCGACTGAACTCGGTTCTCAGATTCGATCAAAGCACGCGAACGGGGGCAAATAAAATTCACCGTAAAGCGACACACAGATACAGATACAAAGATAACGCTTAAAGATACAAATTCGGAGAACAGTTGCATGTGATCATAGGCAGAAGCCTATTTATCTAGTGAGCCAAGCTCAAAATATGATCACATGCATGTGGAAATTGATTTGAATCTTACTTTCAGGTTCTTTATATGTATTTTATTTTAAAATAAAATTTTCAGCATATATTTTGTACCCAAACATTTGGTTCTACCTACTGAAGGCTAGGCTGTGTGAGTGATAGATCGTGTAGTGAATGTGCTGCTTGTTGTTGCGTTTATGTAAAATTTTAAAATACCTTGTGACAAATTCCGCATTGATGAAAAATTGCATAGCGTCGCGTGGATTATCGTCTTGATTTTAACATTTTCAATTGGGATCTTCGGTGGGGTTCGGAAATCGCTAGCAGCTTGCGATCCCACTTAAACTTGTTGAGTGTCGCTATCAGTTGTAATTTTTTTTTATCTGCTGTTGAATACGCCAGGTAAACCACGAGTAAAACTCCCAAATCTTGTGTCTACGCGCTCACGTTCGCTCCATTTTCATGGTAAATTTGTTTTTTCGGATAAATCTGGTAACTACAGAGTAGAACAGGGCCCCATTGGTCGGAGTGGTATCTTTCGGGGGGCTAATATTTCAATATTTCAGAGCAAGGGGACGGCAGCGTGTCAGTAATCGCTGGAAAAAAAAGTCAGCTTGTCGGTAGTCGATAAGTGACCAGGAGGTGTTTGAGTAAAGTGGAGTTTTGAAAGTCTTGTGTGGTGTCCGGCGCAGTCATAGGGACACGATGAAAGTACTGATATTAGTACGGTATCGATACTTTCGTTTGATACCAAGTAAAATTTTACTTGAATCGAAACTGTTCGATATTTTACTCATATCAATACTTTGATGGTGGTATCGTATCGACATGTGACTGAAAATTTTTTTACATGGAAATCGACCCATCTTTCTAAACTGAGCTACGAATAATGTCTTCGTACAGTAGCTATTTGAAACTCAAGTGATAAAAATCAATAAATTGTTGCAAGAAATTTAAAAAAGTTTTAACGCAGATTTATTCATTCAACATTTTTATTTAATTTAGAAACAAAGACTAATCCATTTCAGTTATTCATTACAAAGTTATTAAGTAAAATAAAACAAAGTCGACAATTTGCCTCCAATAAAGTCTTCGCGCACTTACGAAACGGTTTATGAAAAACCTTAAAAACTATAGATACATTTTTTGTTAATATTTAGTTGGGTAGCCTTTTTTTAATAACGGTTTTAAGGAAGTGTGGCATCAATTCTACAAGTATTTTTGCATAGCTTGGCTCTATTTTCGCCCATTTCTGCTAAAGAGCTTGTTTCAAATTAGATTTTTCAAATTTCTTGAAAAAAATTATTTAATTTTATCACTTGCGTTCAAATAGCTGCTGCACGGGGACATTATTGGTACACTGTAATTGGTATCGACTTTCACATCCTAATATCCTCTCAATGCACGAATAACAATGTGATTAAATTAGTTTCAAAAGTGATGTATGTATTTGTAAAAAGTCACATTTTTTACTTGAGAGTGCTACAATCCTTGTGAACAATATCTGGTCTTCTGTACGCATCCTCATCATATCACTGTTTTTTATCATCGCTTATCTCCTCTTCAAAATTAACTTTTATCTAGTTTAATTTAGTTTAATAGATTTATTATTTTAATGTTTCTAATTCGAGTCAAGGAATGTTGTTTGTTAGCTCCCGTCTTGAGCGAGCAAACAAAACGAAATCGTATAGAATAGTTGCGATTAGCTCCACACGTCGGCCGAGTTGCGCTTTTGAGCCTCCATTTTCTTGATAAACCGTTGTGCTTCGGCCTCTTACTTATTTCCTTTGCTGGATGATGACTTTGAAGGTTAGTACGCTGCCGAGCCTGAATTCCTGTCCCCCTTTAAAATGCATGGGAAAAGAGTGACGGAATTCCGGACCTGAATTTTTTTTCAGGTCACTTGAGAAAATCGGTACGCTGCCCGTCCTGAAACGTTGCCTGAAAAGTGTCAGAATTTCAGTGTTGCTCTTCGCTCGTAGGGTGCTCTGCAGCACAAGTGGAGAGTTTTTTCAGGCACGAGGTGCCTGAATTAAATGGTCTGCTATTTATTTGGTCACGGAAAGCAATCATTTTGGCCATTTTGACCGCGCGTCAAATTTGAATTTTGTTTGAAAATTTGAAATTTGTTGTACGTCGGAACTTTCTGTCTTCTAATTTTATGCGTAGGATAGTTCGTGCAGAACTTGAAGCAATGATTTTCCAGCACATTTGGTTTTTTTGGCAGATACGTTTGCTAGGAAGCACTTTAATTAGCTGGTTGGTTAATTGAATTAGTGCGACGTTATAAAAGATCTGTTCGCGTACTTCAGCAAACTGCAGCAGTAACATAATTTGGCAGCTGGCTTCTTTTTGCTGCAAAATTTGGCTTGAAGCAATTATGCGAATCTATTTGAATATATTATAATAGATTCAGGTACGCGAACAGACCTAAAGTTTTCAACACCGCATGTGTACGCGATATGAAATGCATGGATGGAAATTATGTATTCGTGTGAAGGAAATATATATCAAATAAACAATTATTAAATAGATAACATAATTGTTTTACTTCGAAAAACTACGCCTATTTTCATTCAGTCTAATTGAATTTAAAGTGAAAGTAGTTTTTAAAATTTGCTACTAGAACTTGGTTTCTTTCATAAACTTTGGTTTGGTTCATAATATAGCAGTATGATGAGGCAGCAAACCTGAATGAATTTAAAATTGAAGAGCTGAAAGAAGCATTGATGGAATAGTAACATAGTATTTCACATACAGTTGGTAGATTGTAAAGGTTATTTTCAAAGAAAGCTAATTTCTAAATCTCATGTCGCCAAAGTTGAGAGCAATTAACTGTCACTTTGTAATATTCTACACTTCTCTACACGAAAATTTTTCCGTGTAGAAATAAATAGCACAACCGAGTGTCCGGAATTCAGGCTCGCCAGCGTACTAACCTTGAGTAGAATCATTCTTACATCGATTGCCATATTTTTGGCGTCGCTGTGAGGAAAGAATTAATGAGTAATTGAAAGAGGTAGCAAACGTACCCGCCCATATTTTCTCACCAATAAATAACCTTCCGAATTAGATCTGAATGTGTGACGTAAATTTTGTGTGCTTGATCCCGAGAACAAAGTCGCGGAACGGCACCAGACTAGTTTCCGGCCCTATCGTTATAATTGAAATCTCTGGCTTCGTTGGAAGTCTAAACTGACTGACTATAGTAAGTATCATTTGATACTTACTCATATCAATACTGTCGTAGTGAGTACGGGACTTATATCAATACTTGGTTCTGATACTACTTTAAAGTAAAAGTATCGATACTTTCTTTCGATATCGTGTCCCTACGCAGTCAGCAATTCAAACCTTTCGGTCCTTGGGGGTTCTTTGTGGTAACGTGGTGCAGTAGGAACGGTTTTAAACTTAGCCAGATAGATCCCAGCGAATTATTGAGTGTATTGTAAGAGCGGGTAATAAATCGTTAGTTTCAGCCTCAGAGCTGCGCAATCACATCGAGATGGGTCAGGCAACAAAAATACTGGTGGATCGGCTCAGTAAAAATGAGCTTGCCTATGAGCTGGAGATCCGAGGTCAGCCGACTGGAACGGTAGAATCGATGAGGAAGGTGCTTCGAGTGGCCATGAGAGCGGAGGCCACGATGGATACCTCTCTGATTTCCGTGAAGGAATATCCTTTCACTCTCAAGGAGGGTTTGGAGGCAGTGGAGGGGAAACTCCTCGAGGTCCAAACTTTGATTTCAGGTTTTCAGGGGATGCAGCAGTCGTCGGATCTCTATAAAATTAAAACTTAGATCGAGTTCGGGATTCGAAGGTTGAAGAACGCGCAACACGACAACGAGGAGATGGGGAAGGAGGCCAGTAAACTCCGGACTCGGCTGATTATGGCCATGGGCGAATTGTTAGTGAAGGCCGAAGGCGAGGAGGAGAATGAGGAGGAGGCAGGGTTAGCCACTGCATCAGGAGACGCCCACAACAGCGAGCGGGAGTCGACGCCAGGCCGAGAGTTGGATCTGAATGTCGGCGGCGCTGTGGAGCCCATTCCCGATTTAGAAATTCCCATTGATCCTTCGACTTCGACACCCAGGATGGTACCGCTGCTGGCAAAAGGGCAAGAGGTGGCAAAATGGGATCTGCGATATAGCGGGGACTCTGGGTCGCTCAGTGCTTTCCTCGAGCGTGTGGAAGAGCTGCGGATAGCGAGGGGAGTTACCACCGGGCAGTTGTTTCAGTCGGCAGTGGAGATTTTTGAGGGGAAGGCACTAGTTTGGTTTCGGGCGAATAGATCCAGGGTAAGTTCGTGGCAGGAACTCATTCAGGAGATGCGCGCTGAATTCTGACCACCGGATTACGATGATCATCTGCTCGGAGAGATCACGAGACGCACACAAGGACCAGAAGAAACCATGGGGGTATACGTCTCGGTAATGGAGGGGCTGTTTAGACGCCGCGCGATCCCGTGTTCGAAAGAGGAGAAGTTGAAGATCCTTAGGAGAAACATCGCTCCTTTTTACCAGACACAACTGGCATTAACCCCAGTACGGAACATTGCCGATCTTATCCGAGTGGGTCGTTCACTAGAAGCAACGAGAGTCACTGTAGAGGCCTATTTACCACCACCTACTCGCAAGTCTCAACGGTTGTTGGAACCGGATCTGGCATACGTAGAGTGTGCAGACAGGGTGAATATAGCGACTATCTCCGGCAATGATGTTCAGTGTTGGAATTGCCGACGGAATGGGCATACTTCCCGGAACTGCCCTGAGCCTCCTAAGTGTTTCGGCTGTGGTCGGGTAGGCGTGAGGAAAATTAATTGCCCAAACTGTCGGGGAAGACCGAGTCGTAATGGGGGGCCACCACTCAGAGACTCCGAAAGCAGGAGTGGACCACTTCAATCTTCGGGAAACGGGCATGGTGTCCAGTAGGCGGCAATCTGGACACGCTGGGCAAGACGGACAGGGCCGCGCAACTAAGCTACGTATTGGATCAGAAGCAAGGAGATGAGAGGCCACGCCTCAAGGTGGATGTTATGGGACGTAAATTCCTGGGGCTATTAGATTCTGGGGCTTCCAATACAGTAGTAGGTGGAGAAGGTTGGCGAGCGATGACGGAGCTGGGAGTGGAGCTCCTGCCGAACAACCAGCGGGCAATACGGTTGGCCAATGACCAAGGATGTCCCATCATCGGGACAGCGGTGATTCCGTTTAAGCTAAGGGAGAAGCTGGAGTGGTTGCGGGTGTTGGTGGTCCCTTCTTTGCCGTTGACCCTGATTCTGGGAGTGGACTTCACCAAACGGTTTGAAGTAGTGTTGAAGGTAAGTGAGAATACTTGGGATTTTGTGAGCGCTCTACGGGGGGAGCAAGAGGAACAGCTCAGGGCACGCAGTCGACTGTCGGGGGCAGAACAAGTGGCGCTCGACCAAATGTTGACTGAGGAGTTCAACCTAATGGGGGAAGGGGTCGGCTGTACCACTCGGGTGGAACACGTCATCAAGACAGACTCGCCGCCAATAAAGCAACGCTACTACCCGGTTTCGCCTGCGGTCCAACAGCATATCGACGCCAAGCTTAACGACATGCTAGCTCAGAAAATAGTGGAGAGGTCTGTCAGTCCCTGGGCATCGCCCATATTGTTGGTGAAAAAGAAGGACGGCTCCTATCGATTTTGTGTGGATTACCGTAAACAAAATCGGGTCACGGAACACGACGCCTATCCCTTACCCTACGTGTCGGCCACGCTGGATAAGCTACGAGAAGCCAAGTATCTGTCTTCCTTAGACATCAAGTCAGGAAGTAGTGGACGAGGTCAAGATTGAATGAGCTATTGGCACATTCCGACCTTACAAAGCTACAGGGATTGATGAGATATCACCTATCATGCTTCAAAAAGCAGATAAGGCCATCATTCCCATTCTGCAGCGTATTTTTACCGCATGCCTCCGCCTCGAGGTAGTACCCGAGCAATGGACAAAAGCTAGAGTGGTCTTCATTCCGAAACCTGGTAGGTTGAATCATCATTACGTGAAGGACTTTAGACCAATCAGCTTAACATCGTTTCTGCTCAAAACACTAGAGAGGCTTGTTGATCTGCACATCAAAAGCTCGATTGATGTCGCGAGAATCTGTGTTGATCAACACGCGTATCTAGCGGGCAGATCAGTAGATACGGCATTACACAAAGTTATCCGTACAATAGAAAAATCCTTACGGCAGAAGGAATTCACGTTGGCAGCCTTCTTAGACATTGAGGGGGCCTTCAATAATGTCACTGTCGCGAGTATCATTGATGCCTTGGCTCGATATGGAGTGGATAAAACCCTGGCGACCTGGGCATCTGACTTGCTCAAGAGCAGGCGGATTGAGGCTACCTTTTTGGAGGCCAAAGCGGAAAGAACAGTCGGTACCGGAACACCACAAGGAGGGATTATATCTCCCCTTTTCTGGATCCTGACAGTCAACGAAATACTGGAGAAGTTAAGGGCCAGTGGCTTTGAGGTAGTGACGTATGCCGATGACATTGTGGTACTTGTGAGGGGTGCGTTCCCACAAACTTTGTCGGACCTTATGCGGCGCTGGACCATATTCAAATCTGGGCCAGAAAAGTCGGTCTTAGGGCAAACCCGACAAAAACCGAACTTATGCTCTTCACAAAGAAACACAGGGTACCGGCTATTGCCACGCCTAACCTCAACGGAATAACATTGGAGCTTGCTGATAGTGTTAAATATTTCGGCCTTATACTAGACAGGAAACTGAACTGGGGGGCTAACGTGAAGCACAGAATTGGTAAGGCCCGCGCAGCACTTTTCGCTTGCCGGTCCGCCTACTCCAATACCTGGGGTCTTAAACCTAGGGCGGCCTATTACATATTCACATGTGTAGTCAGGCCGATTTTGGTGTATGGAGCGGTCGTGTGGTGGAAAGCAGCGGAGAGAAAAACTAATATCAAGGAGCTAACAACACTGCAAAGATTAGTTTGCATATGTATTACGGGCGCTTTAAGAACCGCCCCAACGGCTGGGTTGGAAATGATTTTGGGACTCATGCCCCTAGATCGATTCATCTTTAGAAGCGCAAGCTTAGCGGCGATACGCGCTAAAAGTTCTGGCATGTGGAACGATTCAGATCAGTGGGGTCACAGCGGTATTCTTATAGAATGCCGCAAAAGATTTGGACTCGTTGCAGAAGACACAGACCACATGAGCAAAATAATACATCTTGGCAGAAATTTCCAGGTCAAGATACCCACAAGAACAGACTGGAAGAAAAAGGAAGCTACCACCGATAGGGGCGCCTGGATTTACACGGACGGGTCAAAGACGGACACAGGAGTTGGCTCGGGCGTGTTTTCTACGGATTTGAGCCTTAACCTGTGGTGTAGACTGTCGGACCATGCTACCGTCTTTCAGTCTGAATTACATGCTATACGTATGGCAGTTGAGTCCATTAGCGGAATATCAACCAGACCAATGACCATTTGCGTCGACAGTAGGGCAGCCATTCTCGCTCTTGCGTCTTACAGATGTTCTTCAAAAACTGTTAACGCTTGCAGAGTGGCTCTCAATGAAAAGGCAAGGCATATTCCTATCCGGATTATGTGGGCGCCAGGGCATAGTGGGGTCATAGGCAACGAAAAAGCTGATGAATTGGCGAGGAAAGGTTCAGGAGCTAGCAACTGCCCCTGCATCACTGTACCTCGGTCAATCGCGGACGCCACAAACAAACTTGATGCCGCCATATGGACCAAACTAAAGTCCGAATGGGAAAACAGGCTGGACTGCAGGGTGGCCAGGACATTATGGCCATCACCTGATCCAAGCAAAAGCAGGAAACTGCTCAAGCTCAGCAGGAACTGCTTGAGAACCACGGTCGGCTTGCTCACAGGGCACTGCCTTACCGCATCTCATGCGAAGAAAATGGGACTGACATCCAGCAGTTTATGCAAGAGGTGCGAGATGGAAGAGGACACCATCGAGCATACTCTCTGCGATTGTCCGGCCCTCAATAATACACGCCTCAAAATTTTTGGTGCATACCACTTTCAAGGGTTGGCAGAGGTGGCTGGTATCGTCACGCTGAGTCAGCTGATCCAGTTTGGCGAAGCGGTCACTTGGCAGCTCTAAAAAGCCAGCGGAGGGTGGCAAATGGGCCCAAACTGGTGGCCTAATGCAAGCCGCGTTTCCCGGCAGCCCTCTTTACTAACCTAACCTAACCTAGACATCAAGTCAGCTTATTGGCAAGTGCCCATGGCTGAAAACTCTAAAAAATTCACAGCTTTTACTATGCCACATCGGGGGCTGTTTCAATTTAAAAGAATGCCGTTTGGGCTGCAGAACGCTCCTGCGACTTGGCAAAGGCTGATTGACCAAGTTTTGGGTCCTGATTTGGAGCCGTACGTTTTTACTTATTTAGACGACATCATTGTGGTGACCTAGGACTTTTCAAAGCATGTTGAAGTTCTGCGAGAGGTGTTCGAGCGCCTCAGGAAGGCGGGGTTGCGGGTATCCCGGGATAAATGCGAATTCTGTCGACCACAACTGAAATGCCTGGGTTACGTGGTGGACGAGAAAGGCCTGAATGTGGACCCCGACAAAGTTAAATGCGTACTGGATATCCCTCCTCCTACCACCGTGAAGGGAGTGAGACAATTTTTGGGAATGGTATCTTGGTACCGGCGTTTTATACCAGCTTTCGCCACAATGTTGTCGCCACTAACCAATCTATTAAAGAAACATCAAAAATTCTTGTGGACCCAAGAATGCCAGGATGCTTTCACGCAGGCAAAAATGAAGTTGGCCACTGCACCGATATTAACGTGTCCAGATTATCGTTTGCCCTTCTGCATCCAGACTGACGCGTCAGAACGACGGCTGGGAGCAGTGCTTTCGCAGAACCACCCGGATGGGGAGAAAGTCATATGCTATCTTAGCAGATCCTTGACCAAAACGGAACGCAAATACTCCACAACCGAGAAAGAGTGCCTTGCGGTTTTATGGGCCATCGAGAAACTGAGGCCGTATGTGGAGGGATCGAAGTTCTCAGTGGTTACTGACCACTATTCCTTGGTTTGGCTCCACAATCTGAAAGATCCGACGGGGCCTTTGGCAAGGTGGGCCGTGCGTCTCCAACAATATAGTTTTGATATCATTCACAGGAAGGGTAAGGACCATCTAGTCCCTGACGCTCTCTCGCGCATGCTGCCAGACGGAGAGGTAGCAGCCATCACCTGTGAAGGCGACAAGTGGTTTGAAACCATGAGCGACAAAGTGCTAGGGGCACCGGAGCGTTACGCTGATTGGCGCGTGGCTGGAGAATCTTTGTGGAAGCATTTACCGGGGCGTTATCCTGAGTTAGAAGGAGCGGAGGCTTGGAAGAGGGTAATACCAAGGGCAGAGCAGAAGGAAATCCTGCATCGTTGCCATGACGACCCAGTAGCCGGACATATGGGGGCTAGTCGCACGTTAGGACGGGTGGGGGCAAAGTATTATTGGCCGAAGATGGCGGCAGATGTCACCACTTACGTGAGGAGGTGTAAGGTTTGCCAAGCTAGTAAAGTGGAGAGACGAGCTTCGGCTGGGTTCATGGCCTCTCGAAGTGGAGAGGCGCAGCAACCTTGGGAAATGGTTTGTGTAGACCTGGTGGGGCCTCTGCCACGAACTAGTCAGGGGCACAATTACATTTTAACCGTTATTGACTACGTGAGTAAGTTCACCCTACTGTACCCTTTACGGCAGGCGACGGCCTCCGCGGTTACCAGAGTGCTCAAGGACCAAATGTTTCTATTGTTTGGAGCACCCTGGTGGCTCGTGTGTGATAACGGGGTCCAGTTTAGAGGGAAGCATCTCCAAGATATGACAGCAAAGTATGGTACTAAAATCAAGTACACGGCTTTATATCATCCGCAAGCTAATCCTGCGGAGCGCAAAAATCAGGATATTAAGCGAATGTTGCGATCATACGTCACGGAGAACCATCGGCTGTGGGATCAGGATCTGGCAAAAATCGCGTGCGCCTTGCGTACCTATAAGCACGAAGTTGCACAAGTCACTCCTTACTTCTTTAACTTTGGGCGAGAAATGGTGACTTATTACGAAGATAAAGAACGGCCGGAAGTGAGGCAGGAAAGTTTAGATCCAGAAGCCAGAGCCGTGGAGCTTGAGAGGGTACGAGTGGACGTGCGAGAGCGAATGAGAGCCGCAGTTCGACAGAGTGCCCAAAAATATAATTTACGGAAACGGGACGTGGGGTATGGAGAGGGAGAGGCCGTTTGGCGGAAGAATTACACTCTCTCAGATGCGGCGAAGTTTTATTCCGCAAAACTAGCACCTGAGTATGTTGGACCCTTTTGGATACAAAAGCAAGTCTCCGGATGACCCTACCAGCTAGTGTTTCAGTGAAATCAATTAATATTACTATTAATATAGAAATTCTTATTATAATAAATCTTATTACAATAATTTTTATTGAAAATATGAATATTTCATTAGATGCAATTGCTGTTACGTAAATAAATAAAATTAACATTCCCCCTAAAAATACCAAAAATAAAATATAAGAATATCAAAATGAATTAAATATTAATCCTGTAATTAAACATGTTAATAATGATTGTACTAGTAATATTATTCCTATAGCTAAAGGATGAATTATTTGAATAAAAATTATTCTTGATAAAAATATGATAATTAATACAATTGTTTGAGTAATATCAGAAAGTAGTTTATTAAAATATTAATTTTGGAGATTAATGATAAAGATTTTTCTTTTTTTCTGAAGTTTTAAAAGAAATAATCTTGTTTTTGGTTTACAAGACCAATGTTTTTGTTAAACTATTAAAACTAATGTTAGTATTAATTAATTGATTTATACCTTTGGTGTTATTTATTATAGGTGTTTTTATTTTTGTTTCTAATCGAAAGCACTTATTATCTATACTTTTGGCGTTAGAATTTATTGTGCTTAGAATATTTTTTTTAATTTTTGTATTTTTAAATTATTTTAATAGAGAAATGTATTTTAGTATAATATTTTTAACATTTAGAGTTTGTGAGGGGGTTTTAGGACTTTCCTTATTAGTAAGAATAATACGTTCGCATGGTAATGATTATTTTAATTCTTTTAATATTTTACAATGTTAAAATATATTTTTTTTCTTATTTTTTTGATACCTTTAAGTTTTAAAAAGTCAATATTTTGAATGGTGCAGATTTTATTATTTTTTATAAGATTTGTTTATGTTTGTATAAATTTTTCTGGTTTTTATTGAATAAATTTAAGATATATTTTAGGCTGTGATATAATGTCTTATGGTTTGATTTTATTAAGAATTTGAATTAGAGCTTTAATGTTAAGTGCTAGAAGATTAATTTATAATTATAATAATTATAAACATTTATTTGTTTTTAATATTTTAATTCTTTTGTTTTTTTTAATCTTTACATTTAGAAGTATAAATATTTTTATATTTTATCTATGTTTTGAAAGTAGTTTAATTCCTACTTTATTTTTAATTTTAGGGTGGGGTTATCAACCTGAACGACTTCAGGCTGGAATTTATATATTGTTTTATACTGTATTGGCTTCTTTACCTATATTATTAGGTATTTTTTATATATACACATATTTTGGTAATGTTAATTTTTATTTAATGATTAATATGACTTTAAATTATAAATTATTTTATTTTTGTATAATTTTAGCTTTTTTAGTTAAAATACCTATATTTATAGTTCATTTATGATTACCCAAAGCTCACGTTGAAGCCCCAGTTTCTGGATCAATAATTTTGGCAGGAATTTTATTAAAATTAGGGGGTTATGGTTTACTACGGGTATTTAGTTTTTTAACTAATTTAGGAATTATTTATAACTTTATTTGAATTACAATTAGTTTAATTGGTGGATTTATTGTTAGTTTAATTTGTTTACGTCAAACTGATTTAAAATCATTAATTGCTTATTCTTCTGTAGCTCATATGGGTATTGTGTTAAGTGGTCTATTAACTATAACTTATTGAGGTGTATCAGGTTCTTATACTTTAATGATTGCTCATGGACTTTGTTCTTCTGGATTATTTTGTTTAGCTAATATATCATATGAGCGGTTAGGAAGACGAAGAATGTTAATTAATCGGGGTTTATTAAATTTTATACCTAGAATGTCTTTATGATGATTTTTATTAAGATCTGCAAACATAGCGGCTCCTCCTACATTAAATTTGTTAGGTGAAATTAGTTTATTAAATAGAATTGTAAGTTGATCTTGATTTACAATATTTTTAATTGCTTTTATTTCTTTTTTTAGAGCTGCTTATACTTTATATTTATATTCTTATAGTCAGCATGGAAAATTACATTCGGGGGTTTATAGAAGTAGAAATGGATCAGTTCGTGAATTTTTGATTTTATTTTTACATTGATTTCCTTTAAATTTATTGATTATAAAGTCTGAATATTGTTTTTTATGGGTATAATTTAAATAGTTTAATTTAAAATATTGATTTGTGGTATCAACGATATGAGTGATTCATTTTAAATCATTCCTTATATTTCTATTTGTCTAATTAGTTTTATTTGTTTATTTTTTATAAGAATTTTAAATTTTATAATAGGATTAATCAGTTTATTGAATGATTATAGAATATTTATTGAATGAGAAATTGTTAATTTAAATTCATGTGCTTTTGTAATGACTTTTTTATTAGATTGAATGAGTTTTATATTTATATCATTTGTTTTGTTAATTTCTTCTTTAGTAATTTTTTATAGTCGTGAATATATGGCGGATGATATAAATATTAATCGTTTTGTTATACTTGTTTTAATATTTGTATTTTCTATAATAATATTAATTATTAGCCCAAATTTAATTAGAATTTTATTAGGGTGGGATGGTTTAGGATTAGTTTCTTACTGTTTAGTTATTTATTTTCAAAATGTAAAATCTTATAATGCTGGTATATTGACTGCTTTATCTAATCGAATTGGTGATGTGGCGTTACTTTTAGCAATTGCTTGAATATTGAATTATGGAAGTTGAAATTATATTTTTTATTTAGAATTTATAAAAATAGATTTAGAAATAGTAATTATTGGTTGATTAGTTGTTTTGGCTGCAATAACTAAAAGAGCTCAAATTCCTTTTTCTTCTTGATTACCTGCGGCCATAGCTGCTCCTACTCCTGTATCAGCTTTGGTTCATTCATCAACACTTGTAACAGCTGGTATTTATTTATTAATTCGTTTCAATCTATTAATTGAAAATACTATTGTTTCTATAGTTTTATTATTATTAGCTGGATTAACTATATTTATATCTGGTCTTGGGGCAAATTTTGAGTTTGATTTAAAAAAAATTATTGCTTTATCAACTCTCAGTCAGCTTGGTTTAATAATAAGAATTTTATCAATAGGATTTCCTAAATTAGCTTTTTTTCATTTGTTAACTCATGCATTATTTAAAGCACTATTATTTATATGTGCTGGGGCAATTATTCATAATATGTCTAATTTTCAAGATATTCGTATAATAGGTAATTTAGTTTATCATATACCTTTAACTGTTACTTGTTTAAATGTTGCTAATTTAGCTTTATGTGGTATACCATTTTTGGCTGGATTTTATTCTAAGGATTTAATTTTAGAAATAGTAAGTATATCTTATATTAATATATTTAGTTTTTTTTTATATTTTTTTTCTACTGGTCTTACAGTTTGTTATTCATTTCGTTTAGTTTATTATGGGTTTACTGGAGATCTTAATTGTATACCTATACATTATTTATCGGATGAGGGTTGAATTATATTACGAGCTATATTTGGTTTAATAATTATAAGTATTATAGGGGGAAGAATATTAAGATGATTAATTTTTCCTGTGCCTTCAGTTATTATTTTACCTACAGATTTAAAATTATTAACAGTTTTTGTTTGTTTGGTGGGTTTATTGATTGGATATATTTTGTCTAATCCTTATATTTATTTTTTAAATAAATCTTTTAAGTTTTATAATCTGTCATTTTTTAGTGGTTCTATATGGTTTATACCTTATATTTCGACTTATGGTATAATTTTTTATCCTATTACATTAGGTAGTTTAGTTGGCAAGGGTGTTGATCAGGGGTGATCAGAGTATTATGGCAGACAAATAATTTATTTTTTACTAGTAAATTATTCAAAGTTTAATCAATCTTTACAAAATAATAGTCTTAAACTTTATTTAATAAGTTTTATTTTATGAGTTATAGTATTTATTATTTTAAATTTTAATTATTTAAGTAGCTTATAATTAGAGCATGACATTGAAGCTGTTATTGAAGTTGTTTAACTCTTAAATATTTGATTTTAAATAACAAATATTAGTAATTTATAAAAGAAAAATCTTTGTTTTTACAATGAAAGTGTAATGTTTTTTTGTAAACTATATAAATAGAAATATAAACAGAATTTAACTGTTAAAGAAAAAAGTTAGCGGCTTTATCTTGGTCTTCATATTTCCTTAATTGGAAATTGATTTCATTACCATCATTAACAATGATGTGCCTCTATTTTGGCTTCAATTAAATTTAGAATAAGGATAATTAATAATCTAATATTAGGTCGAAACTAATTGCAATAAATCGCTTCATATTCTAAAAATTAAGGAAGACCAATATTTCAGTACTTTTTGATTGCAAATCAAATGTTATATTTAACTACAACCCTGTTTAATATATAATATTTTAAATAGATCATTCTAAAGCACCTTGATTTCATTCGTGATAAAGTCCTAATAAAAGGATTAGAATGAATAATATAATTGTCGAAGTTCATATTATTAAATCTGATACATTTATAATATGAATAAAAGGTAAAATTAATGCAATTTCTACATCAAAAATTAAAAAAATAATTGCAATCAAAAAAAATCGTAAGGAAAAAGGTAGTCGAGAGGATCTTTTTGGATCGAATCCGCATTCAAATGGTGATGATTTTTCACGGTCTATAAAAGTTTTTTTTGACAGGATTGAAGCAATAATTATTACAATTATCGCAATTATTAAAATTGTTATTATAATTGTTAATATAGAAATAATTATTTATACTAAAATGTTTAGACCATATAATTGGAAGTTATATATACTTTTTATACTATATAAATAAATTTTTAACCGCCCCATCAGTAGATTGATATATAAAGGAATAGTCATACAATATCTACAAAGTGTCAATATCAAGCAGCAGCTTCAAAACCAAAATGATGGGAACTAGAAAAATGATAGTTGAGATGACGAAACAAACAAATTGCTAGGAATGTTGTTCCAATTAAAACATGAATTCCATGGAATCCAGTGGCCATAAAAAAAGTTGAACCGTATACAGCATCGGCAATAGTAAATGGAGCTTCTACATATTCGTATGCTTGAAGAATTGTGAAATATACTCCTAATACAATTGTAAAAAATAATCCTTGAGTGGTTTGTGAGAAATTTCCTTCTTTTAATCTATGATGAGCTCATGTAACAGTAACTCCTGAAGCTAAAAGAATTGCAGTATTAAGTAAAGGAATTTGGAATGGGTTAAAAGGTACAATTCCAGCCGGTGGTCAAGTTATTCCTAATTCTACTGTAGGAGATAAACTACTATGAAAAAAAGCTCAGAAGAAAGAGATAAAGAAAAAAATTTCTGAAATAATAAATAGAATTATACCTCAACGTAGGCCAATTGTTACGGGGTATGTGTGAAGTCCTTGAAAAGTACCTTCTCGAGAAATGTCTCGTCATCATTGATATATAGTTAAAAGTGTAATAATATTCCCTAAAATAAATAATGAAATATCATATTGGTGAAATCATTTAACTAAACCTGAAACTGTTGTTATTGCGCCGATAGCTCCTGTTAAAGGTCATGGTCTGTAATCTACTAAATGAAATGCGTGATTTGAATGTGTTGACATTAAACTACTTCTCTAGAATAAAGAGTACTTAATACTGCAAATACGTAAGATTGAATGATTGCAACAGCTGATTCTAATACTAATAAAAGAATTTGTCCTACTAATAAAAGTGTTACTAGAATTATAGATAATGAGGGTCCTGTATTGCCTAAGAGAGTTAGTAATAAATGTCTCGCAATTATATTAGCTGCAAGTCGAACTGCTAAAGTTCCTGGGCGAATTATATTACTAATAGTTTCAATACATACTATAAATGGTATTAATACTGGAGGTGTACCCTGAGGAACTAAATGAGCAAATATATGTTGTGTATGATTAATTCACCCATAAATTATAAATCTAATTCATAAAGGTAGAGCTAGCGTAAGAGTTATTGTTAGATGTCTAGTTCTTGTAAAAATATAAGGGAATAACCCAAGAAAGTTATTGAACATAATCATTGAAAATAATGAAATAAAAATAAAAGTTCTTCCGTTATGATTTGAATCTTTTAATAAAGTTTTAAATTCATTGTGTAGTGTTAATAAAATATTATTTCAGACAATATTATATCGTCTTGGTATAATTCAATATGTTATTGGAATAAATAGTAATCCAATAAAAGTTCTTAATCAATTAATTGATATATTAAAAATTCTTGAAGAAGGGTCAAATACGGAGAATAAATTGGTTATCATTTTCAGTTTATAGAATTAACTATTTTTGTACTTACCTGTGATTGTGGCATAATATTATAGAAATAAAAATAATTTATTATACTAAATATAATAAATACTATTGAAAATATAATAAAAAGAAATAATCAATTGATAGGAGCTATTTGAGGAATTAAAAAATATTAAAACAATTAATAATTTTAGTTTGACATACTAATGTTATTTATTTAACTAATTTTTTTTTTTTTTTTTTTTTTAGAAAAAATTTATGACCATTAGAAGTAATTGCTAATTTACTATAAAATGGTTTAAGAGACCAGTACTTGCTTTCAGTCATCTAATGGAATTTAATTTAAATTAGAGATTCATTTGATAAAATGGTTAATAGGAACTCTTTCAATTACAATAGGTATAAATCTGTGATTAGCACCACAAATTTCTGAACATTGACCAAAAAATAATCCTGGACGATTGATTATAAATCTTGTTTGGTTTAATCGTCCAGGCGTTCCGTCTACTTTAACACCTAGAGCGGGGACTGTTCATGAGTGAATTACATCTGCAGCAGTTACTAAAATTCGAATCTGTGAATTTATTGGTAGTACTACCCGGTTATCAACATCTAATAAACGAAATCCTCTTATTGGTAATTCATTTGTGGGGATTATGTATGAATCAAATTCAATATCTAAGAAATCTGAATATTCATAACTTCAATATCATTGATGTCCAATTGATTTTAGAGTTAGTATTGGTTCATTAATTTCGTCTAATAAATACAAGAGTCGAAGTGAAGGTAATGCAATGAATAATAAAATAATAGCTGGTAAGATTGTATAAATTAGTTCGATGGTTTGTCCATGTAAAAGAAATCGATTTGTATATTTATTAAAAAATAATATAAATATTAAATATCCAACTAATACAGTAATTATAATTAAAATCAATAAAGTATGATCATGGAAAAAAGTTAGTTGTTCTATTAAAGGTGATGCTCTGTCTTGTAAACCTAGGTTAGCTCATGTTGCCATTTATTTTCTAATAAAAGAAATAATCTTTATTTACGGAGCTTAAATCCATTGCACTAATCTGCCATATTAGATTAGTTAGTTAATAATGGAAGTTCTGAATATCTGTGTTCTCTTGGTGGAGTATTTTGATATCATTCAATCGATGATGAAAGTTGTACGGGAAAAATAATTGTTCGTTGAGAGATTATACTTTCTCAAATGATAAACAAGAAATAAATAATTCCTAATAATGAAATAGTTGATCCAACAGTTGATACAATATTTCATGCAGTATATGAATCAGGATAATCGGAATACCGCCGAGGTATTCCTGCTAACCCTAGAAAATGTTGTGGGAAAAATGTAAGATTAACTCCTACAAATATAATTACGAATTGAGTTTTTAATCAATTAGGATTTATTGTTAGTCCAGTAAATAATGGATATCAGTGAACAAATCCTCCCATAATTGCAAATACAGCTCCTATTGATAATACATAATGGAAATGTGCTACTACATAATATGTGTCATGTAAAATAATATCAATTGATGAATTTGCTAGTACTACTCCTGTTAGCCCTCCAACAGTAAATAAGAATACAAATCCTAATGCTCAAATAATTGCAGGAGAGTAGTTTAATTGAGTACCATGTAATGTAGCTAATCAACTAAAAATTTTGATTCCTGTGGGAACTGCAATAATTATTGTTGCTGAAGTAAAGTAAGCTCGTGTATCTACATCTATACCTACTGTAAACATATGATGAGCTCATACAATAAATCCTAATAATCCAATAGCAAGTATTGCGTAAATTATTCCTAAAGATCCAAAGGTTTCCTTTTTTCCACACTCTTGGCTAATGATATGGGAAATTATTCCAAATCCTGGTAGAATTAGAATGTAAACTTCTGGGTGACCAAAAAATCAAAATAAATGTTGGTATAAGATTGGGTCACCACCCCCTGCAGGATCAAAGAATGATGTATTTAAATTTCGGTCTGTAAGAAGTATAGTAATTGCACCTGCTAGTACTGGTAAAGAAAGAAGTAATAGAATTGCAGTAATTACTACTGATCAAACGAATAATGGTATTCGGTCAAATGTAATGCCGGCTGATCGTATATTAATAACTGTTGTAATAAAATTTACGGCTCCTAAAATTGAAGAGATTCCTGCTAAATGTAGTGAAAAGATGGCAAGATCTACAGATGCTCCTCTATGGGCAATACCTGCTGCTAATGGGGGATATACCGTTCATCCAGTTCCTGCTCCTACTTCAACTATTGATGAAGCTAATAAAAGTGTAAGAGATGGGGGAAGTATTCAAAAACTTATATTATTTATACGGGGAAATGCTATATCTGGTGCTCCAAGTATTAACGGGACTAATCAATTACCGAATCCACCAATTATAATTGGTATTACTATGAAAAAAATTATTACAAAGGCGTGTGCTGTTACAATTACGTTATAAATTTGATCATCTCCAATTAATGATCCTGGGTGACCTAATTCGGTTCGGATCAATATTCTTAAAGATGTTCCCACTATTCCTGCTCATGCACCAAAAATAAAATAAAGTGGACCAATATCTTTATGATTTGTGGAAAAAAGCCATTGTCGCGAACGATTAAATGGCTGAAATTTAGGCGATAGATTGTAAATTTATTTATAAGGATATAACCTTTTTAATCAATTATTAGCTTTATAGTCAATGATGACATTAGACTGCAATTCTAAAGGAGTAAATTAATTACTAAGGCTTAAAAGATTAATCTTATATTTATAGCTTTGAAGGCTATTAGTTTATTTAACTTAAAGCCTTAAATATATAAATATGCTATAGTAATTATTGGTAATCCTCTAATTGAAAAAAATCTTATTACAGATATAAATAAATAATTTTTCTTATTTTTGTGCATGAGCAGGTTTCAATTAATTTCTTTATTACCAAGTATAAATGCTGTGTAACATATTCGTAAATAAAAATAAAGTGTGATCAATGAACATAAAATTAATACAAAAATTAATATTATTTGGTTTAATGAAGTTAATTGTTGGATTACTATTCATTTAGGGAAGAATCCTAAA
Source organism: Nemotelus pantherinus (assembly GCA_963978885.1). NCBI lineage: Eukaryota > Metazoa > Arthropoda > Insecta > Diptera > Stratiomyidae > Nemotelus > Nemotelus pantherinus. The sequence continues at coordinate 122,179,818 of OZ022263.1, forward strand.
AAGGGGGGTAATCCACCAAGTGAGAGAAAATTAATAAAAAAGAAAAACTTGATAGTAATCGATGATAAAAATATGATAAATAATTGGTTAATGTGGAATATTTTATATTGATTTAGTAAATAAATTACAGCAAATCTTATAAATGTATAAATAATGAAATAGATTATTCATGTTTTTATTGAATTATTTATTGCTAATATTATTCATCTTAAATGATTAATAGAAGAAAAAGCCATCAATTTACGAATTGAAGTTTGTGATAGTCCTCCAATAGCTCCAATTATTGCAGATGTAATAATTGTAATAATTATAAAATCGTAACAAAAATTGTAAAAAATTAGGATTATTGGTGCAATTTTTTGTCATGTTATTAATATTAGAGCGTTAATTCATGAAATTCCATCTATAATTCTGGGAAATCAGAAATGAAAAGGTGCTGCACCTATTTTGATTAAAAGTGGAATTGAAATGAGAATATTGGTGTTTAAATATTGTTCAGGTAAATTATTAAATTTCATTATTCTTATAATGATTGCGACAAAAAAAATTGATGAGGCTATTGCTTGTGTAAGGAAATATTTCAATGCCGTTTCGGATGATATTAAATTATTTTTATTATTCATTAGGGGGATAAATGATAATAAATTAATTTCTAATCCTATTCATGATCTGAATCAAGAAGTTGATGAAACGGTAATGAAGGTACCTCTTACTAAGATTATTAAAAATATTATTTTTGAAATATTGTTAAAAATTAAAAAGAAAAGGATTAAAACCTTTATAAATGGGGTATGAACCCATTAGCTTGTTTAGCTTATCTTTTTTTGAAATAAATATATTATAGTGTATGAGGCACATAAGTTTTTGATACTTATAGAAATAGTTTGATTCTATTAAATATAATGAATATAATATATAAATTATTTTATTTACCCTATCAAGGTAATCCTTTAATCAGGCAATTCATTTTTTTTAGTTTACTGTAAATTTTGTTTCGAAATTTGTTTTGATGTATCATTTATATATTTAAACTTAAATAATATTTATTAGTATTTTTATCATAAATAAGTTTGTTTATATATATATAAGTATATTAATTGTTTATTTATATATACAATCTAACTGTATTAATATAAGATAAATTTTTATTACCGGTCATCATTTTGATAACCTGGGTAAATTAAGATATACAATATGTATTTCATACATATTATGTATAGTTTATTTAGTTTACATACACTTTAATTAAAATATGTATGAAATACATATTGCAATATTATATTTATATTAAATTAAGTATGTATAGATTGTATATATATATATATATATATATATATATGGACATATAGACATTATTTATATATATATATTAAAATTTTAATGCATATATATATGCACATATAGACATTATTTATATATATATTAAAATTTTAATATATATATATATATATGGACATATAGACATTATTTATATATATATTAAAATTTTAATATATATATATATATGGACATATAGACATTATTTATATATATATTAAAATTTTAATATATATATATATATATGGACATATAGACATTATTTATATATATATTAAAATTTTAATATATATATATATGGACATATAGACATTATTTATATATATATTAAAATTTTAATATATATATATATAAGTATATTAATTGTTTATTTATACATACAATCTAACTGTATTAATATAAGATAAATTTTTATTACCGGTCATCATTTTGATAACCCGGGTAAATTAAGATATACAATATGTATTTCATACATATTGTGTATAGTTTATTTAGTTTACATACACTTTAATAAAAATATGTATGAAATACATATTGCAATATTATATTTATATTAAATTAAGTATGTATAGATTGTATATATATATATATATATTAAAATTTTAATATATATATATATATGGACATATAGACACTATTTATATATATATTAAAATTTTAATATATATATATATGGACATATAGACATTATTTATATATATATTAAAATTTTAATATATATATATAAGTATATTAATTGTTTATTTATACATACAATCTAACTGTATTAATATAAGATAAATTTTTATTACCGGTCATCATTTTGATAACCCGGGTAAATTAAGATATACAATATGTATTTCATACATATTGTGTATAGTTTATTTAGTTTACATACACTTTAATTAAAATATGTATGAAATACATATTGCAATATTATATTTATATTAAATTAAGTATGTATAGATTGTATATATATATATATATATATATATATATATATATTAAAATTTTAATATATATATATATGGACATATAGACATTATTTATATATATATTAAAATTTTAATATATATATATATGGACATATAGACATTATTTATATATATATTAAAATTTTAATATATATATATAAGTATATTAATTGTTTATTTATACATACAATCTAACTGTATTAATATAAGATAAATTTTTATTACCGGTCATCATTTTGATAACCCGGGTAAATTAAGATATACAATATGTATTTCATACATATTGTGTATAGTTTATTTAGTTTACATACACTTTAATTAAAATATCTATGAAATACATATTGCAATATTATATTTATATTAAATTAAGTATGTATAGATTGTATATATATATATATATATATAGATATATATATATATATATATATATATATATATATATATATATATATATATATATATATATATATTAAAATTTTAATATATATATATATGGACATATAGACATTATTTATATATATATTAAAATTTTAATATATATATATATGGACATATAGACATTATTTATATATATATTAAAATTTTAATATATATATATAAGTATATTAATTGTTTATTTATACATACAATCTAACTGTATTAATATAAGATAAATTTTTATTACCGGTCATCATTTTGATAACCCGGGTAAATTAAGATATACAATATGTATTTCATACATATTGTGTATAGTTTATTTAGTTTACATACACTTTAATTAAAATATGTATGAAATACATATTGCAATATTATATTTATATTAAATTAAGTATGTATAGATTGTATATATATATATATATATTAAAATTTTAATATATATATATATGGACATATAGACATTATTTATATATATATTAAAATTTTCATATATATATATAAGTATATTAATTGTTTATTTATACATACAATCTAACTGTATTAATATAAGATAAATTTTTATTACCGGTCATCATTTTGATAACCCGGGTAAATTAAGATATACAATATGTATTTCATACATATTGTGTATAGTTTATTTAGTTTACATACACTTTAATTAAAATATCTATGAAATACATATTGCAATATTATATTTATATTAAATTAAGTATGTATAGATTGTATATATATATATATATATATATATATATATATTAAAATTTTAATATATATATATATGGACATATAGACATTATTTATATATATATTACAATTTTAATATATATATATATGGACATATAGACATTATTTATATATATATTAAAATTTTAATATATATATATATGGACATATAGACATTATTTATATATATATTAAAATTTTAATATATATATATAAGTATATTAATTGTTTATTTATACATACAATCTAACTGTATTAATATAAGATAAATTTTTATTACCGGTCATCATTTTGATAACCCGGGTAAATTAAGATATACAATATGTATTTCATACATATTGTGTATAGTTTATTTAGTTTACATACACTTTAATTAAAATATGTATGAAATACATATTGCAATATTATATTTATATTAAATTAAGTATGTATAGATTGTATATATATATATATATATATATATATATATATATATATATTAAAATTTTAATATATATATATATATGGACATATAGACATTATTTATATATATATATTAAAATTTTAATATATATATATATATATATAAGTATATTAATTGTTTATTTATACATACAATCTAACTGTATTAATATAAGATAAATTTTTATTACCGGTCATCATTTTGATAACCCGGGTAAATTAAGATATACAATATGTATTTCATACATATTGTGTAAAGTTTATTTAGTTTACATACAATTAAATATGTAATAATTTATTTTTTTACTAATTTTTGATTATTTAATTTAAATTTTATTAATTTATTAAATTTTTGTTTACTTGAAGTTTTTATATAAAAACTTCAAGGGGGGAAGTCATAGTAGCTAATCCTTTAAACATATTATATACAATTAAATATGTAATAATTTATTTTTTTACTAATTTTTGATTATTTAATTTAAATTTTATTAATTTATTAAATTTTTGTTTACTTGAAGTTTTTATATAAAAACTTCAAGGGGGGAAGTCATAGTAGCTAATCCTTTAAACATATTATATACAATTAAATATGTAATAATTTATTTTTTTACTAATTTTTGATTATTTAATTTAAATTTTATTAATTTATTAAATTTTTGTTTACTTGAAGTTTTTTATATAAAAGTTTTATTCTTGCTTAAAAATTTGTTTATAATTTATTTTACATGTAAATTTTTGTATGAATATATTTTAAATTAAAAATTTAAATTACTAAATTTATTCGCAGTAATTGAGATTATCAATATTTAAGAAATTAAGATATAGTAATGTTATTTTTATATTGGTAAAATTTGTGCCAGCAACCGCGGTTATACATAAAATATAAATAAATTTTATTGATACTAGTTATATTTTTTTATTAATCAAATAATTTAAAATTTATTAAGTGAAATTTTAAATTTGATAATTTTTGTTGTTTATTTTAATTGAAGCTAAAAAACTTTAATTATAAACTAGGATTAGATACCCTATTATTTAAAGTGTAGTTATTTTCCATCAAAGTAGTAATAGTTAAGGTCTTGAAACTTAAAGAATTTGGCGGTATTTTAATCTATTCAGAGGATCCTGTTCTGTAATCGATAATCCACGAGGACTTTACTTAATATTGTATTTCAATTTGTATACCGCCGTTATAGATTATCTTATTAGAGAAATAATTTTCTAGATTTTTTTTAAAAAAATATATCAGGTCAAGGTGCAGTTTATGATTAAGGAAGAAATGGGTTACAATAAATTTATTTATACGGATAAATAATTGAAATATTATTTTAAAGGTGGATTTGATAGTAAAATTATTTATTTTATTAATTTGATTTTAGTTCTTAAATATGCACACATCGCCCGTCACTCTTATTTCTTTATTTATAATATAAAATAAGATAAGTCGTAACATAGTAGAATTACTGGAAAGTGATTCTAGAATGACAGTTCAAAGCTTATTTAGTAAAGCATTTTATTTACATTGAAAATATTATTGTGCAAATCAATATGAATTGATTAATAATTATTTATTAATTTATTTTTAATAAAAATAATTTAAAAGATTGTTGTTTTAGTATTTTATAAAGAAAAAATATTTTTAATAATAGTTTATGAGTATTGTGAAAGAACTTTGAAATATTTTGAAAAATTTTTATTTAATAAGAAAATTTAATTTATTGTACCTTGTGTATCAGGGTTTATCAAAAAGAAATTATATATTATAATTTTCTCGATTTCAAAAGAGCTAATAAATTATTTAAATTAATGTAAAAAAATTATTTATAATTTTTTATTAGAAATGAAATGTTATTCGTTTTTGAAGGTATCTGGTTTTTAAAAGAAATAAATTTAATTTATTATTATGTGTAGTAATTTATTTAATAATTTTCTATATTAATTTATAAAAATAATTTATGGGATAAGCTATAAATTAAATATTTAAAATAAATATTATTTTTTTAAAAATGTATGCTTAGAAATAGCAATTGTTAATAATTATGTTATAATATATTTTAGAAGAATATTATTTAATAATTTGTTTAATTTTTTATTTAAATATTAATTTTAACCACTAAGATTAAGAAATAATGATAAAATTAGTATAATTTAAATTGTATTTTATAAATTTATGTTTATAGATTAATCTAATGAATTCGGCAAAGATTAATATTCGCCTGTTTAACAAAAACATGTCTTTTTGAGTTTAATTTAAAGTCTAACCTGCCCACTGAGTTTTTTAAATGGCCGCAGTATATTAACTGTGCAAAGGTAGCATAATCATTAGTCTTTTAATTGAAGGCTTGTATGAATGGTTGGACGAAATATTAACTGTATCAGTTTAATTTTTTAGAATTTTATTTTTTAGTTAAAAAGCTAAAATTATATTAGAAGACGAGAAGACCCTATAGATCTTAATAATTTATGAATTATGTTTATAAAGAATATTTAAAATTTAATTTAAATAATTATTTTATTGGGGTGATAATAAGATTTAATTAACTCTTATATTTTTTTACATAAATTAGTGAATATTTGATCCACTATTAGTGATTATTAAATTAAGTTACCTTAGGGATAACAGCGTAATTTTTTTAGAGAGTTCTTATCGATAAAAAAGATTGCGACCTCGATGTTGGATTAAGAGATACTTTTGGGGGCAGCACTTCAAATAAGTAAGTCTGTTCGACTTTTAAATTCTTACATGATCTGAGTTCAAACCGGCGTAAGCCAGGTTGGTTTCTATCTTTAGTTAATTAAAACATTTTAGTACGAAAGGACCAAATGTTTAAAATAATTTTTATTTTAATATTGAATTTAATTAATATAACTATTTTGGCAGATTAGTGCAATAAATTTAGAATTTATGAATGTAAATTTAACTTACAAATAGTATATGAATATAATTATTGAATTAATTTTATCTTTTGTTAGAAGTTTATTATTAGTTATTTGTGTAATGGTTAGAGTGGCTTTTGTTACTTTATTAGAACGTAAAGTTTTAGGTTATATTCAATTGCGTAAAGGACCTAATAAAGTAGGATTAGCTGGAATTCCCCAACCTTTTTGTGATGCAGTAAAGTTATTTACTAAAGAGCAAACATATCCTTTAACTTCTAATTACATGGTTTATTATTTTTCACCAATTTTTTCTTTATTTCTTTCTTTATCGGCCTGAATGGTTATACCTTATATAATAAATTTATATTCTTTTAATATAGGTATTTTATTTTTTCTTTGTTGTACAAGTTTAGGTGTTTATACTGTTATGATTGCGGGTTGATCTTCTAATTCGAATTATGCATTATTAGGAGGTCTACGTTCAGTAGCTCAGACTATTTCTTATGAAGTTAGATTAATTTTGATTTTACTTTCTTTTATTTTAATAATTGGTAGTTTTAATTTTATAGATTTTTATTTTTATCAAAAATTTAGTTGATTTATTTTTTTATCTGTCCCTTTATCTCTAGTTTGATTCGTTTCTAGTTTAGCAGAAACTAATCGAACTCCTTTTGATTTTGCTGAAGGTGAATCTGAATTGGTTTCTGGATTTAATGTTGAATATAGTAGTGGTGGCTTTGCGTTGATTTTTCTGGCCGAATATTCTAGAATTTTATTTATAAGTATATTATTTTCCTTAGTATTTTTAGGAGGAATATTAGATAGAGTATTTTTTTTTTTTGAGTTGACATTTATTAGATTCCTGTTTATTTGAGTACGGGGAACTATACCTCGATTTCGTTATGATAAGTTGATATATTTGGCTTGAAAAAATTTTTTACCTCTTTCTTTAAATTATTTAATATTTTTTATTGGTTTAAAGATTATTTTAAATTTGATTATTATATGAACAATATTTAGTAAAGTTAATAGAAATTTTAGTTTCTATCTTATGTTTTCAAAACATATGCTTAATATCAAGCTCATTAACTATTATTTAAGAATATTATCTCATCATTTAATAATTAATGGATTAATAATATAATATAGGAAATAAATTACAGTTAAGATTTGACCAGTTAATACGTAAGGGTCTTCAACTGGTCGTGCTCCAATTCATGTTAATAAAATAACTGTGATAACTATTATTCAAAATGAAATTTGATTAATTGGATAAAATTGAATTCAACGAAATTTTCTTAAATGATAAAAAGGAAGAATAATGATAATTGCAATTGATATAATTAGTGCGATGACACCTCCTAATTTATTAGGAATAGATCGTAAAATTGCGTATGCAAATAGAAAATATCATTCTGGTTGAATATGAATTGGGGTTACTAATGGATTTGCTGGGATAAAGTTATCTGGATCTCCTAATAAATAAGGATTAATTAATGTAAGTATTGTTAATCTAGCTAATATAATAATAAATCCTACAATATCTTTATAAGTAAAGTAAGGGTGAAAAGGAATTTTATCAATATTTGAATTTACACCTAGGGGGTTGTTAGAACCTGTTTGGTGTAAAAATAGTAAATGAATTATAGTTATAGCTGCAATAATAAAAGGCAAGATGAAATGGAATGTAAAAAATCGGGTTAACGTTGCATTATCTACTGCAAATCCTCCCCAGATTCATTGAACTAGTATTGTACCTAGATAAGGAATAGCGGATAATAAGTTTGTAATTACAGTTGCTCCTCAAAAAGATATTTGTCCTCATGGTAATACATATCCTAGAAATGCTGTTGCTATTACTGCAAATAGAATAATTACTCCAACTATTCATGTTTGTGTATATAAAAATGAATTATAATAAATTCCTCGACCAATATGAATATAAATACAAATAAAAAAAAAAGAGGCTCCGTTTGCGTGTAGGGTTCGTAATAATCACCCATAATTTACATCTCGGCAGATATGTGCAACTCTATTAAATGCTATTTCGATGTCGGCTGTGTAGTGTATAGCTAAAAATAATCCTGTTATAATTTGGATAACTAAACATAATCCCAATAGTGATCCATAGTTTCATCAAGCTGAAATGTTTGCAGGAGCTGGTAAATCTACTAATGCATTATTAGCAATTTTAAATAAAGGATGGTTTAAACGTATAGGTTTATTCATTAGTTTATTTGACGTAAAGGTCCATAAAATAAATTGGTAATTTTTACTACTACTACCAATGTCAATAATAAATAATTTATTAATATAATAGTAATTATATTAATTGGAAAATTGTAAATATTTATTAAATTGATTCTGTTAAAAGGTGTTAAATTTTCTTTAGATATAAAAATTTTTATATTATCATTTTGAAATAAATTAGAAATTAATGATTTATCAATTAATATCACTATTAATATAGAAATTCTTATTATAATAAATCTTATTACAATAATTTTTATTGAAAATATGAATATTTCATTAGATGCAATTGCTGTTACGTAAATAAATAAAATTAACATTCCTCCTAAAAATACCAAAAATAAAATATAAGAATATCAAAATGAATTAAATATTAATCCTGTAATTAAACATGTTAATAATGATTGTACTAGTAATATTATTCCTATAGCTAAAGGATGAATTATTTGAATAAAAATTATTCTTGATAAAAATATGATAATTAATACAATTGTTTGAGTAATATCAGAAAGTAGTTTATTAAAATATTAATTTTGGAGATTAATGATAAAGATTTTTCTTTTTTTCTGAAGTTTTAAAAGAAATAATCTTGTTTTCGGTTTACAAGACCAATGTTTTTGTTAAACTATTAAAACTAATGTTAGTATTAATTAATTGATTTATACCTTTGGTGTTATTTATTATAGGTATTTTTATTTTTGTTTCTAATCGAAAGCACTTATTATCTATACTTTTGGCGTTAGAATTTATTGTGCTTAGAATATTTTTTTTAGTTTTTGTATTTTTAAATTATTTTAATAGAGAAATGTATTTTAGTATAATATTTTTAACATTTAGAGTTTGTGAGGGGGTTTTAGGACTTTCCTTATTAGTAAGAATAATACGTTCGCATGGTAATGATTATTTTAATTCTTTTAATATTTTACAATGTTAAAATATATTTTTTTTCTTATTTTTTTGATACCTTTAAGTTTTAAAAAGTCAATATTTTGAATGGTGCAGATTTTATTATTTTTTATAAGATTTGTTTATGTTTGTATAAATTTTTCTGGTTTTTATTGAATAAATTTAAGATATATTTTAGGCTGTGATATAATGTCTTATGGTTTGATTTTATTAAGAATTTGAATTAGAGCTTTAATGTTAAGTGCTAGAAGATTAATTTATAATTATAATAATTATAAACATTTATTTGTTTTTAATATTTTAATTCTTTTGTTTTTTTTAATTTTTACATTTAGAAGTATAAATATTTTTATATTTTATCTATGTTTTGAAAGTAGTTTAATTCCTACTTTATTTTTAATTTTAGGGTGGGGTTATCAACCTGAACGACTTCAGGCTGGAATTTATATATTGTTTTATACTGTATTGGCTTCTTTACCTATATTATTGGGTATTTTTTATATATACACATATTTTGGTAATGTTAATTTTTATTTAATGATTAATATGACTTTAAATTATAAATTATTTTATTTTTGTATAATTTTAGCTTTTTTAGTTAAAATACCTATATTTATAGTTCATTTATGATTACCCAAAGCTCACGTTGAAGCCCCGGTTTCTGGATCAATAATTTTGGCAGGAATTTTATTAAAATTAGGAGGCTATGGTTTACTACGGGTATTTAGTTTTTTAACTAATTTAGGAATTATTTATAATTTTATTTGAATTACAATTAGTTTAATTGGTGGATTTATTGTTAGTTTAATTTGTTTACGTCAAACTGATTTAAAATCATTAATTGCTTATTCTTCTGTAGCTCATATGGGTATTGTGTTAAGTGGGCTATTAACTATAACTTATTGAGGTGTATCAGGTTCTTATACTTTAATGATTGCTCATGGACTTTGTTCTTCTGGATTATTTTGTTTAGCTAATATATCATATGAGCGGTTAGGAAGACGAAGAATGTTAATTAATCGGGGTTTATTAAATTTTATACCTAGAATGTCTTTATGGTGATTTTTATTAAGATCTGCAAACATAGCGGCTCCTCCTACATTAAATTTGTTAGGTGAAATTAGTTTATTAAATAGAATTGTAAGTTGATCTTGATTTACAATGTTTTTAATTGCTTTTATTTCTTTTTTTAGAGCTGCTTATACTTTATATTTATATTCTTATAGTCAGCATGGAAAATTACATTCGGGGGTTTATAGAAGTAGAAATGGATCAGTTCGTGAATTTTTGATTTTATTTTTACATTGATTTCCTTTAAATTTATTGATTATAAAGTCTGAATATTGTTTTTTATGAGTATAATTTAAATAGTTTAATTTAAAATATTGATTTGTGGTATCAACGATATGAGTAATTCATTTTAAATCATTCCTTATATTTCTATTTGTCTAATTAGTTTTATTTGTTTATTTTTTATAAGAATTTTAAATTTTATAATAGGATTAATCAGTTTATTGAATGATTATAGAATATTTATTGAATGAGAAATTGTTAATTTAAATTCATGTGCTTTTGTAATGACTTTTTTATTAGATTGAATGAGTTTTATATTTATATCATTTGTTTTGTTAATTTCTTCTTTAGTAATTTTTTATAGTCGTGAATATATAGCGGATGATATAAATATTAATCGTTTTATTATACTTGTTTTAATATTTGTATTTTCTATAATAATATTAATTATTAGCCCAAATTTAATTAGAATTTTATTAGGGTGGGATGGTTTAGGATTAGTTTCTTACTGTTTAGTTATTTATTTTCAAAATGTAAAATCTTATAATGCTGGTATATTGACTGCTTTATCTAATCGGATTGGTGATGTGGCGTTACTTTTAGCAATTGCTTGAATATTGAATTATGGAAGTTGAAATTATATTTTTTATTTAGAATTTATAAAAATAGATTTAGAAATAGTAATTATTGGTTGATTAGTTGTTTTGGCTGCAATAACTAAAAGAGCTCAAATTCCTTTTTCTTCTTGATTACCTGCGGCCATAGCTGCTCCTACTCCTGTATCAGCTTTGGTTCATTCATCAACACTTGTAACAGCTGGTATTTATTTATTAATTCGTTTTAATCTATTAATTGAAAATACTATTGTTTCTATATTTTTATTATTATTAGCTGGATTAACTATATTTATATCTGGTCTTGGGGCAAATTTTGAGTTTGATTTAAAAAAAATTATTGCTTTATCAACTCTCAGTCAGCTTGGTTTAATAATAAGAATTTTATCAATAGGATTTCCTAAATTAGCTTTTTTTCATTTGTTAACTCATGCATTATTTAAAGCACTATTATTTATATGTGCTGGGGCAATTATTCATAATATATCTAATTTTCAAGATATTCGTATAATAGGTAATTTAGTTTATCATATACCTTTAACTGTTACTTGTTTAAATGTTGCTAATTTAGCTTTATGTGGTATACCATTTTTGGCTGGATTTTATTCTAAGGATTTAATTTTAGAAATAGTAAGTATATCTTATATTAATATATTTAGTTTTTTTTTATACTTTTTTTCTACTGGTCTTACAGTTTGTTATTCATTTCGTTTAGTTTATTATGGGTTTACTGGAGATCTTAATTGTATACCTATACATTATTTATCGGATGAGGGTTGAATTATATTACGAGCTATATTTGGTTTAATAATTATAAGTATTATAGGGGGAAGAATATTAAGATGATTAATTTTTCCTGTGCCTTCAGTTATTATTTTACCTACAGATTTAAAATTATTAACAGTTTTTGTTTGTTTGGTGGGTTTATTGATTGGATATATTTTGTCTAATCCTTATATTTATTTTTTAAATAAATCTTTTAAGTTTTATAATCTGTCATTTTTTAGTGGTTCTATATGGTTTATACCTTATATTTCGACTTATGGTATAATTTTTTATCCTATTACATTAGGTAGTTTAGTTGGCAAGGGTGTTGATCAGGGGTGATCAGAGTATTATGGCAGACAAATAATTTATTTTTTACTAGTAAATTATTCAAAGTTTAATCAATCTTTACAAAATAATAGTCTTAAACTTTATTTAATAAGTTTTATTTTATGAGTTATAGTATTTATTATTTTAAATTTTAATTATTTAAGTAGCTTATAATTAGAGCATGACATTGAAGCTGTTATTGAAGTTGTTTAACTCTTAAATATTTGATTTTAAATAACAAATATTAGTAATTTATAAAAGAAAAATCTTTGTTTTTACAATGAAAGTGTAATGTTTTTTTGTAAACTATATAAATAGAAATATAAACAGAATTTAACTGTTAAAGAAAAAAGTTAGCGGCTTTATCTTGGTCTTCATATTTCCTTAATTGGAAATTGATTTCATTACCATCATTAACAATGATGTGCCTCTATTTTGGCTTCAATTAAATTTAGAATAAGGATAATTAATAATCTAATATTAGGTCGAAACTAATTGCAATAAATCGCTTCATATTCTAAAAATTAAGGAAGACCAATATTTCAGTACTTTTTGATTGCAAATCAAATGTTATATTTAACTACAACCCTGTTTAATATATAATATTTTAAATAGATCATTCTAAAGCACCTTGATTTCATTCGTGATAAAGTCCTAATAAAAGGATTAGAATGAATAATATAATTGTCGAAGTTCATATTATTAAATCTGATACATTTATAATATGAATAAAAGGTAAAATTAATGCAATTTCTACATCAAAAATTAAAAAAATAATTGCAATCAAAAAAAATCGTAAGGAAAAAGGTAGTCGAGAGGATCTTTTTGGATCGAATCCGCATTCAAATGGTGATGATTTTTCACGGTCTATAAAAGTTTTTTTTGACAGGATTGAAGCAATAATTATTACAATTATCGCAATTATTAAAATTGTTATTATAATTGTTAATATAGAAATAATTATTTATACTAAAATGTTTAGACCATATAATTGGAAGTTATATATACTTTTTATACTATATAAATAAATTTTTAACCGCCCCATCAGTAGATTGATATATAAAGGAATAGTCATACAATATCTACAAAGTGTCAATATCAAGCAGCAGCTTCAAAACCAAAATGATGGGAACTAGAAAAATGATAGTTGAGATGACGAAACAAACAAATTGCTAGGAATGTTGTTCCAATTAAAACATGAATTCCATGGAATCCAGTGGCCATAAAAAAAGTTGAACCGTATACAGCATCGGCAATAGTAAATGGAGCTTCTACATATTCGTATGCTTGAAGAATTGTGAAATATACTCCTAATACAATTGTAAAAAATAATCCTTGAGTGGTTTGTGAGAAATTTCCTTCTTTTAATCTATGATGAGCTCATGTAACAGTAACTCCTGAAGCTAAAAGAATTGCAGTATTAAGTAAAGGAATTTGGAATGGGTTAAAAGGTACAATTCCAGCCGGTGGTCAAGTTATTCCTAATTCTACTGTAGGAGATAAACTACTATGAAAAAAAGCTCAGAAGAAAGAGATAAAGAAAAAAATTTCTGAAATAATAAATAGAATTATACCTCAACGTAGGCCAATTGTTACGGGGTATGTGTGAAGTCCTTGAAAAGTACCTTCTCGAGAAATGTCTCGTCATCATTGATATATAGTTAAAAGTGTAATAATATTCCCTAAAATAAATAATGAAATATCATATTGGTGAAATCATTTAACTAAACCTGAAACTGTTGTTATTGTGCCGATAGCTCCTGTTAAAGGTCATGGTCTGTAATCTACTAAATGAAATGCGTGATTTGAATGTGTTGACATTAAACTACTTCTCTAGAATAAAGAGTACTTAATACTGCAAATACGTAAGATTGAATGATTGCAACAGCTGATTCTAATACTAATAAAAGAATTTGTCCTACTAATAAAAGTGTTACTAGAATTATAGATAATGAGGGTCCTGTATTGCCTAAGAGAGTTAGTAATAAATGTCTCGCAATTATATTAGCTGCAAGTCGAACTGCTAAAGTTCCTGGGCGAATTATATTACTAATAGTTTCAATACATACTATAAATGGTATTAATACTGGAGGTGTACCCTGAGGAACTAAATGAGCAAATATATGTTGTGTATGATTAATTCACCCATAAATTATAAATCTAATTCATAAAGGTAGAGCTAGCGTAAGAGTTATTGTTAGATGTCTAGTTCTTGTAAAAATATAAGGGAATAACCCAAGAAAGTTATTGAACATAATCATTGAAAATAATGAAATAAAAATAAAAGTTCTTCCGTTATGATTTGAATCTTTTAATAAAGTTTTAAATTCATTGTGTAGTGTTAATAAAATATTATTTCAGACAATATTATATCGTCTTGGTATAATTCAATATGTTATTGGAATAAATAGTAATCCAATAAAAGTTCTTAATCAATTAATTGATATATTAAAAATTCTTGAAAAAGGGTCAAATACGGAGAATAAATTGGTTATCATTTTCAGTTTATAGAATTAACTATTTTTGTACTTACCTGTGATTGTGGCATAATATTATAGAAATAAAAATAATTTATTATACTAAATATAATAAATACTATTGAAAATATAATAAAAAGAAATAATCAATTGATAGGAGCTATTTGAGGAATTAAAAAATATTAAAACAATTAATAATTTTAGTTTGACATACTAATGTTATTTATTTAACTAATTTTTTTTTTTTTTTTTTTTTAGAAAAAATTTATGACCATTAGAAGTAATTGCTAATTTACTATAAAATGGTTTAAGAGACCAGTACTTGCTTTCAGTCATCTAATGGAATTTAATTTAAATTAGAGATTCATTTGATAAAATGGTTAATAGGAACTCTTTCAATTACAATAGGTATAAATCTGTGATTAGCACCACAAATTTCTGAACATTGACCAAAAAATAATCCTGGACGATTGATTATAAATCTTGTTTGGTTTAATCGTCCAGGCGTTCCGTCTACTTTAACACCTAGAGCGGGGACTGTTCATGAGTGAATTACATCTGCAGCAGTTACTAAAATTCGAATCTGTGAATTTATTGGTAGTACTACCCGGTTATCAACATCTAATAAACGAAATCCTCTTATTGGTAATTCATTTGTGGGGATTATGTATGAATCAAATTCAATATCTAAGAAATCTGAATATTCATAACTTCAATATCATTGATGTCCAATTGATTTTAGAGTTAGTATTGGTTCATTAATTTCGTCTAATAAATACAAGAGTCGAAGTGAAGGTAATGCAATGAATAATAAAATAATAGCTGGTAAGATTGTCCAAATTAGTTCGATGGTTTGTCCATGTAAAAGAAATCGATTTGTATATTTATTAAAAAATAATATAAATATTAAATATCCAACTAATACAGTAATTATAATTAAAATCAATAAAGTATGATCATGGAAAAAAGTTAGTTGTTCTATTAAAGGTGATGCTCTGTCTTGTAAACCTAGGTTAGCTCATGTTGCCATTTATTTTCTAATAAAAGAAATAATCTTTATTTACGGAGCTTAAATCCATTGCACTAATCTGCCATATTAGATTAGTTAGTTAATAATGGAAGTTCTGAATATCTGTGTTCTCTTGGTGGAGTATTTTGATATCATTCAATCGATGATGAAAGTTGTACGGGAAAAATAATTGTTCGTTGAGAGATTATACTTTCTCAAATGATAAACAAGAAATAAATAATTCCTAATAATGAAATAGTTGATCCAACAGTTGATACAATATTTCATGCAGTATATGAATCAGGATAATCGGAATACCGCCGAGGTATTCCTGCTAACCCTAGAAAATGTTGTGGGAAAAATGTAAGATTAACTCCTACAAATATAATTACGAATTGAGTTTTTAATCAATTAGGATTTATTGTTAGTCCAGTAAATAATGGATATCAGTGAACAAATCCTCCCATAATTGCAAATACAGCTCCTATTGATAATACATAATGGAAATGTGCTACTACATAATATGTGTCATGTAAAATAATATCAATTGATGAATTTGCTAGTACTACTCCTGTTAGCCCTCCAACAGTAAATAAGAATACAAATCCTAATGCTCAAATAATTGCAGGAGAGTAGTTTAATTGAGTACCATGTAATGTAGCTAATCAACTAAAAATTTTGATTCCTGTGGGAACTGCAATAATTATTGTTGCTGAAGTAAAGTAAGCTCGTGTATCTACATCTATACCTACTGTAAACATATGATGAGCTCATACAATAAATCCTAATAATCCAATAGCAAGTATTGCGTAAATTATTCCTAAAGATCCAAAGGTTTCCTTTTTTCCACACTCTTGGCTAATGATATGGGAAATTATTCCAAATCCTGGTAGAATTAGAATGTAAACTTCTGGGTGACCAAAAAATCAAAATAAATGTTGGTATAAGATTGGGTCACCACCCCCTGCAGGATCAAAGAATGATGTATTTAAATTTCGGTCTGTAAGAAGTATAGTAATTGCACCTGCTAGTACTGGTAAAGAAAGAAGTAATAGAATTGCAGTAATTACTACTGATCAAACGAATAATGGTATTCGGTCAAATGTAATGCCGACTGATCGTATATTAATAACTGTTGTAATAAAATTTACGGCTCCTAAAATTGAAGAGATTCCTGCTAAATGTAGTGAAAAGATGGCAAGATCTACAGATGCTCCTCTATGGGCAATACCTGCTGCTAATGGGGGATATACCGTTCATCCAGTTCCTGCTCCTACTTCAACTATTGATGAAGCTAATAAAAGTGTAAGAGATGGGGGAAGTATTCAAAAACTTATATTATTTATACGGGGAAATGCTATATCTGGTGCTCCAAGTATTAACGGGACTAATCAATTACCGAATCCACCAATTATAATTGGTATTACTATGAAAAAAATTATTACAAAGGCGTGTGCTGTTACAATTACGTTATAAATTTGATCATCTCCAATTAATGATCCTGGGTGACCTAATTCGGTTCGGATCAATATTCTTAAAGATGTTCCCACTATTCCTGCTCATGCACCAAAAATAAAATAAAGTGTACCAATATCTTTATGATTTGTGGAAAAAAGCCATTGTCGCGAACGATTAAATGGCTGAAATTTAGGCGATAGATTGTAAATTTATTTATAAGGATATAACCTTTTTAATCAATTATTAGCTTTATAGTCAATGATGACATTAGACTGCAATTCTAAAGGAGTAAATTAATTACTAAGGCTTAAAAGATTAATCTTATATTTATAGCTTTGAAGGCTATTAGTTTATTTAACTTAAAGCCTTAAATATATAAATATGCTATAGTAATTATTGGTAATCCTCTAATTGAAAAAAATCTTATTACAGATATAAATAAATAATTTTTCTTATTTTTGTGCATGAGCAGGTTTCAATTAATTTCTTTATTACCAAGTATAAATGCTGTGTAACATATTCGTAAATAAAAATAAAGTGTGATCAATGAACATAAAATTAATACAAAAATTAATATTATTTGGTTTAATGAAGTTAATTGTTGGATTACTATTCATTTAGGGAAGAATCCTAAAAAGGGGGGTAATCCACCAAGTGAGAGAAAATTAATAAAAAAGAAAAACTTGATAGTAATCGATGATAAAAATATGATAAATAATTGGTTAATGTGGAATATTTTATATTGATTTAGTAAATAAATTACAGCAAATCTTATAAATGTATAAATAATGAAATAGATTATTCATGTTTTTATTGAATTATTTATTGCTAATATTATTCATCTTAAATGATTAATAGAAGAAAAAGCCATCAATTTACGAATTGAAGTTTGTGATAGTCCTCCAATAGCTCCAATTATTGCAGATGTAATAATTGTAATAATTATAAAATCGTAACAAAAATTGTAAAAAATTAGGATTATTGGTGCAATTTTTTGTCATGTTATTAATATTAGAGCGTTAATTCATGAAATTCCATCTATAATTCTGGGAAATCAGAAATGAAAAGGTGCTGCACCTATTTTGATTAAAAGTGGAATTGAAATGAGAATATTGGTGTTTAAATATTGTTCAGGTAAATTATTAAATTTCATTATTCTTATAATGATTGCGACAAAAAAAATTGATGAGGCTATTGCTTGTGTAAGGAAATATTTCAATGCCGTTTCGGATGATATTAAATTATTTTTATTATTCATTAGGGGGATAAATGATAATAAATTAATTTCTAATCCTATTCATGATCTGAATCAAGAAGTTGATGAAACGGTAATGAAGGTACCTCTTACTAAGATTATTAAAAATATTATTTTTGAAATATTGTTAAAAATTAAAAAGAAAAGGATTAAAACCTTTATAAATGGGGTATGAACCCATTAGCTTGTTTAGCTTATCTTTTTTTGAAATAAATATATTATAGTGTATGAGGCACATAAGTTTTTGATACTTATAGAAATAGTTTGATTCTATTAAATATAATGAATATAATATATAAATTATTTTATTTACCCTATCAAGGTAATCCTTTAATCAGGCAATTCATTTTTTTTAGTTTACTGTAAATTTTGTTTCGAAATTTGTTTTGATGTATCATTTATATATTTAAACTTAAATAATATTTATTAGTATTTTTATCATAAATAAGTTTGTTTATATATATATAAGTATATTAATTGTTTATTTATATATACAATCTAACTGTATTAATATAAGATAAATTTTTATTACCGGTCATCATTTTGATAACCCGGGTAAATTAAGATATACAATATGTATTTCATACATATTATGTATAGTTTATTTAGTTTACATACACTTTAATTAAAATATGTATGAAATACATATTGCAATATTATATTTATATTAAATTAAGTATGTATAGATTGTATATATATATATATATATATATATATATATATATATATATATATGGACATATAGACATTATTTATATATATATATTAAAATTTTAATGTATATATATATGGACATATAGACATTATTTATATATATATTAAAATTTTAATATATATATATATATGGACATATAGACATTATTTATATATATATTAAAATTTTAATATATATATATATATATGGACATATAGACATTATTTATATATATATTAAAATTTTAATATATATATATATATGGACATATAGACATTATTTATGTATATATTAAAATTTTAATATATATATATATGGACATATAGACATTATTTATATATATATTAAAATTTTAATATATATATATATAAGTATATTAATTGTTTATTTATACATACAATCTAACTGTATTAATATAAGATAAATTTTTATTACCGGTCATCATTTTGATAACCCGGGTAAATTAAGATATACAATATGTATTTCATACATATTGTGTATAGTTTATTTAGTTTACATACACTTTAATTAAAATATGTATGAAATACATATTGCAATATTATATTTATATTAAATTAAGTATGTATAGATTGTATATATATATATATATATTAAAATTTTAATATATATATATATATGGACATATAGACACTATTTATATATATATTAAAATTTTAATATATATATATATGGACATATAGACATTATTTATATATATATTAAAATTTTAATATATATATATAAGTATATTAATTGTTTATTTATACATACAATCTAACTGTATTAATATAAGATAAATTTTTATTACCGGTCATCATTTTGATAACCCGGGTAAATTAAGATATACAATATGTATTTCATACATATTGTGTATAGTTTATTTAGTTTACATACACTTTAATTAAAATATGTATGAAATACATATTGCAATATTATATTTATATTAAATTAAGTATGTATAGATTGTATATATATATATATATATATATATATATATATATATTAAAATTTTAATATATATATATATGGACATATAGACATTATTTATATATATATTAAAATTTTAATATATATATATATGGACATATAGACATTATTTATATATATATTAAAATTTTAATATATATATATAAGTATATTAATTGTTTATTTATACATACAATCTAACTGTATTAATATAAGATAAATTTTTATTACCGGTCATCATTTTGATAACCCGGGTAAATTAAGATATACAATATGTATTTCATACATATTGTGTATAGTTTATTTAGTTTACATACACTTTAATTAAAATATGTATGAAATACATATTGCAATATTATATTTATATTAAATTAAGTATGTATAGATTGTATATATATATATATATATATATTAAAATTTTAATATATATATATATGGACATATAGACATTATTTATATATATATTAAAATTTTAATATATATATATAAGTATATTAATTGTTTATTTATACATACAATCTAACTGTATTAATATAAGATAAATTTTTATTACCGGTCATCATTTTGATAACCCGGGTAAATTAAGATATACAATATGTATTTCATACATATTGTGTATAGTTTATTTAGTTTACATACACTTTAATTAAAATATGTATGAAATACATATTGCAATATTATATTTATATTAAATTAAGTATGTATAGATTGTATATATATATATATATATATATTAAAATTTTAATATATATATATATGGACATATAGACATTATTTATATATATATTACAATTTTAATATATATATATATGGACATATAGACATTATTTATATATATATTAAAATTTTAATATATATATATATGGACATATAGACATTATTTATATATATATTAAAATTTTAATATATATATATAAGTATATTAATTGTTTATTTATACATACAATCTAACTGTATTAATATAAGATAAATTTTTATTACCGGTCATCATTTTGATAACCCGGGTAAATTAAGATATACAATATGTATTTCATACATATTGTGTATAGTTTATTTAGTTTACATACACTTTAATTAAAATATGTATGAAATACATATTGCAATATTATATTTATATTAAATTAAGTATGTATAGATTGTATATATATATATATATATATATATTAAAATTTTAATATATATATATATGGACATATAGACATTATTTATATATATATATTAAAATTTTAATATATATATATATATATATATAAGTATATTAATTGTTTATTTATACATACAATCTAACTGTATTAATATAAGATAAATTTTTATTACCGGTCATCATTTTGATAACCCGGGTAAATTAAGATATACAATATGTATTTCATACATATTGTGTAAAGTTTATTTAGTTTACATACAATTAAATATGTAATAATTTATTTTTTTACTAATTTTTGATTATTTAATTTAAATTTTATTAATTTATTAAATTTTTGTTTGCTTGAAGTTTTTATATAAAAACTTCAAGGGGGGAAGTCATAGTTGCTAATCCTTTAAACATATTATATACAATTAAATATGTAATAATTTATTTTTTTACTAATTTTTGATTATTTAATTTAAATTTTATTAATTTATTAAATTTTTGTTTACTTGAAGTTTTTATATAAAAACTTCAAGGGGGGAAGTCATAGTAGCTAATCCTTTAAACATATTATATACAATTAAATATGTAATAATTTATTTTTTTACTAATTTTTGATTATTTAATTTAAATTTTATTAATTTATTAAATTTTTGTTTACTTGAAGTTTTTATATAAAAACTTCAAGGGGGGAAGTCATAGTAGCTAATCCTTTAAACATATTATATACAATTAAATATGTAATAATTTATTTTTTTACTAATTTTTGATTATTTAATTTAAATTTTATTAATTTATTAAATTTTTGTTTACTTGAAGTTTTTATATAAAAACTTCAAGGGGGGAAGTCATAGTAGCTAATCCTTTAAACATATTATATACAATTAAATATGTAATAATTTATTTTTTTACTAATTTTTGATTATTTAATTTAAATTTTATTAATTTATTAAATTTTTGTTTACTTGAAGTTTTTTATATAAAAACTTCAAGGGGGGAAGTCATAGTAGCTAATCCTTTAAACATATTATATACAATTAAATATGTAATAATTTATTTTTTTACTAATTTTTGATTATTTAATTTAAATTTTATTAATTTATTAAATTTTTGTTTACTTGAAGTTTTTTATATAAAAGTTTTATTCTTGCTTAAAAATTTGTTTATAATTTATTTTACATGTAAATTTTTGTATGAATATATTTTAAATTAAAAATTTAAATTACTAAATTTATTCGCAGTAATTGAGATTATCAATATTTAAGAAATTAAGATATAGTAATGTTATTTTTATATTGGTAAAATTTGTGCCAGCAACCGCGGTTATACATAAAATATAAATAAATTTTATTGATACTAGTTATATTTTTTTATTAATCAAATAATTTAAAATTTATTAAGTGAAATTTTAAATTTGATAATTTTTGTTGTTTATTTTAATTGAAGCTAAAAAACTTTAATTATAAACTAGGATTAGATACCCTATTATTTAAAGTGTAGTTATTTTCCATCAAAGTAGTAATAGTTAAGGTCTTGAAACTTAAAGAATTTGGCGGTATTTTAATCTATTCAGAGGATCCTGTTCTGTAATCGATAATCCACGAGGACTTTACTTAATATTGTATTTCAATTTGTATACCGCCGTTATAGATTATCTTATTAGAGAAATAATTTTCTAGATTTTTTTTAAAAAAATATATCAGGTCAAGGTGCAGTTTATGATTAAGGAAGAAATGGGTTACAATAAATTTATTTATACGGATAAATAATTGAAATATTATTTTAAAGGTGGATTTGATAGTAAAATTATTTATTTTATTAATTTGATTTTAGTTCTTAAATATGCACACATCGCCCGTCACTCTTATTTCTTTATTTATAATATAAAATAAGATAAGTCGTAACATAGTAGAATTACTGGAAAGTGATTCTAGAATGACAGTTCAAAGCTTATTTAGTAAAGCATTTTATTTACATTGAAAATATTATTGTGCAAATCAATATGAATTGATTAATAATTATTTATTAATTTATTTTTAATAAAAATAATTTAAAAGATTGTTGTTTTAGTATTTTATAAAGAAAAAATATTTTTAATAATAGTTTATGAGTATTGTGAAAGAACTTTGAAATATTTTGAAAAATTTTTATTTAATAAGAAAATTTAATTTATTGTACCTTGTGTATCAGGGTTTATCAAAAAGAAATTATATATTATAATTTTCTCGATTTCAAAACAGCTAATAAATTATTTAAATTAATGTAAAAAAATTATTTATAATTTTTTATTAGAAATGAAATGTTATTCGTTTTTGAAGGTATCTGGTTTTTAAAGAAATAAATTTAATTTATTATTATGTGTAGTAATTTATTTAATAATTTTCTATATTAATTTATAAAAATAATTTATGGGATAAGCTATAAATTAAATATTTAAAACAAATATTATTTTTTTAAAAATGTATGCTTAGAAATAGCAATTGTTAATAATTATGTTATAATATATTTTAGAAGAATATTATTTAATAATTTGTTTAATTTTTTATTTAAATATTAATTTTAACCACTAAGATTAAGAAATAATGATAAAATTAGTATAATTTAAATTGTATTTTATAAATTTATGTTTATAGATTAATCTAATGAATTCGGCAAAGTATTAATATTCGCCTGTTTAACAAAAACATGTCTTTTTGAGTTTAATTTAAAGTCTAACCTGCCCACTGAGTTTTTTAAATGGCCGCAGTATATTAACTGTGCAAAGGTAGCATAATCATTAGTCTTTTAATTGAAGGCTTGTATGAATGGTTGGACGAAATATTAACTGTATCAGTTTAATTTTTTAGAATTTTATTTTTTAGTTAAAAAGCTAAAATTATATTAAAAGACGAGAAGACCCTATAGATCTTAATAATTTATGAATTATGTTTATAAAGAATATTTAAAATTTAATTTAAATAATTATTTTATTGGGGTGATAATAAGATTTAATTAACTCTTATATTTTTTTACATAAATTAGTGAATATTTGATCCACTATTAGTGATTATTAAATTAAGTTACCTTAGGGATAACAGCGTAATTTTTTTAGAGAGTTCTTATCGATAAAAAAGATTGCGACCTCGATGTTGGATTAAGAGATACTTTTGGGGGCAGCACTTCAAATAAGTAAGTCTGTTCGACTTTTAAATTCTTACATGATCTGAGTTCAAACCGGCGTAAGCCAGGTTGGTTTCTATCTTTAGTTAATTAAAACATTTTAGTACGAAAGGACCAAATGTTTAAAATAATTTTTATTTTAATATTGAATTTAATTAATATAACTATTTTGGCAGATTAGTGCAATAAATTTAGAATTTATGAATGTAAATTTAACTTACAAATAGTATATGAATATAATTATTGAATTAATTTTATCTTTTGTTAGAAGTTTATTATTAGTTATTTGTGTAATGATTAGAGTGGCTTTTGTTACTTTATTAGAACGTAAAGTTTTAGGTTATATTCAATTGCGTAAAGGACCTAATAAAGTAGGCTTAGCTGGAATTCCCCAACCTTTTTGTGATGCAGTAAAGTTATTCACTAAAGAGCAAACATATCCTTTAACTTCTAACTATATGGTTTATTATTTTTCACCAATTTTTTCTTTATTTCTTTCTTTATCGGCCTGAATGGTTATACCTTATATAATAAATTTATATTCTTTTAATATAGGTATTTTATTTTTTCTTTGTTGTACAAGTTTAGGTGTTTATACTGTTATGATTGCGGGTTGATCTTCTAATTCGAATTATGCATTATTAGGAGGTCTACGTTCAGTAGCTCAGACTATTTCTTATGAAGTTAGATTAATTTTGATTTTACTTTCTTTTATTTTAATAATTGGTAGTTTTAATTTTATAGATTTTTATTTTTATCAAAAATTTAGTTGATTTATTTTTTTATCTGTCCCTTTATCTCTAGTTTGATTCGTTTCTAGTTTAGCAGAAACTAATCGAACTCCTTTTGATTTTGCTGAAGGTGAATCTGAATTGGTTTCTGGATTTAATGTTGAATATAGTAGTGGTGGGTTTGCGTTGATTTTTCTGGCCGAATATTCTAGAATTTTATTTATAAGTATACTATTTTCCTTAGTATTTTTAGGGGGAATATTAGATAGAGTATTTTTTTTTCTGGAGTTGACATTTATTAGATTCCTGTTTATTTGAGTACGGGGAACTATACCCCGATTTCGTTATGATAAGTTGATATATTTGGCTTGAAAAATTTTTTTACCCCTTTCTTTAAATTATTTAATATTTTTTATTGGTTTAAAGATTATTTTAAATTTGATTATTATTTGAACAATATTTAGTAAAGTTAATAGAAATTTTAGTTTCTATCTTATGTTTTCAAAACATATGCTTAATATCAAGCTCATTAACTATTATTTAAGAATATTATCTCATCATTTAATAATTAATGGATTAATAATATAATATAGGAAATAAATTACAGTTAAGATTTGACCAGTTAATACGTAAGGGTCTTCAACTGGTCGTGCTCCAATTCATGTTAATAAAATAACTGTGATAACTATTATTCAAAATAAAATTTGATTAATTGGATAAAATTGAATTCCTCGAAATTTTCTTAAATGATAAAAAGGAAGAATAATGATAATTGCAATTGATATAATTAGTGCGATGACACCTCCTAATTTATTAGGAATAGATCGTAAAATTGCGTATGCAAATAGAAAATATCATTCTGGTTGAATATGAATTGGGGTTACTAGTGGATTTGCTGGGATAAAGTTATCTGGATCTCCTAATAAATAAGGATTAATTAATGTAAGTATTGTTAATCTAGCTAATATAATAATAAATCTTACAATATCTTTATAAGTAAAGTAAGGGTGAAAAGGAATTTTTTCAATATTTGAATTTACACCTAGGGGGTTGTTAGAACCTGTTTGATGTAAAAATAGTAAATGAATTATAGTTATAGCTGCAATAATAAAAGGCAAGATGAAATGGAATGTAAAAAATCGGGTTAACGTTGCATTATCTACTGCAAATCCCCCCCAGATTCATTGAACTAGTATTGTACCTAGATAAGGAATAGCGGATAATAAGTTTGTAATTACAGTTGCTCCTCAAAAAGATATTTGTCCTCATGGTAATACATATCCTAGAAATGCTGTTGCTATTACTGCAAATAGAATAATTACTCCAACTATTCATGTTTGTGTATATAAAAATGAATTATAATAAATTCCTCGACCAATATGAATATAAATACAAATAAAAAAAAAGAGGCTCCGTTTGCGTGCAGGGTTCGTAATAATCATCCATAATTTACATCTCGGCAGATATGTGCCACTCTATTAAATGCTATTTCGATGTCGGCTGTGTAGTGTATAGCTAAAAATAATCCTGTTATAATTTGGATAACTAAACATAATCCCAATAGTGATCCATAGTTTCATCAAGCTGAAATGTTTGCAGGAGCTGGTAAATCTACTAATGCATTATTAGCAATTTTAAATAAAGGATGGTTTAAACGTATAGGTTTATTCATTAGTTTATTTGACGTAAAGGCCCATAAAATAAATTGGTAATTTTTACTACTACCGCCAATGTCAATAATAAATAATTTATTAATATAATAGTAATTATATTAATTGGAAAATTGTAAATATTTATCAAATTGATTCTGTTAAAAGGTGTTAAATTTTCTTTAGATATAAAAATTTTTATATTATCATTTTGAAATAA
This sequence comes from Nemotelus pantherinus, assembly GCA_963978885.1. Taxonomy (NCBI): domain Eukaryota; kingdom Metazoa; phylum Arthropoda; class Insecta; order Diptera; family Stratiomyidae; genus Nemotelus; species Nemotelus pantherinus. The sequence goes on from OZ022263.1 coordinate 122,207,454, forward strand.
ATTAGAAATTAAGGCTGTTTACCCGCCAGGGTAAAAACGCGGGAACATGGCATACGAAGGATCTAAAACGGTACGTTGAATAAAAAAATAGGAAGATGATCTTAAGTTAGAAATTAGGAAGGGAAGATGTGCGACATACCCACAAATTATTCTTTTTGTCAATGCGGGAAACGTGGAGGAAATACATATGTAGTTAGGACTAAGAGGTGGTGGTTATAGATAATAAGAATGTTGCATGGCAGGCG
>OZ022263.1:122212698-122232698 GCA_963978885.1 Nemotelus pantherinus
GTCTATGCTGATTTATAGACAAGAAGGGAACCGTGATCAAATTCAATTACCTTTACTAAGTAAAACTGCAATGTTCACCTGAGCGACATCCTCACCTGGGAAACATGCCAGACATGGGATCAGCAGTTTTATAATGTAGATAGACAGTAAGTCGAATATTGTATTCTCTTTATATTTTCTGAATTTGAGCAATAAAGTCGCCAGATGATTCGCGTCTTGCAGTGTTATATTTGTTTTACATTGAAGTGTTTCTGCTACACCATAAAGTAATAGTTAGTGCATAATAACCAAGTGCGCGGCTTATTATTCTATTATCTTGCACAATAACCAAGTGCAAGGGATCCTACAAAAACCAAGTAGGTGAAGTGGTGTTGTGAAGCAAAGAGGCCCCCAAGTAGCGGAAAGTAAGCAAAAGGGATTTATTGAAAGCCACCTCCAGCAGCAGAAGCAGCGGTCCGACAAAGAGAATCTGGAACCAAACAGACATATTGGAGTTGCAACGGTGGATTTTCCACTACAGAAACCATGCTGATTACATATAATTAGAGGCCTTATAAGAGGAGTGACAAAGTCACAAACTAAACCCTCAAACACTTTAGGAATGGTTGACAAGATACAAATAGGACGGTAATTACTTACATCACATTGCTTACATCACCTGATTTGAAAATGGGAACTACATGGCTTGCCTTCCAGAATTCAGGGAATGAGCCAGTGCGAAGCGACAAATTGAAAATGAGCGTTTTTACAGCGATTCCCCATTCGGGATTGGGAATATACCGTAATTCGTGAGCTTTCTCTGCGTGTTATTGTATTTGTGTGTACACGATAATTCTGTGTACGTACACGTAGATTTTCATTATGGCGGTATCTGACTGCTGCTGTTCACTTCTTTCGAGCATGTGCATGGACGCAGCTTTCCGATATGGCAGCTTCTGACCAAGGCTGCTTGCTTCGTGTCAGCACGTCCGTGTAGTCAGATTTCCAATATGGCAGATTCTGACTTATCCTATTCACATCGTGCGAGCATCCTCGTGCAGAAGATTTCCCCTAGCGGCTTCTGCTGATTGGTGCTCATTTCGTAAGGGCGTTTCCATACAGAGAAATTCTTTACATAGCGACTTCTGAAAAACCCTGTTCATTTCGCAGGAGCGTGTACAATTGGGCACACTTCTAATATGTCGGCTTCTGACAAGTGCAGTTCACTTAGTAGAAGCGTATTCATGTAAGGGAATTCCAATGTGGCGGCTTCTGAAATTCACCGTTTACTTCGTTGAAGCGCGTGGAAACAGGGAAATTTGTTTTATTGATGCTTCTGGCGAGTGCTGTTCACTTAGTTGGTGCGTGTCTGGTGAATAGTGACGTCGCCACTTCATGCATCAACGTTACATGAACCATTTGTGATGATGGTTATGTGGTTTAGGCATTTGGCGGCACCGCGGCCGTGAATCGCATTAATGTTCTAAGCACATTTTAGCACTTTCGAGATATTCGATGATATGTGTTTTGATTTGTACTGCAAATAAATAAATATTTTCGTTTTTTTTTAAGTTAGCTGTATAACCATACAGCACAGAATTTTAGCAGGAGATCAAGAACAGAAGAATATTGTTTTTAGCATACTTCCACAAAAGATAAGTATTTGAAATTTAGCAGAATGATGCAGTAGAGCAGGGGTGGGAAAACGGTCGATCGCGATCGACCGGTCGTTCGCAAACAGTTCGACAGTCGATCACAGACATTTTTAATAATTTACTAGGTTAATTTAAAATGTGAACTAAAAATTTAGTTGACGAGTTATTCAGTACATTTTGGAATGGGCCTTGGTAGATCCAATCGGACAGTCCACGCAGTTTCAGTTCACACAAAAGCTCGCAGAGCCTTGTTGGCGGAGAAGCCAACGGGAAAATCCGAGATAGCTATGCTCTCGATTTGAGCAATTTATAGATTTATATCATTTTAGTAAAACTGCTTCACTAAATCTCGTATACGTTTACGGTTGTTTCATTTCCTTAAATCTCTCTGTTCTATACACCTTGCCTGCATTTGCATTCGCCTCCCTGCTACCGAGATAGTAAATTGTCACACACAGCGCAACAAAAGTTAATCTCAATTTTAGATAAAATAAAATAAAAATCTTTTCACGCCAATGTAATTTGTGTAGTTCATTCTTTCGAGCTAAATAGTAACATTTGGTGTTTGAATTTTTAAAATTGAATTGTGCAAATGTCTTTTCAATAATAAAATCGTTCAAAAATTAAAATTCTTGACATCTTATCCGTCAGAAATGATAAGTGTCCCCGCTTTTCTGCATTTTCAAAATTTTTGCTCGAAAGAATGACCAGATAATGGAGACATGTCAAAATTTAGCTTCACGATTAACTCAGTACTAGCCTAAAAAATGAACTACACCTACTAAATTAGCGTGAAATGATTGTAGACATGTGCCAAAGCTATTTGCATTTTCAAAGCGAAAGCATGTTCCAAGCAATTTTTCACGCTTAAAAGTGAGTACAACTCTTGTTATTTTCAAGCTAAATTTTCGCCGAAATAAATTTCACGTCAAATTTTGCATGAAAATTTAACGTGAAATCGAAAACAGTACTAAACTTTATATGGCTTAACACAGGAAGGTTTTTGCAAAGATTTCTAAATCTTTTGCTTGAAATTATTGCATTTTTGGACACATTGGGAGAAAAACATGAACAATTGGAAGATCCAGTATGGGTAAAGATATTAGCATTTCTTACGGATTTTATGGGCCGTTACAACTTGCTAAATTTACAATTACAAGGAATGGGAAAATATTGTTGACTTGTTGAGTTCGGTGAATGTTTTTTAAGTAAAATTAAAACCTTTTGCTTCACAATTAAATAGGCAAAATTTTTCAATATTTTCCATATTTTGAAAAACATATTAAACTTACTAGTGAATCTAGCTGAAAGCTGAAAGACATTCTTCGGTTCGCGAAAGAGTCCGGGGCCTTCGGTGGCTGCTTGGACTGATATGTTTTCTCCTGCCGCATTTATCTCGTAGCAATATGTACCAATAGGTCCATGTGTGGCCTTATGCCAACTGGTACAACCTAACCTAACCTACTGGTGCATGTAATATTGAAATGTTTTGTCCTGAACTAGAAAATTTTAAACAAGAATTCGAGAGACGATTTGCAAATCTCAATAACCTTCAACCGATTTTTGAATTTATTTCATTTTCTTTTAGAGAATTCGATAACGAGGGTATTTCATCAAATCTAGCATTGTGCTTCAGTGCTTACAAGCCTAACTCTACAATACTTTTTGATGAAATGGAGAGTCACTCATATACATCAAAAATTAATTCAAAATATTTATTAATAAAGTACATTGCAGAAAGTAGTAATACAATGTATTTAATGTATTAATATCAATAAAGACCTTAATTTAATTTTTATTTGTTTTAAATTTAACCCATTTTTCGAAGTCGATCGCGCATAAATTAAAAAACTCTAGCGCACCTGAACCGCTAGATTCACTAATGTTCGAAGAGCAGTAGAAGAATCGTGCAGATTTTGAGTGCATATTCCACCACATGTGCTGCTTATTACGGCCAAACTGTTTCAAATGCCACGTTTTACTTTCGTCTCAAGAATGCATTATAACTCATATGGTGGAAGGTTTCAGATATTACCACTGGCATGAATTTCAACGTTTATGAGAGCACAACACGGGTTAATTATGTTCGTTATCAGTTGCTTATTTCATATAATTTTGAAAGCAGCATCTCATATAACATCATTGAAGAAAATGCTCAGTGCCTGCAGCACTGTAACTGAAGTTGGTGTTTGGGGCTGCGATCCGAAAAACTTGCAGAACTTTGCGAATTGTAACATCGGTTATTTATTTTCATTGTAAATGTTTCCGGTATGTATACTAACTGTAAGCATTTATTGATACAAAAGTAGCACAACCGACTCGTGCTGGCAACCTTTCGCCAGTATCAAAGCCAAGAATTAATCAAATCTGCTTCACGTTGTTTAATTACATTCGAAGTTATAGGAGTATAAAGAAATTTAGGGTTACCTGCAGCGAGTTTTTTCAAATAATCGAAAGCTTAATATTTGCTGTTTATTGTCACTACAATATCATTACCATTTGAAAATTCTACGATAAAACCGCTTAATAAAGATATTGCAATCAAACACAAAACCAACAATAGCTGGCAACCCTATTGTGGCTTTTCAACCAAATTTGGCCTGAATAATGTTTATGACAGGTTTCATTAATTGTATGAAATTCGTATTGATTTCATGACTGCACTGGCAGTTATAGTGCAAAAAGTTTTATTTTCCTGAGCGATTTTTCAAAACCAAAAACACAAAAATTACCATAGCTGGCAGCAACAATCAAATTTTTAAACCAAATTTCCACCAAACAGAGACTAGAGTTAGGTTTAGCTACTGTGTCAATTTCATGAAAATCCGGTAACCTATTCACATTTTCTAGGGCAAAAAGCAGTTTTTTTTTCTTTGTAATTTTTCAAGATGGCACCACTGGCACAGACTTGCCCACAATTCAAAATCGCTTCTATCTGACCTGGTCCTACTTAAGTCCAATGCATTCTGTAAATTTTAGCTGATTATTGGTTCGTGAGTTCCCGTGAACAGAAGTTTTTGATGCTAAAAATATAGGTTAACTGGGAGAGGGTTACCGTTCTTGTTTGACATGAAATTTCCAAAGTTTTATTCTGAACGTGTAGATAAAACATAAGATTTATATACAGATTGGTTTTATTGTAAGAAACGGACATTTTTTTGAATATTCGATGGTTTGAATGTTTTCACTTCCAAATTTTTTTTTTTCAAAATGAAGACATCAAAATTATCATAGCTGGCAGGTCCAACCGAATTTTTCAACCATATTTCTGCCAAACGTGGCTTAAAGTAAGGTCCAGCAATTGTGTGAGTTTTGTCAAAATCGAACGATTTAATCAGAATTTATAGGGCTAAAAGCAGTTATCTTTTTTAGTGGTTTTTCAAGATGGCACCACTGGCACAAAATCACCCACATTTCAAAATCACTTCTATCAGACCTGGTCCTGTTTAAGACCAATACATTCTGTGAATTTCAAATAATTCTGCTCATCGGATCGTGAGTTTCCGTGAACAGAAGTTTTTGATGCTAAAAATATAGGTAAATTGGGCAAGGGTTACCAGGCGTGCCCGTTATACCATATCTTTTTTTTTTTTAGTTATGTAAACAAAGCACAAGATTTACATATGAGTGGCTTTTTTTTGAAGAAACGGCATTTTTTCAAGAGAGACGATGATTTAGAGGTTTTCACTTTCAGTGCCTGCCCTAGCTACAGGGTTGCCAGCACGCTCGTGTAAAACTACAAAAATCTACAACTAAATAATACCAATATGTCCTGAAAATTTCGTAATGATTGAATAGCTCTGTCAAAAGTTATCGCAATTTAAAAATTTTCGAATTTTCCCGTCCTCCTTTTAGGCACCCAGCGCACACATGGGGTTAAAAAATTCCAAAGCATTATCCGATTTATATGTAAAACACGTTAGAAATTTATTTCATTAACTTTATTTTTGCGAAAATTATTTGTGCACGAAATAATAGGTATATCAAAAATATCACTTAAATGGCCGCCGGCGCCAAAAGGTTAACAATAACTGACATTTAAAGGACCTATTCTGCATATATATCAATGTATCCTGAAAGTTTCAGCTCAATCGGATGGCGCGTTCCCGAGATTATCTCACTGAAATTTTTTGATGATATTTATATATATATATATATATATATATATATATATATATATATATATGGAAATATGAATTTTTGGCCGAATCGATTTTAATACTAATGTTCTTCGAACATTAGTAAAAATTAATGTCGATTATACCAGTATTAGGTTTGCCCACCCCCGCAGTAGAGTATGTAATTTTCGAGTATTACTAACGCAAAAGTAACCAAAATTTTGAAAGAAAGTTTATGGAAATCAGGGTAGAGCGAGTGTTTGATTTAATTTCTAATTACATTTATGAGAGAAAATATAGTTAGAAGAACCAAGACAGTACATTTTACTAATTTAAAATAAGGGGCATTTCACGTGAAGCGGACAACGAAAAAAAGTCGTGTCTCTGGATTTCGTTCAAATTGTGCATACCGGTTTTTATTGTCAAACGACAACAACAGTCTAATCATTTTCATAAATTTACATAACCATAATAGCAAATCGTTTATGTACTCACGCCCAGGGTTTACACTTTACTAAATTTGAAGTAGGTTTACCCCATTTCTATTTTGAAAATAATAGCTACTTCACTTCACAGTTTCTTAGGATTTCTTGGGACAGAGAGAGTTTGTTTTTCTTTTTCAAATTTTTTTTTCCTGCACCGAACTTCGACAGCAACACTTTTCTAGTCTAATGGTGTTTCAATGCAACGAACAATTTACTGCAAGTCACTTACGCTAGGCTTAACTCAAAAATAATACAGTTTGGGAAAGAAATGGTCAAAACTGCAAATATCATTATGCTTTGTGTATAAAAGTTATATTATGCCTTAATTTATTGTTTAAATAACTTTTAATTGTAGTTTTTGACGTTGTTTTACTTAATATTTTTTCCGTTATCGTCAAAATTATGTTAACCTAGTTTATATGAAAAATAAATTAATGCTTTACATTAAGTGACCCCAATCGTTCATCTATTTCATTTATTTCTACTTCAAATCTACTTCAATTTATTTTCAACTTCTACTTCAAATTTTGTCCACGAAGTGCGAACCCTGCTAACGTCAGCATGAAGTACCCAGCAAGCAATTTAGAAAGCGTTTCCTAAAAACGATAGTTTCTCGACAATCTACAGACATATCCTTTATACGAAACTGAGCCTGTTCGCAAATATATCAGCAACAATAATTTTCCTTACGATTAGCGACATATAATAATAATGCATGCCATGTGTATGTACCCTATGGCCCATGCAACTCATTAACAGGCAACATTACCAAGATTTTTTCCCTAGTTTGCTGGTCGCGGTATTCCGAACAATTTGTCTGTGCTGAAAAGTGTTCTAATGTTACGATGTTTTATATTCAACTTTAGCAGCCTATATTGCTTCATTCTTCCAGTCTTTCAAATTTACTCTACCATGCGTAAATAATTTTAACTCATTTTCAAATCGCAAAAGCTTATATATTTAAAATCGTTAAAACTATCGCTAATAATTCACAAAAGTGTATATGTAATATATACTCGCTAAAACTGCATGTTTTCTAGCCCATTAATTAATAGTTACAGGCCGCCTCCATTAGCAATTTCCAATGGCATAACATTTCAAATTGCCAATGGAGGCGGCCTATGGTGGGCAATATTTGATGGCATGCCATATATGGTAGTCAATATGGTATGCCATTTGCTTGGCCATCTGCCTGGCAATATTTTGACAGTTCTTGATTTTCAGAATGCCGTTGAAAATTGGTCATGCTCCGTTTCTTAAAAGAAAATTCATAGCGATTTCAAGGTCTCGTTCAGCAATCAAAATAGTCTACAGAATTTTAAATTGTGGCAAATTGCGAAACAATTTGACCCGCTCATACAAAAAGTTATATATCCTACAAGTGAAGTATTCATCAGCAGCAGAGTTTCTTCACCCTACACTTAAAATAAATCCTTAAGAGTATTGAACGCTCAGATACAGCAAACGTGGCATTCCGCTCAGATGCATTTTCGGAATGATATTGCATTCCGATGCATGCTGTTTGGTGGATGGCCACCAAACTGTTCGACGAAGTGAACAGCGGCCGCTAGAAGCCACGATATTAGAAATTTCCCTTTGGACACGCCCTATTGAAAACAAATCACAATCTATGTGTTTGTAAACCAGATCGCCGCTCAGATTTCTATGGTTACACGAGATCGGGATTTCAAACCGGTTTCAATCCGATCTTCGTGTAGCCATACAATTTGATCCGGCACACATACATATGAACGCTTCGTACAAAATCGGTATTCGCAAATCAAGCTCCTGAAGAGCTTCCGTGCACGTACACAGTCTGCGCACACATACATGGAAATCGGGCTAAAGCTTACGAATTACGGTATATTCCCAATCCCGAATTGGGAATTGCTGTAAAAACGCTCAATGATAAATAGAGGAATTGATATGGAAAAAGCCCTTACTACTGCATCTGGTGAGAAAAAATTAAGGCTCGTGTTTGACTATAGGAAATTAAATTCCGTTACCATCACAGATGTATACCCGATTCTAGAAATAAACGAAGTTCTGTCAAATTTGGGGAAAAACAATTTTTTTTCCATAATTGACCTCAAAAGTGGATTTCACCAGATACCACTTAGAAAGTGTGATATCGAAAAAACGGCTTTTTCAATAAACAATGGAAAATATGAGTTTGTAAGATTCAGGGACCTCATTGGAAAGCGATGTCATATCTACATCGATGATATCATTGTCTTCGGCAAGGTCGAAGACGATCACTTTGAAAACCTTGAGCCGATCATCAAGACGTTGAATAAGGCCAACATGAAAATAAATCCTGACAAATGTGAATTCCTTAAACAGGAAGTGGAATTTTTGGGTTTTATTGTCAGCACAAACGGCATAAAAAGCAACCCCAAGAAGGTGCAAGCAATTGCCTCTTTCCCACCACCGTCAACATTAAAAGAACTGAGGTCATTTCTTGGTATGTCCGGGTATTACAGACGATTCATACGAGACTATGCGAGAATCGCGAAACCCTTGACATCCCTTTTAAGAGGGGAGGATGGACGAGTGTCCAAAACCGCATCAAAAAATAAACCCATTGTACTCGATCAACAAGCCCAACCAGCTTGCGAAAAGCTGAGAATATCTTTTGTGTCCAAAGAGGTAGTATTATCCTTTCCTGATTTCTGTAAATCATTCGACCTTACGACGGACGCTTCCAACTTTGCCATCGGCGTGGTGTTATCTCAAGGAGATAAACCAATATATTTTCTGTCGCGAACCCTCAGTAAGACCGAAGAAAATTATGCGACAAATAAAAAGGAGATGCTCGCCATTATATGAGCACTCAACTCATTTAGAAATTTTCTATACGGAGCACAAAAGGTTCGTATTTTCAATGACCACCAACCACTCACGTATGCCCTCAGCAATAAAAATAATAATTCAAAACTCAAGCGTTGGAAATTTATTTTAGAGGAGTACAATCATGAGCTCATCTATAAACCGGGTAAAGCAAATATCGTCACCGATTCCCTCTCTAGGCCTCCCAAATCTACCGAAATAAGTTCACTGACTCCCACTGAACACAGTGCCGAAACCTCGTCACACGACCTCATCCCTTCCGTTGAAACTCCAATTAATGTCTTCAGCAACCAAATTATCGTTAGATTGGGTAATGAAAACAGCTATCAGTTAACAAACCTTTTCGGTAACTATACAAGACATATCCTCATTCGATCAAATTACACTGAGCAGGACATCATACAAATCTTCAAAAGGTACTTAAATCCGAATCTACTTAATGGACTACTCACAGATGACGCTACGTTTGGTCTTGTGCAAACGGTCTATCCGGATCATTTCAGAAATTATAGGGTGAGATTTACTCACCAAATCGTAGAAGATATCTCAAACGAATTCAAGCAGGAAGAAAGAATCCTACATGTACATAAAAGGACACATCGTAATGCGGAGGAAAATCGTCTACAACTATTTGAAAACTTATATTTTCCCAAAATGGGATCCAAAATAAAGAAAATAGTGAAACTCTGCTCTATTGGCAAAGAATGCAAATACGAAAAACATCCGAATAAACCTCTCATTAACGCAACACCCATACCCCAGTATGCTGGCCATACAATACATATAGACTTATTTTCCACTGAGAAGCACCGTGTTCTATCAGTCATCGATAAATACTCCAAATTCGCGTTAGCCAAAAAGATCCCCTCTAAATCTGTAGAAGATATCAAGGGTCCCCTCAGGGAAGCCCTATTTTATTTCTGCGTGCCAGAGAACGTCGTGATTGATAACGAAGGAGCACTTCGATCTCCTTCCTTACTGTCAATGATGGAAGACGATCTCAACATTAAGGTCTTCCAGACTCCACCGTACAAGAGTGAGGTAAACGGTCAGGTAGAGAGATGGCACTCCACATTGACTGAAATGATGAGATGTCTAAAGAAGGAAGAGCCTTACTTTTCATTCGACGAGCTGCTAGAAAAAACAGTCATGGAATATAATCATTCAATCCACTCCGTTACTGGCAGAAAACCCATACGACTTCTTTGCCAAATACCTATCACATGAATAACAACAGATAGACACACTCGTTCAGAATCTTAAACCACGCAAATTCAAAAGATCACTAGATTTCTCAGGGACTGCTTGGAAATGGCTTGCGGGTAGCCCAGATCGCGAAGATTTCACTACAATCAAGGAAACTGTTTCAAATGTATTAAAAACTCAAGCAAACAAGTTGTTATTTATCAACTATATAATGAGCGTATGAATAACATAACGAAAGTAAATAACGAAATATTAAACCTATTCAAAAAAGATAATGATGCCAATAACCATATTATATTCGAAATTAAATTTAAAATCAAAATAATAAAAGAGGAATTAACCAATATTAACTATGCAATTCATTGGGCTAAAGCTGGTATAGTAAATTCCATTATTTTATCAAAATTAGAAATCAAACTAGCACTTGAAACACTAGCCAGAAACAAGCTTTTATTTTCAACTATTGAAGAGGCATTACATTTTTCAGAAATTAAAGTTAACACTAACGGTCTATCTACGCTCTATATTATAAATATATCAATCGTCACTAGTAAAATGTATCAAATGTTAATTATAAAACCAATAAAGAAAGTAAACTTTGTAAACGAAATTCAATTTGAAAAAGTTATTAAATGTCAAAATGAAATCTTTGGAATTACGGCAGAATGTAAAACCTATAATTATGTTTCTATATGTAAGAAATCAAATGTTTTAGATATAAGTAAAACAAACTGCATCCCGTACCTGCTGAAAAGCCTCAAAGCTGGTTGTACTAAAATAAGCAACGAGCGCATACCAGCCATCGATAACATTGCTCCTGGAGTATTGCTGCTGACCGATTTTAACGGTAACTTCGAGACAGATGACTCTTCCCACAAGCTAAATGGGACATATCTGGTAAAATTCCACAACACCACCATCAAGGCCAATGATAAAACATACTTCGAAAAAGAAGAATCGATGATACATGTTCTTTCTGCAATTCTATAAACATCAATAGACAGCCAAGAACTCAAAAGAACTCAAACAACACCAAAATGATCGATATCTTGCAAAACGAGAAAAAAGTCCATCAATTCACCAACTATGGACTTACAACGATAATATCAATGGTGCTATGCTTACTAGCATTTTGGAAATTTTATAGCAAAAGAAAAGATATGACCATCGAAATTTCAACCAAACAACCCCAACACCGGAAGTAGCAAAATCTACGACCATCATCAACCCCCCAGCATCAGTTACCACATATCCGATTAATTTCAACAATCTTCCCTACTTTTAACGATAGAGGACTATCGTGTCTAAAGGGGGAAGAGTTAACACCTGATCCACCGCGTCAGCAGAAATTACATTCTCAGCAAAACTGCAATGTTCACCTGAGCGACATCCACACCTGGGAAACATGGCAGCAGTTTTATAACATAAATAGACAGTAAGTCGAATATTGTATTATCTTTATATTTTCTGAATTTGAGCAATAAAGTCGCAAGACGATTCGCGTCTTTCAGTGTTATATTTTTTTTACACTGAAGTGTTAAATTAAATTAACTGATATATATTTATATATATATATATATATATATATATATATATATATATATATATATATATATATATATATATATATATATATATATATATATATATAGATATATATATATATATATATATATATATATATATATATATATATATATATTTATATATATATATATATAAAGAAATATTTTTCTATAATATATTTCTTCGAAAATTAAAAAGATAAGAAGGAAAGATTTGGCATATATAAAATTACTTGCTCAGAATGCAACAATATATACATAAATTATATATAACGAGCATTATTCAAGTACTAAAGGTTACGACATGAGCATGATCATACCTACTCGTGACGAAGTAGGATGCAAACACGCCTACAAAACATCCAAAATTTACCGGTTTCTAGTTGAATGAAGAGTACTGTTTTCGGTGGTGTCCAAATCTATCTGTTTATGAGAATGTTAATGAGTTTATTAGATGTTACAAGTCTAGGCAGACGGGCACTTAAATTGTTGATTTGAAATGGAGAAATTGAAAGTGCTTGGAGTGTATGTTGCCTCTTTTATGCTCTAATTAATTAAGTTAAAGTACAAAGGGCGCAAGACCGACGTTTAAATTCTTTAAATACATGAATTTTTTCAAAAAAATGATTATAATTTCGCATTGTTTGATTGTGAGCTCATTCAAGTTTTAAGGACAAAAGTTAAAGTATCATTAAGCGATATTTACACTCGACTATTTTGCCATAATTCGCCAGTCTCCGGTACGGGACGAAATAGGATGCAGCGCCGAACAGCGACCATCCATTGTCGTTATCTTGTTTCTTTGATTCATGCATATCCTGGAGGAGGAGCACAACACAACATGGAAGTAGGTATAGGGACAGTTTAGCCTGGGAAAATTTTGCGGGCCGTAGATCTTTTTAATGCCAATGCAGCGACCTTGAGCTGTGAGTTAAATGAACTTCAGCTGTAACTTATAACGTCACGAGGGAGGGGTTCCCTTCTATATTGATGACGTCACAAGGGAGGGATTCCCTTCTATATTGATGACGTCATCAATTTTATTTATCTTTGAGGTGTCAATCAAAGTGATTGACAGCTGGAAATTTCGCTCGTATCGATGATGTCACAAGGAATTGGGGCTCCCTTATCTAATAACAATGCCTTTAATTACTAAAATGTTTAATTTCTTCGAAGCCCCAGAAAAATGAGAATAAAAAGAAGACAGCTATGCTACATAGAGGAATTGAACCCAGAGCGTCATGTGTGTAAATCTTGTCCGCTACAAACTAGACTTTAGCTGTTACCATAGACATATAAAGAATGGACACGCAATCATAATCCATGAACCCGTACGTGAATGAAGCAATTTTACTACATATGCAATTTACTATCTGCAAAAAAGATTTCCCCTCAATGCCGCACACTATACCTTTCTGCGCTGTAGACTCTCTATGTAAAAATACATTTCCATACATTTCTATTGTTGTCAACATGGCCGATTTACGGGTTAGTTGAAATGGCGGGGAAAATAAAATATGTGTCACATGGGGCACAAATTTAAAAATTAATCAAATTTTCTGAATGAAATTTGATGTTATTTTGTAAGGGGAGGTCAAAAATGTTACTTGCACACATAAAGCAAGTTACTTACACATTCTGGGGCAAAATCCTGTGAGTAATTGGTGCAAAACACTTTTTACTTTCGCACTGTTTATTCACCAATCTAAACATTTACACTGTTAATTGATGAAAACACGAAAATAAAACATGTGTCAAATCGCCCGATTGCCATTTTTACTAATGTTCGAAGAAGAACATAAGTATTAAAATACCTTTGGCCAAAAATTCATATTTCTATATATATATATAAATATATATAAATATATATATATATATATATATATATATATATATATATATATATATATATATATATATATATATATATATATATATATATATATATATATATATATGTATATATATATATATATATATATATATATCATCAAAAAATTTCAGTGAAAAAATTTCAGAAACGCGCCATCCGATTGAGCTGAAATTTTTAGAACACATTGGTGTATATACAGAATAGTGCCAGGTCTCACAAAAAGTTAATAATCTTTAACCCTTTGGCGCCGGCGGCCATTTTAGTGATTTTTTTAATATACCTATTATTCCGTACACAAATAATTTTTGCAAAAATTAAGTTGACGACATAAATTTCGAACAAGTTTTACATGTGAATCGGATAATGTTTTGGAATTTTTTAACCCCATGTGTGCGCTGGGTGCCTAAAAAGAGAACGGGAAAATTTGAAAATTTTTAAATTGCGATAACTTTTGACAGAGCTATTCCATGATTACGAAATTTTCAGGACATGTTTGTTTTATTTGGTTGTAGATTAATGCACGTTTTAATGATTGTGCTGGCAACCCTGTAGCTAGGGCAGGCACTGAAATTGAAAACCTCCAAATCATCGTCTCTCATGAAAAAACGTCGTTTCTTAAAAAAAGCCACTCATATGTAAATTTTGTGCTTTGTTTACGTAGACCAAAAAAAAAATTGATATGATATAACGGGCACGCCTGGTAACCCTTGCCCAAGTTACCTATATTTTTAGCATCAAAAACTTCTGTTCACGGAAACTCACGATCCGATGAGCAGAATTTATTGAAATTTGCAGAATGTATTGGTCCTGTATAGGACCAGGTCTGATAGAAGTGATTTTGGAATGCAGGTGATTCTGTGCCAGTGGTGCCATCTTGAAAAATCACTGAAAAGGATAACTGCTTTTAGCCCTATAAATTCTGATTGAATCGTTCGATTTTGACGAAATTCACACCGTAGCCTTACTTTAAACCACGTTTGGTAGAAATTTGGTGGAAAAATTCGGTTGGAGCTGCCAGCTATGATAATTTTGGTGTCTTAAATTTGAAAAAATAAAAATTTGGAAGTGAAAACATTCAAACCATCGAATATCCTAAAAAATGTCCGTTTCTACAATAAAACCAATCTGTATACAAATCTTATGCTTAATCTACACAGTCAAAGTAAAACTTTGGAAATTTTATGTCGGACAAGAACGGTAACCCTTTCTCAGTTAACCTATATTTTTAGCTTCAAAAACTTCTGTTCACGAGAACTCACGAATCAATAATCAGATAGAATTGAAATTTACAGATTGCATTGGACTTAAATAGGGCCAGGTCTGGTAGAAGCGATTTTGAATTGTAGGCAACTCTGTTCCAGTGGTGCCATCTTGAAAAATTACAAAGAAAAAAATTGCTTTTTGCCCTATGAAATGTGAATAAGTTACCAGATTTTCATGAAATTGACACAGTAGCTGAACCTTACTTTAAACTCTGTTTGATAGAAATTTGGTTGAAAAATTCGATTGGTGCTGCCAGCTATGGTAATTTTTGTGTCTTTTTGTGAAAATTCGCTCAGGAAAATAAAACTTTTTGCCCTATAACTTCCAGTGCAGTCATGAAATCAATACGAATTTCATACAATTACTGAAACCTATTATAAACATTATTCAAGCCAAATTTGGTTGAAAAGCCATGATAGGGTTGCCAGCTATTGTTGGTTTTGTGTTTGCTTGCAATATCTTTATTAAGCGGTTTTATCGTAGAATTTTCAATTGGTAATTATATTGTAGTGACAATAATCAGCAAATATTAAGCTTTCGATTATTTGAAAAAACTCGCTGCAGGTAACCCTAAATTTCTTTATACTCCTATAACTTCAAATGTTATATAACAACGTGAAGCAGATGTGATATATTCTTGGCTTTGATACTGGCGAAAGGTTGCCAGCACGAGTCGGTTGTGCTACTTTTGTATCAATAAATGCTTACAGTTAGTATTCATACCGGAAACATTTACAATGAAAATAAATAACCGATGTTTCAAATCCCAAAGCTCTGCAAATTTTTCGGATCGCAGCCCCAAACTCCAACTTTAGTTACAGTGCTGCAGGCACTGAGCATTTTCTTCATTGATATTATATGAGATGCTGCTTTCAAAATTTTGTGAAATAAGCAACTGATAACGAATATAATTAACCCGTGTTTTGCTCTCATAAACGTTGAAATTCATGCCAGTGGTAATATCTGAAACCTTCTACCATATGAGTTATAATTAGGGACACGATATCGAAAGAAAGTATCGATACTTTTACTTTAAAGTAGTATCAGAACCAAGTATTGATATAAGTCCCGTACTCACTACGACAGTATTGATATGAGTAAGTATCAAATGATACTTACTATAGTCAGTCAGTTTAGACTTCCAACGAAGCCAGAGATTTCAATTATAACGATAGGGCCGGAAACTAGTCTGGTGCCGTTCCGCGACTTTGTTCTCGGGATCAAGCACACAAAATTTACGTCACACATTCAGATCTAATTCGGAAGGTTATTTATTGGTGAGAAAATATGGGCGGGTACGTTTGCTACCTCTTTCAATTACTCATTAATTCTTTCCTCACAGCGACGCCAAAAATATGGCAATCGATGTAAGAATGATTCTACTCAAGGTTAGTACGCTGGCGAGCCTGAATTCCGGACACTCGGTTGTGCTATTTATTTCTACACGGAAAAATTTTCGTGTAGAGAAGTGTAGAATATTACAAAGTGACAGTTAATTGCTCTCAACTTTGGCGACATGAGATTTAGAAATTAGCTTTCTTTGAAAATAACCTTTACAATCTACCAACTGTATGTGAAATACTATGTTACTATTCCATCAATGCTTCTTTCAGCTCTTCAATTTTAAATTCATTCAGGTTTGCTGCCTCATCATACTGCTATATTATGAACCAAACCAAAGTTTATGAAAGAAACCAAGTTCTAGTAGCAAATTTTAAAAACTACTTTCACTTTAAATTCAATTAGACTGAATGAAAATAGGCGTAGTTTTTCGAAGTAAAACAATTATGTTATCTATTTAATAATTGTTTATTTGATATATATTTCCTTCACACGAATACATAATTTCCATCCATGCATTTCATATCGCGTACACATGCGGTGTTGAAAACTTTAGGTCTGTTCGCGTACCTGAATCTATTATAATATATTCAAATAGATTCGCATAATTGCTTCAAGCCAAATTTTGCAGCAAAAAGAAGCCAGCTGCCAAATTATGTTACTGCTGCAGTTTGCTGAAGTACGCGAACAGATCTTTTATAACGTCGCACTAATTCAATTAACCAACCAGCTAATTAAAGTGCTTCCTAGCAAACGTATCTGCCAAAAAAACCAAATGTGCTGGAAAATCATTGCTTCAAGTTCTGCACGAACTATCCTACGCATAAAATTAGAAGACAGAAAGTTCCGACGTACAACAAATTTCAAATTTTCAAACAAAATTCAAATTTGACGCGCGGTCAAAATGGCCAAAATGATTGCTTTCCGTGACCAAATAAATAGCAGACCATTTAATTCAGGCACCTCGTGCCTGAAAAAACTCTCCACTTGTGCTGCAGAGCACCCTACGAGCGAAGAGCAACACTGAAATTCTGACACTTTTCAGGCAACGTTTCAGGACGGGCAGCGTACCGATTTTCTCAAGTGACCTGAAAAAAAATTCAGGTCCGGAATTCCGTCACTCTTTTCCTATGCATTTTAAAGGGGGACAGGAATTCAGGCTCGGCAGCGTACTAACCTTCAAAGTCATCATCCAGCAAAGGAAATAAGTAAGAGGCCGAAGCACAACGGTTTATCAAGAAAATGGAGGCTCAAAAGCGCAACTCGGCCGACGTGTGGAGCTAATCGCAACTATTCTATACGATTTCGTTTTGTTTGCTCGCTCAAGACGGGAGCTAACAAACAACATTCCTTGACTCGAATTAGAAACATTAAAATAATAAATCTATTAAACTAAATTAAACTAGATAAAAGTTAATTTTGAAGAGGAGATAAGCGATGATAAAAAACAGTGATATGATGAGGATGCGTACAGAAGACCAGATATTGTTCACAAGGATTGTAGCACTCTCAAGTAAAAAATGTGACTTTTTACAAATACATACATCACTTTTGAAACTAATTTAATCACATTGTTATTCGTGCATTGAGAGGATATTAGGATGTGAAAGTCGATACCAATTACAGTGTACCAATAATGTCCCCGTGCAGCAGCTATTTGAACGCAAGTGATAAAATTAAATAATTTTTTTCAAGAAATTTGAAAAATCTAATTTGAAACAAGCTCTTTAGCAGAAATGGGCGAAAATAGAGCCAAGCTATGCAAAAATACTTGTAGAATTGATGCCACACTTCCTTAAAACCGTTATTAAAAAAAGGCTACCCAACTAAATATTAACAAAAAATGTATCTATAGTTTTTAAGGTTTTTCATAAACCGTTTCGTAAGTGCGCGAAGACTTTATTGGAGGCAAATTGTCGACTTTGTTTTATTTTACTTAATAACTTTGTAATGAATAACTGAAATGGATTAGTCTTTGTTTCTAAATTAAATAAAAATGTTGAATGAATAAATCTGCGTTAAAACTTTTTTAAATTTCTTGCAACAATTTATTGATTTTTATCACTTGAGTTTCAAATAGCTACTGTACGAAGACATTATTCGTAGCTCAGTTTAGAAAGATGGGTCGATTTCCATGTAAAAAAATTTTCAGTCACATGTCGATACGATACCACCATCAAAGTATTGATATGAGTAAAATATCGAACAGTTTCGATTCAAGTAAAATTTTACTTGGTATCAAACGAAAGTATCGATACCGTACTAATATCAGTACTTTCATCGTGTCCCTAGTTATAATGCATTCTTGAGACAAAAGTAAAACGTGGCATTGGAAACAATTTGGCGGTAATAAGCAGCGCATGTGGTGGAATATGCAATCAAAACCTGCACGATTCTTCTACTGTTCTTCGAACATGAGTGTTTCTAGCGGTTCAGGTGCGCTAGAGTTTTTATTTATTGCTTTTGTTCATAGGCGGGGAAAGCTTGATAGTGTGTAGGGGCATTAAATTTGCGGTGTCAGTCATTTAGGTGAAGAAAATTGTTCGAACGATGAAAACCGGTGTGAATGAACGATTCAAAGTAGCACAAGCAAACTTTGAAATTGACTTGGGCTACTATTTAGGAATGCTGCGTGCAGATTATGATGCTAAATGATCTATACGCGTCGTTTATACATATTTCACGTGTAGAAGTTTTATGTTACGCTGGTAGGCAAACTGTTTGATTGAAATTAAATTAGCAAGTGCTTGGTGAAAATTTAATTCCTATTTTTAAACGATATTCAGTTTGATTTCAACTATATCTTTTTTTAAGGGAATTTATGGGAATTTTAGATTTGATGGCTGTGTTTGTCTGCAAATAAACTTTTCCAAATGGTTTTCCTTATACCATAGTTAAACTTTTTATGTTAGTAGAAAATACGTTGAATAAGGTGGCTAATCAAGAAACAATATTATTGCTCTTGCATTATTTGCATCAGCACTAAAATGAATATTTATGCAAAAAACATTTTCCTCTCTAGCAAGAACGACAAGAAGTAATTCAGTTTTGACTAGAAAGTACATCCGATCACAATATATATAACTTGAAATGGAAATATGGCACTAACGTGACCTTCATGTAAATCTGAATGTTTTTAGTATTTTATTCAAATATTGTGTGATACAAACATTTCGGCTTTGTAGGGGAGTAAGGGGTTTTTTGGCCATCGTTTTGAAAAAACTGCCTTTACGATGTGTGAAACGCGTGTCGCGAGTAAACATTTCCAAATGAGCGCGGCAAGCAAAAAATTTTTGCGTAATATTGTTTTCAAGATCGAATATTTTTGTGGCGATAGTTTATCACCACTAAGGATGACTTTATAATTACTATTGTTTTCACGAAAATCGACAACTGACACTTTTGTTTGTCAATTTTCAGGAAATGCAATCGGTGCGTTTTCGTACTTTTCCTGAATTTCCACCACCACCTGATTCAGGAAAATTGCTCAGAGCGTATCATTTTCAACTCATTGATTCGCTATTAAAGTGAATTACATTACATCAATATTAATAAATTTACATTTGCACCAAAAAAGTTGCCCTTCAATTTTACAATATTTCACGCCGCCCTCGTCATACAAACACATTGCGACCTCTCGCTCACACAACGATACCAGCGGTAAA
>OZ022263.1:122237698-122297698 GCA_963978885.1 Nemotelus pantherinus
AATGTTTGTATCACACAATATTTGAATAAAATACTAAAAACATTCAGATTTACATGAAGGTCACGTTAGTGCCATATTTCCATTTCAAGTTATATATATTGTGATCGGATGTACTTTCTAGTCAAAACTGAATTACTTCTTGTCGTTCTTGCTAGAGAGGAAAATGTTTTTTGCATAAATATTCATTTTAGTGCTGATGCAAATAATGCAAGAGCAATAATATTGTTTCTTGATTAGCCACCTTATTCAACGTATTTTCTACTAACATAAAAAGTTTAACTATGGTATAAGGAAAACCATTTGGAAAAGTTTATTTGCAGACAAACACAGCCCTCAAATCTAAAATTCCCATAAATTCCCTTAAAAAAAGATATAGTTGAAATCAAACTGAATATCGTTTAAAAATAGGAATTAAATTTTCACCACCAAAGCACTTGCTAATTTAATTTCAATCAAACAGTTTGCCTACCAGCGTAACATAAAACTTCTACACGTGAAATATGTATAAACGACGCGTATAGATCATTTAGCATCATAATCTGCACGCAGCATTCCTAAATAGTAGCCCAAGTCAATTTCAAAGTTTGCTTGTGCTACTTTGAATCGTTCATTCACACCGGTTTTCATCGTTCGAACAATTTTCTTCACCTAAATGACTGACACCGCAAATTTAATGCCCCTACACACTATCAAGCTTTCCCCGCCTATGAACAAAAGCAATAAATAAAAACTCTAGCGCACCTGAACCGCTAGAAACACTCATGTTCGAAGAACAGTAGAAGAATCGTGCAGGTTTTGATTGCATATTCCACCACATGCGCTGCTTATTACGGCCAAATTGTTTCCAATGCCACGTTTTACTTTTGTCTCAAGAATGCATTATAACTCATATGGTAGAAGGTTTCAGATATTACCACTGGCATGAATTTCAACGTTTATGAGAGCAAAACACGGGTTAATTATATTCGTTATCAGTTGCTTATTTCACAAAATTTTGAAAGCAGCATCTCATATAATATCAATGAAGAAAATGCTCAGTGCCTGCAGCACTGTAACTGAAGTTGGAGTTTGGGGCTGCGATCCGAAAAATTTGCAGAGCTTTGGGATTTGAAACATCGGTTATTTATTTTCATTGTAAATGTTTCCGGTATGAATACTAACTGTAAGCATTTATTGATACAAAAGTAGCACAACCGACTCGTGCTGGCAACCTTTCGCCAGTATCAAAGCCAGGAATATATCACATCTGCTTCACTTTGTTATATAACATTTGAAGTTATAGGAGTATAAAGAAATTTAGGGTTACCTGCAGCGAGTTTTTTCAAATAATCGAAAGCTTAATATTTGCTGTTTATTGTCACTACAATATAATTACCAATTGAAAATTCTACGATAAAACCGCTTAATAAAGATATTGCAAGCAAACACAAAACCAACAATAACTGGCAGCCCTATCATGGCTTTTCAACCAAATTTGGCTTGAATAATGTTTATAATAGGTTTCAGTAATTGTATGAAATTCGTATTGATTTCATGACTGCACTGGAAGTTATAGGGCAAAAAGTTTTATTTTCCTGAGCGAATTTTCACAAAAAGACACAAAAATTACCGTAGCTGGCGGCACCAATCGAATTTTTCAACCAAATTTCTATCAAACAGAGTTTAAAGTAAGGTTCAACTACTGTGTCAATTTCATGAAAATCTGGTAACTTATTCACATTTCATAGGGCAAAAAGCAGTTTGTTTTCTTTGTAATTTTTCAAGATGGCACCACTGGAACAGAGTTGCCTACAATTCAAAATCGCTTCTACCAGACCTGGTTCTACTTAAGTCCAATGCAATCTGTAAATTTCAATTCTATCTGATTATTGATTCGTGAGTTCCCGTGAACCGAAGTTTTTGAAGCTAAAAATATAGGTTAACTGAGAAAGGGCTACCGTTCTTGTCCGACATGAAATTTCCAAAGTTTTACTTTGACTGTGTAGATTAAGCATAAGATTTGTATACAGATTGGTTTTATTGTAGAAACGGACATTTTTTAGGATATTCGATGGTTTGAATGTTTTCACTTCCAAATTTTTATTTTTTCAAATTTAAGACACCAAAATTATCATAGCTGGCAGCTCCAACCGAATTTTTCCACCAAATTTCTACCAAACGTGGTTTAAAGTAAGGCTACGGTGTGAATTTCGTCAAAATCGAACGATTCAATCAGAATTTATAGGGCTAAAAGCAGTTATCCTTTTCAGTGATTTTTCAAGATGGCACCACTGGCACAGAATCACCCGCATTCCAAAATCACTTCTATCAGACCTGGTCCTATACAGGACCAATACATTCTGCGAATGTCAATAAATTCTGCTCATTGGATCGTGAGTTTCCGTGAACAGAAGTTTTTGATGCTAAAAATATAGGTAACTTGGGCAAGGGCTACCAGGCGTGCCCGTTATACCATATCAAATTTTTTTTTTGGTCTATGTAAACAAAGCACAAAATTTACATATGAGTGGCTTTTTTTTAAGAAACGACGTTTTTTCAAGAGAGACGATGATTTGGAGGTTTTCACTTTCAGTGCCTGCCCAGCTACAGGGTTGCCAGCACAATCATTAAAACGTGCATTAATCTACAACCAAATAAAACAAACATGTCCTGAAAATTTCGTAATCATGGAATAGCTCTGTCAAAAGTTATCGCAATTTAAAAATTTTCAAATTTTCCCGTTCTCTTTTTAGGCACCCAGCGCACACATGGGGTTAAAAAATTCCAAAACATTATCCGAATCACATGTAAAACTTGTTCCAAATTTATGTCGTCAACTTTATTTTTGCAAAAATTATTTGTGTACGGAATAATAGGTATATTAAAAAAATCACTAAAATGGCCGCCGGCGCCAAAGGGTTAAAGATTATTAACTTTTTGTGAGACGTGGCACTATTCTGCATATACACCAATGTGTCCTAAAAATTTCAGCTCAATCGGATGGCGCGTTCCTGAGATTTTTTCACTGAAATTTTTTGATGATATATATATATATATATATATATATATGTATATATATATATATATATATATATATATATATATATATATATATATATATATATATATATATATATATATATATATATATATATATATATATATATATATATATATATATATATATATATATATATATATATATATATATATATATATATATATATAGAAATATGAATTTTTGGCCAAAGTGATTTTAATACTAATGTTCTTCTTCGAACATTAGTAAAAATGGCAATCGGGCGATTTGACACATGTTTTATTTTCGTGTTTTCATCAATTAACAGTGTAAATGTTTAGATTGGTGAATAAACAGTGCGAAAGTAAAAAGTGTTTTGCACCAATTACTCACAGGATTTTGCCCCAGAGTGTGTAATGTAGGTACATATTCAATTTGAACCAATGCATCTATTTTTATCGAATTTAGTATAAAAAGCTTTCGACTCGTGGAAAGAAATGGTTGCTTTATGTGTGCAAGTAACATTTTTGACCTCCCCTTACAAAATAACATCAAATTTCATTCAGGAAATTTGATTAATTTTTAAATTTGTGCCCCATGTGACACATATTTTATTTTCCCCGCCATTTCAACTAACCCGTAAATCGGCCATGTTGACAACAATAGAAATGTATGGAAATGTATTTTTACATAGAGAGTCTACAGCGCAGAAAGGTATAGTGTGCGGCATTGAGGGGAAATCTTTTTTGCAGATAGTAAATTGCATATGTAGTAAAATTGCTTCATTCACGTACGGGCTCATGGATTATGATTGCGTGTCCATTCTTTATATGTCTATGGTAACAGCTAAAGTCTAGTTTGTAGCGGATAAGATTTACACACATGATGCTCTGGGTTCAATTCCTCTATGTAGCATAGCTGTCTTCTTTTTATTCTCATTTTTCTGGGGCTTCGAAGAAATTAAACATTTTAGTAATTAAAGGCATTGTTATTAGATAAGGGAGCCCCAATCCCTTGTGACATCATCGATACGAGCGAAATTTCCAGCTGTCAATCACTTTGATTGACACCTCAAAGATAAATAAAATTGGTGACGTCATCAATATAGAAGGGAACCCCTCCCTCGTGACGTTATAAGTTACAGCTGAAGTTCATTTAACTCACAGCTCAAGGTCGCTGCATTGGCATTAAAAAGATCTACGGCCCGCAAAATTTTCCCAGGCTAAACTGTCCCTATACCTACTTCCATGTTGTGTTGTGCTCCTCCTCCAGGATATGTTTCGCTACTGCTAATTGTAATACCTTTGTGTTTCTTTTCCTTGCTGAGGCTGCTTTTCGCTTATGCTCGTTATGCATGAATCAAAGAAACAAGATAACGACAATGGATGGTCGCTGTTCGGCGCTGCATCCTATTTCGTCCCGTACCGGAGACTGGCGAATTATGGCAAAATAGTCGAGTGTAAATATCGCTTAATGATACTTTAACTTTTGTCCTTTAAACTTGAATGAGCTCACAATCAAACAATGCGAAATTATAATCATTTTTTTGAAAAAATTCATGTATTTAAAGAATTTAAACGTCGATCTTGCGCCATTTGTACTCTAACTTAATTAATTAGAGCATAAAAGAGGCAACATACACTCCAAGCACTTTCAATTTCTCCATTTCAAATCAACAATTTAAGTGCCCGTCTGCCTAGACTTGTAACATCTAATAAACTCATTAACATTCTCATAAACAGATAGATTTGGACACCACCGAAAACAGTACTCTTCATTCAACTAGAAACCGGTAAATTTTGGATGTTTTGTAGGCATGTTTGCATCCTACTTCGTCACGAGTAGGTATGATCATGCTCATGTCGTAACCTTTAGTACTTGAATAATGCTCGTTATATATAATTTATGTATATATTGTTGCATTCTGAGCAAGTAATTTTATATATGCCAAATCTTTCCTTCTTATCTTTTTACTAATTTTCGAAGAAATATATTATAGAAAAATATTTCTTTATATATATATATATATATATATATATATATATATATATATATATATATATATATATATATATATATATATATATATATATATATATATATATATATATAAATATATATATATATATATATATATATATATATATATATATATATATTATATATATTTATATATATATATATATATATATATATATATATATATATATATATATATATATCGAAGAACAATATATATAGAAGAACAACCGAGGATTGAAGATTGGCGAGCCAGCTTTGTAGCCCGCATAGATTTTTACGCGGGCTATGCATCAAACATCCGACGGCGTATTACCACCAGAGATAGCTAGCTAGCGATAAACAGGGCTACCATCGAAACCATAAATTGTGGTGAGATTTTGGCGACGATCACGTTCAACGACTAATTTGTGGAGATACCTGGAAAACGAGACGCGGCTAGGCAGCGGCAGGTGGCGGTTGTAAGCAAAGTTGCTACGAGGTATGTGTTAGGCGCAAAAATAGCTAATTAGTACGTAAGAATAGGTTAACGATCGATAAATTTTGAGAATTGCAATAGGATTTGGTATATTGTGTAACGCGGCGCCGTCAGGGTATTAGTGAACGGAAGTGATATAAATATAAATTGTAAATTTGTATATGTCACGCTGGCGTAATTCTATTGCTTTTTAAAATTATCGTTTGGTGCGTGCGTACAAAAGTTAAAATATAACCGTCGCAGTTTTCTCGCTTCGGGGCGACGGCAATAAGGCAGGTTTTCGAGTCCGAAGCGAGTGGCGCCCACTCACGACCTATCTCGCTAGCAAAAGCCGAACGAAAACTGCGGCCCTTGTATCCCAGTCGGGGATAAGGGGTTTTGTGACGTGTTCAAAAGAGTTACTGTAACTATATATATATATATATGTATATATATATATATATATATATATATATATATATATATATATATATATATATATATATATATTATATATATATATAAGTATATATATATATATATATATATATATATATATATATATATATAAGTATATATATATATATATAAGTATATATATATATATATATATATATATATATATATATATATATATATATATATATATATATATATATATATATATATATATATATATATATATATATATATATATATATATATATATATATATATATATATATATATATATATATATATATATATATATATATATATATTTAGATATATATATATATATATATAAATATATTAATATATATAGATAGATATATATATATATATATATATATATATATATATATATATATGTATATATATATATATATATATATATATATACAAGTTATCACCATACTCTTTCACCTTTTACCTAGTGCATATCGCTAATTGCTAATTGATTCGATATGCACATTGACCGAACATTCAACCGACCCAATTTCCCATCTGCTGACCATATTATTGACAACGACGATTGCACACAATTATTGCATACGCATGATGTTGTCGAACGTTACTTCTTGACCTAGTTACGAGTATTGCACTGAGGTAAAGTATTGCTTAGATTATCTTTTGGAAATATTGCTATGTAAGATAATATTAATTAGCTATTTAAGTTGGAATTGAATTATGATTTTGCTTCTAGTTGTCCGCAGTTTGTTGTACTTATAAGTTCGGGGAATAAATAAATTGTTAAAATATTAAACGAGTCTTATTTTTTTCCCTACCTGCGGACGAGAAGACATAACTGGCGCCCGAGCAATCTAAATACTGTTCCCGTGAGAACACAGTACGTGCCGAAAAATACCCGCGAAACCTATCAACTGTTCCCATGAGAACACAGTTATTAAAGCCGCAGTGAAGTAAACGCAGTTTTCGAAAGTAAACGCAGTTTTCGAAAGTAAACGCAGTTTTCGAAAGTAATCGCAGTGTTTGAAATAAACGCAGTTTTCGGAATTATTACCGTGAATTAACACGCAGTGTTCCTGGTGTACTCGTATAGGAGTAAAATATATTGTAAGCTATCCGAAATCAAATTAACAGTGGACGAAGTCATTTCCTGTTTGACTGCGAGATACGAGCGTTTCTTTTTTTGGTGGATCGAGATTGCAGTAGGTGACACGACTCCGTACCGCAGTAGGTGCCATCCGAATTATCGAAAGGACCGCACTAAAAAGGAGTTCTACGGAAGGTCCCAACGGAAGATGAAATCACGACCAGCGGCAGTGGCTATTATACTAATGTAAGTCTCTTTTTTATGAGAATTTAAAGATATAAGTAGTGAATATCAAACTAAACAAGTGTTGACTAAGAATCATTTCCAACAAGTATTTATCGAAGTAAGGTTATTTGTTTTTGTGTGGAAAATCCAATAATTTAAAATAAATATTGGCAAATATTGTAAAGTTCTAGCATATTTTTGAAAAGAATAAGGTCAAACTTAGAATACAAATTGTTTGAAAAATCCAATAATTGATGAAAATTACAATTTGAAATATATTTTATACATTGAATGAAATTATTATTAACATTTTAAGGAAATATTATTTATCTAAATTTTTATATTATACATCTTGTAAGTGGAAAAGTGGAGTGGAAATTTTTTGTTAAACTGTATGTGAACTTACTTCAGTGCGCAAAATTTATCGCGGGACGGAATTTATTGCGAATTATTTTGTGTGCAATCGGTAGTGAAATTTTCGGAGAAAGTATACGTGGTTAGTTGAATTTCGATCAGATTGATTTTTTAAACCTTATCTCTAAATGGAAGCCATACAAGAATCCATTAGACAATTGACAGGGGCTGTCAATGCTCAAATTGAGCTCAGTAGGAAATCAGAGGCTAGATTGTCAGCTCTCGAGCAAACAATTACAGTAATTAATTCTTATATTTCGCAAAATGAGTCATCCGAAGCTAGATTATTAGCGGTTGAGGAAAAGCTAGTGAATAAATCTCCCACTCAACTCGTGCAGTCAGACTCAGGTCTTCCTAAAACTGAAAAAGATCTTGACGATATCAGGAAACTGCCTGATTCTGTAAGAGACCTTCAGCCCTTTGATGGGAATCCAATTCAGTATGTATCTTGGGTACACAATGTGGAGACAATTCTTCGCGACTACGAAATTGTGCGCCAAAAGCCAATATTTAGGGCCATACTTCGTCACATCCGACAGAAAGTACGGGGACCAGCTGATGCTGCCCTTATATCGTACAATATATTTGATAATGATTGGTCCAGCATCAAGGCATGCTTATCCCTTCATTATGCTGACAAGCGCGATGTCCGCACCTTGGAGCATCAGCTTCATTCTATGGTTCAGCGGCATAGAAGTGTTGATGAGTTCTACGCGGAGGTAAATCACCAGTTATCCCTTTTAATAAATAAAATTAAAACTGAGGACCGATCACAGGAAACGATCGCGGCGCTTACCGAAAATTATCGGAATAGGGCTCTCGATGTTTTTGTAAGGGGTCTTAATGGAGACCTGGCTCGAATACTTATGATCCAAAAACCTCAAACGCTTCCGGAGGCTTACGCTTCTTGTTTGGAGTTTCAGAACTTAAATTTCAGGAACATCCCCATACATCAACGGCAAAGTAACAATACTGTTACAGCACCTGTCAACCAGATTTTTAATCCACGCTTGGATTATGGAAAGCCTAAGGTAACTCCTGCTTATCAGCAGTTGAGCCTAACGGAAAGAAATCAGGCCTACCAAATTCGGAATAATCTCGCATTAAAAACTACGACTCCACCCCCTAGACCTACTCAACCTAAGCCACCGACTCCAATGGACATAGACAGATCCATTCAGACACGCCAAGTTAATTACATGAACAGACCGTCAAACTACCAGTCCTACAAGCGCTCTAATGAGTCCGCCAATCTTCCTAGGAAGGAGCAACGTCTTTATAACTTAGAGGTACAAGAAGAGTCAGAGGAGGTACTCCCAGAGTCTCCGGAAAACCTATATGAAACTAAGTACCAGGAACTATTGGAGGACAATGATTTAGGTCCACAGGGAGAATGTGGAGATGTGTCGGAAGATAATCATTTAAATTTTATGATGGACGCCTCTCTAGCGTTCCATACATAGAGTACACTACGCGTGAGGGCCAAATTTTGAAATTTTTAGTCGATACCGGTGCCAACAAAAATTTTATTGCGACTTAAATCGCCTTTAACGCAAAGCCAGTTTCGGATCCTTTCAAAATTCAATCAGCTGCTGGGGAGATATCTGTTAATATGAAGGTAACTGGTAGATTTTTTAAGAGTGCTGGAAACGACATCCTTTTGGATTTTTATGTTTTACCCGGTTTGAAATCGTTCGACGGAATCATTGGGGATGATACCTTGAAGGAATTAGATGCAATTGTTGACAGGAAGAATAACATCCTAGAAATTAAGCCCAATATTAAAATTCCTCTGAAGGCCAAAGAATCTAGACAGGTCAACTATATTGAAGTTAAATGCGATCATTTATCTGAGGTAACGAGAGGCAAACTACAAACCTTATTAAGTGAACACGCTGAACTGTTTGGGCCAATAAGTGATAGTGAAGTAGTGGAAACGAGTGTAAAAGCTGAGATTAGAACGTCTACATCGGATCCAATTTACACTAAGTCATACAGCTATCCAGTAAATTTGCGATCGGAAGTCGACAGGCAAATGGAAAAAATGCTTAAAGACGGGATTATACGACCTTCAAAGAGCCCGTACAATTCGCCAATTTGGATTGTACCCAAGAAGGCCAACTCGTTGGGTGAAAAACAGTATAGAGTGGTTGTTGATTTTAAAAGGCTTAATGCAATTACTATATCGGATACATATCCAATTCCCGATATTACGAATACGCTTGCAAGTTTTGGTAAATCGCAGTACTTTACTACTCTTGATTTGACATCGGGATTTCATCAGATCAAGATGAAAGAAGGTGACATTCCGAAAACGGCATTTTCCACTGAGAATGGCAAGTTTGAGTTCACCAGGCTACCATTCGGCCTTAAAAATGCACCGGCCATATTCCAGAGAATGATCGATGATGTTTTAAAACCCTTCATTGGGCAAATTTGTTTTGTCTATATAGACGACATCATCATTCTGGGGAAGACGGAAGCCGAACATTTGCAGAATTTAGAAACAATTCTTTGCCAACTCAAACGTGCAAACTTAAAGGTTAATTTGGAGAAATCTTCATTTTTGAAAACTCAGGTGGATTATTTGGGATATATCATCTCTCAAGATGGCATTCTTCCAGATCCCAAAAAAATATCTGCCATTACGAAGATTAAGCCGCCAACAACATTGAAGGATCTGAAAGCGTTTCTAGGTCTCGCGTCATACTATAGGAAATTCATTAGGGATTTTGCAAGGGTAGCAAAGCCTTTAACGAACTTAACTAGGGGAGAAAACGCCCAAATTAAAGCTAATCAGTCTAAGAAGAAGCCAATTTTTTTGGGTGAGCCGGAGCTCAGGGCCTTCAATGATTTGAAGGAACTTCTTACCTCGACGGAAGTGCTGGCATTCCCAGATTTTGAAAAGCCTTTCAATTTAACCACGGATGCATCTAACCAGGCTATCGGTGCAGTACTTTCGCAAGGCGGAATCGGCAATGATCGACCGATCATTTACATTTCGAGGTCCCTTAACGCAACGGAAGAAAACTATGCTACCAATGAACGGGAATTATTAGCTATTGTGTGGGCCTTGGATAAATTGAGAACTTATCTGTATGGAGCGAAAAAAGTGAGGATTCTAACTGATCATCAGCCGCTTACCTTTGCGTTAAGTAATAGCAACTATAATGCAAAACTTAAACGGTGGAAGGCCCGAATCGAAGAGTTCAATTACGAGCTCATTTATAAACCAGGTAAAACAAATGTGGTTGCGGATGCTCTTTCGCGATTGCCACTTGAAGCAAACATCCTCAGTTCAAGTTCCGAAACTGCGCATAGTGCGGCCGAGGACAGCACCGATCTTATCCCATATTGTGAGGTGCCAATTAACGTTTTCAGGAAACAATTAATTTTCTCTGAAGGCAAAGAGATTAGCGCATATGAACAGCCTCATCCTGGTTTTGATAGGCACTATATTTCCTTGGATGTTATAAATAAGAAAAATCTGGTCAAGGTGTTGAAAGAGACATTGAATCCAAATGTAATCAATGGCATCAAAATTCCTGAAAAATTTATTCAACTGCTTCAGGATGTATTTAGAGAACACTTTTCCAAATTTAAAATTCGCCTCACACAAAGAGTTGTTGAAGATATTGCGAATGAGGATAATAAGGTTCGCATAATAGAAAAGGAGCATCGTAGGGCCCATCGTAACTGTAGGGAAAACAAAGATCAAATACTGGAAAGATATTACTTCCCAAAGATGAGTAAATTGATAAAGAAATATACAATGGCATGCGAAATTTGCAACGTAAGTAAGTACGATCGCCGTCCGCACAAGCCCGAACTACAGGAAACACCTGTACCGGAATATCCATCGCAAATTTTACACATGGACATTGTGCAAATTGCCGGTGAAAAGTATATTACGTGTATAGATAAATTCAGCAAATTTGCGAAGTTCTTCCACCTGAAGAATAAATCTGCTATCCAAATTCGTGAAAAAATTGTCAAGATTTTGCACTATTTCACCGTTCCGAAAATTCTCGTTACGGATAATGAAGGGGGTTTCATGAGCCCAATCGTAATGAATCTCGTGGAGGCTTTAGGCGTAAAGGTATATTTGACTCCGCCCCAAAAAAGCGAAGTCAATGGTCAAATTGAGCGACTCCATTCAACGATAATAGAATTAGTTAGATGTCTCCAACAGGAGTATACTGAACTCAGTCTAAAGGAAATAGTAGCTATTGCGGTTGATAGAGACAACAACTCGTTCCACTCGGTGATTAAAATGAAGCCGGTAGACGTATTTCTTGGTAGGTCACAGCGCGTTAATTATCAAAATATTATCGATTTCAAGACAAAATTAAACGAAAATTTGAAGCACGAGATATTACGTAACCAAAAAAATCAAATTAATTATCACAACAAACGGAGATCAAAGCCCAAAGCTTTCAGTGCCGGAGAAGTTGTGTATAAAAAGGATAAGCAAATTAAAACAAAAAATAAACCCTTATTTAAGAAAATGGTTGTAGCTAAAGATAATCTAGTAACAGTCACCACTAACTTAGGCAGACGTATACATAAATCGCACTTGAAAAACGTTTCTTCTCTTCCAGATTAACTTTGGCAACTTCACAAGGTTCAATGCATATTTATGAATATACGGGACCAATTGTCATGTTAAGACGTGGGTTAGGCAGAATTATTGATGGAGACTTTAAAATAATACACCCAATAGATCTAGCCAAATTCAACGACGTAGCAAGCAGTATGAGATCTATTGTGCAGCATCGCATCAACAAGTCTAGTATTTTAGTCCCACAACTCTATCAACAACTCGATAAAATAGAAGAATTATTAAACCAATTAAGGGGTAAAAATAAGGAAAAGACTAAACGTTCAATTAATTGGCTTGGTTCAGCGGAAGTGGTTGGAAGTGGTTAGCAGGAAGTCCTGATGCAACCGATTGGGATAATGTCATCAAATCGCAAAATAGTATAGTTACAAACAATAACAGGCAATTTAGAATCAACCAGTATATTACAAAAGTATCGACACAATTAACAGACAACTACAATAGGATCATCGCAGATGTAAACAGTTTCAATAATGATAAATACGAGCAAACCCTCTTTAATAAAATGACTATCCTTAAGGATGAAATATACGAGATCGTCTTAGGTTGCCAACTGGCGAAAAGAGGCATAGTAAATTCTAATCTACTGGATACTTCAGAAATAAATGAGTTGCTCGCCCAAACCGAAACTCTCCCTTATCAGAATGAAATTCAGGCTATCGAGTTCGCTCAACCCATGGTGCTAGCGAAGGGCTCATTGCTGCTGTATGTTATCAGCCTTCCAAAAACTACCGGTGTTGACTTTAATCACGTATTAGTTCGCCCTACAATTAGGAATAGTAAAATGATTCATCTCAGTTATTCAAATTTTTTTTTAACGCAGTCTGCTAGGTATGCTATTAAGGCTGACTGCCTTCAAATTCAAGATATAACCATTTGCCAGAAACACCAGCTAGAAAGCCTGTCCCGATCAGACTGTATCACTCAAATACTAGAAGGATCCGATGCAACCTGTGATTTTCGATACTATAATGGTTCAGTTGTGGAGCTCCTTGATGAAAATATGTTATACCTTACCAACTTCAACGGACATTTTCGCAATAGGAACATTAGCAGAGTTCTTAATGGAACATTCCTTATTAATTTTCAAAATGACTCAATCTGGCTTGACAATATGGAATATACTAGCAAGGAGATTAAGACATTTCATGTGTTACCTTCACTCTTCAATCCTAACTTAACTGAGAAGAATATTAAAATAGACCTTCATTATTTACATAAACTCCATTTGGACAACGTAGAAAGATTGGATGAAATTCCTCTCAATAATATCGTATCAATCTCTTCTGATTTGGTGTTATTGATTATGGCCCTTACTGCGATTTTATTGATAATTTTCTTCCGTAGAGGACGCTCTGTTACAATATCAAATCCAACATCGGCATCCCAGCTTCAACCTATTGTTTTGCCCTTTTAATCTGTGAGACACAGATTTTTAAGGAGGGAGGAGTTATCACCATACTCTTTCACCTTTTACCTAGTGCATATCGCTAATTGCTAATTGATTCGATATGCACATTGACCGAACATTCAACCGACCCAATTTCCCATCTGCTGACCATATTATTGACAACGACGATTGCACACAATTATTGCATACGCATGATGTTGTCGAACGTTACTTCTTGACCTAGTTACGAGTATTGCACTGAGGTAAAGTATTGCTTAGATTATCTTTTGGAAATATTACTATGTAAGATAATATTAATTAGCTATTTAAGTTGGAATTGAATTATGATTTTGCTTCTAGTTGTCCGCAGTTTGTTGTACTTATAAGTTCGGGGAATAAATAAATTGTTAAAATATTAAACGAGTCTTATTTTTTTCCCTACCTGCGGACGAGAAGACATAACTTACATATATCAGCAAAATTATTAACTGAGATAATCTCTGAAGTGGCTGATTCGAATGAGCTGAAATTTTCGGCGAACATAGATGCATATAACAGGTAAGTCCATAATTTCAGATATATTAAACCTTTTCGCGGCGGCGGGTATTTTAGTGAATTTTCAGGTACTCCTATATTTCCAAGCAGTGTAAATTTTTGTTAAAAAAAATTAAAGGAATAAAAACTTGTTATGTTTATAGTTTGTTTATGATTAAGAATTGAAAATTTTGAGCCTGGTGTAGGCACTGAGTGCCTTAAAGTCGGCAAGGATTTTTTTCGAAATTTCGATTTGCCATAACTTGTAAGAAAAACAACGGATCATCGTGGAATTTTCAGAGCGTATTGATGTTGATTAGAATTCAACATACATGGATTTTCAAGACTGTGCAAGCAACTTTGTAGCAACAGCAGGCTCCTGAACAAAAATCCTTGAAATCAACGACCTTCCTGAAAAATGTTTGATTTTTGAAAATAAATTCAAATTATTGATAAACTTTGACTTTTGTCCTTCAACGTTTTATTTACGCTAGTTGGGACAGATTTTAACATCTCCGACTTATATCCATCGATATATAGTACTTGTAAAGGTCATTTAATTGTGATCATAATCATTGAAACCGAGTAAATTATATCGATGGATATAAGTCGCAGATTTCACAACTAGCGTAAATAAAAGTAAATGATTTCCAACTGCAAGTGGTCACATCAGTCAAGTATGCACTGTGTGCTGGTGTCTGATGAGAATCAGTGCATACTTTTGAAACCACTTTGTTAAATAAAATTTTCAATGTAATGTAGAACATAAAAAAACTTAAGACGGAACAAGACAAAGACTTGAAATTCCATAATAAAACTAGACAGCCAACGAAAGACTACGAAATTGGACAAATAATTTTTGTTAGACAGAACAAACGGAAAGTATCTAAACTGACACCTAGATATCGACAAGAAACAGTTAGGGAAAACAGGTACACAACTATTTTAACTGAGTCGGGAAAAATTGTTCACAAAGATAAAATACGTAATTAGTTCTTTCAGAACTGCTCTCGACCTTACATACGCAGAAGTGCAAATACTGGATTTCACAAACTCACAAATTGTTACGCTGCACACTGAACAGACCAGAATACAAACCGGAAATTTTAAAATTATTCACAGAATAGATCTGGACCACTACGAGGAATTCATTTAAAAAACGCAGACGACATTAAACTACGCGGTAATACAGCACGACTTCTTTGCCAAATACCTATCACATGAATAACAACAGATAGACACACTCGTTCAGAATCTTAAACCACGCAAATTCAAAAGATCACTAGATTTCTCAGGGACTGCTTGGAAATGGCTTGCGGGTAGCCCAGATCGCGAAGATTTCACTACAATCAAGGAAACTGTTTCAAATGTATTAAAAACTCAAGCAAACAAGTTGTTATTTATCAACTATATAATGAGCGTATGAATAACATAACGAAAGTAAATAACGAAATATTAAACCTATTCAAAAAAGATAATGATGCCAATAACCATATTATATTCGAAATTAAATTTAAAATCAAAATAATAAAAGAGGAATTAACCAATATTAACTATGCAATTCATTGGGCTAAAGCTGATATAGTAAATTCCATTATTTTATCAAAATTAGAAATCAAACTAGCACTTGAAACACTAGCCAGAGACAAGCTTTTATTTTCAACTATTGAAAAGGCATTACATTTTTCAGAAATTAAAGTTAACACTAACGGTCTATCTACGCTCTATATTATAAATATATCAATCGTTACTAGTGAAATGTATCAAATGTTAATTATAAAACCAACAAAGAAAGTAAACTTTGTAAACGAAATTCAATTTGAAAAAGTTATTAAATGTCAAAATGAAATCTTTGGAATTACGGCAGAATGTAAAACCTATAATTATGTTTCTATATGTAAGAAATCAAATGTTTTAGATATAAGTAAAACAAACTGCATCCCGTACCTGCTGAAAAGCCTCAAAGCTGGTTGTACTAAAATAAGCAACAAGCGCATACCAGCCATCGATAACATTGCTCCTGAATATTGCTGCTGAACGATTTCAACGGTAACTTCGAGACAGATGACTCTTCCCACAAGCTAAATGGGACATATCTGGTAAAATTCCACAACACCACCATCAAGGCCAATGATAAAACATACTTCAAAAAAGAAGAATCGACGATACATGTTCTTTCTGCAATTCTATAAACATCAATAGACAGCCAAGAACTCAAAAGAACTCAAACAACACCAAAATGATCGATATCTTGCAAAACGAGAAAAAAGTCCATCAATTCACCAACTATGGACTTACAACGATAATATCAATGGTGCTATGCTTACTAGCATTTTGGAAATTTTATAGCAAAAGAAAAGATATGACCATCGAAATTTAAACCAAACAACCCCAAAACCGGAAGTAGCAAAATCTACGATCATCATCAACCCCCCAGCATCAGTTACCACATATCCGATTAATTTCAACAATCTTCCCTACTTTTAACGATAGAGGACTATCGTGTCTAAATGGGAAGAGTTAACACCTGATCCACCGCGTCAGCAGAAATTACATTCTCAGCAAAACGTCAATGTTCACCTGAGCGACATCCACACCTGGGAAACATGGCAGCAGTTTTATAACATAAAAAGACAGTAAGTCGAATATTGTATTATCTTTATATTTTCTGAATTTGAGCAATAAAGTCGCAAGACGATTCGCGTCTTTCAGTGTAATATTTTTTTTACATTGAAGTGTTAAATTAAATTAACTGATATATATTTATATATATATATATATATATATATATATATATATATATATATATATATATATATATATATATATATATATATATATATATATATATATATATATATATATAAATATATATAATATGTATAGATATATATATATATATATATATATATATATATATATATATATATATATATATATATATATATATATATATATATATATATATATATATATATATATATATATATATATATATTGTTCAATATGACTACAATTCAAAAACTCACTTTTTATAATCAATTCAAGAAACTTTATTTAGGTTTATTTCAATTTATTCAAATTCAACTAATTCAAAGTTCAAAAGAAAAATTCTATGATAAAAACTGCTCAACACTATTCGACCGATTCAAAATTCAATTCAAAATCAACTGTACCATGACAATGGGCTCGAAACATTTCTAAGTGAAAATTTCGGTAAATTTAACATTGTTAACATTTCCAATAACGTTACATCTATATCGTTGAAAAATTGTTTTCCAGTATTTTACAATTTAAAACACATCCTTAACATTATAAGTCAGCTGATTTTATGCCTGGTTGCGCGACGTCAAAACTGACAATCGAACCGTCGACTGTCATCCAGGTAAGTTAATTGAATATTTGTTTATGCCTTTTATTAATTTCTTTTCATTTCAGATTCAGATCAAACATACTCCCCCCGCTGGTCCAACCGGATCAGTATTAATATCAGAAAAATAAAGTTGAGTATGCTTTCGTCAATATTGAGTTACCGATTATCAGGTCTATTGTCGTTGCTCCATTGCCATGTATGGTTGGCTTATCGAAATGGACTCCCAAACACCAGATGCTGCCTTCGAATTGACAGGGTAAAGATGTTAATGTAACCTGTGGCATTTCCTCCGTACAGGCACATAACACTCGCCAACAGAGGGGTTATTTGAACTTGGCGCCCCGACTCGCCAACTCGAACAAGGGTTTACTGAGAAACCGTTAGCATTGTTTTTTTTTATTTTGTGTGGTATGTACTTTGGATAGGATTGGATAGTGATAGGAAAGAAAGGGTAAAGTGCTGTATTGTCTGGCATCGTAGTTCATTTTTGTATTCGATTCATTTCTATTTCTGTCTATGGTTTTGTTTGTAGCTTCATTTCTTTTATTAAAATATGTGTATATTATAGGTTCGGTTATTGCGTAGGAAGCAGAACAATTTTTGTTATTGCACGTTTGTAGTAGTTACCTTTTGAAAATAACGTGACCACTCGTGTTATCATATCTTTTCCCATATGAACGTTAGTGATCCTTGCGAGAGGCCATTTACTAGGATGTATGTTCTCTTCTTTCAGCAAACATAAATCTCCTATTTTAGGCTGGATTTCTTGTTTGAGCCATTTAGGCCTTTGTTGCAATCTTGCGAGATATTCATTTGTCCAGCGTTTCCAAAATGTTTGCATTAATCTTTGGCAAAACTGCCATCTGTCTAGCCGTGATAAGTTTATTTCAGACAGATCGTCTTCTACTGGCATAATTAGAGCATCTCCGATCAGAAAATGAGCTGGAGTCAATACTTTGGTGTCCATAGGGTCATCTGTGAGAGGGCACAAAGGTCGCGAGTTCAGGCAGGCTTCGATTTGGACTAGAGTTGTTGAAAATTCTTCGTAAGTTAGAGTGGCATGTCGTAGTATACGGCGTAAATGTAGTTTGATCGACTTCACACCAGCTTAATAAACCTCCAAAATGTGGTGATGCTGGTGGATTGAAATGCCATGTAATTTCAATGCCACTCTGAGACACTACAGCTTCTCGATTTCTTGTCGCTATTTTCCTCAATTCTGATTCAGCTCCTACAAAATTCGTGCCACAATCGCTGTAAATGTGCTGACATAGACCTCGTCTTCCAATAAAACGTTTGAGCGCTGCGAGGAATGTGGTCGTTGTGAGATCATTGACGAGCTCGATGTGAATTGCCTTCACCGCCAAGCAGATGAAAATAGCACTGTATCCCTTATGGGTTTTACTTCCGCGTCCATTCCTATCTTTGATTGTAACTGGCCCGCAGTAATCCACTCCAGTATGGGTGAAAGGACGTGAAACTGTGACTCTCGGCTTCGGTAAATTTCCCATTAATTGTGATGATATTTTAGCTTTAGTTCGAAAGCAAATTAAACATTTATGATTAGAATGTCGAATAACATTTCTTGCATCCAAAACCCAATAGTTTCGTCTCAGTGTAGCGAGCATCAATTGCGTTTCTCCATGTAACGTGATGTTGTGTATATGTCGTACTAGCAGTTCAGTAAATTTCCCTGCTTTCGGAATGATGATCGGATGTCTTTGTGAGAAGGTTAAATCTGCGTTTTCCAGACGCCCTCCGATTCGCAGAATCCCGTTCCCGTCAAGAAATGGAACAAGATGGATTAACTGACTTCTTTTCGATAATTGTTCGCCCTTTCGTAATTTGTTAATATCTTCTTTACAAGCCTTTTGTTGGACGTTTATAATCCAAAACTTTCGAGATTGTTGTAATTCTTCCGTCGTTAAGTATCCTTTATCAGTTGTCTTCTTTCTGGCTAACTTGAAGAATCGATAGCAGTACGCGGTAACTCGAATCAATCGACTAAATGAGGAAAATCTATTTATTATATCGTTTGCATCCGAAGATAAATCCAGGCAGAAGTGAACATTCAAATGTTTCCGTTTTTCCAAATTAGTAATTTCTACAGTTTTCATTTTAGGCCAATGTTCAGGGTTTTTCTGCAACCAAGATGGGCCTGTCCACCACAAAGACTTATTGTTGATTGTGTCGTTGTCATCCAAACCACGAGTTGCCAAATCAGCAGGATTCTCCTTCGAGGGCACGTGACGCCAAGGTGTATTCCCGCTAGTATTGTAAATTTCGGTAACACGGTTGGCTACAAAAACTGACCATCGCGTCGGATGTCCCTTGATCCAGGAGAGGACAATTTCCGAGTCGGTCCAAAACCATGTTTGAACATGTTGGAATTTTAAAGTTTCTTTTATTTGATGTACTAATTTGGAAAGTAGCACAGCGCCACATAGTTCCAAACGTGGTATTGACACTGTTCGAATCGGAGCAACTTTCGTCTTCGCCATCACGAGATAAACGTGAGTTTGTTCAATATTTCTGCTGACTAGGTACACAGCAGCCGCATAAGCTTCCTTTGACGCGTCACTAAATCCATGGATCTCAAATTGAGATGATGACGAGTTTCTAATATATCGCGGTATTTTAATTTCACTTATCATCTTTAAATTATTTTAAATCTCAACCATTGTTGTATGATTTCATCAGGGACAGGTTCATCACAGGTGAGCCACTGAAGCCATAAAGTTTGGAGAAGGACTTTCGCTTTGATAATAATTGGAGCAAGCCATCCCATTGGGTCGAATAGTTGAGCGATTTCTGAAAGCAGTTGTCTCTTTGAGTAAGGTAAATTTAAACCTTTCAATTGCAGACGAAAACTAAAATAATCATTCATAGGATACCACACAATTCCTAAGGATTTGAATCCTTGGTCTAAATTCATTTCAAAACAGTTCTTCATTTCAATATCTTCTTTGGCAATTCCTTGCAAGATCCGTTGGTCATTTGCAATCCATTTTCTCAGAATAAAACCACCAGATTTTCAGACAGCAAAAATTGCATCACGTATGTCGATAGTTTCTTGTAAGTCTTGACCCCCTGAGAGCAAATCGTCGACATAAAAATCATTCTTGATAGCATCAAATGCCGTAGGATAATTATTCATCTCATCTTCTGCTAATTTGTACAGAGTCCGTATAGCGAGAAAAGGTGCGCACGTTGTGCCAAATGTTACCGTAGTTAGGCGATAGTGATCAAGTGCGTCATTGGGGTTCGATCTCCATACTATTCGTTGATAATCAACGTCGTCGCGGTGCACCTTAATTTGGCGATACATTCTCGCTATATCGGCCATGAAAGCATACTGGAAGAGCCTCCACCTCATGACAACCGAAATAATTTGATTTTGAATGGATGGTCCAGTCAACAATATATCATTTAGTGATAATCCTTTGTTCGTTGTCCGAGATGCATCGAATACGACTCGCAATTTCGTCGTACTACTTTCTTTGAAGACTGCATGGTGAGGCAAATAATAATAATTCATTCTATTATCTTCAATGGGTACATTATTAGTCGTAGGTTCTTTTACTAATTGCATATGATTAGAGTCGATGTATTCTTGAATGCATTTTTGATACTTCAGTTTCAGGTCGGGTTGTTTTTCGAAACGTTTTTCTTACGCTTTGAAGCTGACTATCGCTGCGTTTTTCGATTCTCCGAGATTAATTTTACTATCTTCATCTTTAAATGGTAGTCGCACCGTATACCTTCCATCATTATTCCTCGTAACGTTTTTCACAAAGTGGTTTTCACAAAATTCCTCGTCCTTGGTTAAAACCCTTTTGGGTTGAAGTTCCTCAAGCTCCCAAAACCTTTTGAGCTGATCACTAATATTCATATCATCTGTAACTTCAACTTTGAAACTTTGATAGCCTTTTTTTGAATTTGTTTGGTGAACGCCACCAGAAATAATCCAGCCTAGCCTAGAGTTTTGAAGTATTGGACCAATATTAAGTTTCTGCATATCGCCAAGTATCACCTTTGCATAGACGTCAGCACCGAGTAGTAAATCGATTTTACCAGGTTTGTCGAAGCTTGGATCTGCTAATGTTAAATTTCCTAATTCCTTCCACACTGCTGGTGTAATGTTTCGTGGTGGCAAAAGATTTGTTATTTTTTCTCAAATTAAAGCATCTAATTCGATCGTATCCTGTTGTGGTATTATTAAATTTACTCGAACAACCCCTTTAATTTTTGTAGCAGTGTTCGAACCGATTCCTG
This sequence comes from Nemotelus pantherinus, assembly GCA_963978885.1. Classification (NCBI taxonomy): domain Eukaryota; kingdom Metazoa; phylum Arthropoda; class Insecta; order Diptera; family Stratiomyidae; genus Nemotelus; species Nemotelus pantherinus. The sequence continues at coordinate 122,259,542 of OZ022263.1, forward strand.
TGACATTAACTTTCGAAGATTCTCTTTTTAATTCCAATAGTTGCACTGCAGATTCTGAGATAAACGACGCTTGTGAGCCCTGGTCAAGTAATGCTCGAAGTGGGATGTGACCAGTAGGTGACTCGATGGTAACTAATGACGTAGCCAATAAGACTTCTTTGCTGGCGGTAACGTTTAGTGAATTAATATTAAGACCAGCATTCGATGGACCCGGTTGCTGCCTCAATTCAGGACCCGTTGGTAATGCTGTGTCAACATTTTCTCTATGCAACAGTGTATGATGCATGCCCTTGCACTTAAAGCATCGTGACGTACTTGGACAACTGCTCATCATATGGCCCTTTTTTTACTAATTGCAACTTTGTACCGTGATTGGCTCTTGAAAACTGGATACAATGCTGAATACCATGTTTTTCCTTGCAGATGGTGCACGACTGTTGTACGTCACTGTGATACGATTGTATGTTACCGGTGTGAGACGCTGTAATCCTCCTTTGTGAACTTCCTCTAATATGAGTCACTCCAGAAGCCTCCAAGGCGCGAAATCGATTTTGCAAAAAGGCTTTCAACTCAATGAAAGTCGGCAACTCTCCAGTAGCCGCTTGCTGCTGCTCCCATAATTGTCTCGTCTCCGAAGGTAAACGTTGTGTTGTCATGTATACAACTACTGCTTGCTACATGTCTTTAATATTCATGTTCTCCAACACTTGCACTGCCTGGACCGTTCTATCTAGTAACAATTTAATTGATGCCGCTGACTCATTTGCGACCCCTAAACTAAATAGTCGTTTCAATTGTGTGTTCATTAACGTTGCTTTATTATCGTAACGTTCAACCAAAACCTTCCATGCCACTTGATAATTCGTATCTGTTATCTGGAATTGTTTTAACAGACTTTCTGCTTCACCCGAAAGACTACACTTTAAGTAATGAAGTTTTTCAACATTACTTAATGAAGCTTTTTCGTGGATTAAACTCTTAAAGAGATCTCGAAATGAAATCCACGATTCGTAATCCCCCGAAAATTTTGGCAACGATATTCTTGGAAGTTAAATTTCATTTTCTTCCGAATTCTTTGGCCGATTGGTAATTTCGGAAGAATCTGTTTTCGAGACCCTTTGTACCCCAATCAAAGACTCTTTAAGTTCCGAATATAATGTTACATATAGTTCTTCGAACAAACTATATTTTCCGTCATTAAAATATGGATTACTTAGCTCAGACTCGCTGCCGGTCAATGAGTCGAGAATAGATTCATGAGTTTTCTCAAACGATTTTTGAATAGCTTCGAGTCTCTCTATTAATTTTGTAAAAAAAGTGACGGTTTTACGTGTCTTCGCATCTTTTTACTAATGTTCGAAGAACATTAGTATTAAAATCGATTCGGCCAAAAATTCATATTTCCATATATATATATATATATATATATATATATATATATATATATATATATATATATATATATATATATATATATATATATATATATATATATATATATCATCAAAAAATTTCAGTGAGATAATCTCGGGAACGCGCCATCCGATTGAGCTTTCAGGATACATTGGTGTATATGCAGAATAGGTCCACGTCTCTTTAAATGTCAGTTATTGTTAACGTTTTGGCGCCGGCGGCCATTTAAGTGATATTTTTAATATACCTATTATTTCGTGCACAAATGATTTTCGCAAAAATAAAGTTGACGAAATAAATTTCTAACGTGTTTTACATATGAATCGGATAATGCTTTGGAATTTTTTAACCCTATGTGTGCACTGGGTGCCTAAAAAGAGGACGGGAAAATTTGAAAATTTTTAAATTTCGATAACTTTTGACAGAGCCATTCAATCATTACGAAATTTTCAGGACATATTGGTATTATTTAGTTGTAGATTTGTGTTGCTTTCAATGAGCGTGTTGGCAACCCTGTAGCTAGGGCAGGCACTGAAAGTGAAAACCTCCAAATCATCGTCTCTCTTGAAAAAATGCCGTTTCTTCAAAAAAAAGCCATTCATATGTAAATCTTGTTCTTTGTTTACATAACCAAAAAAAAAAAAGATAGGGTATAACGGGCACGCCTGGTAACCCTTGCCCAATTTACCTATATTTTTAGCAACAAAAACTTCTGTTCACGGAAACTCACGATCCGATGAGCAGAATTATTTGAAATTCACAGAATGTATTGACCTTAAGCAGGACCAGGTCTAACAGAAGTGATTTTGAAATGCGGGCGATTCTGTGCCAGTGGTGCCACCTTGAAAAACCACTAAAAAAGATAACTGTTTTCAGCCCTATAAATTCTGATTGAATCGTTCGATTTTGACGAAACTCACACAATTGCTGGACCTTACTTTAAGCCACGTTTGGTAGAAAGTTGGTCGAAAAATTCGGTTGGAGTTGCCAGCTATGATAATTTTGGTGTCTTCATTTTGAAAAAAAAAAAAATTTGCAAGTGAAAACATTCAAACCATCGAATATTCAAAAAAATGTCCGTTTCTTACAATAAAACCAATCTGTATATAAATCTTATGTTTTATCTACACGTCCAAAATAAAACTTTGGAAATTTCATGTCGGACAAGAACGGTAAACCTCTGCCAGTTAACCTATATTTTTAGCATCAAAAACTTCTGTTCACGGAAACTCACGAACCAATAATCAGATACAGCTAAAATTTACAGAATGCATTGGACTTAAGTAAGACCAGATTTGATAGAAGCGATTTTGAATTGTGGGCAACTCTGTGCCAGTGGTGCCATCTTGAAAAATTAAAAAGAAAAAAAAATGCTTTTTGCCCTATGAAATGTGAATTAGTTACCAAATTTTCATGAAATTGACACAGTAGCTAAACCTAACTCTAATCTCTGTTTGGTGGAAATTTGGTTGAAAAATTTGATTGGTGCTGCCAGCTATGGTAATTTTTGTGTCTTTGGTTTTGAAAATTCGCTCAGGAAAATCTAACTTTTTGCACTTAACTTCCAGTGCAGTCATGAAATCAATACGAATTTCATACAATTAATGAAACCTTTCATAAATCAGGCTAAATTTGGGCCATCATTCAGGCCAAATTTGGTTGAAAAGCCACGATAGGGTTGCCAGCTATTGTTGGTTTTGTGTTTAATTGCAATATCTTTATTAAGCGGTTTTATCGTAGAATTTTCACAGCAAATAATAAGCTTTCGATCATTTGAAAAAACTCGCTGCAGGTAACCCTAAATTTCTTTATACTCCTATAACTTCGAATGTAATTAAACAACGTGAAGCAGATTTGATATATTCTTGGCTTTGATACTGGCGAAAGGTTGCCAGCACGAGTCGGTTGTGCTACTTTTGTATCAATAAATGCTTACAGTTAGTATACATACCGGAAACATTTACAATGAAAATAAATAACCGATGTTACAATTCGCAAAGTTCTGCAAATTTTTCGGATCGCAGCCCCAAACACCAACTTCAGTTACAGTGCTGCAGGCACTGAGCATTTTCTTCATTGATGTTATATGAGATGCTGCTTTCAAAATTATGTGAAATAAGCTGGCGAATGGTTGCCAGCACGAGTTGGATGTGCTACTTTTGTATCAATAAATGCTTACAGTTAGTATACATACCGGAAACATTTACAATGAAAATAAATAACCGATGTTACAATTCGCAAAGTTCTGCAAATTTTTCGGATCGCAGCCCCAAACACCAACTTCAGTTACAGTGCTGCAGGCACTGAGCATTTTCTTCATTGATATTATATGAGATGCTGCTTTCAAAATTTTGTGAAATAAGCAACTGATAGCGAATATAATTAACCCGTGTTTTGCTCTCATAAACGTTGAAATTCATGCCAGTGGTAATATCTGAAACCTTCCACCATATGAGTTATAATGCATTCTTAAGACGAAAGTAAAACGTGGCATTTGAAACAGTTTGGCCGTAATAAGCAGCACATGTGGTGGAATATGCACTCAAAACCTGCACGATTCTTCTACTGTTCTTCGAACATTAGTGTTTCTAACGGTTCAGGTGCGTTAGAGTTTTTTGTAATTAGAGTGCATTCGCACCAACTGATCATAGTTCAGACCTTGCTGCAAGATCAACTTAGTAATCGTCGCCATGATCTTTCAACTATTCAAATCAAATTCAATTTCGACTACTTCTAATCAATTCTATTTTCAATTCACGTACATACACGTTATCTACTTTCACGCCTAACTTGATCTCGCAAATTCAAATTAAAATTTCACTTTCTAATGAACTGATTTTCTGTTCACGTCTAACTTGTTCTCACAAGCTCAAATTAACGTTATACGTTTTCTAATGAACCGATTTTCTGTTCAATTTTCTAAATATACTACTTTCGAGTTTAAAGTAGCAATTTGATCAGCACTAATAAATTCAAATTTGATGGACAAATACGACAAGGAAATATATTGGAAATCAACATGCAATATAATATAGGATCAAATGTTGTAATGCAATGTAATCTACATACCACACCATATGATTTGCACGCCACTAATCCCGGAAAATGTTCACTTTAAACGTATTTCACAAGTTCAATAATTTCAAAAGTTCAATCAATTTTTTTCAAAATTCGAAATTTCAATTTCTTTGTTCACCACTTCACTTAACACCGAAACGATAATCCGGCTCGAAAGACCAAAGTTATGTTCAATATGACTACAATTCAAAAACTCACTTTTTATAATCAATTCAAGAAACTTTATTTAGGTTTATTTCAATTTAATCAAATTCAACTAATTCAAAGTTCAAAAGAAAAATTCTATGATAAAAACTGCTCAACACTATTCGATCGATTCAAAATTCAATTCAAAATCAACTGTACCATGACAATGGGCTCGAAACATTTCTAAGTGAAAATTTCGATAAATTTAACATTGTTAACATTTCCAATAACGTTACATCTATATTGTTGAAAAATTGTTTTCCAGTATTTTACAATTTAAAACACATCCTTAACATTATAAGTCAGCTGATTTTATGCCTGGTTGCGCGACGTCAAAGCTGACAATCGAACCGTCGACTGTCATCCAGGTAAGTTAATTGAATATTTGTTTATGCCTTTTATCAATTTCTTTTCATTTCAGATTCAGATCAAACATACTCCCCCCGCTGGTCCAACCGGATCAATATTTATATCTGTAAAAATAAAGTTGAGTATGCTTTCGTCAATATTGAGTTACCGATTATCAGGTCTATTGTCGTTGCTCCATTGCCATGTATGGTTGGCTTATCGAAATGGACTCCCAAACACCAGATGCTGCCTTCGAATTGACAGGGTAAAGATGTTAATGTAACCTGTGGCATTTCCTCCGTACAGGCACATAACACTCGCCAACAGAGGGGTTATTTGAACTTGGCGCCCCGACTCGCCAACTCGAACAAGGGTTTACTGAGAAACCGTTAGCATTGTTTTTTTTTATTTTGTGTGGTATGTACTTTGGATAGGATTGGATAGTGATAGGAAAGAAAGGGTAAAGTGCTGTATTGTCTGGCATCGTAGTTCATTTTTGTATTCGATTCATTTCTATTTCTGTCTATGGTTTTGTTTGTAGCTTCATTTCTTTTATTAAAATATGTGTATATTATAGGTTCGGTTATTGCGTAGGAAGCAGAACAATTTTTGTTATTGCACGTTTGTAGTAGTTACCTTTTGAAAATAACGTGACCACTCGTGTTATCATATCTTTTCCCATATGAACGTTAGTGATCCTTGCGAGAGGCCATTTACTAGGATGTATGTTCTCTTCTTTCAGCAAACATAAATCTCCTATTTTAGGCTGGATTTCTTGTTTGAGCCATTTAGGCCTTTGTTGCAATCTTGCGAGATATTCATTTGTCCAGCGTTTCCAAAATGTTTGCATTAATCTTTGGCAAAACTGCCATCTGTCTAGCCGTGATAAGTTTATTTCAGACAGATCGTCTTCTACTGGCATAATTAGAGCATCTCCGATCAGAAAATGAACTGGAGTCAATACTTTGGTGTCCATAGGGTCATCTGTGAGAGGGCACAAAGGTCGCGAGTTCAGGCAGGCTTCGATTTGGACTAGAGTTGTTGAAAATTCTTCGTAAGTTAGAGTGGCATGTCGTAGTATACGGCGTAAATGTAGTTTGATCGACTTCACACCAGCCTCCCATAAACCTCCAAAATGTGGTGATGCTGGTGGATTGAAATGCCATGTAATTTCAAGGCCACTCTGGGACCCTACAGCTTCTCGATTTCTTGTCGCTATTTTCCTCAATTCTGATTCAGCTCCTACAAAATTTGTGCCACAATCGCTGTAAATGTGCTGACATAGACCTCGTCTTCCAATAAAACGTTTGAGCGCTGCGAGGAATGTGGTCGTTGTGAGATCATTGACGAGCTCGATGTGAATTGCCTTCACCGCCAAGCAGATGAAAATAGCACTGTATCCCTTATGGGTTTTACTTCCGCGTCCATTCCTATCTTTGATTGTAACTGGCCCGCAGTAATCCACTCCAGTATGGGTGAAAGGACGTGAAACTGTGACTCTCGGCTTCGGTAAATTTCCCATTAATTGTGATGATATTTTAGCTTTAGTTCGAAAGCAAATTAAACATTTATGATTAGAATGTCGAATAACATTTCTTGCATCCAAAACCCAATAGTTTCGTCTCAGTGTAGCGAGCATCAATTGCGTTTCTCCATGTAACGTGATGTTGTGTATATGTCGTACTAGCAGTTCAGTAAATTTCCTTGCTTTCGGAATGATGATCGGATGTCTTTGTGAGAAGGTTAAATCTGCGTTTTCCAGACGCCCTCTGATTCGCAGAATCCCGTTCCCGTCAAGAAATGGAACAAGATTGATTAACTGACTTCTGTTCGATAATTGTTCGCCCTTTCGTAATTTGTTAATATCTTCTTTAAAAGCCTTTTGTTGGACGTTTATAATCCAAAACTTTCGAGATTGTTGTAATTCTTCCGTCGTTAAGTATCCTTTATCAGTTGTCTTCTTTCTGGCTAACTTGAAGAATCGATAGCAGTACGCGGTAACTCGAATCAATCGACTAAATGAGGAAAATCTATTTATTATATCGTTTGTATCCGAAGATAAATCCAGGCAGAAGTGAACATTCAAATGTTTCCGTTTTTCCAAATTAGTAATTTCTACAGTTTTCATTTTAGGCCAATGTTCAGGGTTTTTCTGCAACCAAGATGGGCCTGTCCACCACAAAGACTTATTGTTGATTGTGTCGTTGTCATCCACGACCCGTTGGTAATGCTGTGTCAACATTTTCTCTATGCAACAGTGTATGATGCATGCCCTTGCACTTAAAGCATCGTGACGTACTTGGACAACTGCTCATCATATGGCCCTTTTTTAAACAATTGATACAAAGGCCATTGCGTTTTACTAATTGCAACCTTGTACCATGATTGGCTCTCGAAAACTGGATACAATGCTGAATACCATGTTTTTCCTTGCAGATGGTGCACGACTGTTGTACGTCACTGTGATACGATTGTATGTTACCGGTGTGAGACGCTGTAATCCTCCTTTGTGAACTTCCTCTAATATGAGTCACTCCAGAAGCCTCCAAGGCGCGAAATCGATTTTGCAAAAAGGCTTTCAACTCAATGAAAGTCGGCAACTCTCCAGTAGCCGCTTGCTGCTGCTCCCATAATTGTCTCGTCTCCGAAGGTAAACGTTGTGTTGTCATGTATACAACTACTGCTTGCCACATGTCTTTAATATTCATGTTCTCCAACACTTGCACTGCCTGGACCGTTCTATCTAGTAACAATTTAATTGATGCCGCTGACTCATTTGCGACCCCTTAACTAAATAGTCGTTTCAATTGTGTGTTCATTAACGTTGCTTTATTATCGTAACGTTCAACCAAAACCTTCCATGCCACTTGATAATTCGTATCTGTTATCTGGAATTGTTTTAACAGACTTTCTGCTTCACCCGAAAGACTACACTTTAAGTAATGAAGTTTTTCAACATTACTTAATGAAGCTTTTTCGTGGATTAAACTCTTGAAGAGATCTCGAAATGAAATCCACGATTCGTAATCCCCCGAAAATTTTGGCAACGATATTCTTGGAAGTTAAATTTCATTTTCTTCCGAATTCTTTGGCCGATTGGTAATTTCGGAAGAATCTGTTTTCGAGACCCTTTGTACCCCAATCAAAGACTCTTTAAGTTCCGAATATAATGTTACATATAGTTCTTCGAACAAACTATATTTTCCGTCATTAAAATATGGATTACTTAGCTCAGACTCGCTGCCGGTCAATGAGTCGAGAATAGATTCATGAGTTTTCTCAAACGCTTTTTGAATAGCTTCGAGTCTCTCTATTAATTTTGTAAAATAAGTGACGGTTTTACGTGTCTTCGGATCTTTTTTGTAATTAGAGTGCATTCGCACCAACTGATCATAGTTCAGACCTTGCTGCAAGATCAACTTAGTAATCGTCGCCATGATCTTTCAACTATTCAAATCAAATTCAATTTCGACTACTTCTAATCAATTCTATTTTCAATTCACGTACATACACGTTATCTACTTTCACGCCTAACTTGATCTCGCAAATTCAAATTAAAATTTCACTTTCTAATGAACTGATTTTCCGTTCACGTCTAACTTGTTCTCACAAGCTCAAATTAACGTTATACGTTTTCTAATGAACCGATTTTCTGTTCAATTTTCTAAATATACTACTTTCGAGTTTAAAGTAGCAATTTGATCAGCACTAGTAAATTCAAATTTGATGGACAAATACGACAAGGAAATATATTGGAAATCAACATGCAATATAATATAGGATCAAATGTTGTAATGCAATGTAATCTACATACCACACCATATGATTTGCACGCCACTAATCCCGGAAAATGTTCACTTTAAACGTATTTCACAAGTTCAATAATTTCAAAAGTTCAATCAATTTTTTTCAAAATTCGAAATTTCAATTTCTTTGTTCACCACTTCACTTAACACCGAAACGATAATCCAGCTCGAAGGACCAAAATTATGTTCAATATGACTACAATTCAAAAACTCACTTTTTATAATCAATTCAAGAAACTTTATTTAGGTTTATTTCAATTTAATCAAATTCAACTAATTCAAAGTTCAAAAGAAAAATTCTATGATAAAAACTGCTCAACACTATTCGACCGATTCAAAATTCAATTCAAAATCAACTGTACCATGACAATGGGCTCGAAACATTTCTAAGTGAAAATTTCGGTAAATTTAACATTGTTAACATTTCCAATAACGTTACATCTATATTGTTGAAAAATTGTTTTCCAGTATTTTACAATTTAAAACACATCCTTAACATTATAAGTCAGCTGATTTTATGCCTGGTTGCGCGACGTCAAAACTGACAATCGAACCGTCGACTGTCATCCAGGTAAGTTAATTGAATATTTGTTTATGCCTTTTATTAATTTCTTTTCATTTCAGATTCAGATCAAACATATATATATATATATATATATATATATATATATATATATATATATATATATTTATATATATATATATATATATATATATATATATATATATATATATATATTATATATATATATATATATATATATATATATATATTTATATATATATATATATATATATATATATATATATACATATATATATATATATATATATATATATATATATATATATATATATATATATATAAATATATATATATATAAATATAAATATAAAATATAAATATAAATATATATAAATATATATATATATATATATATATATATATATATATATATATATATATATATATATATTTTATATTTATATATATATATATATATATATATATATATAAATATATATCAGTTAATTTAATTTAACACTTCAATGTAAAAAAAATATAACACTGAAAGACGCGAATCGTCTTGCGACTTTATTGCTCAAATTCAGAAAATATAAAGATAATACAAAATTCGACTTACTGTCTATTTATGTTATAAAACTGCTGCCATGTTTCAAAGGTGTGGATGTCGCTCAGGTGAACATTGCAGTTTTGCTGAGAATGTAATTTCTGCTGACGCGGTGGATCAGGTGTTAACTCTTCCCCCTTTAGACACGATAGTCCTCTATCGTTAAAAGTAGGGAAGATTGTTGAAATTAATCGGATATGTGGTAACTGATGCTGGGGGGTTGATGATGGTCGTAGATTTTGCTACTTCCGGTGTTGGGGTTGTTTGGTTGAAATTTCGATGGTCATATCTTTTCTTTTGCTATAAAATTTCCAAAATGCTAGTAAGCATAGCACCATTGATATTATCGTTGTAAGCCCATAGTTGGTGAATTGATCGACTTTTTTCTGGTTTTGCAAGATATCGATCATTTTTTTGTTGTTTATATGGAGCTCGGCCATGGTCTCCAAAGAGATTAGCGTATTGAGTTCTTGGCTGTCTATTGATGTTTATAGAATTGCAGAAAGAACATGTATCATCGATTCTTCTTTTTCGAAGTATGTTTTATCATTGGCCTTGATGGTGGTGTTGTGGAATTTTACCAGATATGTCCCATTTAGCTTGTGGGAAGAGTCATCTGTCTCGAAGTTACCGTTAAAATCGTTCAGCAGCAATACTCCAGGAGCAATGTTATCGATGGCTGGTATGCGCTCGTTGCTTATTTTAGTACAACCAGCTTTGAGGCTTTTCAGCAGGTACGGGATGCAGTTTGTTTTACTTATATCTAAAACATTTGATTTCTTACATATAGAAACATAATTATAGGTTTTACATTCTGCCGTAATTCCAAAGATTTCATTTTGACATTTAATAACTTTTTCAAATTGAATTTCGTTTACAAAGTTTACTTTCTTTGTTGGTTTTATAATTAACATTTGATACATTTCACTAGTAACGATTGATATATTTATAATATAGAGCGTAGATAGACCGTTAGTGTTAACTTTAATTTCTGAAAAATGTAATGCCTCTTCAATAGTTGAAAATAAAAGCTTGTCTCTGGCTAGTGTTTCAAGTGCTAGTTTGATTTCTAATTTTGATAAAATAATGGAATTTCCTATACCAGCTTTAGCCCAATGAATTGCATAGTTAATATTGGTTAATTCCTCTTTTATTATTTTGATTTTAAATTTAATTTCGAATATAATATGGTTATTGGCATCATTATCTTTTTTGAATAGGTTTAATATTTCGTTATTTACTTTCGTTATGTTATTCATACGCTCATTATATAGTTGATAAATAACAACTTGTTTGCTTGAGTTTTTAATACATTTGAAACAGTTTCTTTGATTGTAGTGAAATCTTCGCGATCTGGGCTACCCGCAAGCCATTTCCAAGCAGTCCCTGAGAAATCTAGTGATCTTTTGAATTTGCGTGGTTTAAGATTCTGAACGAGTGTGTCTATCTGTTGTTATTCATGTGATAGGTATTTGGCAAAGAAGTCGTGCTGTATTACCGCGTAGTTTAATGTCGTCTGCGTTTTTTAAATGAATTCCTCGTAGTGGTCCAGATCTATTCTGTGTATAATTTTAAAATTTCTGTTTTGTATTCTGGTCTGTTCAGTGTGCAGCGTAACAATTTGTGAGTTTGTGAAATCCAGTATTTGCACTTCTGCGTATGTAAGGCCGAGAGCAGTTCTGAAAGAACTAATTACGTATTTTATCTTTGTGAACAATTTTTCCCGACTCAGTTAAAATAGTTGTGTACCTGGTTTCCCTAACTGTTTCTTGTCGATATCTAGGTGTCAGTTTAGATACTTTCCGTTTGTTCTGTCTAACAAAAATTATTTGTCCAATTTCGTAGTCTTTCGTTGGCTGTCTAGTTTTATTATGGAATTTTAAGTCTTTGTCTTGTTCCGTCTTAAGTTTTTTTACGTTCTACATTACATTGAAAATTTTATTTAACAAAGTGGTTTCAAAAGTATGCACTGATTCTCATCAGACACCAGCACACAGTGCATACTTTAGTCCAGTCAACAGCGGTAAAAAAATGAAAAACTGTGGAATTTTGAGAATCAAGGTCGATTTTGCTGAAAATTTGGATTTAGGCTCCACTAACCCTCTTCTTCAAAATCTACCCTGTGCCGAACCGGGCTTTTTATTTTTAGGGGTTAAAACTACCCCTTATTGCAAAAAAATTAAAAAAATAGATTTTAGCATATATTTGGTTAAAATAAAGTTTAAAATATTTATTTGTAGACTACTCGACATATGTTACCCCCGTAAAACATCCCCTACGGGGTAGTAACTTTGAAAGCTAGTATTAAAAATGTTTTATATAATTTTAAATGATTGAAAATTATATCATTAAATTTGAATTATTGTTAGAATGAAATTATTGTTTTGAAAAATACTTCAACCCTTATAAACCACCCCCTGCAAGTATGATATATTAACAAATATTAAAAAAAATAATTTTTTTTTTAGAAATAATTGTAAACTGCATCTATTGAATTGAGAATATTTTATTAAATCAGACAGATGCAACCCCTGAAAATCATCCCCTAAGGGGTAGTAACTTTGAAAACTAGTGTTAAAAATGTTTATTATAATTTTAAATGATTGAAAATTGTGTCATTAAATTTGAATTATTGTTAGAATGAAATTATTATTTTAAAAAATACTTCAACCCTTATAAACCACGCCCTGCAAGTATGATATATTAAAAAATATTAAATTTTTTTTTTTTTGAATTAGATATAATTGTAAACTGCATTCATTGAATTTATTCATTGAATAATTTATTACCCTGGTAAGCGGATCTTATATTTATAAAAATTAGTACAGATATTACATTATATTTATAAAAATTAGTAATTGTCACTGTCGTCGTCTTCTTCGTCTCTTGTTCTCTCATTCTGCTGTTCATCGTCACTCTCGCTATTTTCATTTTCGTCCTGATCCAAAATGGGTGCTCTGTTTAAGCATGAATCTTCACTGCAGCCTCTGCACGTAGCATTGCAGAACAGTCCTACTCGTCAACAACCGCACGCTGAGCCACACCCCTTTTTACAACTACAAAATATCATTTGTAAAAGTTCTTCAGGCGCAGGTTGATTAGGGTTTATGACTGGATATGTATGTGTATATTACGTGTATATTCTTTCGATTCTAACAGTGTACTGCTTACATCAAGAGCAGAAACGAGAAGCATCATTCAAAACATACAAAACACTTCATATGATATATATATATATATATATATATATATATATATATATATATATATATATATATATATATATATATATATATATATATATATATATATATATATATATATATATATGTGTATATATATGAACACACATTTACCAACACAGATGTAAGAAGACCGGTAAAATACTTTCACAATGTGCCAGCTGTTGCTTGGATGTAGCTCCGCTTCTCTTTCCTTATTCTTAAATGCTCCAATATTCGTGCTGCAAAATTTAAAAAAAAAGCAGTTTGTTTTTCGACGATAACTCCTGTATTTTTTAAGCAAAAAACTTTTTAAAAAAAGCATTTTGTAGAAAAATGGAAGGACTTTAACGTCATGTTTATTAAAAAAAAATTCAACCCTTATTTTTGAAAAGGGGTGAGTTCAAAGAGGTTTGGTGTGCCACAATTATTGCATGAATGCAAACTTTGAACCGCCATATCTCCTTCAATTTTTATGATAAAAAAATATAAAATAAACGAAATTTTTTAGTAAAAAAAATGCTACAATTAATAGTTGGAACAATTTTTTGTGTTATAAATACTTTTTGATTTATTTAAGAAAAATGCATTTTTTTGCAAAATTACAAAAATGTCGATTTTCATTTAAACAATAATTTTTTCTAAACTAAGCATTTCAAACCAGTCAAATCATATGGACTATACCAATTATACCTAAATAAAGTTAATTGCAAGTAGGGAGCTATTAGTTTCTATTAGGGTTGTAAGAACGAGGGTTGATTTCTTGCATTTAAAAAAAAAAAAAATTGATAATCACTTTATTTTGGTCATAAGTCAGTCAATTCTTATGGAAAAGATTTTTATTAGAGCTCATTTGAAAGGAGTTTCAATTTACTTTAAAAAATGTTTGATGTATTTTCCCCAAAAATTTCACCATATTCGATATATTTGAGTTTGAAGGTTCTCAATTTCGGGGTTCTTCGAAAATGAGCATCCTTCAAAGAGCAATAACTCAGTCGCTATTTGCTCTACATAGATCTTTCAGGCACGAATCTCTTTTTTTTTATAATCTACAACTTTGTTTAAAATGATTTTTTTGGTAAAATTGAAATTTTTCAAGTTATTCATGAAAAACGGGTAAAAAAAGGGGTTTTTTTAACGAAAAATGCACAGTTTCAATCGCTAATAAATCGGGAAGGATCAACTTTACAAAAAAACTTTATAGAACAAAAGTTGCTTAGAATTGGTCAATCTATTGACTTCCATGGTTAATTTGAGATTGAAAAAATTTTCATCCCCTAGATGGGGTGGTTTTCACCCCAAGGGCAAAAGCCCGGTTCGGCACAGGGTAGATTTTGAAGAAGAGGGTTAGTAGAGCTTAAATCCAAATTTTCAAGAAAATCGACCTTGATTCTCAAAATTCCACGGGAAAACGGCTGTTGACTGGACTACTTGACTGATGTGACCACTTGCAGTTGGAAATCATTTACTTTTATTTACGCTAGTTGTGACAAATTTTAACATCTGCGACTTATATCCATCGATATAATTTACTCGGTTTCAATGATTATGATCACAATTAAATGACCTTTACAAGTAATATATATCGATGGATATAAGTCGGAGATGTTAAAATCTATCCCAACTAGCGTTAATAAAACGTTTAAGGACAAAAGTCAAAGTTTATCAATAATTTGAATTTATTTTCAAAAATCAAACATTTTTCAGGAAGGTCGTTGATTTCAAGGATTTTTGTTCAGGAGCCTGCTGTAGCTACAAAGTTGCTTGCACAGTCTTGAAAATCCATGTATGTTGAATTCTAATCAACATCAATACGCTCTGAAAATTCCACGATGATCCGTTGTTTTTCTTAGAAGTTATGGCAAATCGAAATTTAGAAAAAAATCCTTGCCGACTTTAAGGCACTCAGTGCCTACACCAGGCTCAAAATTTTCAATTCTTTATCATTAACAAACTATAAACATAACAAGTTTTTATTCCTTTAATTTTTTTTTTAACAAAAATTTACACTGCTTGGAAATATAGGAGTACCTGAAAATTCACTAAAATACCCGCCGCCGCGAAAAGGTTTAATATATCTGAAATTATGGACTTACCTGTTATATGCATCTATGTTCGCCGAAAATTTCAGCTCATTCGAATCAGCCACTTCAGAGATTATCTCAGTTAATAATTTTGCTGATATATGTATATATATATATATATATATATATATATATATATATATATATATATATATATATATATATATATATATATATATATATATATATATATAAATATATATATATATATATATATATATATATATATATATATATATATTTATATATATTTATATGTATACATATATATATATATATATATATATATATATATATATATATATATATATATATATTATATATATTTATATGTATACATATAAATATATATATATATATATATATATATATATATATATATATATATATAATATATATTTATATATATATATATCTATATAAATATATGTTTATATATATATATATATATATATATATATATATATATATATATATATATATATATATGTATATATATACATATATATATATATACATATATATATATATATATATATATATATATATATATATATATATATATATACATATATATATATATATATATAAATATATATATATATATATATAAATATATATATATATATATATATATATATATATATATATATATATATATATATATATATATATATTGTTACGGGGTAACAAGAGGGGCGCGTTCACTTTGAAAAAAAAAAAAAATACAGCCTTCCCCGGGGAAGGCTGAACAATCGCGGGATAACCACCACTCCACTAAGTAGAGTGCCTGTAGCCACCACTCATAGGGAAGGTACGGTCGTAGCATCCGACCCGTGTAGTGTACCCGCCGGATGCTACGACATAGAATGGTTAATATCACTATAGCATGGTTAAACTCAATATCATAGTTTGTAAGCAAGAAAACTGCGGTGCCACTAACCTTCTGGGCCATCCAGCGTTGAAGATAGTACCATTGGGTCCATGGCAGACTTCGTTACAGTTGGGCGTCCTGGGCTTGACGTCACCAGTCGGGCGCTGTATCTCGTCCAGCGCTCCGCCAATACCTCGGTGGTGGTCATGATGCATACCTCATTGGCTCATATCCCGCAGCAAAGTCAGGCCAATGGAGGATCGGGAACCAGCACCTGGAAATAGACCACACAAAGAACCACATTCGGGTTGAAACAGATCACAGATACTTATCTGATGGGTTCATTGACTCGGCCAACAGCTACTGCCAATCTCACCGAGGCCGAATGTCCAGCCGGCGTTGGAGCTGCTACGCAGCTTCATAGGCCATCGCCACCGCTATTCAAGGCAAGCCCGCTGCATCCACCGGCTCCGCGAACATGCTTCCGAACACCATTTAAACTTATACTTCGCGAACTACACGGCTACCACTAAATTCACGTCTCACGAAACCGATATACCAATTGACAGACGAGAACCTAAACAAACATCGGAAACCGACACAATCCAAAAGTCAATGAAATCCAGGGGTGGTTAAACGACGATCACGGTAAATTATTGGATTGGTGGAAATCCTCGATCGGCACGTGGAGAAAGTACATTCACCCGGTCGTACGGGAAAGAAGAAAGTACGGGACTCGAGTGAGAAAGGAGAAAGCAGCGGCACCTGATGAAGGAAAGAAAATTTTCCATTCTGTGTGCGACAGTGGAAACGAGCAGATCGAAAATTTATTGGAAAAAACTAACAGGTACGGAAAATCT
Source organism: Nemotelus pantherinus (assembly GCA_963978885.1). NCBI lineage: Eukaryota > Metazoa > Arthropoda > Insecta > Diptera > Stratiomyidae > Nemotelus > Nemotelus pantherinus. The sequence goes on from OZ022263.1 coordinate 122,276,545, forward strand.
AAATTCTGTGTGCGACAGTGGAAACGAGCAGATCGAAAATTTATTGGAAAAAACTAACAGGTACGGAAAATCTAAATTCTGTGTGCGACAGTGGAAACGAGCAGATCGAAAATTTATTGGAAAAAACTAACAGGTACGGAAAATCTAGATTCTGTGTGCGACAGTGGAAACGAGCAGATCGAAAATTTATTGGAAAAAACTAACAGGTACGGAAAATCTAAATTCTGTGTGCGACAGTGGAAACGAGCAGATCGAAAATTTATTGGAAAAAACTAACAGGTACGGAAAATCTAAATTCTGTGTGCGACAGTGGAAACGAGCAGATCGAAAATTTATTGAAAAAAACTAACAGGTACGGAAAATCTAAATTCGGTGTGCGACAGTGGAAACGAGCAGATCGAAAATTTATTGGAAAAAACTAACAGGTACGGAAAATCTAAATTCTGTGTGCGACAGTGGAAGCGAGCAGACCGATCGACTCTGGAAAAACTATCCGTTGATCGGAAAAATCATCGGAAAACCACCAGGTACCTTGAGGAACATCCGTGGTGTGACGGGGGAGGAGGAAAAAAGGACTTCCGAGGCAACAAAAATTGACAAATTCGAAATTGGGTTCCGGCGGGATTCGAACCCGTGCACCCCGTGACGTCCGAGACAGGCGGCGAGACGATCAATTGGGCATAAAGCCGTTTATCACGTACCGGCCCTGTAGTGCAGTCGGGGTTGGAATATTTTTGGCCAGGTTTTGATCCGACGAATCGAAGGAAGAAGGTTAGTTCCTGTTTGTTTTTTTTTGTTTTAGAATATTTGGAAGATTACATTTAGATCTAAGTAATTTGGTATAGAGATAAGAGAAAATTTTCAAAACTTTTCACACGACCAGTATTTTTCGAATATATATATTCTTGTGTACAAAAGGATTGTTATAGTGGAGTGGTGGCCTTCGTTATTTGAAATAAGATAACGTAGTGTAGGCGTTAGAGTTAGAAACTGTTTCGGTGTTAGTAATATCGCGAAATCGCGTTGAGAAAATAAAGAATTTGTTATCGTTTTACGAGATCGTATTTTTCCGAAATTCAGTTCAAAAAAGAGGTATCAAACGTTTCGCGGGTTGATGGTTCGGCGACAGTGAAGTAGAGGGGTTGTGCTACACGCAATAGCGATCCCCATTCCCAGAATTTCTGACCTCGGTGAGCCGTAAGCTCACTCGGCGGCTCGTGGTCCATTCTTGGGGTGAGTGAGTGGCGCCCACGCCCAGTCTCCTGAGCGAACCCGGGACCCACACGGACCAAGCCGAAGGTCAATACCCCCTCAATTAGGCGGGGAGGGTAACAAATTGGCGCCCAACGTGGGGCCTAAAAGGAAATTATCGCGGGGTAATTCCTTTGAAAATTTCGTGGTGAAAACAGTGAAAGTGTGAAAATCGGAAAATTAGTGTCAAAAATTAGTTGGAATAGGAAAAGCAGTTGACAAGTTGAAGACCTGGGACCTTAGATCAAATTACAGATTCCAAGCAGAGTGTGCAAGGAGCGACATCTAGGCGGCGAGGATTGCGAGACAGAATAAAAGCGGCTGATTTCTTTTTGACTTGTAATTTTAATCAAGATTCACTTTGAAATAAAAATTTGTGTTTTATTCTACTCTTAAGTAACATACGAACTTAGCATTTTTAACATAAGCACCTAGCAGGGGGGAAAATCCAGTATGGCGTCGAAAACCAAGATTTTAATTGACCGACTCAGCAAGGAGGAGTTGGCATACGAACTAGAAATCCGAGGGCAACCTACCGGGACTGTGGAGGCCATGAGAAAGACGCTTCGGGTGGCGCTCCGGGCTGAGACTTCGATGGATACGTCGCTGATTACAACTCGAGTTTATCCTTTTACATTGGAAGAGGACTTGGAAGCCGTCAAAGAGAAGCTGGAGGAAATCCAAACCCTGACTGCAACCTTTACGGGCACCCCACAATCGTCGGAATTCATCAAAATCAAGTCGAAAGTTGAATTTGGAATGCGGCGATTGCAAAACGCACATCACGAGGCTGAGGAGATGGGAGAAGAAGCCCACAAGCTGAGAGCTCGATTGATCATGGCTATGGGGGAACTTCTGGTTAAGGCGGAAGGAGAAGATGGTGAATTGGAAGCGGAACCGGAACCAGTCCATGGAAGTATTGGCGATCGCGATGAACAGGACCAGGGTGACGAGCCTGCGAGGGAAGCCGTCAGGATCCGAGAGCCAATCCAGGATGGGGATGGACCGGGGAACCCTTTATTTTCCACACCCAGAGCGACTGTTGGGGCGTCCAAGGGACAGGATGTGGCTAAATGGGGCCTTCGCTATAATGGCGACTCTGGGTCCTTGAGTGCCTTTCTGGAGAGAGCCGAAGAGTTGCGGGAAGCCAGAGGAATATCATCAAGGCAGTTATTCCAGTCAGCAGTCGAATTATTCGAAGGGAAAGCGCTGATTTGGTATCGGGCAAATCGGACGCGCGTCAACTCTTGGCAAGAGTTGGTCGCGGAGATGCGCGCCGAGTTCCTGCCTCCAGACTACGACGACCGGCTTCTTCTGGAAATAGGGAGACGCACTCAAGGGCCGGATGAATCAATTGGCGTATACGTGTCAGCAATGGAGGGGTTGTTCCGACGGTGTGCCACTCCTTGCACAGAGGAAGAAAAATTGAAGATCCTCCGCAAGAACATAACCCCGTTCTATCAAACCCAATTGGCGCTGACATCCGTGAAGACCATTGTAGATCTCGTCAAAGTTGGACGTTCGTTGGAGGCAACACGAGTCGCGGTGGAAGCATATATGCCACCCCCTACACGAAAATCCCAACGACTCCTAGAACCGGATCTGGCGTACGTGGGAGTTAATCCTGGACCAAACCTTGCCTCCTTACAGAGAGAAGAAATACGCTGTTGGAACTGTCAAGGTCTCGGGCATACGACCAGAACTTGTTCAGAGCCACAGAAGTGCTTTGGTTGTGGCCGAGTGGGGGTGAGGAAGGCAACCTGCCCTAATTGTCGAGGAGCGCAAAACCCAGGGCGAAATTTCAGAGTTCGTTCCGATACAAACCAGGGTAGAGTCAATTCCCAAGGTAGTACCGGTAGAGTAGGGCCAGTAGCCTCAACACGCCAACAGTCGGGAAACGAGCGGTGTGCTCAGTAGGCGGCAACCTGAGCACTAAACCGGTAGGAAACGAAGCCGCGGTGGGCGCACAGGTTAGTTATCTATTAAACAGGAAGCAAGGGGATAATAGGCCATATATTGAGGTGGAAATTTTAGGTCACAAGTTCCTTGGGCTTGTGGACTCGGGGGCTTCCCATTCGGTGATGGGTGGAGAAGGATGGCGGGTTTTAGAACAGCTGGGAGTGGAGCTGTTGAAATCCGAGCAACAGTCCATCAGAATGGTGAATAATCAGGGGTGCTCAATCGCGGGAACAGTGGCCATACCGGTGAAGCTGGAGGGGAAGGTGGATTGGTTAAGAGTGCTGGTGGTCCCCGAACTCCCACATCCTTTAATACTCGGGGTAGATTTCTTGCGACAGTTTGGACTGGTTATGACTCTGAGGAAAGAGCACTGGGAGTTCGTTGGAACGTTAGAGGGAGGAGGGACAGAACAGCTGAAACCGAGAAGCCATTTGACCGAGAAGGAAGAAAGCATACTCAGTCAGTTGGTGCAGAAGGAGTTTGAGGACATGGGGGAGGGTATTGGCTGTACAGACAGAGTTGAACATGTCATCCGGACTTCGGCACCACCGATAAAACAGCGATATTACCCTGTTTCTCCTGGGGTTCAGCAACATGTGGATTCAGAGCTGAACGAAATGCTAACCCAAGGTATAGTCGAGCCATCCTCTAGTCCCTGGGCTTCGCCCATAATCCTAGTCAAGAAGAAAGATGGCAAGTATCGTTTTTGCGTAGACTACCGCAAACTGAATGCAGTCACGGAGCATGATGCCTATCCACTGCCATATGTGTCGGCTACGCTGGATAAATTACGGGATGCAAGGTACCTGTCATCGCTTGATGTTAAGTCCGCGTACTGGCAGGTGCCCATGGCAGAACAGTCCCGGAAATACACAGCCTTCACGGTACCACATCGTGGTTTGTTTCAATTTCGGCGGATGCCTTTCGGGCTTCAGAATGCACCGGCGACATGGCAACGTCTGATAGACCAAGTCCTAGGTCCAGAATTGGAACCGTACGTATTCACATATCTCGACGATATAATAGTGGTAACGCAAGACTTTGGGAAACATGTGGAAATTTTGAAGGAGGTATTTAGTCGCTTAAAGGAAGCCGGCCTTAAAGTCTCCAAGGAGAAGTGTGAATTCTGCCGCCCACAACTAAAGTACTTGGGCTACGTTGTGGATGAGAAAGGCCTGAATGTGGATCCCGACAAGGTGAAGTGTCTGATGGAGATCCCTGCACCTACCAATGTGAAGGGGGTACGCCAGTTTATGGGAATGGTCTCGTGGTATAGGAGGTTTATACCCGACTTTGCCACGATGACGGCACCACTGACGAATCTTCTCAAGAAAAATCAGAAGTTCGAGTGGACCCAAGACTGCGAGACGGCTTTTACACAGGCAAAGGTGAAACTGTCAACAGCACCCATCCTCACTTGCCCGGATTACAGTCTGCCTTTCGTGATCCAGACGGACGCATCGGACTTGGGCTTGGGGGCGGTGTTGTCGCAGAAGTACGCCGATGGCGAGAGGGTGATATGCTATTTGAGTCGGTCCTTGTCGAAAGCGGAAAGACGGTATTCAACTACTGAGAAGGAATGTCTGGCGGTAATTTGGGCAGTGGAGAAATTGCGGCCATACGTGGAAGGAGCCAAGTTTTCGGTAATCACGGATCATTACTCACTAGTGTGGTTGAATAACCTCAAGGATCCGATGGGACGTCTGGCCAGGTGGGCTGTGCGACTTCAACAATACCCGTTCGAAATCATTCATAGGAAGGGAAAGGAGCATCTGGTGCCTGATGCACTGTCTCGACTGTTGCCAGAGAATCAAGTGGCCGTGGTAGAAACACAAGAAGACCGTTGGTATCTAGGACTAAAGGAGAAAATAACTAAGGCCCCAGCGCAGTACGCGGATTGGAGAGTAACGAATGGACAGATATGGAAACATCTGCCAGGACGTTATCCGGAATTGGAGGGAGCCGAGGCGTGGAAAAGGGTAGTATCTAAAACGGAGAGAAAAGAAATTTTACAGAGGTGTCATGATGATCCCAGGGCGGGACACATGGGGATTAGTCGCACGCTGGGTAGGGTAGCAGCTCGATATTACTGGCCAAAGATGTCGACGGATGTGGCGATCTATGTTCGTAGATGCAAAACCTGTCAAGCTAATAAGGTGGAGAGGAAAGCTCCAGCGGGGCTCATGTCCTCTCGACAAGGGGAGCCACAGCAGCCTTGGGAGATGGTTTGCGTGGATTTGGTGGGGCCATTCCCACGTTCTAGTCACGGGCATACGTTTATTCTGACCGTCCTAGATTATGTCTCCAAATTTACCTTGTTGTTTCCTTTACGGCAGGCGACGGCTTCGGCGGTAACTAAAGTCTTGGAGGATCAAGTATTCTTACTATTTGGGGCACCTAAGTGGTTAGTATGTGACAATGGTGTTCAGTTCCGGGGAAAGCAACTGCAACAAATGGTCACCAACTATGGGACTCAAATCAAGTATACCGCGCTTTATCACCCACAAGCCAATCCAGCCGAACGAAGGAATCAAGACATAAAGCGGATGCTACGATCTTACGTTGCGGAGAACCATCGGGCATGGGATCAGAATCTGGCAAAGATCGCATGCGCACTCCGTACTTACAAACATGAAGTGACGCAAATCACTCCATATTTCTGTAACTTCGGCAGGGAGATGGTGACGTACCATGACGGCCAAGAACGGCCAGGAGAGGGGCAGGCGGCAGTAGAGCCCGAGGCCAGGGCCGAAGAGCTCGCCAGAGTACGCACGGATGTGTTGGAGCGCATGAAACACGCAACTACGCAGAGTGCTCATAGATACAATTTGCGTAGGCGTGAAGTAACGTTCGCGGAAGGAAAGGCGGTGTGGCGGAAAAACTATACCCTCTCGGACGCAACCAAATTCTATTCGGCAAAGTTAGCGCCTGAATATGTAGGGCCCTTTTGGGTCAAAAAACGCGTATCAAGGGGAATTTACCTACTGGTAGATGGAAAAGGCCAGAATGCCGGATCATGGCACGTCAAGGATTTAAAAGAATATATCAATTAAGAGGTCTTGAGGAAGAATCAGTTAGGATTCGGGATGAGACGAAGTACCTAATCCTTAAAACCTAAACTTACAATCTAATTCTTAGGATCTAGATTTTAATTCTAAGTATGAATATTTACACTTAAACAACTACGTCTGGAAATCTTAACTTAAGTTATTAGATATAAGAAATTACACCTAATTTTCTATGTCTTAACCTCTAAATCGCCGCTGTCTCGTTTCTCTTCTCGCTGCTTGTTGCCGATATAGTTGCCGGGGGACGCTGGCAGTCCGGGATCACTAACGTCCCACTGCCTACCTATCACGGGATATAGGCACCCGATATTGACGTCACGTCGAGGAACCTAAAAGAAACCGTGAAAGTGCGATTTAGTAGGCGAATTTATGAAATAGCAATAGGTTGGAGAGACTCAATCAGATGGAATTAAGGATAGCTAGATGGGAATCAGCAGGATTAGAGAGCTCTAAGTAAAAGGAAAAGAAAATTAGCCATAACCACATAGATTTAGGTAGAATTTAGAAAAGTTATAGTGTCCTAGGTAGCATTAGATAGAAGCACGGAGTGTTAGGTGAAGCGGGGTAGAAACATAGTGCATTAGTAGGAATGAATTAAAAGTTAGATTAGGTCAATATTAGTTATTAGCGAACAGTATCCATGAAATTATGAACCAAAACAAAAATTTGTTGAAAGAATAATTAAAATGTAGAATAATTAAAATCCCAGATAGAAGGCAACTCAATAGTCAAATTTGAATTTCGAACAAACTCAATTTAACAAAGTAAAGCGAGCCAGATACAGCATTTAAACATAGAAAAAAATTAGCAACGTCAAATGAAAATAGATAAGAGAGAACGAGATCCATCATATGAAAATAGAATAGAATCTTGGATTAGTAGGAGTTAGAAGTTAAAGTAAGGGTGTTTGTAGAAACATGCATAGAATTTTGGATTAGATACTAAACCAACAGAATTTTATTTGAATTAGTAGTTAGAAGTAAGAGTTAATGTTGTTTTTAAACAGGCATATTCCAAGTAGCATAGGACTACAGATTAGACACTACACTTATGGAAGTTTAGTTGAAGTCGGAGTTAGGAGCTAGAACTAGTGTTGCTTTATAAGCAGGCATACTCAAAGTCGAATAGGAACTGGGGTCAGAACTTATGATTACAATTAGAAAATCTCTATAAACGCACGTAAACAAATACACAGTGTGACAACGAGGCGTTGGGCAATTAATCCAGCGCTGCGTCAGGCGAACCATCAAAACCGACTATGAGATCCGACGTAAGGCATTTTCGATGCAAGACTAGAAACCATATTTACCGGGTCAGTCGCGACAACGATATCGGTAAAGGATTTCCGGGGAAATCCTTTTCGGGTAAGGGTGGAGTTGTTACGGGGTAACAAGGGGGGCGCGTTCACTTTGAAAAAAAAAAAAAATACAGCCTTCCCCGGGGAAGGCTGAACAATCGCATGATAACCACCACTCCACTAAGTAGAGTGCCTGTAGCCACCACTCATAGGGAAGGTACGGTCGTAGCATCCGACCCGTGTAGTGTACCCGCCGGATGCTACGACATAGAATGGTTAATATCACTATAGCATGGTTAAACTCAATATCATAGTTTGTAAGCAAGAAAACTGCGGTGCCACTAACCTTCTGGGCCAACCAGCGTTGAAGATAGTACCATTGGGTCCATGGCAGACTTCGTTACAGTTGGGCGTCCTGGGCTTGACGTCACCAGTCGGGCGCTGTATCTCGTCCAGCGCTCCGCCAATACCTCGGTGGTGGTCATGATGCATACCTCATTGGCTCATATCCCGCAGCAAAGTCAGGCCAATGGAGGATCGGGAACCAGCACCTGGAAATAGACCACACAAAGAACCACATTCGGGTTGAAACAGATCACAGATACTTATCTGATGGGTTCATTGACTCGGCCAACAGCTACTGCCAATCTCACCGAGGCCGAATGTCCAGCCGGCGTTGGAGCTGCTACGCAGCTTCATAGGCCATCGCCACCGCTATTCAAGGCAAGCCCGCTGCATCCACCGGCTCCGCGAACATGCTTCCGAACACCATTTAAACTTATACTTCGCGAACTACACGGCTACCACTAAATTCACGTCTCACGAAACCGATATACCAATTGACAGACGCGAACCTAAACAAACATCGGAAACCGACACAATCCAAAAGTCAATGAAATCCAGGGGTGGTTAAACGACGATCACGGTAAATTATTGGATTGGTGGAAATCCTCGATCGGCACGTGGAGAAAGTACATTCACCCGGTCGTACGGGAAAGAAGAAAGTACGGGACTCGAGTGAGAAAGGAGAAAGCAGCGGCACCTGATGAAGGAAAGAAAATTTTCCATTCTGTGTGCGACAGTGGAAACGAGCAGATCGAAAATTTATTGGAAAAAACTAACAGGTACGGAAAATCTAAATTCTGTGTGCGACAGTGGAAACGAGCAGATCGAAAATTTATTGGAAAAAACTAACAGGTACGGAAAATCTAAATTCTGTGTGCGACAGTGGAAACGAGCAGATCGAAAATTTATTGGAAAAAACTAACAGGTACGGAAAATCTAGATTCTGTGTGCGACAGTGGAAACGAGCAGATCGAAAATTTATTGGAAAAAACTAACAGGTACGGAAAATCTAAATTCTGTGTGCGACAGTGGAAACGAGCAGATCGAAAATTTATTGGAAAAAACTAACAGGTACGGAAAATCTAAATTCTGTGTGCGACAGTGGAAACGAGCAGATCGAAAATTTATTGGAAAAAACTAACAGGTACGGAAAATCTAAATTCGGTGTGCGACAGTGGAAACGAGCAGATCGAAAATTTATTGGAAAAAACTAACAGGTACGGAAAATCTAAATTCTGTGTGCGACAGTGGAAGCGAGCAGACCGATCGACTCTGGAAAAACTATCCGTTGATCGGAAAAATCATCGGAAAACCACCAGGTACCTTGAGGAACATCCGTGGTGTGACGGGGGAGGAGGAAAAAAGGACTTCCGAGGCAACAAAAATTGACAAATTCGAAATTGGGTTCCGGCGGGATTCGAACCCGTGCACCCCGTGACGTCCGAGACAGGCGGCGAGACGATCAATTGGGCATAAAGCCGTTTATCACGTACCGGCCCTGTAGTGCAGTCGGGGTTGGAATATTTTTGGCCAGGTTTTGATCCGACGAATCGAAGGAAGAAGGTTAGTTCCTGTTTGTTTTTTTTGTTTGCTTTAGAATATTTGGAAGATTACATTTAGATCTAAGTAATTTGGTATAGAGATAAGAGAAAATTTTCAAAACTTTTCATACGACCAGTATTTTTCGAATATATATATTCTTGTGTACAAAAGGATTGTTATAGTGGAGTGGTGGCCTTCGTTATTTGAAATAAGCTAACGTAGTGTAGGCGTTAGAGTAAGAAATTGTTTCGGTGTTAGTAATATCGCGAAATCAAGTTGAGAAAATAAAGAATTTGTTATCGTTTTACGAGATCGTATTTTTCCGAAATTCAGTTCAAAAAAGAGGTATCAAACGTTTCGCGGGTTGATGGTTCGGCGACAGTGAAGTAGAGGGGTTGTGCTACACGCAATAGCGATCCCCATTCCCAGAATTTCTGACCTCGGTGAGCCGTAAGCTCACTCGGCGGCTCGTGGTCCATTCTTGGGGTGAGTGAGTGGCGCCCACGCCCAGTCTCCTGAGCGAACCCGGGACCCACACGGACCAAGCCGAAGGTCAATACCCCCTCAATTAGGCGGGGAGGGTAACAATATATATAAATATATATATATATATATATATATATATATATATATATATATATATATATATATATATATATATATATATATATATATATATATATATATTTATATATATATCTATATATATATATATATATATATATATATATATATATATATATATATATATATATATACATATATATAGCTCTATATATATATATGAATATATATATATATATATATATATATATATATATATATATATATATATATATATATATATATATATCTATCTATATATATAAATATATAGATATATATATATATATATAAATATATATATATATATATATATATATATATATATATATATAAATATATATATATATATATATATATATATATATATATATATATATATATATATATATATATATATATATATATATATATATATATATATATATATATATATATACATATATATATATATATATATATATATATATATATATATATATATATATATATATATATATATATATATATATATATATATATATATATTGTTACGGTAACTCTTTTGAACGCGTCACAAAACCCCTTATCCCCGACTAGGATACAAGGGCGGCAGTTTTCGTTCTGCTTTTGCTAGCGAGATAGGTCGTGAGTGGGCGCCTTTCGCTTCGGACTCGAACACCTGCTTTATTGCCGTCGCCCCGAAGCGAGAAGACTGCGACGGTTATATTTTAACTTTTGTACGCACGCACCAAACGATAATTTTAAAAAGCAAAAGAATTACGCCAGCGTGACATATACAAATTTACAATTTATATTTATATCACTTCCGTTCACTAATACCCTGACGGCGCCGCGTTACACAATATACCAAATCCTATTGCAATTCTCAAAATTTATCGATCGTTAACCTATTCTGACGTACTAATTAGCTATTTTTGCGCCTAACACATACCTCGTAGCAACTTTGCTTACAACCGCCACCTGCCGCTGCCTAGCCGCGTCTCGTTTTCCAGGTACCTCCCCAAATAAATCGTTGTACGTGATCGTCGCGGAAATCTCACCACAATTTATGGTTTCGATGGTAGCCCTGTCTATCGCTAGCTAGCTATCTCTGGTGGTAATACGCCGTCGGATGTTTGATGCACAGCCCGCGTAAAAATCTCTGCGGGCAACAAAGCTGGCTCGCCAATCTCCAATCCTCGGTTGTTCTTCTAGATTCGCCAATGTAATCCTCAGTCTCGTGATTGTGTTTCCTTATACAGCATCTCAGTCTCGACCAGAAAAAGAAAAGATCGAAGTTTGTATTAACTAATTTTTCGCAAGGCACCTCTGTAGCTCACCTCAGTCTCGACCAGAAAGCAAGAAGCATCGTTCCCACATCAACCATCATGCCTCGGATGGTGTTCAATCTACCGCTTCAGCGGGATTTTCCTCTGACCCGTTCTTCCAGTCTTGTGCATTCTTGCATACGGGTGCATTGGTCAATCGTACTTGGAGATGACCTTTCACACTTTCTTTCCCCAGTTCTTTCGCTGCTGCGTCGTTTGGCTGACCGACCGCAGCCTTTCGGTTCTTTCCAGTCGGCTGGAATTAAAGATGTTTTCAACCGCTTGGCGGCGTTCCTGTCGCCGATCATCAGTTTGTTTTGACGTTTCGTGAACATGACAACAAACATGTTCAAGTGCGGCGGTATTTTCTTGAGTTTAATGTTCAGTGCATTTGGTGTACGGTGAATTCGAATCGATTCTTCGGTGCAATCACGTTTTCCTGTCAATTCGCGACGTATGTGGTGTTGGTGCCATCACCAAATACTTAGTTTGTTGATGGTTTGTGCTGTGTTGTCGTGGCGGAGCAAGTATCCGCATTTGCTCCAGTTCACGGGTTGTCTCGTTTCTGGACCAAGTCCTCGGCGTTCGTTTGACATGAATCGTCGGCGATGGCCTGGTGTGGCGAGGAGCAACTTTCTTCATCGACGGGGTACATCGCCTATCCTCATTTACTCAGTTATACATTCATCATTTCTTCACATATTACTTACTATTCATCTACAACTAATCGTCTATATCTATTCATCTATACATATTTTTACATTGCTTTCCTTATTTTATTTTTAGTCTTTCGCTGGCGTAACATCACCCTAATCCCCAGAAAATTACGGAGTGATTCTCGACAATTAATACCCGAACACTTCGCGAGTTCCGATACCACGTCGCGCCGTTCCTCAGCGGAGCCGCATTGAATCTTACTTTGATTCTACCTACAAAGATCTTTGCATTCACACTCATACTTATTATCACCTCGTTAAATATATTAGGTAATTCTTTTTGCGTTACGACCTATACGAGTATGTATTCTAAATTTATTTTATTCCTGACTGAATTCGCTAAGTTCCCCATCACCGTAGGTATCTTAATCTATCCCCAACTAATTCAACCCGCCACCGTACTATGTTCGAATTAATAATTGTTTTTGTTTGTAACCCACCACCATACGTTTGATTCTTCTTTGCCTCACGGTGATGGTCCTTACTGGGCCTGGAGTATGGTCGTACCGCCTGCCATGCAACAATCTTATTATTCATAACCGCCACCATGCAACGTTCTTTATATATATATATATATATATATATATATATATATAGATATATATATATATATATATATATATATATATATATATATATATATATATATATATATATATATATATATATAAATATATATATATATATATATATATATATATATATATATATATATAAATATATATATATATATATATATATATATAAATATATATATATATATATATATATATATATATATATATATATATATATATATATCCACCACCTCTTAGTTTTAAATACTTATGTACTTTCTCCACGTTTCCCACAATTACAAAAAGATTAATTTATGGGTATGTCGCGCACACTCCCGTTCTACTTTCTAGCTTGAGACCATCTTCATATTTCTTTATTCCACGTACCGTTTTAAATCTTTCGTATGCCATGTTCCCGCGTTCTTACCCTGGCGGTTCACTAGTTGGTAGGTCCACCCGGAGACTTGCTTCTGTATCCAAAAAGGTCCAACATACTCAGGTGCCAGTTTTGCGGAATAAAACTTCGCCGCATCCGAGAGAGTGTAATTCTTCCGCCAAACGGCCTCTCCCACTCCATACCTCACGTCCCGTTTCCGTAAATTATACTTTTTGGAACTCTGTCGAACCGCGGTTGTCATTCGCTCTCGCACGTCCACTCGTACCCGCTCAAGCTCCACGGCTCTGGCTTCTGGCCCTAGACTTTCCTGCCTCACTTCCGGCCGTTCTTTATCGTCGTGGTAAGTCACCATTTCTCGCCCGAAGTTAGAGAAGTAAGGAGTGACTTGTGCGACTTCGTGCTAATAGGTCCGCAAGGCGCACGCGATTTTTGCCAGATCCTGATCCCACCGCCGATGGTTTGCCGTGACATATGAGCGCAACATACGTTTGATGTCTTGATTTTTGCGTTCCGCAGGATTAGCTTGCGGATGGTATAACGCCGTGTACTTTATTTTTGTTCCATACTTTGCCGTCATGTCCTGGAGATACTTCCCTCTAAACTGGACCCCGTTATCACACACGAGCCACCGGGGTACCCCAAACAATAGAAACACTTGGTCCTCGAGCACTCTAGTAACCGCGGAGGCCGTCGCCTGCCGTAAAGGAAACAGTAGAGTGAACTTACTCACGTAGTCAAGGACGGTTAAAATGTAATTGTGCCCCTGACTAGTTCGTGGCAGAGGCCCCACCATTTCCACACAAACCATTTCGCAAGGTTGCTGAGCTTCACCACTCCGGGAGACCATGAACCCAGCCGGAGCTCGTCTCTCCACTTTACTCGCTTGGTACACCTTACACCTTCTCACGTAGGTGGTGACATCTGCCGCCATCTTCAGCCAATAATACTTTGCCCCCACCCGTCCTAACGTGCGACTGGCCCCCATATGTCCGGCTACTGGGTCGTCATGGCAACGATACAGAATATCCTTCCGCTCTGCCTTAGGTATTACCCTCTTCCAGGCCTCCGCTCCTTCCAACTCAGGGTAACGCCCCGGTAAATGCTTCTACAATGCTTCTCCGGCCACACGCCAATCCGCATAACGCTCCGGTGCCCCTAGCACTTTGTTCCTCATGGTTTCGAACCACTTGTCGCCAAAACCGGTGATTGCTGCTACCTCTCCGTCTGGCAGCATGCTCGAAAGAGCGTCGGGGACTAGATGGTCCTTACCCTTCCTATGAATGATTTCAAAACTGTATATATATATACCCATAAAACCGCAAGGCACTCTTTCTCGGTTGTGGAGTATTTGCGTTCCGTTTTGGTCAAGGATCTGCTGAGATAACAGATTACCTTCTCCCCATCCGGGTGGTTCTGCGATAGCACTGCTCCCAACCCTCGTTCTGACGCATCAGTCTGAATGCAGAAGGGCAGACGATAGTCTGGACACGTTAAGATCGGTGCGGTGGCCAACTTCATTTTTGCCTGCGTGAAAGCATCCTGACATTCCTGAGTCCACAAGAACTTTTGGTTTTTCTTTAATAGAGTGGTTAGTGGCGACAACATTGTGGTGAAAGCTGGTATAAAGCGCCGGTACCAGGATACCATTCCTAAAAATTGTCTCACTCGCTTCACGGTGGTAGGAGGAGGGATATCCAGTACGCATTTGACTTTATCGGGGTCCACATTCAGGCCTTTTTCGTCCACCACGTAACCCAAATATTTAAGTTGTGGTCGACAGAATTCGCATTTATCGCGGGACACCCGCATCCCCGCCTTCCTGAAACGCTCGAAAACCTCCCGCAGAACTTCCACATGCTTTGGGAAATCCTGGGTCACTACAATAATGTCGTCCAAATAAGTAAAGACGTACGGCTCCAGATCAGGTCCCAAAACTTGGTCAATCAGCCTCTGCCAAGTCGCAGGGGCGTTCTGCAGCCCAAATGGCATTCTTCTAAATTGAAACAGCCCGCGATGTGGCACAGTAAAAGCTGTAAATTTTTTTGAGTTTTCAGCCATGGGCACTTGCCAATAAGCTGATTTGATGTCTAAAAAAGACAGGTACTTGGCTTCTCGTAGCTTGTCCAGCGTGGCTGACACGTAGGGGATGGGATAGGCGTCGTGCTCCGTGACCCGATTTAGTTTACGGTAATCCACACAAAATCGATAGGAGCCGTCCTTCTTTTTCACCAACAATATAGGCGATGCCCAGGGACTGAAAGACCTCTCCACTATTCCCTGAGCTAGCATGTCGTTCAGCTCGGCGTCGATATGCTGTTGGACCGCAGGCGAAACCGGGTAGTAGCGTTGCTTTATTGGCGGCGAGTCTGTCTTGATGACGTGTTCCACCCGAGTGGTACAGCCAACCCCTTCCCCCATTAGGTTGAACTCCTCAGTCAACATTTGGTCGAGCGCCACTTGTTCTGCCCCCGACAGTCGACTGCGTGCCCTGAGCTGTTCCTCTTGCTCCACCCTTACAGTGCTGACAAAATCCCACGTATTCTCACTTAATTTCAATACTACCTCAAACCGTTTGGCGAAGTCCACTCCCAGAATCAAGCTCAACGGCAAAGAAGGGACCACCAGCACCCGCAGCCACTCCACCTTTTTCTTTAGCTTGAACGGAACCACCGCTGTCCCGATGATGGGACATCCTTGGTCATTGGCCAACCGTATTGTCCGCTGGTTGGTAGCCAGGAGCTCCACTCCCAACTCCGTCATCGCCTGCCAGCCCTCTCCACCCACTACTGTATTGGAAGCGCCAGAATCTAAGAGCCCCAGGAATTTACGTCCCATTACATTCACCTCAAGGTGTGGCCTCTCATCTCCTAGCTTCTGATTCAATACGTAGCTTAGTCGCACGGCTGTGTCCGTCTCGCTTGGCGTGTCCAGGCTGCCGCCTACTGGACACCGTGCCCGTTTCCCGAAGATTCTGGTGGACTTCTCCTACTTCCGGTGTCTCTGCGTGGTGGCCCCCCATTACGACTCGGTTTTCCCTGACAGTTTGGGCAATTAATTTTTCTCACGCCTACCCGACCACAACCGAAACACTTAGGAGGCTCAGGGCAATTCCGGGAAGTGTGTCCGTTCCGTCGGCAATTCCAGCACTGAATATCATTTCCGGAGATTGGCGCTATATTCACCCTGTCTGCACACTCCGCGTACGCCAGATCCGGTTCCAACAACCGTTGAGACTTGCGAGTAGGCGGCGGTAAATAGGCTTCTACAGCGACTCTCGTTGCTTCTAAGGAACGACCCACTCGGATAAGATCGGCAATGGTCCGTACTGGGGTTAGTGCCAGTTGTGTCTGGTAAAAAGGAGCGATGTTTCTCCTAAGGATCTTCAACTTCTCCTCTTCCAAACACGGGATCGCGCGGCGTCTAAACAGCCCCTCCATCACCGAGACGTATACTCCCATGGTTTCTTCTGGCCCTTGTGTGCGTCTCGTGATCTCTCCGAGTAAGCGATCATCGTAATCCGATGGCAAAAACTCAGCGCGCATCTCCTGGATGAGTTCCTGCCACGAACTTACCCTGGATCGATTCGCCCGAAACCAAACTAACGCCTTTCCTTCAAAAATCTCCACTGCCGACTGAAACAACTGCCCGGTGGTAACTCCCCTTGCTATCCGCAGCTCTTCCACACGCTCGAGGAAAGCACTGAGGGACCCAGAGTCCCCGCTATATCGCAGACCCCATTTTGCCACCTCTTGCCCTTTTGCCAGCAGCAGTACCATCCTGGGTGTCGAAGTCGGGGGGTCGCTAGGGATTTCTAAATCGGGAATGGGCTCCACAGCCCCGCCGACATTCCGCTCCATTTCTCGGCCGGGCGTCGATTCCCGCTCGTTGTTATGGACGTCTTCTGGTACAATGGTTGATCCTGCCTCCTCCTCATTCTCCTCCTCACCTTCGGCCTTTACTAACAATTCGCCCATTGCCATAATCAGCCGAGCCCGGAGTTTGCTGGCCTCCTCCCCTATCTCCTCGTTGTCATGTTGCGCGTTCTTCAACCTCCGAATCCCGAACTCGATTGTTGAATAAGAACAGTTTCGCACTATTTACTTCATTTATTTGGCTATAATTCAAATGCCTTTTGAAAAAGTAGCGAGATGACCGGGACTCGATATCTTGATCGCGAGGCGCTCAGGAAAGAAGAGCTCCAGTAGGGTTGAACACAACCTCTGTTGCCTATTAGTGCTGCCCAGTTTTATTGAGTGCATTCAATGATTTCAATCAATATACAACAGCTCGGCCACGCTATTGGATCCTATGACGTCCTCGTCATGCTCGCTTCTCTTTACAAATTATTGTTACAAATTATATACAATTTCATCTTAGTCTAAGTTCATCATAATGTTACTTGAAACATGGAAAAGTTCAATCATGTTAAATAAAATCATAATTTCAAAATTAATGGAATAACAACTCAAAAATCATCTAACATTAAATTTTAACTCGAAGTTCAGTGAGGCTTTACATTGTTGAATCTATTACTTCAATCATTCGAGATGGGCCTCAATTTATCGATGGGAAACACGCCCTCGAAGACACGACTAGATTGCTGTTCCCCGTCAACATCTTTGATTACGTAGCGATCGTTCTCGAGAACCTTGACAACTTGATAAGGGCCCTTAAAGCGAGGTCTAAGTTTACGGCTTTCTCCTGTAGACGGAGCTTCAGCCCTCACCAATACCAGTGTCCCGGCAGCTAACTGCGGTGGTTTTTTTCTAGATTTATCAAATTGGAGTTTCATAACATCGCGATTTTTTTCTAATAATCGAGTGTGGCTGACACGTTTTGTGTGGAGTTTTGCTGTCATTGTTCCTTTCATGACGTTCCTTAACGTCCTTGATGTATGTCGCTGCCGCAATCAAATCTGGGAGCAGCTCAGACGGCTTTTTATACTTTGATAGCGGTCCGAGGAAATCTCGATAGCGTTGATTATTAATTCCGCGTACCATCCACTCGATGATTTCGCTTTCATCCATTCGTGTTTTCAAACACCTTGAAAGCTTCTCAAAATAATATTCGGTTATATCTTGACCGGGCTTCTTAATATACTCCTGTGCACTTATGCGAAGATCCAGTTGACTCTTTTGTGTAGGGAAGGTTTCTAGCAGTAGGTCTTTCCATTCGGCCCACGTTCTTTCCTCCGCCGGAACAGAATCTCTCCACCGTCTAGCAACGCCATCCAAATTAGCTAGAACATGATGTGTCATCATCGTCTCGTCCCAATCGTAAAGAGTACCAAATTCTTCCATGCGTTTTATCCACGTCTCGATGTTTCTATTTTCGCCTTTCACAGGGTTAAAGGTAGGTAAAACCTTATCAAGGTTAATCTGCCTAAACTGAATACTAGACCTCGTTTCGACACCATTTTCCGTTTCGGACATTGTGAACAAGACACTCTCAGTATACCTGACTTATGAAATCCAATTTCATCGACGAATTTACTCTACCTTTTGAAAATCCCACTTCTGAGATGTTGAATAAGAACAGTTTCGCACTATTTACTTCATTTATTTGGCTATAATTCAAATGCCTTTTGAAAAAGTAGCGAGATGACCGGGACTCGATATCTTGATCGCGAGGCGCTCAGGAAAGAAGAGCTCCAGTAGGGTTGAACACAACCTCTGTTGCCTATTAGTGCTGCCCAGTTTTATTGAGTGCATTCAATGATTTCAATCAATATACAACACGATCTTCGTTTTAATTTTAAAGAAATCCGACGAGTGCTGCCCCCCCCCCCCCCCCCTGAAAACTTGAAATCAAAGTCTGGACCTCGAGGAGTTTCCCCTCTACAGCCTCCAAATCCTCCTTGAGAGTGAAAGAGTATTCCCTCACGGAAATCAGAGAAGTATCCATCGAGGCCTCCGCTCTCATGGCCACTCGAAGCGTCTTTCTCATCGTTTCCACAGTTCCAGTTGGCTGACCCTGGATCTCCAGCTCATAGGCAAGCTCATCTTTATTGAGCCGATCCACCAGTATTTTTGTCGCCTGACCCATTTCGATGTGCTTGCGCAACTCTGAAGCTGAAACTAAAGATGTATTACCCGCTCCCACACTACACTCAATAATTCGCTGTTATCTATCTGGCTAAGTCTAGAACCGTTCCTACTGCACCACGTTACCACAATGAACCCCCAAGGACCGAAAGGTTTGAATTGCTGACTGCGCCAGGCACCAAACAAAACTAGACAGTCTTTCCAAAACTCCACTTTGCTCAGGCACCACCTGGTCACTTATCGATTCCCGATAAGCTGACTCTTTTCCTATTTCACGGCTCACCAATTACTTACGCGCGGCCGTCCCCTTGTTCTGAAATATTAACCCACCGGAAGATACCACTCCGACCAATGGGGCCCTGTTCTACTCGGTAGTTACTAGATTTATACCAAAAAAACTAATTAACCATGAAAATGGAGCGAAAGTGAGCGCGTAGACTCAAGATGTGGGAGTTTTACTCGTGGTTTACTTGGCGTATTCAACAGCGGATAAGAAAATTTCCACGGATAGCGACACTCGACAAGTTAAATTAAATCGCAAACTGCTAGTGGTTTCAAAACCCCATCAAAGATCCCAATTGGAAATTTTACAACAAAGACAATAATCCACGAGAGCAATCAACCCCTGGTCTCGACTTATCAACGTGACACTCTGAAATCTTCACCAATGCGGAGCTTGACACAAGTTATATTCTTTTTTTTCTAAAATTTTACATCAACACAGCAACAAACAGCATATTCACCACACGATCTATCACTCACACACAGCCTAGCCTTCAGTAGGTAGAACCAAATATTTGAAAATAAAATATGCTGAAAATTTTATTTAGTATATAAAGACTCTGAAAGCAGGATCCAAATCAAATTCAAAACGTACGCTATAATATTCTGAGTTTGGATCACTAAATACGTAGGCTTCTGACCATATGCCACTGTTCTCCGACTTTGAATCTTTGTAACGGTATCTTTAAATCGTTATCTTTGTATCTATATCTTTGGATCTGTATCTTTGTGTCGTTTTTACGGTAATTTTAATTTGCCCCCGTTCACGTGCTTTGATCGAAACTGATAACTAATTTTGGCCGAAATTGCAACCATGTGTTAGCCAAAATTGTTCGCTTCTTATAATCCAAATCGGAAACCGGTTTTAACTGAAATTATATGCCCCACGTTTGGCGCCAATTTGTTACGGTAACTCTTTTGAACGCGTCACAAAACCCCTTATCCCCGACTGGGATACAAGGGCGGCAGTTTTCGTTCGGCTTTTGCTAGCGAGATAGGTCGTGAGTGGGCGCCACTCGCTTCGGACTCGAAAACCTGCCTTATTGCCATCGCCCCGAAGCGAGAAGACTGCGACGGCTATATTTTAACTTTTGTACGCACGCACCAAACGATAATTTTAAAAAGCAAAAGAATTACGCCAGCGTGACATATACAAATTTACAATTTATATTTATATCACTTCCGTTCACTAATACCCTGACGGCGCCGCGTTACACAATATACCAAATCCTATTGCAATTCTCAAAATTTATCTATCGTTAACCTATTCTTACGTACTAATTAGCTATTTTTGCGCCTAACACATACCTCGTAGCAACTTTGCTTACAACCGCCACCTGCCGCTGCCTAGCCGCGTCTCGTTTTCCAGGTACCTCCCCAAATAAATCGTTGTACGTGATCGTCGCGGAAATCTCACCACAATTTATGGTTTCGATGGTAGCCCTGTCTATCGCTAGCTAGCTATCTCTGGTGGTAATACGCCGTCGGATGTTTGATGCACAGCCCGCGTAAAAATCTCTGCGGGCAACAAAGCTGGCTCGCCAATCTCCAATCCTCGGTTGTTCTTCTAGATTCGCCAATGTAATCCTCAGTCTCGTGATTGTGTTTCCTTATACAGCATCTCAGTCTCGACCAGAAAAAGAAAAGATCGAAGTTTGTATTAACTAATTTTTCGCAAGGCACCTCTGTAGCTCACCTCAGTCTCGACCAGAAAGCAAGAAGCATCGTTCCCACATCAACCATCATGCCTCGGATGGTGTTCAATCTACCGCTTCAGCGGGAT
>OZ022263.1:122302698-122307494 GCA_963978885.1 Nemotelus pantherinus
TGCTTTATTGAAAAAATTAAAAAAGTTGATGTTAAGATGGGATTCTTCCAGCCCGGTAGAGTATTAGATGTAAATATGGATTGAGAAATATTGCTTCAGTGAGATATATATGTATGTGCCTGTGCATATAAGACAATGCCACTGAGCTAATTGAGGATATAAGGTTGTTTAATTATGCGCAAAGTACGTACATATGATTTAATTGTTGTTTAATAAGTCTGTTAAATGACGTTATTTGTGAGGTGCATTTTGAAGATATCGGTGCGGTAAGCAAACAAATTTGTATTGTGCTATTAACACCGCACAATATGGAAGTACTTTATTGGAACAGAAATAAGGATTTTAATGGCCACCTAAAAGTAATTGTTGTGAGCGAAAAAATAATAAACTTGATGTTAACAAGGGGATTTATGTAACCAGAGAGAGTCAATGATGTAAACATGCATTTATAAATTATGCTTCAGCGAGATATATGTGCATGTGCGTATGCATATAAGAAAATTCCGATGAGCAAATTGAAGAGTTAAAGTTTTTGAATTATGTGCAAAGTGTATACATATGATTTAATTGGTGTATAGCAATTATGCTGATTTAGGTTGTTGGTGAGGTGGATTTTGAAGATATCGGTACAGTTTGAAAATATATTTGCATTGTGTTCTTAACACCGCATAGTATGGAAATACTTTATTGACATATAAATAAGCATTTCAATGGGCACCGAAAGGGAATTGATTGTGAGCGATAAAATAACAAATTTGATGTTAAGATGCGGATTTATGCAACCGGAGAGGGTAATAGATGTAAATATGCATTGAGAAATTATGCTTCAGTGAGATATATGTGTATGTGCGTATGCATATAAGACAATGCCGATGAGCTAATTTAGGGTTATTGAATTATGCGCAAAGTATATACATATGATTTAATTGATGTATGATAATTATGTTGAATGACGTTATTTGTGAGGTGAATTTTGAAGATATCGGACCAGTTTGAAAATATATTTGAATTGTGTTATTAACACCGCACATTATCAAAATTCTTTATTGACATAGAAATAAGCATTTGAATCGTCACCGGAGGGAAATGGATCATGGGCGCAGAAATTAATATTGTCAATAATATAGAATTACAACATTTTATTTGTTTTGCTACACTCAGAGCAATATATGTCCGCGAATGCAACAAAGAATTTACTTGTTTAGTTGCGAATTCGAGCAACTGTTTACTTGTTTACTTGTAAATGGAATAATTTTTTTTCTTTAAAATTAAAGAGATCTGCCCTCATTTTAAAACGGTCTAGCAAACAAAGACACGTTTTATGTTGGCATCGAAAACTTATTCATGTCTTGTATGTTTTACACATTTTCAATATTTTCATAGTTTTTTCGTACGCTATTATTGTTTTCTAGCAAAAAAATATCTTTTGACTGGGTTTTGAATCAGATATCGTATTTTGTTGTAATAAACATAAACAAAATATAAGTCTAAGATAAACTGACTTATTTTGAACAGGTTAATATTTCCTTTTAACCAAAAACATGACCACGCCAAGTACAAGATCAGAGATCAGCTTTCCCCTATGAAGCAATTTCAACCTTCCATCAGTTTCAAACCATGAAGCATGTGCACCAAAATTTGGAATCGCTAGTTTCATATCCCCAGGTATAAATTTTAGTGTTATATTCGTTAATTTAACCAGAAGTTGGGCTGAAAAGATGTTCAAGTGGCTGGAATTTTAAATACCTATGAGGAAAATATAAAAAGGCACAACAACACATCATTAATAATATACTAACCTTGTAAATAATTTTCCAAATTGTTTCGCTTACTTACATATTGAGCGCATACTCTAAGAAAACTATCATTGAAAGAAAAATCTTAGTAAAATCAACAATTTTCCTTAGTTGTTTTTGCGTCAACTACGGGCTATAGTTAAAACAACCATAAAAAAATAGTTGATTACTTTTATGCACCATGACGCGTGGTGGATAAACAACGTCCGTGGTGCAAAAAAAGTAAGCAACCACAAACAATGGTATTCCAACCATATACATAGTACGAAATATAGGCAGGGGAGGCGTAAATGCCGCAGTTGAATTTGGTGAATCACAATGCAGCGTCAATGCAACCAAGGTACCAACCAAATTCATTTTTTTTTCTTTTGTATTGCTAAATCCTGTTGTACGAGGATTAGGTTGGCTTATCACAATACACATCAGCCATCGCTTGTCCATTCCACCAGACCATTCAACCTAATTCAAACAGATTAATTCAACCTAGTGGTGTTGCCAACCTATGGTAGATATCACCGCTAGCGGTGCGGCAAAAATAGAAATTTGGCAAATTCAACCGCTGCCGCAAATTCGGCCGCAGCCATTGTGCGCGTTACCATACAAAACAGTGCATTCTAATTTTTTGACTGCGCTTTGCTGCAGCCCACTGCGTTTGCCACAGCGGAAAACGCTGTATTGTGAACAAAATAGCGTCATACAACGTAATATAAAGGCTTCACTGCATAACATGAATATGAATTATATCGAACAGCAAACCGAACACAATTTTGCCATGTATCATATGAAACTTCTATGATAGAATAGGAGAATGAGTATGAGGAGCATGAAGTCAACAGTTTTCCTTAGTTGTTTTTGCATCAACTAGGGCTATAGTTAAAACAACTAAAGGAAAATTGTTGATTACTGTTATGCATCATGACGCGTGGTTGATAAACAAAAATAATTTCATTCGGAGCATGAAAAGCGTCCAAATGTTGAAACCATTCTACTTTGCGTAGAATAATTCCAAAGGCGTTGCTCACTGAATTACGTTTGTTGAAATCAACTATTGCAAAGTAGTTTAAGTACCATAAAAACTGTTGATAATTCGAAACGTTGAAGTTTGAACTATTTTTCATGGTTATGAAACAATTAAAACAGTTGATTTCATGAACCTTACGATTTTTTTTGTATAACCAGAGCCAACTACTTTTATATCGTTAAATTAACTATATAAACATAGTAAAAATAATTATTTTCCGTAGTTCGTTTAACGATTTTGAATGAATCGTTGCAATACTATTAAAAATAGTTGAACCAACCAAGAGTTTTTCTTTCAGTGATATACAGTTTTTGCTATTTAGTATAACCCCAAAGAAACATATTGATAGACTTTTATAAAATTTGTTCACACTGTTGATGTACATTAAATTTTAACTTAAGAAAATTCATAGATTTTCCTTGTATCAATCGGAAAAATTGATTCTTCAGTAGCCACAGCTTGTTATTTGATGTTTTCAAATGTGCGGAATCCTATCATATCGAATCGTTGGGTAAATTTATTTTTCGCGCACAAATATGCGTTTTCGAACTGACGTTAACATGTTTTAAGTTAAGACAAACTACTTACCTATTCAAAATAAATTACTTAATCTTACACTTTTATAGTATTTACTTTTATTGCAACAAAATACGATATCTGATTCAAAACGCGGTAAAAATATATTTTGGTCTTATAAAACAATAATGGCGTACGAAAAAACTATGTCAATATTGAAAATGTGTAAAACATACACGACATGCAGAAGTTGTCGCATATAAATGAGAACTTGTCTTTATTTGCTATACAGTTTTAATGAGAACAGATCTATTCAATTCAAGTAATAATAAAAAATGGTTCTTGTATATCACAAGTATGCAAGTAAATAGTTTCTCGCATTTGTAAATAAACAAGTAAATACTTTGTTGGATTCGTGGACATATATTACTCTGAGTGTGGCCAAAAAAATCAAATGTTATAAATTTACATTATTCACAATATAAAATTCTGCGCCAATGATCCAATTTCCACCGGTGGCCATTCAAATGCTTATTTCTATGTCAATAAAGCATTTTCAAACTGTGCGGTGTTAATAACATAATACAAATCTATTTTCGCACTGTACCGATGCATCTATTACCCTACCGCGCTGGAAGAATCCCCATCTTAACATCAACTTTATTAATTTTTTCGCTCACAATTAACTCCCTCTCGGTGGCCATTCATATGCTTATTTATATGTCAATAAATCATTTCCATACTGTGCGGTGTTAATAACACAATGCAAATTTATCTTCAAATTGTACCGATATCTTGAAAATGCACCTGGTAAAGAACCCGAATCAACATAATTGTTATACATCAATTTAATCATATGTAGGCACTTTGCGCATAATTCCAAAACATTAAATCTTCAATATGCTCATTGGCATTGCCCTATATGCATACGCACATACATAGATATATTTCACTGAAGCATAATTTCTCAATCCATATTTACATCTATTACCCGCTCCGGTTGCATAAATCCCCTTCTTGACATCAAGTTTATTATTTTTTCGCTCACAACAATTACCTTTACGTGGCCATTAAAATCCTTATTTCTGTACCAATAAAGTACTTCCATATTGTGCGGTGTTAATAACACAATACAAATCTATTTGCTTGCCGCACCGATATCTTCAAAATGCTCCTCACAAATAACGTCAATCAACAGAATTATTAAACAACAATTAAATCATATGTATGTACTTTGCGCATAATTAAACAACCTTATATCCTCAATTAGCTCAGTGGCATTGTCTTATATGCACAGGCACATACATATATATCTCACTGAAGCAATATTTCTCAATCCATATTTACATCTAATACTCTACCGGGCTGGAAGAATCCCATCTTAACATCAACTTTTTTAATTTTTTCAATAAAGCATTTCCCGAAAGTGCGATGCTAATTACAAAATACCAACATTGTTTCAA
>OZ022263.1:122307694-122347694 GCA_963978885.1 Nemotelus pantherinus
ATAGAATGGCGCTAGAAATGTTGGTCAAGTGTAGCGTGTGAAAGTTGAGCACATGTGATTCATGTAGATTATTGTGTCATGGGAAATATACATGTTATTGATTTATTTCAGGGCATGCTGAGTTTAGTTAATAAAATAGGTTAAGTTATGTTCATAATGTTTTGTAAAAATCATATATAAGGAGTGGTAAGAACATTGAGAAAATAGATTCATTTGAGTAAGCGTGGAATACACAGTTTTATTTCTGTTGAATCTCTGCTAGCGAGGTTATTCTTGCGGAGCATTATCTAAGCACGGCAAATGTCCAAGGTTAGCTTTGACATGGTGCCAGCACTAACTGCGGCCTCGCCGCTTTGGTAGGTTGGATAGTGGTACAATCCACTCTCTGCTTTTGGGTTAGTCTAAACTCTATTCCTCTATAGCAAGGACTCTGCGTTGAAGCAAACAGAGGGAGAAATATCTCAGGACCAAACAACAAACTTATCCCGTGACGACCCCATCATATTTCAAGACGATCCTTGCTTATTTCAATAGCGTCACCAAGTGAAATCATAGATAAGAGAAAGATCAAAAAGGAAAATGTCTGTCCAAATTTTGATAAAATTTTGGTGAATGTTAGTGAATTCTGTCTGTCGAAGGTAGCGCTTGCAAAATTAAGTAATTGTTAATAGTATGTGTATTCAATTTTTTAAATAGTGTAAAGTGAAACTAAGGTAAGTTTCATCAAACCATAAGTTGACTGTTGCTTCCAATTTTAAGCCAAGCATCGCTCCAAAATTTTACTAGATGTGACTTAAGTGATAAATTTCCGAATGTTTTTCCAATTTTGAATTAGTCCGAACATATTTGACACTTTTAAATATTTTTAAATAATTTTGAAATAAATATATTTAATAATGGCCAGAAACGAAAATCTCATTCGGACATCTAGGCTACCAATTGGCAATGAGCCCGCTCCTGTGTTAGCTCCTACACCTCCAGTTTCTAATTCTCTTTCTGCTCCTGCTAACGCAAAAGCGCACAGAAATCTAACCAAGGGTATTATTGAAAGTGTTGTAAGAAGCATACTTAGAAACGAGTGCCCCCAACTTATTCAAGCTATTCTGATTTCCATCTCAGAATTAAACCTTGGTACTGACCAAGAGATCCGCGAAGACCTTTTGAGAAACCTGAACGATATGGACAGGATACTTTATGTGGTCTAGAGCCTTCGTGATTTTTCAAGGCAGCCAGGAGAATGTAGCTCCTGGAAAAAAAGTGTGGATCGGATTCTGAAGATCTATGATCCCTTAAGAGGTACGCCTCGATATTATGGCATTATAAGCGTCACAAGGAACAAGATAGTGGGTGCAACTTATACCGCTTTGGAGTCATATAACACTACACTGAATTGTGAACGTATATCTAAATGTTTGATGATGCATTATGCTGCTAAGAGAGTTGGGAACTCTCTGCTTGACACAAAATCATGAAACGATTCAGGTGTTTTACCAATAAGTGTATCACCATCTTTCACTAATTTTGAATAAAATCTCTTGTATGGACATAAGCAAAGATGCAATGGATATTCTGGTTAAGTGCTATCGCGAGAAAGCTCTCGACACCTTCATAACAGGTCTGAAAGGAGACCTTCCCAAGCTCTTAAGCATGCGCGAGCCGGCAAACTTACCGCAGGCCTTGCACTTATGCCCGAAACTCGAGAATGTGAATTTCAGGACTCAACACGCTAACCAGAATAATAAATTGAAGAGTTCCGCTCCACCACCAATACCTCCTCGATACAAAACCACTCACCCTACTCCAATACCCGCATCAAGACACGTTTTTTATCCAGAGTTAGTGCAACAAGCCCAATTGCCAATACGGAACGATTTTTCAAGCTATCTGTATCCTTTGAACAGACAACCTCTAGATTTTCTTGTTCAGAACCAAACTCAACGCCATTCATTTCAACAATTTCAACCTCGACAATATCAGGGCCAGCCAAATTTCCCTCTACCACCTAAGCCTCAGCCTCGACCCGAACCAATGGAGGTTGATCAACAGACGTTGAGGACGCAGCTCATCAATTATCAAAATAGACAAACAAGAGCATTTCCACAAAAGAGAGCAGACCCTCAACCTCAACAACCACACAGGCCAAATAAACAACAGAGAATTTTTTACACCAACGATGAGTGCACGGATCCCGAAGTAATTAGCTATGAGGAGATGTCCCAGCACAAAGCTACTGACTACCAAAACACTTTAATTAACCGGATAGATTCCCAAAATATTGACTTCGATCAAAGTTACTTATGGCAGGAACCCGAAATTGATGATATAAAAGCATCCGAAACAAGTCCTAATGTCAGCCATGTTCATTTTTTAGGTTGACAAGCTCTTCGTTGCCGTATTTTGATTAACACACGACGAAGAGCGGCAAAATATTAAAGATATTGATCGACACTGGTTCCAAGAAAAATTATATTCAACCAGATCTTGTCAAAATTCATTCACCAAATAACAAACCCTCTTTCGCTAACTCAATAGCTGGAGACATTGAAATTACACACCACGCCATGATAAATCTCTTCGGATCCTCCTCACCAGCCTTAAAATTTTTCATTTTACCCACTCTTAAATCTTTTCACGGTATCATTGGCAACGATAGTCTCAAGGAGCTCGAAGCGATCATTCATGCTGCAGGGAATTTTATCGTTTTCAGAAACGGCTTACGTGTTCCGATCAAAGAACTCGTGTCGCAATCGGTCAGCAATATTAACTTGCACACAGAACATCTGACTAACGACCAATCCAGTCCTTTAAGTTTTACGGAAATACCCAAATATATTTTCCGAACCGGATGAGAGACTCGTTTTCACTACTTCAGTTCAAGGAGAGATTCGCACCGTCGACGAGAGTCCGGTGTATCCAAAACCCTACCCATACCCAATGGTACTAAAGCAAGTGGCTGATAATGAGATTATACCATCTCCTCCGTGATGGTATAATCAAACCATCTAAATCACCATACAATGCTCCGGTTTGGGTTGTTCCCAAAAAGTGGACGCCTCCGGTGAAAAGAAATATTGATTAGTCATAGACTATAGAAAACTAAATTCAAACACCATAGCGGACACATACCCTATCCTGGAAATTAACGAGATCCTTTCAAATCTGGGAAACAATAAGTTCTTTACCATCATTGATTTAAAAAGCGGATTCCACCAAATACCCCTGAAACCATTCGATACTGACAAAAGCGCTTTCTCGGTAAATAACGGGAAATATGAGTTCAATAGGCTCCCGTTTGGGTTGAAGAACGCGCCCGCGACCTTCCAGCGAGCTCTCGATGATATTCTGCGAGCTCACATTGGATTAAGATGTCTTGTCTAAATAGACGATATTGTGATCTTCGGTAAGACCCAAGATGAGCATCTAAATAATATCGATATTGACTTCAGAACATTGGAAGATGCAAATCTTAAAGTCCAAATGGATAAATGCGAGTTTTTCAGAACCTCTGTCGAATTCCTTGGTTTTCTGATATCCGAGAATGGTATTAAAACGGATACCAAGAAGGTAGACGTTATAGCAAAACTAGCTCCGCCAACTACGCTGAAAGAGCTCAGATCTTTCCTGAGCATGGCGGGGTATTACCGTCGTTTCGTGTCAGACTACGCCAAGCTGGCTAATCCTCTAACGACACTCTTAAGGGGGAAAGAAGGCCGAATTTCAAAAAACCAATCAAACAAAGTAAAAATTCACCTTAATGCTCAAGCTTTAGATGCTTTTGAAAAAATCAAACGCACTCTTGTGTCACAAGACGTTTTGCTCACTTTCCCAAATTTTCAAAAGGACTTCGATCTGACAACAGACGCATCCCAATACGCCATAGGTGCTGTCTTATCCCAGGAAGGGAAACCCATGACCTTCCTTTCTCGTACTCTGAACAAAACAGAGGCTGACTATGCAACTAACGAGAAAGAAATGCTAGCGATCATATGGGCATTAAAAAGTCTTCGAAACTTCCTCTACGGCCCTCGGAAAGTAAATATCTTCACGGATCATCAGCCTTTAACATACGCCTTGAGTAACAAAAACACCAACGTGAAAATGAAAATGTGGAAGGCAATCTTGGAAGAGTACAAACCAGGAAAAGCTAATGTCGTTGCTGATGCTCTTTCTCGACTACCTCAGAGAAATGACGTGAACACCATTTCAGCAAGCGTTCATAGTGAGGACAGTTCTCCACAGGACCTCATCCAGATGGTAGAAGCACCCATTAATACTTTCCGGAATCAGCTAATTCTTAAATCAGGCGAGTCTACGAGCTATCAGATCGAAAAACCATTCGCAAATTATACGAAACACACGTTTACAGAGGCCCAATACACGAGAGAAATTTTCTCTTGAACCCAGGCGTAATTAACGGAATCATGACAGAAGAACGAGCTATGGGCATCATCCAGGAAATCTATCCGTTATATTTCAGAAAATATAGAACTAGAGTTTCACGCATTGAAGTTCAGAACGTCCAAAATGAGACGGAACAAAATGAAATAATTTTAACCACACACAATAGAGCACATTGGAATGGTAATGAAAATAAACTCCAAATCCTTGAGAAGTATTACTTCCCAAAAATGGCTGCAAAGATTAAAGCAATTCTTAAACAATGCGTCATCTGCAAAGAGAGCAAATATTTTATTTTTATTTATTTATTTTATTTATTTGAATCCATTTCAACAGGCTTCTGCCCAATTACAAAAATAGAAAAATTAAATAAATCGAAAAGAAGAAAATAGAAAAATTAACAAATAAATGAAAATATAAGAACAACAAATTAAAGCTAATGTACAATTCAACATCGAAGAAAGTGCAAACATAGTACTAAAATAGAAAATCAATCATTATAAGAAGCTTTAGGATTAAATTGACAGAACGTTAGCGGAAAAGGACCAAGCTGAAGATCATTATGCTTTCTGGGCATACGCAATAGCGGCGAGTTGAAATAAACTTCAGAACGCGCGAAGGGAAGAGAAAACATTAATGGAGATCTATCCGATCGATTGACGTTACGTAGACACAGCATATAACCAAGATCGGGGAGCATAGGGCAATGGAGCAGCTTGAAAAGTAAGCACTTGTTGAGGAACACTCGTCGGGACTCTAATGAAGGAATTTGGAATAAGGAAAGACGATCACTATAACAACAGTAAGGGATTTTGAATTTAAATAACAGTGAGCGAGTAAATCTACGCTGAACGTGTTCCACTGCAACACTGAGATATTTATGACGAGATAACCACACTTGACAACAATACTCTAGGATGCTACGAACAAGTGAAAAAAACAAATGGAAAGAGGTAGCGATGCTAGTAAACGAAGAAGAGCATCTAAGAATGAAACCGGACAGACGAGGCCTTGGCAGTTATATATGCAATGTGCAGGTCAAATTTGAGCTTTTGATCAAAGTGCACACCAAGGTCCTTAAAATCATTTACAGCCGTAATGGAAGAGCCGTAAAGAGTATAGGAGTAAATTAAGGGTGACATTTTATACGTATAGGACATCTGATGACATTTGGATATGTTCAAAGCAAGTGAATTATTCGAGCACCAGTCGCACAGAGTATAGAGATCGTTTTGGAGTTGGAGGCAGTCGTTGGTAGATTCAACTACTTTGAAAATCTTGAAGTCATCAGCAAACAATAGGCAGGGAGAACGAATAAAGGAAAGGAGATCATTTATAAATACTAGGAATAATAAAGGACCAAGAATGGAGCCCTGAGGAACACCGAAAAGAGGACAGAAGGGGAAAGAGGTGGACGATTGCACAGATACAACACAAGAACCACCAGACACAAAGGATAAAAACCAAGACAAAAGAGAACCCGACACCCCATAACTTCGAAGCTTTGCAAGGAGAATTCTGTGTTCAACAGAATCAAAAGCTTTTGAGAAGTCGGTATATACGACATCCACTTGTTTCCGTTGGTCTAAGGCAGAAGCAACAAAGTTAGTAAAAGTAATAAGATTAGAGGTGGGAGATCTTCCTTTGACAAAACCATGCTGTTCCGGAGCAAGGAAGGGATGGAGGAGAGGAAGCAGCCTGTTAGAAACCACTCTTTTGAGAACTTTTCCAAAACAAGGAAGAAGGGAAATCGGACGGTAATTGAAAACACAACTTGGGTCTCCAGATTTGTGGATGGGGGAAATATATGCAGATTTCCAACTGGAGGGGAAGGAGCCGGAGTAGAGGCTGAGGTTAAATATAATTGACAAGGGAACACATAAGGACGATGAAAGTGATTTGCAAGATACCATCAGAACCGCAACCAACATTGATATCCAGACATTCGAGTAAGGATTCAATTTCAAGAGGATTGGTGTAAATGGAAGAAAGAGAGGATGAAACAACATGGGGAATTTCACAAGGCAAGATATGATTATGTTGGGAAAAGAAGGAAGAAAAATATTTTGCAAAGAGGTCGCAAATTTCACGTGGATTAGATGCCATAGCATTATCGAGAAACATGGAATCGGGGAAACGATGGGAACTTTTGAGGGAACGGACATAAGACCAAAAGGGTTTTTGATGATTAGAGCAAATGGAGGACTCAATGTTGGAAAAGTAATCTCGGATAGCTAGATTTACGACAGTTTTGGCAGAAGATCGTAGCCTCGAAAATTCGATGAAGTCCTCATGAGAGCCTGTTCGTTTAAATCCAGCTCGAGCGACATCCTTAGCTTTCAGGGCCGTCGCCACATCACGACGAAACCAAGGAGCGTCTTTAGGCTTGCGAGGACGTCTGGAAGGAGTGACACGGGAGATAAGGTTGGATAGGAAGTTGTGAAATTTTAAGACAAGGTCATTGACAGTGAGGCCGCGAGAGATGGAGAACCAGTTAACCGAGTTCATTTCAGTTATCATACTAACGAAGTCAGCTTTATGAAAGCTAAAGCGCATGGCTCGAGAGGGAGCTCTAATGGTCAGAAGATCAACTTGAAGTGTGACTGAGAGAGGAGGGTGATGTAAGTCAGCTTGGACATATGGAAAGGAGGCGGTTTGAACACTGATATTATGAGGGGGAATATTAGATAGAACAAAGTTTAGTATTTTGTTATTTACATTGAGAACACAGTTTAATTGAGAGAGTGAACACAAAGATAAAAAGGATGAGGCTATCAAGGAAATATTGCAGGATGAGATTGTGCTAGAAAAGTTATGATTCCATACCAGATTCGGTAAGTTGAAATCACCACATATTAAAGATAAGGCAGAAGGGAAGCTAATGTTGAGGTAGGTGGATAGCTCATCAAAAAATTTACTATAAACCGCAACTGGGGAACTACAAGGAACATATACTGAAAAAACAATGAGAATTTTTGTGGGAGCAAGGGTAACGCGCACAGCAACACATTCAATAGGAGGAGACGGAGAGAAATCCATACAGAGTGTTCCTTGAAGAGACCTGTGCACTGCAACTAATACACCACCGCCATCGTTTTTACCTGATGTAGCTCGATCACGATCACGGCGGAAGACTGTATGAAACGGGAACAGCTCATTATCATTAATATCTACTGTTAACCATGTTTCCGATAAACATATAATATGATCAGAAGAAAGAGTAGAGGAGAGATTCAGAGTGCTCAGCTTAGTTCTAAGTCCACGAACGTTCTGGTAATATACATGAATTGGATTGATCTTATTAAATTCGAATGTACTGATTCCATTGGTTCTGATTCCTGTTAAGCACACATTGTCAACTAAGGCTAGGGTGTTTACGTTGTGGAGATCTTTGGCCAGAATGGCCAGAATTCTTTGTGAAGCAGAAGATCAGCAGTTACCGTTATTTTGAACGAAGAAATTTCCTGATTCTGCAGGTTGTCTGGTGTTAGCTTCTTGCAAAGTAGCAGAGGCGATAAGTAGCCAAGTTTGGCAGTGATGTATTCCATGATTGCTTCTGCTGAGGTGTTGTATGCGAAACGCGATACAAACACATGCAATGGTGGCGAAGCAAAAACTCATCGCGGTAGAGTACGAGCCGGTTGACAAAGCTGAGGAAGACCTCCTGATGGTTCACGATGAACTGCAGACGGTGCATTAACCGATAGCAAAGAGTCGGAAGATGAAGCAATTAAAACGGCATCAGCATCTTTGGCGGAAAAATCGCGTTGTGGGACTGGTGAAGCCCGCTTACGTTGAGCTGGAGGCTTGGATGACGGATTAGTTTGCGCCTGTGAGCTCGGTGAATTCATTTGACGTAGATCCACTGGTGGTACCGATTCTGCCGAATTAAGAACAGGCCGAGCTTGACTGTTAGGCTGCAGCAGCTGGGGCTGAGTAGAAAGCAGTTGCTTTTGGCTGCGTGTACAAATACCAGCTGGTAGAGGAATTTCAAGAGAAATTGGTGAAACAGGAGGCGAGAACGTAGTTGCTTCACAGGCAGTCGAAGCGGACGTAGATGGACGCTCCATTAATGCGAATTTAAGGAGCTTTTCGGTCTCCTTGCGGGAATCCTCAAGCTGCTTATTTAAAACGTTGAAAGAGACCTCGAGTGCAGCAAAGTTTCGAAGATTCGCCCTGAGTCTCTCAACGTACGTTAAAATAGAGAACTTCCGGCATTTATCGCAATAGTAGTGGATGCCGGAGTCCGCGCGGTTGATGCAGTCGCCCATGGGTGCAGTAAAACCTGCACACTTTGAGTGAAAGGATAGTCCGCAAAACCCGAATCAAGTTATTAGAGGTGTTTTATCGGCTTTGTCACAGCAAGTATTGGGGGAACAGAGCAACATGTCCAAAAAATATGTATAAAATTCAGTAAAACAAATTTCAATATAAGAAAAACCGATACGGCAACTTGGTAGCACTTTTATAAGCAAAAGCACAATCTTCGTAGCACTACGACAGAAGGCTGGCAAGTGTCTCGACTACAACCACGGTATTAACTAAGCTTCACGATCGATCAGGTTTGAGAATTTAGCGAAACTTGGTTGAAGTAATCACTATGAGCTTAGAAGCACCAAAGCTTTGGAAGCTTGGGATTGAAACACTGATGGACTTCGGTGGGTGATTTGACTAGTGTTTGAGTAACCGAGCTTATAATTGTCACTGATGAACTTGGATGGATAATTTGAAGCAGATCTTCAGATGGCCGGCAAAAAAGTTCCACTACCGAGCTTATAAATGTCACTATCGTAAGCATAAATTAGAACCGGTAAATTAGCAAAGTTATTTTCAAAAAAAATCTTAAGAACAAGATTATCAAGAAAACACTGAACCGGCACTCCGAAGAAACTGCGTAATGGCGCGAAAAGAGTTTGAAATAACACAAACTACCGATGAAAAGCGCGCAAAGAAAAGATTATAGAAAGCAATCTCAGCAGAGGTTCAGCAACGGTAAAGTTGCAGAGTAAATCTTAAAAAAATAGGATAATGTGAAAAGCACTGAACTAGCACTTGAAAAAATCACGTAATGGAGTGATAAGTTTTATTAAAAACACAGTCAATGCAAAGTGCGAAGAAAAAACTGATGTAATTATTTAAATAGAGCAAAAAGAAAAGCGGAGCGAAGGTACACGATGTGACACTTGTCAAAAATTGTGAAAAATTAGATATGAACGCATATGAACGACACCCAAATAAACGTCTCTTGAAAGCCACTCCTACTCCCGAACACCCTGGTCATATCCTCCACATAGATATTTACTCCACAGAAAACCATCTCCTCCCAACAGCAATTGACAAGTTTTCAAAATTTGCACAAGCGAGAACTCTCAAATCCCGTGCAATAGAAGATATTCGCAGTCCTCTGCGGGATCTTTTGTTTTTCTACGGTGTCCCAAAATGTGTGGTGATGAATGGTGAAAAAAGCTTGAATTCAGCCTCAATAACTTTCATGCTAAAAGATCAGCTGAACATAAGCATTTATAATATCCCAGCACATAAAAGTGTTGTCAATTGACAAGTCGAAAGATTCCACTCAACTCTAACCGAGATTATGAGATGTCTGAAAACCGATGGCATCCACAGGTCCTTTGAAGAGTTGCTCGAGAGAGCCGTCTACGAATATAACTATAGCATACATTCCGCTACAAATAAAAGACCCATTGAACTATTCTATGAAAAAATAGTCTCAACAAGCCCTGAGCAGTTAGAAACTTCTAGGAGAGACAATATAGAGAGATTAAAGAAAAAACAACAGAAAGATCTAGAGCAGCATAATAAAGTTAGTCAGGCTATTAAAGATTATGAAGTATGTCAGGAAATTTTCGTTAAGAACAACAAAAGAGTAGGTTCCAAGTTAACAGCTAGGTAAAGAAAGGAAGTAGTAAAAGAAAATAAACCAACTTTAGTGATTACTGAATCTGGAAAACGAATACATAAGAGTGACATCCGAAATTAACTATTTTTCAGGACCTTGCTTACCATCGCGAGTGCAGAAGTGGAGATAATTGACTTTACAAACTCTCAGGTGGTCATTCTTCACACTGGTATTGCCAAAATCTAGAACGGGAACATCAAGCTGTTGCATATCTTCCAAACAGAACAGTACGAAAAGTTCACATCAGAAACTGCTTCCTCGATAAATCAGCACATCCCAACAGGCAATCCCTTTTGCCCTCTCTTATCTCACGAGCTAACACAAGTTCAAAATTTGATAGATAAAGTCAAAATTTCTAAAACCAAAAGGTCATTAAATGTTCTGGGCTCAGCTTGGAAATGGATTGCAGGGTCTCCAGACCACGACGATCTAGTTTTGATAAAAGGAAAAATAAACGACTAGGCAGAAAATAGCAACAGACAGTTTTTGATAAATCAAAAGTATAACGAAAGGTTAAACAAAATTTCAAATATAACAAACGAAATCCTCAATACAGTTAAGTCGAACGCTAATTTCAAGAACATGCTAGCACTAAGTTATCAATATAAGATAAGACTAGTCAAAGAAGAAGTAATAAACATAGTCCAGGCCATACAGTTAGCCAAATCAAATGTAATAAATTCAAATGTTCTTTCAAAAAATGAAATAGCAATCGTAATGGACAATTTTGATAAAAATCATATTCCTTACGGAAACATAGAAGAACTCTTAGAATTTTCGGATGTTAAGTTAGTTCAAAATTCTACTCATTTACTTTACATAATAGATGTTCCAACAACAAGCGCCAATAATTTCAAGAAACACTTCCTAAAACCAGTAAAAAAAAGGAAACATTGTTAATAAAATCGAGTACAATTTCATACTAGAAGACAAAGAGACTATATTTGGACCAAAACAAAATTGTAAAACATTAAATGGACTATCTATCTGTAAACACAGTAATTGTTTCGATATAAGTACTACCACTTGCATTCCAAATTTGTTTAGAAGTAAGATAGCATATTGTAATAAAATAAATAGTCACCACATACCATCCTTGGAAGAAATCGATACGGGCATAGTTCTGCTAAATGACCTCAGTGGCGTAATCTCAGTCAACAACAGTTCTCAACATCTAAAAGGCACTTACCTAGTCAAATTCGAAAATGCGACAATCCTTATCAGCAATCAACAATTCATCGCAAAGGAAGTTGCGGAAACCATCAAAATCTTACCTCCTGTATTACAGATCACTCGTGAAAAGGATCAGTTTGAAGAGGTCCTTTCCTTAGAAATGCTAAACGAACTAAATATCAACAACACGAAACTTATTAACTATTTAAAAAATGAAAAAAGCATGAACAATTGGATCAACTATGGCCTTTGGATAACAGTTCTTCTTATAATGGTCCTCGCAAGAATCATCACCAAATTTAAGGAAAAACCTGCAAAATCAGACATCATAATTTCTTCTATAATTTCTTCTACCGCATTATCAGAGGATACTAGAAACACATCCTATACAATACTCCTTTCTTTTGAGTGAGGACACTCAAACTTAAGGAGGGAAGACTTAGCGACGACCCTGGCTATTCGGTTCATATTCTTGACTAGCGACGACCCCGGCTATTCGGTTCATATTTCTTCTTGACTAGGTAAACACTTGCATCGCTCTCATGGGAACGTTCACCTGATCGCGATGTTCACCTGATCGCGACATGCACTTGGCTGCATAACTTCCCGTGCGTCACGTTTTGCATGATAGGCAGAACGGGCTGACTTAATTTAAGCTAAACATTTTGTAGTTAGTTGATAAGCAGCAATCGGGAAATAAAGACGCCTTTTTTAAAAACCCGAAAATAGCAGCTTTTCAATAACTTATTTGTACGCGCTTAACTTAAGAATAAAAATTTTCAATCAATGGATAGTTCGAAAAATATTGTTTGTTTTACTTTTTACTAATTTTCGAAGAAAATTAGTATTAAACTCGTTTCGCCGAAAATTCATATTTCTTTATATATATTTATATATATATATATATATATATATATATATATATATATATATATATATATATATATATATATAAATATATATATAGATATATATCAGCAAAATGATTTTCCGAGATAATCTCTGGAGTGGCCGATCCGATTGAGCTGAAATGTTCGGAGAATGTAGATGTATATAATAGGTAGGTCCATAATTTGCTAGAATTCAGATATTTTAAATCTTTCGGCGGTGGCCAGCGTTTTGGTGAAGATTCAGGTATTCCTATATTTCCAAGCAGTGTAAATTTTTGTTAAAATAAATGTGTCGGAATGAAAGTTTATTATGTTTAAAGCTGTTTTATGTTAAAATGATGTAAATTTTGAGCCGTGTGTGGGTGCAGCATGCCTAAATGTAGGCTAGGATTTTTTTTCAAATTATGATTTCTCATTACTTCTAAGAAAAACAATGGATCATCGTGAAATTTGCAGAGCGTATTAATGTTGACTAATATTTAGCATACGTGGATTTTCAAAATAGTGCGGGCAACCCTGTAGCTATGGCAGGCTTCTGAAAAAGAAACCTTCAAAGCATTGACCCTCCTGAAAAGTTTTTGATTTTCGACAAAAAAATCAAATCAATGATAAATTTTGACCTTTGCCTATCATGTCAAATTAAAATTTTCAAAATTTAGTTTTTCAGCAATATTCATTTTCGCTAAATACTTGTGAAATGGTAGAATCTAAGTCATTGAAATGTATGCATTTTTTGTAGCCAGTAATATCGCTTATCAAAATATTTAAATGAAAGTGGCACATTATAATGAGGTTTTCTACGGAAAACGACCTGGAACACAGAATTTTCGGGGTTAAAATTAAAAAATTTTTGTTTCGAAGAAAATATCTCAAAACTCAGTACAACTGCAATCAAGCACAATACATTTAATAAAAGGTAATTTAATTGTCTAATAAACGCGGTATAAAACTTTGAATTGTGATAATTAGTTTTCAAGATATAAAGATTCAAGTGAGTCAGGGTACCGGTCCGAACAAGTTTTTTTAACACCCTGTAACTCCGTAGGTTTTGAAATCCGGACCATCCTGCACAACGATTTTTTACTCAAAATATGTCAAAGAACGCCTCCTTAAGGCAACGTAGCACCTCCAAACTTTTAAAAAATCGATTTTTGTTTTTTGATTGAATATGTAAGAATGAAGGTTTTAAAACATGATTTTAATAATATAAAATTGAAATTCTAAAACAAAAAAATTTTATGAGTATATATAGCGAAGCGCCCCAAGATCATTTTTTCTATGATTTTCGTTCACTTCGCTATATCGCTACATCGACTTAAGCCAAAGTGTAGACAAAGATAAATGAGTCATCTCCTTTAAAAGAAGCAAAAAATAAGCTAGCCTTGGCAAAAAAAATAAAAAAATAGCTGTAAAAGATGTTTCTAAAAAAAGTGTAGAATCTCCAAAAAAGGTCCGAAAAAAGTTCACCTGACTTTAAAATTAATGAAAAATTTAGCCACGCATTATGGCCTAACAATACGACGAAATCCTGATTCAGTTGAAAATATGCGCAAGGAAATTTGGGCAGCATATTACCACAAAATTTCAACTGATGAGAACCCTCAACACTGTTATTGTCCTGTTGGAGAAACGACTTGGTGTTACTGGCGCAAGGCGGAGGCAGCGGGTGATAATACATTAAACAATTTCAAGCATCCTCCACCTTTAGATGATGAGGTACAAGAAATTTCAAAGCCTATTTATGATGACTTATCATCAGAAGATTTATTAAAGCGTTGCTTGGGCAATTTTGCGCAGAATAATAACGAAAGCTTGTCACGGTCGATCACGCCGCGAGCCGTACCGGTGGCAGATAGAAGTTCATGCTAATTCATTGACGCGGACACGCTTGCGGTAGGGAGTCGAAGGTTTGTTGCAAACTAGGTAAACGTAAGATAGGTAATAAGAAATAAGAAAGAATAAGAAAATAAGAAATAATAAGGTAGGTCATAGAGCTGTATCACAAATGGCATCGAGTCGTCGAGTAGGCTTCGAGTCTCAGCGAGCCCTGACAAGAACGGCCAACATCAAAACCAAGGCGCGCACTCGTCAGGACCCGACATTCCTCAAGGCTGATAGTGGGGCCGAGGTAACTGCCATGTCAGCCGCGATATTAGGAAAGAAAAAAAGGGGAAAATCGGCGTAGTACTCACCTGTCAGTATCGGACGCAACGTCGAAACGGATCGAATCACTTCGTTTCCTTCGCCTACAAGAATAATCACTAAGGCCATTGTTCGTCGCCTCATCGTCGTGGATGACTGCCAGCAGCAGACTCGGTAAAACACCGTCATAATGAGATCATAAATCCTCTAAATAAGCTTCATCCGTTGGTCCTGAGGTTGATTTCATCGTTCCGTAATGGGCTTCCGTATGCGTGATAGAAATTTCTTCCTTTGTCGCTCTTCGAAATTTAATGCGTCTGCATCGGTCGAGTAACCTCAATTCGGCACACCTCGCCCGGAGACTTTAGAAGCGTTGCGGACATTCGGATTGCTCTGGAAACCACAAGCATCCATGCCGTCGTCAGTACCGTCATCATCGTCACCTACAAAAATACCGAACATAAAAACTGTCGCGATAATAATAACACAATAATCATGCAACAAATTCTGCCGGTCTGATTATTTGGGAACCAAACAAATGTCGCAGAATCCGTTTCCCGGGTTATTCGCACTCAATTCACAGGATTCATGCGGCCGTCAGGAACCGTAGTCGTACGTTGTGATTTTCGACCTCGAGATTTCACCAGTAGCTGTATAATTCAACCGAAATAGTGAACCATTGATCACTCGAAAAACTAAGCCGCGGCGTAACGAAAGAAAGATACGATTTTGACAGTTCGTATGTCAATTGCAACCGGGCGGAACGCCAGAGGAACGGACCGCGTTTCGAGATGTACCGAAGCGTTGCCATACATATGTCTCATTAAATCGAGCGCAATGCCAGGTGCAATGACCGAATGCACTTGGGCTGCACATGCAGATTGCGGCAATGCACATTAATGAAGAAAGTGCAATGGCCGGGCATCGAATGCAACGACCGGAATGCATTTGAAATGCACTGTGATATCTTGTTTTCCCGCCAAACGGACAATTTAGGATCCCGTCTAAGCGGGATTAGAAAGCGGAGCCGAGGTTGCTTGCGAGGTGATGAAGGCAAGGATCGCTCTTTTTTTTGGATGGACGTGGTAAGAATCAGACGTAGCCTGACTATCGAATTCAAATTATAAACGGAAAATTTCGATATTTCATATATCCGTATCTGGCGTGGCTCGAAGAGGAAGGGGAGCGAAGATCGTAATCTTTTTGCGGATGAGTATGAAGATCTCGGACGAACGATAGACGGAATAATTGGCAAAGTCTGAAGTAAATCGTTGGCGTAATCGAGGTGGCGAGGTCGATAGGCTGTAACAAAAGGGGTCCCGGCGTTATATGATAATGAGAACGACGTTAAACGTATCGACGGAGCGGATGGTGTAGCGAATCGGCGAAGAGGAAGAAGTAGTGAATTTGGCGCAAGATCGTGGCACAGATAATTACGAGAATATTGGTTGCGGTGCGAGCAGGCTGAAACATCCGTGCGTGAAACCTGGTCCGGAAGCAGACGTTCGAGCGCATGAGGGTCGATCAACACCAGTAGTAGGATTCTGAGTAAGTAGGTTAAGATTAGAAGTGTACATAGTGTAAGCTTAAGTGAATATCCAGAGCGAGCAAGTAGCTAGATAAATTTAAATCGCGGCGCCGTTTCGTAATTTGTAAATAGTGTTAAATTAACGAACTACTCTAGGAAATAAAACTATTGTAAAGAATTGTGAACGCTGGCGTGTTCTTTCGGGTTATTTTCCTTCCGCTAGTGCAAGAAGCCGTCGCAATACTTCTCGCTTCCGGGCGACGGACGATAATCGGTTTCGGGATTGGGAAGCGAGTGGCGCCCACCCACCCCCATCTCCGGTGAGTTCAGGCTCCCGAAACTGACCCCCTTCGACTTTTTGGTGCTAGAAGGGGTGAGCAGACGTGCGAGAGTTTTAAAAAAAAAAAAACGTAACAAGCTATAATTCTTGTTTTTGGAATTTGGCCCCCAAACATACTTTTTGTGGGAAAAACGTACTAAATATGGCTGCAAATATTTCTGTATGTACATTTAGTGAAGGACTTATGGCTATCTTGAAAAAAATGCAAGTCATGGGAATTACAATTGGCCAATGTGCGCTGGAACATGCAGAGCATAGAGATGCTGCAAGAATTAACCAGGTGGAAAAACACTCGACTGAGGCATCTAAAGAGGCCAGAACTGCTCGAAAGGAGCAAAAATCTTTAGAAGAGGAGGAGTATGAGCAAGAAAAAGGTGTATTGTATGGTCCAAGCATCGCAGATTAATTTTCGATAAGATTCATTGCAAAAAATATTGAATTTTAACTTGAAACGCGATTTTCTCGAAACAACGTTTTTCAAGTTGGCGTGCATGATTAAGAAAAACAATATTATCCAATCGTTTTGAAATTTTAACACGTTAATCTGCACATGTGAATGCTCAGAATGAACCTCGGATGAAAAAATCGGCATTAAACTTTTTTAGTTATAGCCGATTTTTGGGGGAAAAAAAACTCGATTTTCGAAAAAACGCCGCCATTTCGTTATTTTTCAACCAAATTTTTTTTTTTTAGTTCATTCCAAGGCCGCTTTGATGCTGGTCAAAACCCCGTTTTTGTTTTTTTTTTCAGACTTTCCTGAGGGCAGTTATCATGCACGCCAGGTTTTTTTGGTGTATTTTCCAAAAAATTGTAACAGGCGACAGGGGGCCACAAAACATTTTTAACAATTTTGTTTATGTAGTCTAAGACAAATAAAGTATGTGTAAAAAGTTTCGTTAAGATATGTCGTTTCATTCAATTAAAAACAAGCCTTTGAAAATAACATTTTTTTTTTCAATTTGAAGGTGCTATGTCGCCTTAAAATAGTGTTCATTTAGTACTAAACACCCTGTATATATATCAGCAAAATGATTAATGGAGATAATCTCTGGACTGGCCGATCCGATTAAGCTGAAATTTTCGGAGAACGTAGATGTGTATAGTAGATAGGTCCATGACTTTCTCAAATTCAGATATCCTAAACATTTTGGCGGCGGCGACCGTTTAAGTGAATTTTGAGGAACTCCTATATATCCAATCAGTGTAAATTTTCGTTAAAGAAAAGTGTTGGGAATGAAAACTAATTATGTTCTAAGCTTGTCTATGATAAAGAACTGGAAATTTTGAGCCGTTTGTGGGTGCAGGTTGCCTAAAAGTAGGCAAGGAATTTTTTTCAAATTATGATTTGTCATTACTTGTAAGCAAAACAATGGGTCATCGTGAAAATTACAGAGCGTATTGATGTTGACTAAAATTTGGCTCATATAGATTTTCAGCATAAAGCGGGTAACCCTGTAGCTGTGGCAGGCTGCTGAAAAACAATCCTTCAATTCATTGACCTTCCTGAAAAATTTTTCATTTTTGACAAAAATTTCAAATCTTTGATAAATTTTATCCTTTGTCCTTCATCTCAAGATAAAATTTTCAAAATTTCGATTTGCGTAAGAGCGGCAATCCATCACCAAATTACCTCTATTTTCAGCACTCGAAAGTTCTGTTCACGAGAACTGACGACCGAATAATCCGATCATAATGAAATTTACAGGATATGTTGGTATTAGCTAGGACCAGGTCTGATAGAATTTTGATTTTGAAATGCGGGCAACCCTGTGGCAGTGGTACCATCTTGAAAAACTACTGAGAAAAAAACATATTTTTGGCCTATAACTTCCGATTCAGCCATCAGATTTTAACAAAATTTACATAATGCTTGGATGTAACTTTATGTAACATTTGATGAAAATTTAGTTGAAAAATTAGTATAGGTCTGGCACCTGTGGTGATTTTGGTCTCATAAATCTTGCAAATTTGCTCAGCAAAAGAAAGCTTTTTTCCCTATAACTTCCGGTCCAGTGTAGAAATCAAAACGAAGTTCATGCAGTAAATGGACCTTAATGTGAAGTAAATGTCGTAGGAATTTCGTACAAAAATCATGAAAGGACTGCCAGCTATGACTATTTTTGTAATTTTGTGGAATTTCTTCACTGAGCGATTATTTCATTAAATTTCCAATTGAGAATGATCCTGCAATAAAAATTAACAACAAATATTAACGTTTTAAAAATTTGAAAAGTTTTGAGGGTGGTAACCCTAAAATTCTATTCACCCGTATACCTTCCAGCGCAGTGATTCAATCGAAACGAAATTTACTGGTTGGGTTTAACTTAACTTGAAGCAGATTGGGTATGTATTTTGCTTTGCTGCTGACACAGGCTAACCAGGAATGTGCCGTTTCCGTTAATATTGCACCAACAGATGCCTCAAATTACATACTCATATGCTAAGCGTTTGCAATAAAAATAAGGAATCAATTATTAAATTTTCCGAGTTTTGAACATTTTTCGGATGGCAGCTTCAAACAACGTTTAACCGCTGACACTTTCGATGAAATCCTCCGATGAGAACGAAATTCAAATGATAAGTTGATTTTAGTATGAGCTTGTTATAGTAAACTTATTGCTGCTTCGTTGGAAAGTGTTACCAGCACTGAACATT
Source organism: Nemotelus pantherinus (assembly GCA_963978885.1). NCBI lineage: Eukaryota > Metazoa > Arthropoda > Insecta > Diptera > Stratiomyidae > Nemotelus > Nemotelus pantherinus. Next base: position 122,326,738 of record OZ022263.1, read on the forward strand.
TTCATCTTTTGTGTTATAGTTGAGTTTTGTTGCTTTGGATAAGGAATGGTTGATATGATTCTAACCTTTCTTTCCACACTTTTTTTGTCACTCAAAGACAATTTCTTCGAAAATTAGTTTTCTAGCGGTTCAGGTGCGCTAGAGTTTTTTACTAATGTTCGAAGAACATTAGGTTTAAAATCGATTCGGCCGAAAATTCATATTTCCATATATATGTATATATATATATATATATATATATATATATATATATATATATATATATATATATATATATATATATATATATATATATATATATATAGAGACATATATATATATATATATATATATATATATATATATATATATATATATATATATATATATATATATATATATATATCTATATATATATATATATATATATATAAATATATATATATATATATATATATATATATATATATATATATATATATATATATATATATATATATTTATATATATATATATATATATATATATATATATATATATATATATATATATATATATATACACGGTGTGTCCCACGGAAATCGGAACTTTTTCGAAATAAAAGCAAACACTCATTATTTCTGCAAATAACTTCCATTTTATTCAAAATAGTCTCCTTCCGCTGCGATACAACGTTTTGCACGTTCAATTAGCATGTCGAATGAATTTTTAAGGTCCTTTTTGTCCTTTTGTCCTTTTGTTTTGGGTCCTTTTGTTTTGGGTGCTTCCATTCAGAACTTTGACGCTTGGTTTCCGGATCATATTGAAAACACCACGTTTCGTCACCAGTCACGATGGAATATTTGAAGTTTTGATCCTTTTTTAACTCTTTAATCAAGTCACAGCAATGTTGGATTCGAAGCATTTTTTGGTCGTCGGTCAATTTGTGTGGAACAAATCGTGCACAGATCTTCCTTAGATTCAAATGATCGGTCAAAATGCGATGAACTGAATTTTTGGATACATTCAGTTCCATTTCCATGTATCTCAATGAAGATTTCGGCTCATTTTTTATGAATTCACTTACTTTTTCAATGTTACTTTCAGTAACAATGGTTTTTGAGGGACCTGGATGTTCGTCGTCCTGTATGTCCTCACGACCTGCCTGGAACCGCTTAAACCACTCATACACTCTGGTACGGGACAAACAATTATCACCATAAACTTCTTTCATCAAATTAAACGTTTCGGTAAAAGTTTTACCGAGTTTAAAACAGAATTTAATATTCGCTCTTTGTTCGAAGTTCATTTTTCGACCGATGACACAAACTCACTGTCACTTTGAACGCGATATCTCGGCTTTTACTGAACCAAATGTCATGAATGTTGGACTGGAATGTTCGGGAAGGATGAACATTTCCAACGCATATAGTCAGTAATAGATGGCGTTATGTATATAGGATATTTTGAAAAAGTTCCGATTTCCGTGGGACACACCGTGTATATATCATCAAAAAATTTCAGTGAGATAATCTCGGGAACGCGCCATTCGATTGAGCTGAAACTTTCAGAATACTATGATGTATATGCAGAATAGGTCCAGGTCTCACTAAATGTCAAGGATTGTTAACCTTTTGCCGCCGGCGGCCATTTAAGTGATATTTTTAATATACCTATTATTTCGTACACAAATAATTTTCGCAAAAATAAAATTCACGAAATAAATTTTCAACATGTTTTACATGTGAATCGGATAATGTTTTGGAATTTTTTAACCCCATGTGTGCGCTGAGTGCCTAAAAAGAGAACGGGAAAACTTGAAAATTTTAAAATTGCGATTACTTTTGACAAGACCATTTAATCATTACGAAATTTTCAGGACATATTGAAATAATTAAGTTGTAGATTTGTGTTGCTTTTAGTGAGAGTGCTGGCAACACTGTAGCTAGGGCAGGCATTGAAATTGAAAACCTCCAAATCATCGTCTCTCTTGGAAAAATGCCGCTTCTTCAAAAAAAGCCACTCATATGTAAATCTTTTAGTTTGTTTACATAGACAATGAAAAAAATTTGATATGGTATAACGGGCACGTCTGGTAACCCTTGCCCAATTTACCTATATTTTTAGCATCAAAAACTTCTGTTCAAGGAAACTCACGATGCCATGAGCAGAATTAATTGAAATGTGCAGAATGTATTTGTCTTAAATAGGAGCAGATCTGATAAAAGTGATTTTGAAATGCAGGCGAATCTGTGCCAGTGGTGCCATCTTAAAAAATCATTAAAAAAGATAACTGCTTTTAGCCCTATAAATTCTGATTGAATTTTTGGATTTTGACGAAATTCACACAGTAGTTGGACCTTTCTTTAAACCACATTAGATAGAAATTTGGTTGAAAAGTTCGGTTGGAGCTGCCAGCTATGATAATTTTGGTGTCTTAAATTTAAAATATAAAAATTTGGAAGTGATTGAAAAATATGAAAATAAATGTCCGTTTCTTACAATAAAACCAATCTAAATACAAATCTTATGTTTTATCTAAACGTTCAAAGTTAAACTTTGAAAGTTTAATGTCGGACAAGAACGGTAACCCTCTCCCAGTTAACCTTTATTTTTAGCATCAAAAACTTCTGTTCACGGGAACTCACGAACCAATAACCAGATACAGCTGAAATTAACAAATTGCATTGGACTTAAATAGGACCAGATTCGGTAGAAGCAATTTTGAATTGTAGGCCAGTCTGTGCCAGTGGTGCCATCTTGAAAAATTACAAAAAAAAAACTGCTTTTTGCCCTATGAAATGTGATTAAGTCACCAGATTTTCATGAAATTGACACAGTAGCTGAACCTTACTCTAATCTCTGTTTGACGGAAATTTGGTTAAAAAATTCGATTGGTGCTGCCAGCTTTGGTAATTTTTGTGTCTTTTGTTATGAAAATTCGCTCAGTAAAATAAAACTTTTTGTCCTATAACTTCCAGTGCAGGCATGAAATCAATACAAATTTCATACAATTAATGAAATTTATCATAAGCATTATTGAGGCCAAATTTGGTTGAAAAGCCACCATAGGGTTGCCAGCTATTGTTGGTTTTGTGTTTAATTGCAATATCTTTATTAAGCGGTTTTATCGTAGAATTTTCAAATGGTAATGACAATGCATTCTTGTTTTTTATTAGATTGCGATACTTCCTTATCCAAATCCCTTTCTCGTCGAGCGGACTCTTTCTTCGCCATGTGTCATTCAAAATTTTATTTCTTTTCCACCTGTTTTTCTGAACTTTAGGCTTTGTAAGCTAAGCCGAACTTGCACTGATCTTTCTTTGGCTTGAAAAATCCTAAATTGTATCGTCTGAAAACTTGCCTGTATTTGCTTATGCTTACCGGTTTCAAACTGTTCTTTTTGCATTCCTCTACATACATTTTATGCATTATTTGCACATTAAGAGATGTATCTAAGTACTTTTTCCCTGTCAATTTACGGCAGTAATGAGACTCTACTGCAGGAAAAGAAGCAATATGCATCTCTATGTGCTCTTCTTTAGCTTGAGGCAATTTATAGTGGGGCGGATGCTTGCCCCGTTTATCTTTTTCAAGACATCCTTGAGCGATTTTTTTGCAACAAAACTCCTACTGAGGGAGTCCGTAACGTTGAAAGCTAGCAAAAAGAACCTGTTGCATAACTTTATTTTTACTAATATTCGAAGAACATTAGTATTAAAATCGATTCGGCCAAAAATTCATATTTCCATATATATATAAAAGGCCAATTGAAAAGTCCCCGGTCTGATACACAGATGGCGGTGCTAGTATTAAATCCATATAATTTTTAGTTAGTACCAGCCTTCAAACGATACGTGTCGAAATTTGACAGCAGTCCGATCATTAGTTTGTGAGATATTGCGTTGTGAGTGTAGCTACTTTTGTTATTTGAAAAAAGATGAAAAAAAAAAAGAATTTCGTGTGCTGATAAAATATTGCTTTTTGAAGGGAAAAAATACAGTTGAAGCAAAATCTTGGCTTGATGAAGAGTTTCCGGGATCTGCACCAGGAAAATCAACCATCATTGATTGGTATGCTAAGTTTAAACGTGGTGAAATGAGCACCGAAGACGGCGAACGCAGTGGACGCCCAAAAGAAACTGTCACTGACGAAAACATCAAAAAAGTTCACAAAATAATTTTTAATGACCGTAAAGTGAAGTTGATCGAGATAGCAAACATTGTGAAGATATCATCTGAACGTGTACATCATATCATTCACGAATATTAGTACATGAGAAAGCTGTGTGCAAAATAGGTGCCGCGCGAGCTCACAATCGATCAAAAACAACAACGTGTTAATGATTCTGAGCAGTGTTTGAAGCTGTTTAAGCGCAATAAACCTGAATTTTTGCATCTATATGTGACAATGGATGAAACATGACTCCATCATTTCACTCCGGAGTCCAATTGACAGCCAGCTGAGTGGACTGCACACGATGAACCGAATCCAAAGCGAGGAAAAACACAACAGTCATCTGGCAAGGTTATGGCATCAGTATTCTGGGATGCGCAAAGTATAATATTCGTTGATTACCTCCAAAAAGGCCAGACATTCAACAGCGATTATTATATAGCGTAAGTGGATCGTTTAAAGGATGAAATCGTTAAAAACGGCGCCATTTGAAGAAAAAAAAGTGCTGTTTCATCAAGACAATTCACCGTGTCACAAATCAATGAAAACAATGGCAAAATTGCATGAATTGGGCTTCGAATTGCTTCTGCATCCACCGTATTCACCAGATTTAGCCCCCAGCGACTTTTTCCCGTTCTCAGACCTCAAAAGAATGCTCACTGGAAAGAAATTTAGCGCCAATGAACAAGTAATCGCCGAAACTGAGGCCTATTTTGAAGCGAAAGACAAATCGTACTACAAAAATGGTATCAAAAAGTTGGAAGATCGCTATAATCGCTGCATCGCCCTCGAAGGCAACTATGTTGAAAAATAAAATCGAATTTTGCCAAAAAGATGTGTTTTACTGTGGTAGACCGGGGACTTTTCAATTGGCCTGTTATATATATATTTATATATTTATATATATACTCGTATATATATATATATATATATATATATATATATATATATATATATATATATATATATATATATATATATGTATATATATATATATATATATATATATATATATATATATATATATATATATATATATATATATATATATATATATCATCAAAAAATTTCAGTGAGATAATCTCGAGAACGCGCCATACGATTGAGCTGAACAGGTCTCACTAAATGTCAATTATTTGTAATCCTTTGGCGCCAGCGCCCATTTTAGTGACATTTTTAATATACCTATTATTCCGTACGCAAATAATTTTTGCAAAATCAAAGTTGACAAAATAAATTTCGAAGAATCGGATAATGTTGTGGAATTTTTTAACCCCATGTTTGCGCTGGATGCCTAAAAAGAGAACGGGAAAATTTGAAAATTTCTTAATTACGATAACTTTTGACAAAGCTATTCAATCAAAACGAAATTTTCAGGACATATTGGTATTATTTAGTTGTAGATTTGTGTAGCTTTTAATGAGCGTGTTGGCAACCCTGTAGCAAGGGCAGGCACTGAAAGTGGAAACCTCCAAATCATCGCTTCTCTTGAAAAAACGCCGCTTCTTCAAAAAAAGCCACTTATATGTAAATTTTGTGCATTGTTAACATAAACAGCACAAAAAAATTTGATATGGTATAACGGGCACGCCTGGTAACCCTTGCCTAATTGACCTATATTTTTAGCATCAAAAACTTCTGTTCACGGAAACTCACGAACCAATAATCAGATACAACTGAAATTTACAGAATGCATTGGACTTAAGTAGGACCAGATCTGATAGAAGCAATTTTGAATTGTGCGCAACTCTGTGCCAGTGGTTCCATCTTGAAAAATAACAAAGAAAAAAACTGCTTTTTGCCCTATGAAATGTGAATAAAAGACCAGGTTTTCATGAAATTGACACAGTAACTGAACCTTACTCTAGTCTCTGTTTGCTATTAATATAATTGAACAATTTAATTGGTGTTGCCAGCTTTGGTAATTTTTGTGTCTTTGGTTTTGAAAATTCGCTCAGGAAAATAAAACTTTTTGCACTATAACTTCCAGTGCAGTCATGAAATCAAAATGAGTTTCATACAATTAATGGAACCTATTATAAACATTATTCGGGCCAAATTTGGTTGAAAACCCACGATACAGTGACCAGCTATTGTTGGTTTTGTGTTTAATTGCAATATTTTTATTAAGCGGTTTTTTCGTAGAATTTTCAAATGGTAATGATATTGTAGTGACAATAAACAGCAAATATTAAGTTTTCGATTATTTGAAAAAACTCGTTGCAGGTAACCTTAAATTTCTTTATACTCCTATAACTTCGAATGTAATAAAACAACGTGAAGCAGATGTGATATATTCTTGGCTTTGATACTGGCAGAAGGTTGCCAGCACGAGTCGGTTGTACTAATTTTGTATCAATAAATGCTAACAGTTTGTATTCATACAGGAAACATTTACAATGAAAATAAATAACCGATATTTCAATTCCCAAAGTTCTGCAAATTTGTTGGATCGCAGCCTCAAACACCAACTTTAGTTACAATGCTGCAGGCACTGAGCATTTTCTTCATTGATGTTATATGAGATGGTGCTTTCAAAATTTGGTGATATAAGCAACTGATAACGAATATAATTTACCCGTGTTTTGCTCTCATAAACGTTGAAATTTATGCCAGTGGTAATATTTGAAACCTTCCACCTTATAAGTTATAATGCATTCTTGAGACCAAAGTAAAACATGGCGTTTGTTTGTTTGGCCGTAATAAGCAGCTCATGTGGTAATTATATGCACTCAAAACCTGCACGATTTTTCTACTGTTTTTCGAACATTAGTGTTTCTAGGGGTTCAGGTGCACTAGAGTGTTTTTATTTTCAACCGTTACGTAATAATTTACAGTAAATTTTCTTCGCGATTCTTTGAAATTCCTCGTTATCCGTGCCTTAGGTTTGTTTTCAATATGCCTATCAATAAAACTCCGTTGATCATCGCTATTAGCTAATCCACGAAATTTTTCGAATAGAATTTTTCTGCTCTCTTTACTGATGCTGTTGCAGTTGACATGTTTTGCCTTTCCATTGCAAGGTGAGCATAATATAGGTTTAGCCGGCCGCTGAGCACCCTTTGATCCAACGTATGCCTCTCCTCTTGTCCTCTTATTTTTCCTGATGCTCGCTTTCCATCCCTCCTTATTCAATTTTTTTTCTTCAGTAGATTCGAGTAACTTACAGCGTTCTCCGTTTCGCTAGTGTCTTCGTCACTATCAAAAGCAGGGGAAGGCTCAGGTTATTGATCTTGTCTTTTTACCTGAATGATTGCAGTACCTGAATGATTGCAATCAAAACAAAACCTACATAGCTTTTTGCTAGAACCATCATCTTCTTGCTTCAATGGGTCTTCTTCTGAACAGCGCTTCTCTCTTTAAAAGAAAGTAAGAAGATTTATAAGTTATTGAAATTCAAGCTATTTTCCCTACATACCGGCATCATTCACGTTTGAAATGACTGTCTTTTTTTGGAGAGCCAACGATAAAAACAATGATCTACGACTGGCCATAGTAGTTTGCACTAAACTTTAACTTAATTTGAAAATCAACTTGGCAAACTTTCAACAAATACCGTAACTGCACTCAATTAAGGAAACTGTTGAACTAAATAAAAATTCTACAAAATTCAAAGAAATAACAGATCAAAGTGTGCAGGATTGAACAAGCCCTAACGGTATATAATATGCTCAGCTGTAGATTTTCTATTTCAAAACAATATAACAACATGTCATTATATACCCAGGTTTTCCGTTACACCAAAACAACGAATGTGCACATTCATGATTTTGGCGTAACGCATTTTGCAAATACCTAGTTTTCAGGAGATTCAGAGAATTGAAATTTTGAATTTGTGTGGGCATAAAATGGAATTTTACATTTCCGGTTTTGCCAAATTGTTTATATACGAATTCTGCGTAAATTGACATGAAAAACTAAAAATTACCAAAAACGCACATTCATGGTTTTGGCGTACACCCGACAATACAGCCTTGGCCAAAAGTATTAGGCACCCTGTAAATAACTGAATATTTTTTTGTTTAAATAAAAAAAACAAAGTTTTTTTTCGAAATTATTACGTATCGATGAAATTAAACTTAATACATTAATATCTTGTGGGCCCACCCTTTGCTTTTATTACAGCAGCAATCCTCTTGGGCATACTCCTAACGAGCTTTCTACAGTCAGCGGTACTTATGGAGTTCCACTCGTGTGCCAAAGCTGTTTTTAACGCCACTTTTGATGTGATGGTGTATTTCTGTATGTTACGCTTCAGAATACCCCAGAGGTGTTCAATAGGGTTCAGGTCTGGGGACTGCGCTGGCCAATCTAATAATTCGATATTGTTGTCTCTAAACCAGCGCATCGTAATCGCCGATTTGTGACAAGGAGCATTATCTTGTTGGAATTTGACTCCACGTAGATTCGTGTCACCAAAAATGCGCGTTAACGAAGTCATTAGTACAGTTTCCAGCACATTTATGTACTTTTCACTGTTTAAACGGTCTTTACAAACGAACATCTCGCCAACTCCATTAGCAGCCATGCCACCCCAAACCATGATACTGCCTCCTCCACGTTTAACTGTAGGCACCACGCAATCTGGATGATATTCCTCATCAACGCGCCGCCTAACAAAGGTCACACCAGGTGTTCCAAATACCTGTTAGAAAATACAAAAAACCCTGTTTCATTTTTTTTGAAAATTTTTCTGAAATCAAGGCCTCCGTAAAAAATTACGGTTATTGTTGTTTGAAAAAGGTTATAATTAAGCTTACCTGGAAACTAGATTCATCGGACCACAGAACATTTGCCCAATCCTCTTCTGTGAAATGCTGGTACCGAAGAGCCCATTCCAAGCGATTTTTTTTGTTGGCTGCTGAAAGCCACGGCTTCTTTCTAGCTTTACAACCTTTCAAGCCTGCTTCTGTGAGACGCCTTCTTACCGATCGAGCACTTATTACTTTCCCCAAGTTTTCCGACAGGCTAGAAGCAAGCGCAGAAGATGTTTTTTTACGCTCCTTCAAAGAGTCGCGGACAAGTTTTCTGTCCTGGCGTTTTGAAGTTACGCGTTTTCTGCCTGTTCTTGGCTTATTTTCGTGAGAACTGGTCTCCGCAAACCGCATGATTGCAGATTGCACTGCGCACCGAGAACATTTCACTAGCTTGGCAATCTCAACTTGCGATTTGCCTTGTTCATGTAGAAACTGAATTCTACAGCGTTTTTCAATACCAAGTTCACTTGTTTCAGGCATATTGTATTGCACAGAGTGTCTAGTTTGCAAATTAATCACAAAAACAAGCAACCTTACCCTATAAGTAACAATTGAAGACTGACAAAATATTTTCAACAATTTCTCAAATACCCCATTTCCTGGAATTTGCACGCCAGATGTTTTATGGCTCTTCAAAGAAGATCGTTAATCGCTGTTATTATTGTTTGGACAAACCAGTATCGTAAATATAAAAAGAAATTATCAATTTTAACACACGTTTCAAATTACATGTGTTTTGAAGGGGTGCCTAATACTTTTGGCCAAGGCTATATATCAATATATGTTCGTTGTTCCCATGGGTGTGCAAAAATGGCAAATTTCTGATTGGTCCCCCAAAAATACATGTCGGAAATAATGAAAGCTCTAAAATAGACTTACAGAGCCCTTAGGAATGATAAAATGCAAGATTTTACCACCAGATGGACTATGTCACCTCAGGGGCGGCTCGTCGTTGTACGCAAAGGAAGCAGTGCTTCCCTTGCTAAATATTCCCTACACAAGAAAAATAGGTTAACAATACATATTGAAATTCAAATCAAATCAATTGATTTTATATGAATTAGCATCCAACATCAATAATTATAAAATTTACGAAACGCAAAACACTATTTATCTCACACACGAGATAGTTCTCACAGCCAAAGTCCCTTAAAAGTAGTTTTACAGCAACGCGATAGGATATCTTGCGTTTGAGTGAAAATCTCAAGCATCTGGTACCATTCTAAGCCAGAACACTCAGTTCATTGCAGCGTATTGAAATATGCTACACAGAACACTAAAGTGATCTTGCCTCAATGCACGTACCGTGATGTGTGCATACACCCCATTGCAAGCATCACGCAATCGATGGTCTTAAACACTTCGCAATGAATGTTCCCGAATAGCAGCGCGGACGCTGCTCAGCTCACCGCGTCTTCCTGAGTAGAGAAAATCAAAAACCCCTCGCTGATTCAGCCGCTAAATGGCCCAGAAATATTTGTGAATGGACGCAGCACGATATGTAGCGTACTCTGTTTGGTTTCTATTTCGCTACAGAACTTTGAGCTGGTATGCTTTGGGTGAATGAATTTAGGATGTTATTTGTATGTATGAATACTGTAATGAATTCGTTGTTTAACACAAGATGTTATTTGCATGTTTCGTTTCTGTAATGGATTTATTACTGAGTTCAAGAGTTAAATGTTTGCTGCAGATTGAAATTCTTTTGATTTGTCTGTTTGTTTCTTTGTGCTGAAAGTGCGTAAGTTAGTATTGTAATGATTAAAGAAAGATAGTGGCTTTTCACTTAAATAGTACAAGAGTATTAACGTTCGGCATACAACGTGAGGTTATTTCAACCCTAAGTCTTAAAGACATGAAACTGATTTTATGGAAGAGGTATGAAAGTATTTTTTTAAATAAATGCTTTGTGTTTTATCATTACTTGTTTATACAAAGTATAAAAGAAATACTTGAGCACGTTCTGTTTAATATATGTATACACAGAATAGATAAAATGCTTTATGAGGTCAATCTAACCCCACCTTGTATGGGTGAGGAGTTATTTTCACGTTTTTTGTCGAAGGTTTAATTCATTTTGTCTTGAAAATTGAATTTAACCATAGAATATCTACTGTGGTATATTTTTCTCTTAGACTATTTGAATAGATAAAAGTACTTTATAGATTCGTGGTGACCAGGACCACTAATTTTCACTTTTTATTAAAAAAAACAGTTCTAATTTGCAATATGTTGCATTGTAATTTGTAATCTTGCATCATTTAAATATTGCTGAGATTGATGGTGATCATAATGAGTAGAAAAGTCACTGAATCAAACAATTGGAAATTGAATGCAACTTTTGATGTATTTGCTGCGCTGAAATTCCTACTTGTTTATTCTGGAAAACTATGCAAAAATATATCTGCTTCCCCGAGTCTTAAAGATACGAGCCGCCACTGTGTCACCTGTACAAATTATATGGGAATAGAATGGAAATAATTAGAAATATAAGACTATTTTTTCGTTTAGAAGCTAAATATATTTCAACTTATACTTGAAGAAGAGAATATCTAAGTTTCAAAATATCTTTGAAGAAATTATAATATATTAAGCTAAAAAGAAAAAAATTGACCTCTTGCTTCAAACTTTTGTTACCTAGAAAACCTAGAAAAAGCATAAATAATTTGGCAAGATGGGAGAGTGCTGTAACTTACTCTTTTCGAGCCATTTGGTTCGCAGGGATATCTTCGTAGCCCTAACTGCGTGTCCGAGGCTAGATGAAACAGCAAAACTTTTGAAACCAGTGCTTTTTGCTGTTTTCCGTTTTCGCAATACTCTGGAAAATGTGAGATCCAGACAGTTCTTCTCTGCGAATGATTTATTTTTTTCCCGAACTACATACAAGTCTTCTCGCTCACTTTGTAGTGTTTTAACAGTTCCATTGACAAGATCTATCCCATTCCTAAGAGTTGCATTTTTAGTTCGTTATAAAAAGAACATAGTGAAAGATGGAAAGATTTACTACAAACTTAGGATTACTGATTGAATGAAAGATCCCAAATGAATAAACTGAGTCGTTATATTTTCCCTCATTCATTTCTTGTTCTAAAGCCTCTTTCATAGTCCCACAGCTATCGACCACATATTTGCAATTGTGAAATCTCATTAACTAACGAATAGAGCTAAAACTTATCATTCTACGCCTTGAATTTAGACCAACTGCCTCTTCAAGCTGCTTCAACAATTCGTGTTGTGATGGCTTCGAAAAGTGTAGTTAAAGGGATTTGATGGCATTGAAAAAGGATGTACACGTTTCGATTGTGAAAAATGTGTCCATCACAACAAGGATAATTTTATGAGCTAGACAGTGTACAAATGTGGCTGCAAGGTGTTTCATTTTAATTTAGATTTGTAAACCACTTTTTTGTCCAGACATGACATCATAAGACTGTCCAACAACAGGCAAAACACTAAGTCCGTAGCTGGCTAACAGGCTGAAAATTATATCTGCTAAATACGAGGCATTTCAAGCTCCTGAACAGTTTACAAAGCTTAAGATACTTTCTTGGACTGCTAGCTCTTTAGTAAATCTGACAACCACGAAGAATTGTTCCTTTTTGTGGACCTTTGCTTCGTCTAACATAATGGACATCAGTCCGCACTCTTTTAGTTCAGCTATATTATCCTCGCCAACGAATTCAAAAATTATTTTTATGAATTCATTTTGTGCTTTGCCACTACAGCAGTTCGCAACCTTGTTTTTAAAATTACTTACAAAAGTTGAATCATGCTTCGCGAATAATGTACAAAATTCCAAAATAAATTCACGGTTATCACTGGCACCACTGTCATCATGTCCTCTGAAAGCACATCTTTGGCGACTGAGACACGTCGTAAGGTCACTAAACTTTTCCAAACAATGTTGGTTCATCTTGACAATATGCCAAGACTGTTCAAGCACCATATCACTTACTGTCCTCAAAGTACTATTCGAGCTTTCACATTGTGCATGAATTTTACCATCTGGATAATTTATCCGGATCGCGAAGTTTGGTCGAACTGAAATTTTGGTGTATTTTTGGCAACAATGGAAATTCTATGGAAAATTTCGTATTGTGATAGCTTCACACCGAGTCATCCCAAAATTTACAAGACTCATCAATGGGCATAAGAAATAAGTTTCTGTAGTTTTTAAATAATGTATGGGCAACCTTGTAGCTACCATAAGTACGTAAACACAAATCTTTCACACGATTTTGAGAATAAAATGCAAACGATTGATGAATTTGATACTATATTTATACAGTCAACTCTAAACTTGTAAAATTCCCAATCGCGAATTTCTGATGCAGTTATCAAATTATAATAAAATTCACACACATTTAACCTGAGTGTAAACCAAGTAGGTCATAGATAGTGTGGGAACACATAACACAACCCACAATCACATATCCACACAGCACTATACAATACAATAATATAAAGTAGGCTAAGAAAAATGTATCTAAAAATATTGAAAAATAAGAATCAATAATATATTTTGTAAAAAGCGTTCAAGACGTGTTTCTCTTGATAACATTAAAATTAAATTTTCAGTGGAAGTATTTACTTCCAAATTAAAATTTACTTCTAGAATAGCGTAAAAGTGGCAGCGATACCATTTTTATTCTCCAAATGACTTCGAAAATTGTATTCTACGTTAATACTATTTTAATACTCAGACTATGTTTTGTGAAAAACATAATTGCATAAAGCGCCAGTTTATAAGAGTGAGTATCTAAATACCTGTATATTGCCTAGTAGGAATTAACAGATAATCTTAATAAAAAAAGGATGATTGGCGAGGCGCTTTTCGTCTCTTTCTTTACGTATAACTTGTCGAAATTAAATATTCCCGTCCATATCTCGAAATAAGTCCCATAACATCGTAATAAATACCACAAATAGCACAGTCTCTAAGTTATAAGTAGTGAAAGTTGATAAAGGCTTACACTACTGCACTAAACAACTCTTGCTGTAACCACAAAAACCTAACAGGCGAAAACTTAGGTGTCTGCTGTTGGAAATATTTATTTTTCTGGGAGGGGCCAACCTAGGGTCTGGGGGGGGTCCCAGCCCCCTCTGGCCTCCCTACGGCGCGCCTATGATCGCAGCCCCAAACACCAACTTCAGTTACAGTGCTGCAGGCACTGAGCATTTTCTTCATTGATGTTATATGAGATGCTGCTTTCAAAATTATGTGAAATAAGCTACTGATAACGAATATAATTAACCCGTGTTTTGCTTTCCTTAACGTTGAAATTCATGCCAGTGGTAATATCTGAAACCTTCCACCATATGAGTTACAATGCATTCTTGTTTTTTATTAGATTGCGATACTTCCTTATCCAAATCCCTTTCTCGTCGAGCGGACTCTTTCTTCGCCATGTGTCATTCAAAATTTAATTTCTTTTCCACCTGTTTTTCTGAACTTAAGGCTTTGTAAGCTAAGCCGAACTTGCACTGATCTTTCTTTGGCTTGAAAAATCCTAAATTGTATCGTCTGAAAACTTGCCTGTATTTGCTTATGCTTAACGGTTTCAAACTGTTCTTTTTGCATTCCTCTACATACATTTTATGCATTATTTGCACATTAAGAGATGTATCTAAGTACTTTTTCCCTGTCAATTTACGGCAGTAATGAGATTCTACTGCAGGAAAAGAAGCAATATGCATGTATATGTGCTCTTCTTCAGCTTGAGGCAATTTATTGTGGGGCGGATGCTTGCCCCGTTAATCTTTTTCAAGACATGCTTGAGCGATCTTTTTCGCAACAAAACAATAACTGAGATAGTCCATAACGTTGAAAGCTAGGAAAAAGAACCTGTGGCATAACTTTATTTTTACTAATATTCGAAGAACATTAGTATTAAAATCGATTCGGCCAAAAATTCATATTTCCATATATATATATATATATATATATATATATATATATATATATATATATATATATATATATATATATATATATATATATATATATATATATATATATATATATATATATATATATATATATATATATATATATATATATATATATATATATATATATATATATATATATATATATATATATATACATATATATATGTATATATATATATATATATATATATATTTATATATAAATATATATATATATATATATATATATATATATATATATATATATATATATATATATATATATATATATATATATATATATATATATATATTTATATATCATCAAAAAATTTCAGTGAGATAATCTCGAGAACGCGCCATACGATTGAGCTGAAACTTTCAGGATACATTGGTGTATATACAGAATAGGTCCAGGTCTCACTAAATGTCAATTATTTGTAACCCTTTGGCGCCCGCGCCCATTTTAGTGATATTTTTAATATACCTATTATTCCGTACGCAAATAATTTTTGCAAAATCAAAGTTGACAAAATAAATTTCGAAGAATCAGATAATGTTGTGGAATTTTTTAACCCCATGTTTGCGCTGGATGCCTAAAAAGAGAACGGGAAAATTTGAAAATTTCTTAATTGCGATAACTTTTGACAAAGCTATTCAATCAAAACGAAATTTTCAGGACATATTGGTATTAATTAGTTGTAGATTTGTGTAGCTTTTAATGAGCGTGTTGGCAACCCTGTAGCTAGGGCAGGCACTGAAAGTGGAAACTTCCAAATCATCGCTTCTCTTGAAAAAACGCCGCTTCTTCAAAAAAAGCCACTTATATGTAAATTTTGTGCATTGTTAACATAAACATCACAACAAAATTTGATATGGTATAACGGGCACGCCTGGTAACCCTTGCCTAATTTACCTATATTTTTAGCATCAAAAACTTCTGTTCACGGAAACTCACGATCCAAAAAGCAGAATTAATTAAAATTTGCAGAATGTATTGGTCTTAAATAGGACCAGGTCTGAAAGAAGTGATTTTGAAATGCAGGCGATTCTGTGCCAGTGGTGCCATCTTGAAAAATCACTAAAAAAGATAACTGCTTTTAGCCCTATAAATTCTGATTGAATCGTTCGATTTTAACGAAACTCACACAGCAGCTGGACCTTATCTTAAACCACGTTTGGTTGACAAGTTTGGTTGAAGCTGCCAGCTATGATAATTTTGGTGTCTTAAATTTGAAAACATAATAATTTGGAAGTGAAAACATTCAAACCCTCGAATATCCTAAAAAATGTCCGTTTCTTGCAATAAAACTAATCTGTATACAAAGCTTATGCTTAATCTAGACGTTCAAAGTTAAACTTTGAAAATTTAATGTCGGACAAGAACGGTAACCCTTATTCAGTTAACCTATATTTTTAGCATCAAAAACTTCTATTCACGGGAACTCAAGAACCAATAATCAGATTTACAGAATGCATTGGACTTAAGTAGGACCAGATCTGATAGAAGCAAATTTGAATTGTGCGCAACTCTGTGCCAGTGGTTCCATCTTGAAAAATAACAAAGAAAAAAACTGCTTTTTGCCCTATGAAATGTGAATAAAATACCAGATTTTCATGAAATTGACACAGTAACTGAACCATACTCTAGTCTCTGTTTGGTATAAATATGGTTGAAAAATTTAATTGGTGCTGCCAGCTTTGGTAATTTTTGTGTCTTTGGTTTTGAAAATTCGCTCAGGAAAATAAAACTTTTTGCCCTATAACTTCCAGTGCAGTCATGAGATCAATATGAACTTCTAAGAAAAACAATGGATCATCGTGAAATTTGCAGAGCGTATTAGTGTTGACTAATATTTAGCATACGTGGATTTTGAAAATAGTGCGGGCAACCCTGTAGCTACGGCAGGCTTCTGAAAAAGAAACCTTCAAATCATTGACCCTCCTGCAAAATTTTTGATTTTCGACAAAAAAATCAAATCAATGATCAATTTTGACCTCTGCCTATCATGTCAAATTAAAATTTTCAAAATATAGTTTTTCAGCAATATTCATTTTCGCTTAATACTTGTGAAATAGTAGAATCGAAGTCATTGAAACGTATGCAACTTTTGTAGCCAGTAATATCGCTTATCAAAATATTTAAATGAAAGTGGCACATTATAATGAGGTTTTCTAAGGAAAACGACCTGGAACACAGAATTTTCGGGGTTAAAATTAAAAAATTTTGTGTTTCGAAGAAAATATCTCAAAACTCAGTACAACTGCAATCAAGCACAATACATTTAATAAAAGGTAATTTAATTGTCTAATAAACGCGGTATAAAACTTTGAATTGTAATAATTAGTTTTCAAGATATAAAGATTCAAGTGAGTCAGGGTACCGGTCCGAACAAGTTTTTTTAACAACCTGTAACTCCGTAGGTTTTGAAATCCGGACCATCCTGTACAACGATTTTTTACTCAAAATATGTCAAAGAACGCCTCCTTAAAATAGTGTTCATTTAGTACTAAACACCCTGTATATATATCAGCAAAATGATTAAGGGAGATAATCTCTGGAGTGGCCGATCCGATTAAGCTGAGATGTGTATAGTAAATAGGTCCATGACTTTCTCAAATTCAGATATCCTAAACCTTTTGGCGGCGGCGAGCGTTTTAGTGAATTTTGAGGAACTCCCATATTTCCAATCAGTGTAAATTTGCGTTAAAGAAAAGTGTTGGGAATGAAAACTAATTATGTTTTAAGCTTGTCTATGATAAAGAACTGGAAATTTTGAGCCGTTTGTGGGTGCAGGGTGCCTAAAAGTAGGCAAGGAATTTTTTTCAAATTATGATTTGTCATTACTTGTAAGAAAAACAATGGGTAATCGTGAAAATTACAGAGCGTATTGATGTTGACTAAAATTTGGCTCATATAGATTTTCAGCATAAAGCGGGTAGCCCTGTAGCTGTGGCAGGCTGCTGAAAAACAATCCTTCAATTAATTGACCTTCCTGAAAAATTTTTGATTTTTGACAAAAATTTCAAATCTTCGATAAATTTTATCCTTTGTCCTTCATCTCAAGGTAAAATTTTTAAAATTCCGATTTGCGTAAGAGCGGTAATCCATCACCAATTTACCTCTATTTTCAGCACTCGAAAGTTCTGTTCACGAGAACTGACGACCGGATAATCCGATCATAATGAAATTTACAGGATATGTTGGTATTAGCTAGGACCAGGTCTGATAGAATTTTGATTTTGAAATGCGGGCAACCCTATGGCAGTGGTACCATCTTGAAAAACTACTGAGAAAAAAACCATCTTTTTGGCCTATAACTTCCGATTCAGCCATCAGATTTTAACAAAATTTACATAATGCTTGGATGTTACTTTATGTAACATTTGGTGAAAATTTAGTTGAAAAATTAGTATAGGTCTGGCACCTGAGGTGATTTTGGTCTCATAAATCTTGCAAATTTGCTCAGCAAAAGAAAGCTTTTTTCCCTATAACTTCCGGTCCAGTGTAGAAATCAAAACGAAGTTCATGCAGTAAATGGACCTTAATGTGAAATTAATGTCGTAGGAATTTCGTACAAAAATCATAAAAGGGCTGCCAGCTATGACTATTTTTGTAATTTTGTGGAATTTTTTCACTGAGCGATTATGTCATTAAATTTCCAATTGAGAATGATCCTGCAATAAAAATTAACAACAAATATTACCGTTTTAAAAATTTGAAAAGTTTTGAGGGTGGTAACCCTAAAATTCTGTTCACCCGTATACCTTCCAGCGCAGTGATGCAATCGAAACGAAATTTACTGGTTGGGTTGAACTTAACTTGAAGCAGATTGGGTATGTATTTTGCTTTGCTGCTGACACAGGCTAACCAGCAATGTGCCATTTCCGTTAATATTGCACCAACAGATGCTTCAAATTACATACTCATAGGCAAAGCGTTTGCTATAAAAATAAGGAATCAATTATTAAATTTTCCGAGTTTTGAACATTTTTCGGATGGCAGCCTCAAACAACGTTTAACCGCTGAAACTTTCGATGAAATCCTCCGATGAGAACGAAATTCAAAGGATAAGTTGATTTAAGTATGAGCTTGTTATAGTAAACTTATTGCTGCTTCGTTGGAAAGTGTTACCAGCACTGAACATTTTCATCATTTGTGTTATAGTTGAGTTTTGTTGCTTTGGATAAGGAATGGTTGATATGATTCTAACCTTTCTTTCCACACTTTTTTGTCACTCAAAGACAATTTCTTCGAAAATTAGTTTTCTAGCGGTTCAGGTGCACTAGAGTTTTTTAGATTTAAAATCGATTCGGCCGAAAATTCATATTTCCATATATATATAGTTGTGTAACTTGAAAACAAAACTGACGTTTCGACATTTGTCGAAATGTCATATACATAGATGGCGACTAGAGCGCCCTAATTGCACGCGGTGGTAAAACCTCCGAACTAGATAATTATTTTTGATTCGCGGAGATTTTGAATTTGTTGTAATTGTACTATTATTGATATAAAAGATCGATTGATTAACAATAAAGAACATTCAGTACTGGTAAGCCAAATTATAAGCGGCGACCAAGTTAGCGAAAAGAATTGTTTTCTTTTAAATTCTTTTAACGAATTGCGCTAGGAAAGGCTTAGCATAAGCGGCGACAGGTTCGCCAAAGCAAAGTCTTTGTTGGTTCAGCTATCGGAAAATTTTCTGTTGAATTTGCATGAGCGGCAACAGGCTCGCCAAAGGAGAGAAAAAAACAGGAATCTGAACCGAACCGGGGCGTTAGGCAAACAAGTAAAGTTATTGCGACATTACATGGCGACCGTGCCAACGGCGGATCAAAGAAATTTAAAGTCCGACCTTCCCAAAGAAGGAGGACTTCAACCACGGGAGGACCCACGGATCGTACAAGCGCGGAAGGACGAAGCAAAGCTGACGGAAATACCGTATCAGGACACTCGAAGAAAGAACAGAAAACGCGGAGGAAGGATAGTGTATTTAAGGAGGCTCCGAGCGGCACTCAGGAGAGTAGCAACTGATGAAGAAAATCCACCACCCTGGGAACGGCAAGGAGAGTTGTTCCAACAAATGGAAGATAAAACCAACGAATTGGAAAAAAAAGAAATATAAACAAACATAAATGTAAAAGCATGAATATATTTACCTAAAATTAATTAGAGTAGAATGAATTGAATAAAATGAATTATTGTTGTAAACTATAGTTAGAAAAAAAAATAATAATAAATGAAAACTAAACAAAAAACAATATATTTTTATTAGAATACAAAAAAAAAATTTGGAAACAAAAACCTATGGTCCATGGTATGAATATTATTTTTTTTTATATTGGAAGAGCAGATAAATGTCATATCGAAAATTATAATAAATTTAAAAAAAAAACTCTAGCGCACCTGAACCGCTAGAAACACTAATGTTCGAAGAACAGTAGAAGAATCGTGCAGGTTTTGAGTGCATATTCCACCACATGTGCTGCTTATTACGGCCAAACTGTTTCAAATGCCACGTTTTACTTTCGTCTTAAGAATGCATTATAACTCATATGGTGGAAGGTTTCAGATATTACCACTGGCATGAATTTCAACGTTTATGAGAGCAAAACACGGGTTAATTATATTCGTTATCAGTTGCTTATTTCACATAATTTTGAAAGCAGCATCTCATATAACATCAATGAAGAAAATGCTCAGTGCCTGCAGCACTGTAACTGAAGTTGGTGTTTGGGGCTGCGATCCGAAAAATTTGCAGAACTTTGCGAATTGTAACATCGGTTATTTATTTTCATTGTAAATGTTTCCGGTATGTATACTAACTGTAAGCATTTATTGATACAAAAGTAGCACAACCGACTCGTGCTGGCAACCTTTCGCCAGTATCAAAGCCAAGAGTATATCAAATCTGCTTCACGTTGTTATATAACATTCGAAGTTATAGGAGTATAAAGAAATTTAGGGTTTTCTGCAGCGAGTTTTTTCAAATGATCGAAAGCTTAATATTTGCTGTGAAAATTCTACGATAAAACCGCTTAATAAAGATATTGCAATTAAACACAAAACCAACAATAGCTGGCAACCCTATCGTGGCTTTCCAACCAAATTTGGCCTGAATAATGTTTATG
>OZ022263.1:122352694-122375194 GCA_963978885.1 Nemotelus pantherinus
AGTCGATTTATGTGATTATGACTTCGATATAATATACCGAAAAGGAAAAATGAATGTCAATGCGGATGCACTATCACGCATCAAGTTAAGCTCAGATACATTAAAAGAAATGATCCCGAAACAAGACCATAACGTTAAGAACAAAAATATATTAGCAGTCACAAGAAACATGACCAGAGAGAAATACAACACACCAACGATAAAAGCACATGAACCAAACCAAAACACAAAGTTAAATGAAACGTATATATGGAACAGCGAATTGATGGCTAACATAAAAAATTTAATAAATTTAAAATTTGAAACGGGGAAAACTACAAAGATAAACATTGAAAATAACCAAGTTAAAATGCAGTGATTATCCATTGGAATTAGTTTCGTTACTGGAGAAGCTGACGTTAATACTGACAAGGAGAAATATAACAATGCTATACTTAAAAGAAACTTATGAAATATTTAACATAATAGGGAAAAGCGAATTCAAAGACATATTTAATAAATGACAACAGTGTACTCAATCAAAAGCCAATACAACTCTTAGAATTATAATATACAAACCCCCCAAAAGAATAACAGATAAAATAATACAATTTAAATTGATAAATGATTACCATACAACACCCATAGGAGGACATTTCGGTATGAGAAAAACAACATTAAAACTCAAACAGAAATACATATGGAAAAATATGAACAAAATGATAAAAAACTTTATTAACAATTGTGAAACTTGTGCTAAAAATAAACAGACAAAACATATAAAAGAAAACCAAATTATAACAGACACACCTGCTAACACATTCGAAACAATCGTCATAGACACAGTAGGGCCACTTAGGTTGAGCAACAATTATAGATATATACTCACAATGCAGTGCAAATTATCAAAATATGTTATTGCCTATCCAATAGAATCAAAAGACGCTAAAACTATCGCGGAAACAATGGTTGAACAATTAATACTAAAACACGGCCTTTTCAAAAAACTGAAGTCAGATAATGGAACTGAATTCACCAATGAGCTAATGGCAAACATTTGTAGTATGTTGAAAATAGCCCAAGTTTTCTCGACACCCTATCACCATGAAACACTCGGGACAGTGGAACGTAATCACAAAGTATTAAACGAATATTTATTGAACTTTACTAATGATTACAAATGGGATAAATGGGTACCTTACTATACTTTTGCATACAACACTAGCCCCCATGTAGACACACAATATTCTCCATACGAACTAGTATATGGCAGATTACCTCATCTACCTAAAGACATAATAGAAAAACCAATAAACAATATAGATAATGATGCTAATGAACTAAAACTCAGGTTAAACAATAGTATCAGTCTAGCACGAAAAATAATCGATAGAGTAAAACACGAAAGAAAACTTAAATTAGACAATTTTGCAAAACCATCAAACTTGAAAGTAGGAGATTTAGTACTAGTACGAAATATGAATAGAAAGAAATTACAAAACACATACCACGGACCATACGAAATTAAATTCAGAGATGGCGTAAATTCAGATATCTTAATAAACAACAAATGTAAAAGATATCACAACAATTTGTTAAAGTTATACAAGCCACAGACAAGATTAATAATGTAATAAACTATAAGCATACAACTACGAATTTCCACAATCAGATAAAAAACACAAAAAAAAACAGAATAGAATCAAACAATATGTACACTATAAGATAAAATTAAGTCAAAATAAAGAAAATATCAAGAAAAGAAATATATACATATGAAACTGCGAATTAAATAGAATTAAGTAAAAAAAACTCTAGCGCACCTGAACCGCTAGAAAAACTAATGTTCGAAGAACAGTAGAAGAATCGTGCAGGTTTTGAGTGCATATTCCACCACATGCGCTGCTTATTACGGCCAAATTGTTTCAAATGCCACGTTCTACTTTTGTCTCAAGAATGCATTATAACTCATATGGTAGAAGGTTTCAGATATTACCACTGGCATGAATTTCAACGTTTATGAGAACAAAACACAGGTTAATTATATTCGTTATCAGTTGCTTATTTCACAAAATTTTGAAAGCAGCATCTCATATAATATCAATGAAGAAAATGCTCAGTGCCTGCAGCACTGAAACTGAAGTTGGAGTTTTGGACTGCGATCCGAAAAATTTGCAGAACTTTGGGAATTGAAACATCGGTTATTTATTTTCATTGTAAATGTTTCCGGTGTGAATACTAGGTTTAAGTTAGTAAAGAGGGCTGCCTGGAAACGCGGCTTGCATTAGGCCACCAGTTTGGGCCCATTTGCCACCCTCCGCTGGCTTTTTAGAGCTGCCAAGTGACCGCTTCGCCAAACTGGATCAGCTGACTCAGCGTGACGGTACCAGCCACCTCTGCTAACCCTTGAAAGTGGTATGCACCAACAATTTTGAGGCGTTTATTATTGAGGGCCGGACTATTGCAGAGAGTATGCTCGATGGTGTCCTCTTCCTTCTCGCACCTCTTGCATAAACTGCTGGATGTCAGTCCCATTTTCTTCGCATGAGATGCGGTAAGGCAGTGCCCTGTGAGCAAGCCGACCGTGGTTCTCAAGCAGTTCCTGCTGAGCTTGAGCAGTTTCCTGCTTTTGCTTGGATCAGGTGATGGCCATAATGTTCTGGCCACCCTGCAGTCCAGCCTGTTTTCCCATTCGGACTTTAGTTTGGCCCATATGGCGGCATCAAGTTTGTTTGTGGCGTCCGCGATTGACCGAGGTACAGTGATGCAGGGGCAGTTGCTAGCTCCTGAACCTTTCCTCGCCAATTCATCAGCTTTTTCGTTGCCTATGACCCCACTATGCCCTGGCGCCCACATAATCCGGATAGGAATATGCCTTGCCTTTTCATTGAGAGCCACTCTGCAAGCGTTAACAGTTTTTGAAGAACATCTGTAAGACGCAAGAGCGAGAATGGCTGCCCTACTGTCGACGCAAATGGTCATTGGTCTGGTTGATATTCCGCTAATGGACTCAACTGCCATGCGTATAGCATGTAATTCAGACTAAAAGACGGTAGCATGATCCGACAGTCTACACCACAGGTGAAGGCTCAAATCCGTAGAAAACACGCCCGAGCCAACTCCTGTGTCCGTCTTTGACCCGTCCGTGTAAATCCAGGCGCCCCTATCGGTGGTAGCTTCCTTTTTCTTCCAGTCTGTTCTTGTGGGTATCTTGACCTGGAAATTCCTGCCAAGATGTATTATTTTGCTCATGTGGTCCGTGTCTTCTGCAACGAGTCCAAATCTTTTGCGGCATTCTAGAAGAATACCGCTGTGGCCCCACTGATCTGAATCGTTCCACATGCCAGAACTTTTAGCGCGTATCGCCGCTAAGCTTGCGCTTCTAAAGATGAATCGATCTAGGGGCATGAGTCCCAAAATCATTTCCAACCCAGCCGTTGGGGCGGTTCTTAAAGCGCCCGTAATACATATGCAAACTAATCTTTGCAGTGTTGTTAGCTCCTTGATATTAGTTTTACTCTCCGCTGCTTTCCACCACACGACCGCTCCATACACCAAAATCGGCCTGACTACACATGTGAATATGTAATAGGCCGCCCTAGGTTTAAGACCCCAGGTATTGGAGTAGGCGGACCGGCAAGCGAAAAAAGCTGCGCGGGCCTTACCAATTCTGTGCTTCACGTTAGCCCCCCAGTTCAGTTTCCTGTCTAGTATAAGGCCCAAATATTTAACACTATCAGCAAGCTCCAATGTTATTCCGTTGAGGTTAGGCGTGGCAATAGCCGGTACCCTGTGTTTCTTTGGGAAGAGCATAAGTTCGGTTTTTGTCGGGTTTGCCCTAAGACCGATTTTTCTGGCCCAGATTTGAATATGGTCCAGCGCCGATTGCATAAGGTCCGACAAAGTTTGTGGGAACGCACCCCTCACAAGTACCACAATGTCATCGGCATACGCCACTACCTCAAAGCCACTGGCCCTTAACTTCTCCAGTATTTCGTTGACTGTCAGGATCCAGAAAAGGGGAGATATAATCCCTCCTTGTGGTGTTCCGGTACCGACTGTTCTTTCCGCTTTGGCCTCCAAAAAGGTAGCCTCAATCCGCCTGCTCTTGAGCAAGTCAGATGCCCAGGTCGCCAGGGTTTTATCCACTCCATATCGAGCCAAGGCATCAATGATACTCGTGACAGTGACATTATTGAAGGCCCCCTCAATGTCTAAGAAGGCTGCCAACGTGAATTCCTTCTGCCGTAAGGATTTTTCTATTGTACGGACAACTTTGTGTAATGCCGTATCTACTGATCTGCCCGCTAGATACGCGTGTTGATCAACACAGATTCTCGCGACATCAATCGAGCTTTTGATGTGCAGATCAACAAGCCTCTCTAGTGTTTTGAGCAGAAACGATGTTAAGCTGATTGGTCTAAAATCCTTCACGTAATGATGATTCAACCTACCAGGAATGAAGACCACTCTAGCTTTTGTCCATTGCTCGGGTACTACCCCGAGGCGGAGGCATGCGGTAAAAATATGCTGCAGAATGGGAATGATGGCCTTATCTGCTTTTTGAAGCATGATAGGTGATATCTCATCAATCCCTGTAGCTTTGTAAGGTCGGAATGTGCCAATAGCCCATTCAATCTTGACCTCGTCCACTACTTCCTTGATCAGCCGCTCAGACGCCCGGTGGGTTCCTCGAAGTACGTCACTACGCGGTGTCACGCAGGCTGATTCTGGAAAGTGAGTTTCCAGTAGCAAGTCCAGGCACTCTTTCGGGTCCTCCACCCAATCCCCGTTTTCCCTTCGCAAGAGCGTAGGTACGCCGGGGGTTACGCTTAGAACCTTCCTGATTCTGGCAGCCTCTGTACCTCCTTCAATGTTCTCACAGAATTCCCTCCATGAGTCGCGCTTGGCTTGTCTAATCTTCTTTTTGAAAAGCGACAGCTCTTGCTTGTAACGATCCCAGTGAGCCACGTTTCCGGAACGCCTTGCGGTGTTAAACGCCCTTCGTGTGCGACCTCTAGCCTCTGTGAGTTCGCCATTCCACCACAAGGTAGCGTTCTTCCTTACGGGCTTTTCCCGACACACGTCTTTGAAATCTGACACTAAGATTCCCGTCAATCGGTTCACCTGCTCGTTAAGCCGTCCTGGACTCGTCAGTTCCAGATCGTCTAGTGCTCTGAGGTGTCTATTTGTTTTCCTTGAGTAAACTTCCCATTGTGCTGTTCTCGGGTTCCGTACTTTTTTAGGTGAAATAACAGAACAACCGATATTCCAGCATAGCCACTGGTGGTCCGATAGCGATGGCAGGTTATAAACCTGCCAGCTGTGGACACTTTTCATTATGCTTGGAGTTGCCAGGGTAATATCAATTACCTCAGCCCTGTTCTTAGTTATAAATGTAGGTTTGTTACCCATGTTGAGGATGTTGAGGTTGTTTGACGTTAGAAATTCTAGCAAACTCCTACCTCTCTCGTTTATGTTGGTGCTTCCCCATATTTCGTGGTGAGCATTTGCGTCACAGCCGATGACAGCATCCGTTGTCATAGCCGCTACTGCCAATCTTCTCAGTCCGGGCGTGATAGGATCCATGTCGTATGGTAAATAGACCGCCGACAACAGGCACCGCTTCGTGCCGCTACCAGCGATCCCCCACTCCACACACACTGTGGTTGTATCCCCATCACAAAGCTGCGGAATCAAGATTGCTTTCACCTCTTTTTTGGCGACAATACAAGTCCTTGTCTTGTCCCTTCCTTTTAGCTGGAACACACTGAGGCTGGTGCCGAATCCACAAGCCACATTCTTGTACAGAAGCGGCTCCTGTATCAGTGCGATGTCAGCGTGCCCCCGACTGAGATGCCGAAGCAGATTGGCCGTCGCCCCTCTACTGTGGTGCAGATTTGCTTGGACCACTCGCACTTCGGCTACCCTCAGTCACCTTCTCCGCTCCAACTTTCAAGGTGATCCTCTTCAGACCGAAGTGAATCAACCCGTTGTTGGCCCGTACTTGATCCGCGGACTCCCGATCGATACCCAGCACAAGCACTAACTTAGCTGCACCAGTTAAGTCAGGCTCCGCAGATTGGTTAGTTAGTTCAACAGCCTGGAATAATCTCCAGCCTGAAACTTTCAGATCGGGGTTCTGTCTTTTTAGCAGAGACAGAGCCTCCGAAGCGTTCGAGTGGGGCACCGCCACCTTCGCTGTAATTAGCTTGGGCACGGATGTCTCCTCCACTACGTCCAAACCTGGATGGTCTGCAGAGATCTTCAGGACGGTAGACCGAAGCCATTCCGTCGAGAAGACGTCACTACAGGTCACCGCAATGTGGCCGCGAACAATGTTACAGCCTTCAAAGCAAGGTGACCCTTCTTCCGTTGACATGGCAAACCTGAGGAGTTCCTCGGTGATCCGTTTAAGAATCACCTTGGCCACGTCATCTTCAAGTCTCCATTCCAGGGGTTCCTGCTTGTCAACGACGGCCAGCTTAAGGTGACTGGCCGCTACGTCCCTAAAGGAACGAACTGCCGTCTCCTGACGTGGCCTCTTCGTCGATTTACCTCTCGGCGAGGTTAACTCCTCTGAGCGTTGGCGTTTACTTGCAGCCGCTGCAGCAGGTTTCACTTGGGCAACCTCGGGTTTCCCTTTGGATT
Organism: Nemotelus pantherinus; assembly: GCA_963978885.1. Classification (NCBI taxonomy): domain Eukaryota; kingdom Metazoa; phylum Arthropoda; class Insecta; order Diptera; family Stratiomyidae; genus Nemotelus; species Nemotelus pantherinus. Next base: position 122,359,325 of record OZ022263.1, read on the forward strand.
CCAGTGTCACCGTGCTACTGGCCGCTCGTTTTGCCTCTCTCCTTCTGAAGCGTTGGGCATTCCGCTTCCTCCCTTTGGTGGGATCAGCTGCCGCCACCTTCACAGTAGACTGCAGATCTTTGGAGGCACCACCTCCAGTCTTGGTTACAGCTCTGCTGAGTGGCTTAGCCGCCGCTTCCTTCCCGGTGACCTGCAAGCCTTTCAGCTTGCCGCCTCCGTTCTTGGTCACAGCTCTGCTAGAAGCCGGCTCAACCGCCGCTTCCGTTGTACTGGCCAGTGAATCTCCAGACCCGCCGCCAGACTGCTGAGTAGCTGCTCTGCTGACGGGTACCGCTACGTCCATCGGACTCACAGTAGATCCCGCGGTGGGTTCCCCATCTAGCTTCAGGGCCCGCAATCTTTCGATCGTCTGACCCTGAGCCGTTTCGCTTCCCGACGTTGGTGATCGTGTCACCTTTGAGCTCCTTTTGAAGGGGTCTTTATCTGGTGATTTCCCTCCAGTAGTACTGGCGGGAAATTCGATTTTTTTATTTATGTCTTTGGTAGGATCCATAGATATTGTTTATTCAATGTTTCAGGTTTGGGTTTCGCGTTCTCGGACCACAGCCGAGGCAATTGCCAGCATTTTGCCTCCCGCTACACCCCGCCCCCATAGGAACAACGTATTGCTCCGACCGTCCTTCCCCCTCTTCGGATCGCGAGGCAGACTCCCCCACGACCGTCCGAGGGTTCCGTAGGCTTTCACAGTACGCTGAACCTGCGCTCCTTGCTGCCGAGGCAACCAAGGTGTCTCCCCTAGTCTAACAGTTCGCTACTCTGTAGACCGCGGTTCGCCAGGTTCCAGAACCGGGCAAAGTGAAGTGTTGGATTCAGAACCCCGCAGGTGAACCTTCACCTCAGTCACCAGCCCAGACCTATCCCCAGGCCTCCGTATCACCCCTGCGGAGAGAAACAAGGGTGCCCCTCTGCCGGTTACGGGCGAGGCCTCCGTTTACACAGCCCATACAGCTGGCTGCTGTACGGGCGTGCGGCAAAACGAAAAATTTTTACGGGAGAGAGATCTCTCACCAACCTTACTTAGAAGGGACTAGCCTGACCCAATTAGCCAATCCTGCCTTCCGGGGGATTGTTACCGGCGGCCACCACGAGGAGGTTATGGATCACACTTTCACCAGACCGAACAGTTGCGGCAAGTGTAAATTTGCGTCTACTACATGTTTTTCCCCCTATTCGGCTGGCGACCGACCGCCGGTGTGAATACTAACTGTAAACTTTTATTGATACAAAAGTAGCACAACCGACTCGTGCTGGCAACCTTTTGCCAGTATCAAAGCCAAGAATATATCACATCTGCTTCACGTTGTTATATAACATTTGAAATTATAGGAGTATAAAGAAATTTAGGGTTACCTGCAGAGAGTTTTTTCAAATAATCGAAAGCTTAATATTTGCTGTTTATTGTCACAACAATATCATTACCAATTGAAAATTCTACGATAAAACCGCTTAATAAAGATATTGCAAACAAACACAAAACCAACAATCACTGGCAACCCTATCATGGCTTTTCAACCAAATTTGGCCTGAATAATGTTTATAATAGGTTCCAGTAATTGTATGAAATTCGTCTTGATTTCATGACTGCACTGGAAGTTATAGGGCAAAAAGTTGTATTTTCCTGAGCGAATTTTCAAAACCAAAGACACAAAAATTACCATAGCTGGCAGCACCAATCGAATTTTTCAACCAAATTTCTATCAAACAGAGTTTAGAGTAAGGTTCAGCTAATGTGTCAATTTCATGAAAATCTGGTAACTAATTCACATTTCATAGGGCAAAAAGCAGTGAGTTCCCGTGAACAGAAGTTTTTGATGCTGAAAATATAGGTTGACTGGGAAAGGGTTACCGTTCTTGTCCGACATTAAATTTCAAAAGTTTTACTTTGAACGTGTAGATTAAGCATAAAATGTGTATACAGACTGGTTTTATTGTAAGAAACGGACATTTTTAGGATATTCGATGGTTTGAATGTTTTTACTTCCAAATTTTTATTTTTTCAAATTTAAGACACCAAAATTATCATAGCTGGCAGTTTCAAAAGAATTTTTCACCCAAATTTCTACCAAACGTGGTTGTAAGTAAGGTGCAGCTACGGTGCGAATTTCGTCAAAATCGAACGATTCAATCAGAATTTATAGGGCTAATAGCAGTTATCTTTTTTAATGATTTTTCAAGATGGCACCACTGGCACAGAATCGCCCGCATTTTAAAATCACTTCTATCAGACCTGGTCCTATTCAAGACCAATACATGCTGCAAATTTCAATTAATTCTGCTCATTGGATCGTGAGTTTCCGTGAACAGAAGTTTTTGATGCTAAAAATATAGGTAAATTGGGCAAGGGTTACCAGGCGTGCCCGTTATACCATATCAAATTTTTTTTTTGTTTATGTAAACAAAGCACAAGATTTACATATGAGTGGCTTTTTTTTGAAGAAGCGGCAGTTTTTCAAATACTAGTATACGGATTTTTGAAAAATAAATTGGTAGAAATAAAGGAAACGAGTTCGACTTTTCATTTTATTTTTTATTTTATAACTAAATAATGCCAATACGTTTTAAAAATTTCGTAATGATTGAATAACTCTGTCAAAAGTTATCGCAATTTAAAAATTTTCAAGTTTTCCCGTTTTGTTTTTAGGCACCCAGTGCACACATGGGGTTAAAAAATTCCCAAACATTATCCGATTCACATGTAAAACACGTTCAAAATTTATTTCGTCAACTTTATTTTTGCAAAACTTATTTGTGTACGGAATAATAGCTATATTAAAAATATCACTAAAATGGCCGCCGGCGCCAAAGGGTTAATGATTATTAATTTTTTGTGTGACCTGGCACTATTCTGCATATATACCAATGTGTCCTGAAAATTTCAGCTCAATCGGATGGCGCGTTCCTGAGATTTTTTCACTGAAATTTTTTGATGATATATATATATCTATATATATATATATATATATATATATATATATATATATATATATATATATATATATATATATATATATATATATATATATAGAAATATGAATTTTTGGCCAAAGTGATTTTAATACCAATGTTCTTCTTCGAACATTAGTAAAAATAAATAATAGCATCAAATTATATGAAATTGTAATGTGCGAATCTAAAAATTAAAATTCAAAAACTTTTCTTTTCATACAAAAGAAATTTTTTTTTCCCAAAGAGAGTGGGTGTTGTGTAACTTGAAAACAAAACTGACGTTTCGACATTTGTCGAAATGTCATATACATAGATGGCGACTAGAGCGCCCTAATTGCACGCGGTGGTAAAACCTCGGAACTAGATAATAATTTTTGATTCGCGCAGATTTTGAATTTGCTATAATTGTACTATTATTGATATAAAAGATCGATTGATTAACAATAAAGAACATTCAGTACTGGTAAGCCAAATTATAAGCGGCGACCAAGTTAGCGAAAAGAATTGTTTTCTTTTAAATTCTTTTAACGAATTGCGCTAGGAAAGGCTTAGCATAAGCGGCGACAGGTTCGCCAAAGCAAAGTCTTTGTTGGTTCAGCTATCGGAAAATTTTCTGTTGAATTTGCATGAGCGGCGACAGGCTCGCCAAAGCAAGGAAAAAACAGAAATCTGAACCGAACCAGGGCGTTAGGCAAACAAGAAAAGTTATTGCGACATTACAATATATGTATATATATATATATATATATATATATATATATATATATATATATATATATATATATATATATCTTTATCTTTATATATATTTTTATCCGTTATCTTTCAGTGAGATAATCTCGGGAACGCGCCTGTCGATTGAGCTGAAACTTTCAGAATACCATGATGTATATGCAGAATAGGTCCACGTCTCACTAAATGTCAAGGATTGTTAACCTTTTGCCGCCGGCGGCCATTTAAGTGATATTTTTAATATACCTTTTATTTCGTACACAAATAATTTTCGCATATATAAAATTCACGAAATAAATTTCGAACGTGTTTTACATGTGAATCGGATAATGTTTTGGAATTTTTTAACCCCATGTGTGCGCTGAGTGCCTAAAAAGAGAACGGGAAAACTTGAAAATTTTAAAATTGCGATTACTTTTGACAAGGCGATTCAATCATTACGAAATTTTCAGGACATTTTGATATAATTTAGTTGTAAATTTGTGTAGCTTTTAATGAGAGTGCTGGCAACACTGTAGCTAGAGCAGGCACTGAAAGTGAAAACCTCCAAATCATCGTCTCTCTTGGAAAAATGCCGCTTCTTCAAAAAAAAAGCCACTCATATGTAAATCTTGTGCTTTGTTTACAACGACAATAAAAAAAATTTGATATAGTACAACGGGCACGTCTGGTAACCCTTACCCAATTTACCTATCTTTTAACATCAAAAACTTCTGTTCACGGAAACTCACGATCCGATGAGCAGAATTAATTGAAATTTGCAGAATGTATTTGTCTAAAATAGGAGCAGATCTGATAGAAGCGATTTTGAAATGCAGGCGATTCTGTGCCAGTGGTGCCATCTTAAAAAATCTTTAGCCCTATAAATTCTGATTGAATTGTTGGATTTTGACCAGATTTTCCTCTCTTACCAGATTTTCATGAAATTGACACAGTAGCTGAACCTTACTCTAATCTCTGTTTGGCGGAAATTTGGTTGAAAAATTTGATTGGTGCTGCCAGCTATGGTAATTTTTGTGTCTTTTGTTTTGAACATCGCTCAGTAAAATAAAACTTTTTGTCCTATAACTTCCAGTGCAGGCATGAAATCAATCCAAATTTCATACAATTAATGAAATTTATTATAAGCATTATTCAGGCCAAATTTGGTTGAAAAGCCACCATAGGGTTGCCAGCTATTGTTGGTTTTGTGTTTAATTGCAATATCTTTATTAAGCGGTTTTATCGTAGAATTTTCAAATGGTAATGATATTGTAGTGACAATAAACAGCAAATATTAAGTTTTCGATTATTTGAAAAAACTCGCTTCAGGTAACCCTAAATTTCTTTATACTCCTATAACTTCGAATGTTATATAACAACGTGAAGCAGATTTGATATATTCGTGGCTTTGATACTGGCGAAAGGTTGCCAGCACGAGTCGGTTGTGCTACTTCTGTATCAATAAATGCTTACAGTTAGTATTCATACAGGAAACATTTACAATGTATGTTTCAATTCCCAAAGTTCTGCAAATTTTTCAATAACCAATGTTTCAATTCCCAAAGTTCTGCAAATTTTTCGGATCGCAGCCATGGGCGTGCCGTGACCGAAAATTTGGCAGGGGCCAGGGACCAAAAGGTTCAAGACATGCGATGATTTTATTTTCCGTAAGGTACACGTACTGTTCATACAACTTACATAATTTATTAATACATTACATGTTTGTTAATTTATTCTTTATTCTTTGTTATTTGCTTATGCATAATGCATTATCAAATAAACTTCATGTCTGTGAATATGTATGAGCTACAACGACATGCATATAATGTGAACGGTAGGTACAAACTACACACGAATTATCTATGACCGCTAAGAAATGAACGCTTGTACAAATTATATGGGAATAGAATGGAAATAATTAGAAATATAGGACTATTTTTTCGTTTAGAAGCTAAATATATTTCAACTTATACTTGAAGAAGAGGATATCTTAGTTTCAAAATATCTTTGAAGAAATTATAATATATTAAGCTAAAAAGAAAAAAATTGACCTCTTGCTTCAAACTTTTGTTACCTAGAAAACCTAGAAAAAGCATAAATAATTTGGCAAGATGGAAGAGTGCTGTAACTTACTCTTTTTGAGCCATTTGGTTCGCAGGGATATCTTCGTAGCCCTAACTGCGTGTCCGAGGCTAGATGAAACAGCAAAACTTTTGAAACCAGTGCTTTTTGCTGTTTTCCATTTTCGCAATCCTCTGGAAAATGTGAGATCCAGACAGTTGTTCTCTGCGAATGATTTAATTTTTTCCCAAACTACATACAAGTCTTCTCGCTCATTTAGTAGTGTTTAAACAGTTCCATTGAGAAGATCTATCCCATTCCTAAGAGTTGCATTTTTAGTTTGGAAATATGTGCTTAACATGTTCGTTATAAAAAGAACATAGTGAATTATGGAAAGATTTACTACAAACTTAGGATTACTGATTGAATGAAGTTGAATGAATAAACTGAGTCGTTGTATTTTCCTCATCCATTTCTTTTCTAAAGCCTCTTTCATAGTCCCACAGCTATCGACCACATATTTGCAATTGTTAAATCTCATTAACTAACGAGTAGAGCTTAAATTTATCATTCTATGCTTTGAATTTAGACCAACTGCCTCTTCAAGCTGCTTCAACAATTCGTGTTGTGATGGCTTCGAAAAGTGGAGTTAAAGGGATTTGATGGCATTGAAAAAGGATGTACACGTTTCGATTGTGAAAAATGTGTCCATCACAACAAGGATAATTTTATGAGCTAGACAGTGTACAAATGTGGCTGCAAGGTGTTTCATTTTAATTTAGATTTGTAAACCACTTTTTTGTCCTTACATGACACTATCACCATCATAAGACTGTCCAACAACAGGCAAAACACTAAGTCCGTAGCTGGCTAACAGGCTGAAAATTATATCTGCTAAATACGAGGCATTTCTAGCTCCTGAACAGTTTACAAAGCTTAAGATCCTTTCTTGGACTGCTAGCTCTTTAGTAAATCTGACAACGACGGAGAGTTGTTCCTTTTTGTGGACCCTTGCTTCGTCTACCATAATGGACATCAGTCCGCACACTTTTAGTTCAGCTATATTATCCTCGCCAACGATTTCAGCAATTATTTTTATGAATTCGTTTTGTGCTTTGCCACTACAGCAGTTCGCAACCTTGTTACTAATGTTCGAAGAACATTAGTATTAAAATCGATTCGGCCAAAAATTCATATTTCCATATATATATATATATATATATATATATATATATATATATATATATATATATATATATATATATATATATATATATATATATATATATATATATATATATATATATATATATATATATATATATCATCAAAAAATTTCAGTGAGATAATCTCGGGAACGCGCCATCCGATTGAGCTGAAACTTTCAGGATACATTGGTGTATATGCAGAATAGGTCCAGGTCTCTTTAAATGTCAGTTATTGTTAACTTTTTGGCGCCGGCGGCCATTTAAGTTATATTTTTAATATACCTATTATTTCGTGCACAAATAATTTTCGCAAAAATAAGTTTAACGAAATAAATTTCGAACGTGTTTTACATATGAATCGGATAAGGCTTTGGAATTTTTTAACCCCATGTGTGCGCTGGGTGCCTAAAAAGAGGACGGGAAAATTTGAAAATTTTTAAATTTCGATAACTTTTGCCAGAGCTTTTCAATCATTACGAATTTTTCAGGACGTATTTGCATTATTTAGTTGTAGATTTGTGTAGCTTTTAATGAGCGTGCTGGCAACCCTGTAGCTAGGGCAGGCACTGAAACTGAAAACCTCCAAATCATCGTCTCTCTTGAAAACCTGCCGCTTCTTCAAAAACAAGTCTCTCATATGTAAATCTTGTGCTTTGTTTACATAGACAAAAAATAAAATTTGATATAGTATAACGGGCACGCCTGGTAACCCTTGCCCAATTTACCTATATTTTTAGCATCAAAAACTTCTGTTCACGGAAACTCACGATCCGATTAGCAGAATTAATTGAAATTTACAGAATGTATTGGTCTTATATAGGACCAAGTCTGATAGAAGTGATTTTGAAATGCAAACGATTCTGTGCCAGTGGTGCCATCTTGAAAAATCACTAAAAAGGATAACTGCTTTTAGCCCTATTAATTCTGATTGAATCGTTCGATTTTAACAAAATTCACAGAATAGCTGGAACTTACTTCAAACTACGTTTGGTAGAAATTTGGTTGAAAAATACGGTTGGAGCTGCCAGCTGTGATAATTTTAGTGTCTTAAATTTGAAAAAATTTAAATTTGGAAGTGAAAACATTCAACCATCGAATATCCTAAAAAATGTCCGTTTGCTACAATAAAACCAATCTGTATACAAATCATATGCTTTATCTACACGTTCAAAGTAAAACTTTGGATATTTCATGTCGGACAAGAACGGTAACCCTTTCCCAGTTAACCTATATTTTTAGCATCAAACACTTCTGTTCACGGAAACTCACGAGCCAATAATCAGATACAACTGAAATTCACAAAATGCATTGGACTTAAGTAGGACCAGATTTGATAGAAGCGATTTTGAATTGTGGGCAATTCTGTGCCAGTGGTGCCATCCTGAAAAATTACAAAAAAAAAACGGCTTTTTGCCCAATGAAATGTGAATAAGTTACCAGATTTTCATGAAATTGACACAGTAGCTAAACCCAACTCTAATCTCTGTTTGGTGTAAATTTGGTTGAAAAATTTGATTGGTGCTGCCAGCTTTGGTAATTTTTGTGCCTTTGGTTTTGAAAAATCGCTCAGGAAAATAAAACTTTTTGCACTATAACTTCCAGTGCATTCATGAAATCAATACGAATTTCATACAATTAATGGAACCTATTATAAACATTATTCGGACCAAATTTGGTTTAAAAGCCACGATAGGGTTGCCAGCTATTGTTGGTTTTGTGTTTGTTTGCAATATCTTTATTAAGCGGTTTTATCGAAGAATTTTCAAATGGTAATGATATTTTAGTGACAATAAGCAGCAAATATTAAATTTTCGATTATTTGAAAAAACTCGCTGCAGGTAATCCTAAATTTCTTTATACTCCTATAACTTCGAATGTAATTAAACAACGTGAAGCAGATGTAATATATTCTTGGCTTTGATACTGGCAGAAGGTGGCCAGCACGAGTCGGTTGTGCTACTTTTGTATCAATAAATGCTAACAGTTAGTATTCATACCGGAAACATTCACAATGAAAATAAATAACCGATGTTTCAATTCCCAAAGTTCTGCAAATTTTTCGGATCGCAGCCCCAAACATTAACTTCAGTTACAGTGCTGCAGGCACTGAGCATTTTCTTCATTGATGTTATATGAGATGCTGCTTTCAAAATTTGGTGAAATAAGCAAATGATAACGAATATAATTAACCCGTGGTTTGCTCTCATAAACGTTGAAATTCATGCCAGTGGTAATATCTGAAACCTTCTACTATATGAGTTATAATGCATTCGTGAGACCAAAGTAAAACGTGGCGTTTGAAACAGTTTGGCCGTAATAAGCAGCTCATGTGGTGGAATATGCACTCAAAACCTGCACGATTCTTCTACTGTTCTTCGAACATTAGTGTTTCTAGCGGTTCAGGTGCGCTAGAGTTTTTGTACTAATGTTCGAAGAACATTAGTATTAAAATCGATTCGGCCAAAAATTCATATTTCCATATATATATATATATATATATATATATATATATATATATATATATATATATATATATATATATATATATATATATATATATATAATATATATATATATATATATATCATCAAAAAATTTCAGTGAGATAATCTCGGGAACGCGCAATCCGATTGAGCTGAAACTTTCAGGATACATTGATGTATATGCAGAATAGGTCCAGGTCTCTTTAAATGTCAGTTATTGTTAACGTTTTGGCGCCGGCGGCCATTTAAGTGATATTTTTAATATACCTATTATTTCGTGCACAAATGATTTTCGCAAAAATAAAGTTGACGAAATAAATTTCTAACGTGTTTTACATATGAATCGGATAATGCTTTGGAATTTTTTAACCCTATGTGTGCACTGGGTGCCTAAAAAGAGGACGGGAAAATTTGAAAAATTTTAAATTTCGATAACTTTTGACAGAGCCATTCAATCATTACGAAATTTTCAGAACATATTGGTATTATTTAGTTGTAGATTTGTGTTGCTTGTCAATGAGCGTGCTGGCAACCCTGTAGCTAGGGCAGGCACTGAAAGGGAAAACCTCCAAATCATCGTTTCTCTTGGAAAAATGCCGTTTCTTCAAAAAAAAGCCATTCATATGTAAATCTTGTTCTTTGTTTACATAACCAAAAAAAAAAAAAAGATATGGTATAACGGGCACGCCTGGTAACCCTTGCCCAATTTACCTATATTTTTAGCAACAAAAATTTCTGTTCACGGAAACTCACGATCCGATGAGCAGAATTATTTGAAATTCACAGAATGTATTGACCTTAAATAGGATCAGGTCTGATAGAAGTGATTTTGAAATGCGGGCGATTCTGTGCCAGTGGTGCCACCTTGAAAAACCACTAAAAAAGATAACTGTTTTTAGCCCTATAAATTCTGATTGAATCGTTCGATTTTGACGAAACTCACAAAATTGCTGGACCTTACTTTAAGCCACGTTTGGTAGAAATTTGGTCGAAAAATTCGGTTGGAGTTGCCAGCTATGATAATTTTGGTGTCTTCATTTTGAAAAAAAAAAAATTTGCAAGTGAAAACATTCAAACCATCGAATATTCAAAAAAATGTCCGTTTCTTACAATAAAACCAATCTGTATATAAATCTTATGTTTTATCTACACGTCCAAAATAAAACTTTGGAAATTTCATGTCGGACAAGAACGGTAAACCTCTGCCAGTTAACCTATATTTTTAGCATCAAAAACTTCTGTTCACGGAAACTCACGAACCAATAATCAGATACAGCTAAAATTTACAGAATGCATTGGACTTAAGTAAGACCAGATTTGATAGAAGCGATTTTGAATTGTGGGCAACTCTGTGCCAGTGGTGCCATCTTGAAAAATTAAAAAGAAAAAAAAATGCTTTTTGCCCAATGAAATGTGAATAAGTTACCAAATTTTCATGAAATTGACACAGTAGCTAAACCTAACTCTAATCTTTGTTTGGTGGAAATTTGGTTGAAAAATTTGATTGGTGCTGCCAGCTATGGTAATTTTTGTGTCTTTGGTTTTGAAAATTCGCTCAGAAAAATCAAACTTTTTGCACTTAACTTCCAGTGCAGTCATGAAATCAATACGAATTTCATACAATTAATGAAACCTTTCATAAACATCATTCAGGCCAAATTTGGTTGAAAAGCCACGATAGGGTTGCCAGCTATTGTTGGTTTTGTGTTTAATTGCAATATCTTTATTAAGCGGTTTTATCGTAGAATTTTCACAGCAAATAATAAGCTTTCGATCATTTGAAAAAACTCGCTGCAGGTAACCCTAAATTTCTTTATACTCCTATAACTTCGAATGTAATTAAACAACGTGAAGCAGATTTGATATATTCTTGGCTTTGATACTGGCGAAAGGTTGCCAGCACGAGTCGGTTGTGCTACTTTTGTATCAATAAATGCTTACAGTTAGTATACATACCGGAAACATTTACAATGAAAATAAAAAACCGATGTTACAATTCGGAAAGTTTTGCAAATTTTTCGGATCGCAGCCCCAAACACCAACTTCAGTTACAGTGCTGCAGGCACTGAGCATTTTCTTCATTGATGTTATATGAGATGCTGCTTTCAAAATTATGTGAAATAAGCAACTGATAGCGAATATAATTAACCCGTGTTTTGCTCTCATAAACGTTGAAATTCATGCCAGTGGTAATATCTGAAACCTTCCACCATATGAGTTATAATGCATTCTTAAGACGAAAGTAAAACGTGGCATTTGAAACAGTTTGGCCGTAATAAGCAGCACATGTGGTGGAATATGCACTCAAAACCTGCACGATTCTTCTACTGTTCTTCGAACATTAGTGTTTCTAGCGGTTCAGGTGCGCTAGAGTTTTTTAAAATTACTTGCAAAAGTTTAATCATGCTTCGCGAATAATGTACAAAATTCCAAAATAAATTCACAGTTATCACTGGCACCACTGTCATCATGTCCTCTGAAAGCACATCTTTGGCGACTGAGACACGTCGAAAGGTCGATAACCTTTTCCAAACAATATTGGTTCATCTTGATAATATGCCAAGACTGTTCAAGCACCATATCACTTACTGTCCTCAAAGTACTATTCGAGCTTTCACATTGTGCATGAATTTTACCATCTGGATAATTTATCCGGATCGCGAAGTTTGGTCGAACTGCAATTTTGGTGTATTTTTGGCAACAGTGGAAATTCTATGGAAAATTTCGTATTGTGATAGCTTCACACCGATTCATCCCAAAATTTACAAGACTCATCAATGGGCATAAGAAATAAGTTTCTGTAGTTTTTAAATAATGTATGGGCAACCTTGTAGCTACCATAAGTACGTAAACACAAATCTTTCACACGATTTTGAGAATAAAATGCAAACGATTGATGAATTTGATACTATATTTATACAGTCAACTCTAAACTTGTAAAATTCCCAATCGCGAATTTCTGATGCAGTTATCAAATTATAATAAAATTCACACACATTTAACCTGAGTGTAAACCAAGTAGGTCATAGATAGTGTGGGAACACATAACACAGCCCACAATCACATATCCACACCGCACTATACAATACAATACAATAATATAAAGTAGGCTAAGAAAAATGTATCTTAAAATATTGAAAAATAAGAATCAATAATATATTTTGTAAAAAGCGTTCAAGACGTGTTTCTCTTGATAACATTAAAATTAAATTTTCAGTGGAAGTATTTACTTCCAAATTAGAATTTTCTTCTAAAATAGCGTAAAAGTGGCAGCGATACCATTTTTATTCTCCAAATGACTTCGAAAATTGTATTCTACGTTAATACTATTTTAATACTCAGACTATGTTTTGTGAAAAACATAATTGCATAAAGCGCCAGTTTATAAAAGTGTTCTTATCTAAATACCTGTATATTACCTAGTAGGAATTAACAGATAATCTTAATAAAAAAAGGATGATTGGCGAGGCGCTTTTCGTCTCTTTCTTTACGTATAACTTGTCGAAATTAAATATTCCCGTCCATATCTCGAAATAAGTCCCATAACATCGTAATAAATACCACAAATAGCACAGTCTCTAAGTTATAAGTAGTGAAAGTTGATATAGGCTTACACTACTGCACTACACAACTCTAGCTGTAACCACAAAAACCTAACAGGCGAAAACTTAGGTGTCTGCTGTTGGAAATATTTATTTTTCTGGGAGGGGCCAACCTAGGGTCTGGGGGGGGGTCCCAGCCCCCTCTGGCCTCCCTACGGCGCGCCTACGATCGCAGCCCCAAACACCAACTTCAGTTACAGTGCTGCAGGCACTGAGCATTTTCTTCATTGATGTTATATGAGATGCAGCTTTCAAAATTATGTGAAATAAGCTACTGATAACGAATATAATTAACCCGTATTTTGCTTTCCTAAACGTTGAAATTCATGCCAGTGGTAATATCTGAAACCTTCTACCATATGAGTTACAATGCATTCTTGTTTTTTATTAGATTGCGATACTTCCTTATCCAAATCCCTTTCTCGTCGAGCGGACTCTTTCTTCGCCATGTGTCATTCAAAATTTAATTTCTTTTCCACCTGTTTTTCTGAACTTAAGGCTTTGTAAGCTAAGCCGAACTTGCACTGATCTTTCTTTGGCTTGAAAAATCCTAAATTGTATCGTCTGAAAACTTGCCTGTATTTGCTTATGCTTACCGGTTTCAAACTGTTCTTTTTGCATTCCTCTACATACATTTTATGCATTATTTGCACATTAAGAGATGTATCTAAGTACTTTTTTCCTGTCAATTTACGGTAGTAATGAGATTCTACTGCAGAAAAAGAAGCAATATGCATCTCTATGTGCTCTTCTTCAGCTTGAGGCAATTTATTGTGGGGCAGATGCTTGCCCCGTTAATCTTTTTCAAGTCATGCTTGAGCGATCTTTTCTGCAACAAAATAATAACTGAGGGAGTCGGTAACGTTGAAAGCTAGGAAAAAGAACCTGTGGCATAACTTTATTTTTACTAATATTCGAAGAACATTAGTATTAAAATCGATTCGGCCAAAAATTCATATTTCCATATATGTATATATATATATATATATATATATATATATATATATATATATATATATATATATATTTATATATCATCAAAAAATTTCAGTGAGATAATCTCGAGAACGCGCCATACGATTGAGCTGAAACTTTCAGGATACATTGGTGTATATACAGAATAGGTCCAGGTCTCACTTAATGTCAATTATTTGTAACCCTTTGGCGCCGGCGCCCATTTTAGTGATATTTTTAATATACCTATTATTCCGTACGCAAATAAGTTTTGCAAAATCAAAGTTGACAGAATAAATTTCGAAGAATCGGATAATGTTGTGGAATTTTTTAACCCCATGTTTGCGCTGGATGCCTAAAAAGAGAACGGGAAAATTTGAAAATTTCTTAATTGCGATAACTTTTGACAAAGCTATTCAATCAAAACGAAATTTTCAGGACATATTGGTATTAATTAGTTGTAGATTTGTGTAGCTTTTAATGAGCGTGTTGGCAACCCTGTAGCTAGGGCAGGCACTGAAAGTGGAAACCTCCAAATCATCGCTTCTCTTGAAAAAACGCCGCTTCTTCAAAAAAAACCACTTATATGTAAATTTTGTGCATTGTTAACATAAACAGCACAAAAAAATTTGATATGGTATAACGGGCACGCCTGGTAACCCTTGCCTAATTAACCTATATTTTTAGCATCAAACACTTCTGTTCACGGAAACTCACGATCCAAAAAGCAGAATTTATTGAAATTTGCAGAATGTATTGGTCTTAAATAGGACCAGGTCTGAAAGAAGTGATTTTGAAATGCAGGAAATTCTGTGCCAGTGGTGCCATCTTGAAAAATCACTAAAAAAGATAACTGCTTTTTGCCCTATAAATTCTGATTGAATCGTTCGATTTTAACGAAACTCACACAGCAGCTGGACCTTACCTTAAGCCACGTTTGGTTGACAAGTTTGGTTGAAGCTGCCAGCTATGATAATTTTGGTGTCTTAAATTTGAAAACATAATAATTTGGAAGTGAAAACATTCAAACCCTCGAATATCCTAAAAAATGTCCGTTTCTTGCAATAAAACTAATCTGTATACAAAGCTTATGCTTAATCTACACGTTCAAAGTTAAACTTTGAAAATTTAATGACGGACAAGAACGGTAACCCTTACCCAGTTAACCTGTATTTTTAGCATCAAAAACTTCTATTCACGGGAACTCACGAACCAATAATCAGATACAACTGAAATTTACAGAATGCATTGGACTTAAGTAGGACCAGATCTGATAGAAGCAATTTTGAATTGTGCGCAACTCTGTGCCGGTGGTTCCATCTTGAAAAATAATAAAGAAAAAAACTGCTTTTTGCCCTATGAAATGTGAATAAAATACCAGATTTTCATGAAATTGACACAGTAACTGAACCTTACTCTAGTCTCTGTTTGGTATAAATATGGTTGAAAAATTTAATTGGTGCTGCTAGCTTTGGTAATTTTTGTGTCTTTGGTTTTGAAAATTCGCTCAGGAAAATAAAACTTTTTGCCCTATAACTTCCAGTGCAGTCATGAAATCAATATGAATTTCATACAATTAATGGAACCTATTATAAACATTATTCAGGCCAAATTTGGTTGAAAACCCACGATACAGTGACCAGCTATTGTTGGTTTTGTGTTTAATTGCAATATTTTTATTAAGCGGTTTTATCGTAGAATTTTCAAATGGTTATGATATTGTAGTGACAATAAACAGCAAATATTTAGTTTTCGATTATTTGAAAAAACTCGCTGCAGGTAACCCTTAATTTCTTTTTACTCCTATAACTTCGAATGTAATAAAACAACGTGAAGCAGATG
>OZ022263.1:122380194-122442694 GCA_963978885.1 Nemotelus pantherinus
GCTGCAGGTAACCCTTAATTTCTTTTTACTCCTATAACTTCGAATGTAATAAAACAACGTGAAGCAGATGTGATATATTCTTGGCTTTGATACTGGCAGAAGGTTGCCAGCACGAGTCTGTTGTACTACTTTTGTATCAATAAATGCTAACAGTTAATATTCATACAGGAAACATTTACAATGAAAATAAATAACCGATATTTCAATTCCCAAAGTTCTGCCAATTTGTTGGATCGCAGCCTCAAACACCAACTTTAGTTACAATGCTGCAGGCACTGAGCTTTTTCTTCATTGATGTTATATGAGATGCTGCTTTCAAAATTTGGTGAAATAAGCAACTGATAACGAATATAATTAACCGGTGTTTTGCTCTCATAAACGTTGAAACTCATGCCAGTGGTAATATTTGAAACCTTCCACCTTATAAGTTATAATGCATTCTTGAGACCAAAGTTAAACATGGCGTTTGTTTGTTTGGCCGTAATAAGCAGCTCATGTGGTAATTATATGCACTCAAAACCTGCACGATTTTTCTACTGTTTTTCGAACATTAGTGTTTCTAGCGGTTCGGATTTTCAACCGTTACGTAATAATTTACAGTAAATCTTCTTCGCGATTCTTTGAAATTCCTCGTTATCCGTGCCTTAGGTTTGTTTTCAATATGCCTATCAATAAAACTCCGTTGATCATCGCTATTAGCTAATCCACGAAATTTTTCGAATACAATTTTTCTGCTCTCTTTACTGATGCTGTTGCAGTTGACATGTTTTGCCTTTCCATTGCAAGGTGAGCATAATATAGGTTTAGCCGGCCGCTGAGCACCCTTTGATCCAACGTATGCCCGTCCTCTTGTCCTCTTATTTTTCCTGATGCTCGCTTTCCATCTCTCCTTATTCAATTTTCGTTTCTTCAGTAGATTCGAGTAACTTACAGCGTTCTCCGTTTCGCTAGTGTCTTCGTCACTATCAAAAGCAGGGGAAGGGTCAGGTTATTGATATTGTCTTTTTACGGAAAATGCAACTAGTACCTGAATGATTGCAATCAAAACAAAACCTACATAGCTTTTTGCTAGAACCATCATCTTCTTGCTTCAATGGGTCTTCTTCTGAACAGCGCTTCTCTCTTTAAAAGAAAGTAAGAAGATTTATAAGTTATTGAAATTCAAGCTATAATCCCTACATACCGGCATCATTCACGTTTGAAATGACTGTCTTTTTTTGGAGAGCCAACGATAAAAACAATGATCTACGACTGGCCATAGTAGTTTGCACTAAACTTTAACTTAATTTGAAAATCAACTTGGCAAACTTTCAACAAAAACCGTAACTGCACTCAATTAAGGAAACTGTTGAACTGAATAAAAATTCTACAAAATTCAAAGAAATAACAGATCAAAGTGTGCAGGATTGAACAAGCCCTAACGGTACATAATATGCTCAGCTGTAGATTTTCTATTTCAAAACAATATAACAACATGTCATTATATACCCAGGTTTTCCGTTACACCAAAAAAACGAATGTGCACATTCATGATTTTGGCGTAACGCATTTTGCAAATACCTAGTTTTTAGGAGATTCAGAGAATTGAAATTTTGAATTTGTGTGGGCATAAAATGGAATTTTACATTTCCGGTTTTGCCAAATTGTTTATATACGAATTCTGCGTAAATTGACATGAAAAAATAAAAATTACCAAAAACGCACATTCATGGTTTTGGCGTACACCCGACGATATATCAATATATGTTCGTTGTTCCCATGGGTGTGCGAAAAGGCAAATTTCTGATTGGTCCCCCAAAAATACATGTCGGAAATAATGAAAGCTCTAAAATAGACTTACAAAGCCCTTAGGAATGATAAAATGCAAGATTTTACCACCAGATGGACTATGTCACCTGTACAAATTATATGGAAATAGAATGGAAATAATTAGAAATATAGGACTATTTTTTCGTTTAGAAGCTAAATATATTTCAACTTATGCTTGAAGAAGAGAATATCTAAGTTTCAAAATATCTTTGAAGAAATTGGAATATATTAAGCTTAAATGAAAAAAATTGACCTCTTGCTTCAAACTTTTGTTACCTAGAAAACCTAGAAAAAGCATAAATAATTTGGCAAGATGGAAGAGTGCTGTAACTTACTCTTTTCGAGCCATTTGGTTCGCAGGGATATCTTCGTAGCCCTAACTGCGTGTCCGAGGTTAGATGAAGCAGCAAAACTTTTGAAACCAGTGCTTTTTGCTGTTTTCCGTTTTCGCAATCCTCTGGAAAATGTGAGATCCAGACAGTTGTTCTCTGCGAATGATTTAATTTTTTCCCAAACTACATACAAGTCTTCTCGCTCATTTAGTAGTGTTTTAACAGTTCCATTGACAAGATCTATCCCATCCCTTAGAGTTGCATTTTTAGTTTGGAAATATGTGCTTAACATGTTCGTTATAAAAAGAACATAGTGAAAGATGGAAAGATTTACTACAAACCTAGAATTACTGATTGAATGAAAGATCCCAAATGAATAAACTGAGTCGTTGTATTTTCACTCATTCATTTCTTTTTCTAAAGCCTCTTTAATAGTCCCACAGCTATCGACCACATATTTTCAATTGGAAAATCTCATTAACTAACGAGAAGAGCTTATACTTATCATTCTACGCCTTGAATTTAGACCAACTGCCTCTTCAAGCTGCTTCAACAATTCGTGTTGTGATGGCTTCGAAAAGTGTAGTTAAAGGGACTTGATGGCATTGAAAAAGGATGTACACGTTTCGATTGTGAAAATTGTGTCCATCACAACAAGGATAGTTTTATGAGCTAGACAGTGTACAAATATGGCTGCAAGGTGTTTCATTTTAATTTAGATTTGTAAACCACTTTTTTGTCCAGACATGACATCATAAGACTGTCCAACAACAGGCAAAACACTAAGTCCGTAGCTGGCTAACAGGCTGAAAATTATATCTGCTAAATACGAAGCATTTCTAGCTCCTGAACAGTTTACAAAGCTTAAGATCCTTTCTTGGACTGCTAGCTCTTTAGTAAATCTGACAACGACGGAGAGTTGTTCCTTTTTGTGGACCCTTGCTTCGTCTACCATAATGGACATCAGTCCGCACTCTTTTAGTTCAGCTATATTATCCTCGCCAATGAATTCAGCAATTATTTTTATTAATTCATTTTGTGCTTTGCCACTACAGCAGTTCGCAACCTTGTTTTTAAAATTACTTGCGAAAGTTGAATCATGCTTCGCGAATATTGTACAAAATTCCAAAATAAATTCACGGTTACCACTGGCACCACTATCATCATGCCCTCTGAAAGCACATCCTTGACGAATGAGACACGTCGTAAGGTCAATAACCTTTTCCAAACAATGTTGGTTCATCTTGACAATATGCCAAGACTGTTCAAGCACCATATCACTTACTGCCCTCAAAGTACTATTCGAGCTTTCACATTGTGCATGAATTTTACCATCTGGATAATTTATCCGGATCGCGAAGTTTGGTCGAACTGAAATTTTGGTGTATTTTTGGCAACAATGGAAATTCTATGGAAAATTTCGTATTGTGATAGCTTCACACCGAGTCATCCCAAAATTTACAAGACTCATCAATGGGCATAAGAAATAAGTTTCTGTAGTTTTTAAATAATGTATGGGCAACCTTGTAGCTACCATAAGTACGTAAACACAAATCTTTCACACGATTTTGAGAATAAAATGCAAACGATTGATGAATTTGATACTATATTTATACAGTCAACTCTAAACATGTAAAATTCCCAATCGCGAATTTCTGATGCAGTTATCAAATTATAATAAAATTCACACACATTTAACCTGAGTGTAAACCAAGTAGGTCATAGATAGTGTGGGAACACATAACACAACCCACAATCACATATCCACACAGCACTATACAATACAATACAATAATATAAAGTAGGCTAAGAAAAATGTATCTAAAAATATTGAAAATAAGAATCAATAATATATTTTGTAAAAAGCGTTCAAGACGTGTTTCTCTTGATAACATTAAAATTAAATTTTCAGTGCAAGTATTTACTTCCAAATTAGAATTTACTTCTAGAATAGCGTAAAAGTGGCAGCGATACCATTTTTATTCTCCAAATGACTTTGAAAATTGTATTGTACGTTGATACTATTTTAATACTCAGACTATGTTTTGTGAAAAACATAATTGCATAAAGCGCCAGTTTATAAGAGTGAGTATCTAAATACCTGTATATTGCCTAGTAGGAATTAACAGATAATCTTAATAAAAAAAGGATGATTGGCGAGGCGCTTTTCGTCTCTTTCTTTACGTATAACTTGTCGAAATTAAATATTCCCGTCCATATCTCGAAATAAGTCCCATAACATCGTAATAAATACCACAAATAGCACAGTCTCTAAGTTATAAGTAGTGAAAGTTGATATAGGCTTACACTACTGCACTACACAACTCTTGCTGTAACCACAAAAACCTAACAGGCGAAAACTTAGGTGTCTGCTGTTGGAAATATTTATTTTTCTGGGAGGGGCCAACCTAGGGTCTGGGGGGGTCCCAGCCCCCTCTGGCCTCCCTACGGCGCGCCTACGATCGCAGCCCCAAACACCAACTTCAGTTACAGTGCTGCAGGCACTGAGCATTTTCTTCATTGATGTTATATGAGATGCTGCTTTCAAAATTATGTGAAATAAGCTACTGATAACGAATATAATTAACCCGTGTTTTGCTTTCCTAAACGCTGAAATTCATGCCAGTGGTAATATCTGAAACCTTCTACCATAAGAGTTACAATGCATTCTTGTTTTTTATTAGATTGCGATACTTCCTTATCCAAATCCCTTTCTCGTCGAGCGGACTCTTCCTTCGCCATGTGTCATTCAAAGTTTAATTTCTTTTCCACCTGTTTTTCTGAACTTAAGGCTTTGTAAGCTAAGCCGAACTTGCACTGATCTTTCTTTGGCTTGAAAAATCCTAAATTGTATCGTCTGAAAACTTGCCTGTATTTGCTTATGCTTACCGGTTTCAAACTGTTCTTTTTGCATTCCTCTACATACATTTTATGCATTATTTGCACATTAAGAGATGTATCTAAGTACTTTTTTCCTGTCAATTTACGGTAGTAATGAGATTCTACTGCAGAAAAAGAAGCAATATGCATCTCTATGTGCTCTTCTTCAGCTTGAGGCAATTTATTGTGGGGCAGATGCTTGCCCCGTTAATCTTTTTCAAGTCATGCTTGAGCGATCTTTTCTGCAACAAAATAATAACTGAGGGAGTCGGTAACGCTGAAAGCTAGGAAAAAGAACCTGTGGCATAACTTTATTTTTACTAATATTCGAGGAACATTAGTATTAAAATCGATTCGGCCAAAAATTCATATTTCCATATATATATATATATATATATATATATATATATATATATATATATATATATATATATATATATATATATATATATATATATATATATATATATATATATATATATATATATATATATATATATATATATATATATATATATATATATGTATATATATATCATCAAAAAATTTCAGTGAGATAATCTCGAGAACGCGCCATACGATTGAGCTGGAACTTTCAGGATACATTGGTGTATATACAGAAAAGGTCGAGGTCTCACTTAATGTCAATTATTTGTAACTCTTTGGCGTCGGCGCCCATTTTAGTGATATTTTTAATATACCTATTATTCCGTACGCAAATAATTTTTGCAAAATCAAAGTTGACAAAATAAATTTCGAAGAATCGGATAATGTTTTGGAATTTTTTAACCCCATGTTTGCGCTGGATTCCTAAAAAATGAACGGGAAAATTTGAAAATTTCTTAATTGCGATAACTTTTGACAAAGCTATTCAATCAAAACGAAATTTTCAGAACATATTGGTATTATTTAGTTGTAGATTTGTGTAGCTTTTAATGAGCGTGTTGGCAACCCTGTAGCTAGGGCAGGCACTGAAAGTGGAAACCTCCAAATCATCGCTTCTCTTGAAAAAACGCCGCTTCTTCAAAAAAAGCCACTTATATGTAAATTTTGTGCATTGTTAACATAAACAACACAAAAATATTTGATATGGTATAACGGGCACGCCTGGTAACCCTTGCCTAATTAACCTATATTTTTAGCATCAAAAACTTCTGTTCACGGAAACTCACGATCCAAAAAGCAGAATTAATTGAAATTTGCAGAATGTATTGGTCTTAAATAGGACCAGGTCTGAAAGAAGTGATTTTGAAATGCAGGCGATTCTGTGCCAGTGGTGCCATCTTGAAAAATCACTAAAAAAGATAGCTGCTTTTAGCCCTATAAATTCTGATTGAATCGTTCGATTTTAACGAAACTCACACAGCAGCTGGACCTTACCTTAAGCCACGTTTGGTTGACAAGTTTGGTTGAAGCTGCCAGCTATGATACTTTTGGTGTCTTAAATTTGAAAAAATAAAAATTTGGAAGTGAAAACATTCAAACCATCGAATATCCTAAAAAATGTCCGTTTCTTGCAATAAAACTAATCTGTATACAAAGCTTATGCTTAATCTACACGTTCAAAGTTAAACTTTGAAAATTTAATGACGGACAAGAACGGTAACCCTTACCCAGTTAACCTATATTTTAAGCATCAAAAACTTCTATTCACCGGAACTCACGAACCAATAATCAGATACAACTGAAATTAACAGAATGCATTGGACTTAAGTAGAACCAGATCTGATAGAAGCAATTTTGAATTGTGCGCAACTCTGTGCCAGTGGTTCCATCTTGAAAAATAACAAAGAAAAAAACTGCTTTTTGCCCTATGAAATGTGAATAAAATACCAGATTTTCATGAAATTGACACAGTAACTGAACCTTACTCTAGTTTCTGTTTGGTATAAATATGGTTGAACAATTTAATTGGTGCTGCCAGCTTTGATAATTTTTGTGTCTTTGGTTTTGAAAATTCGCTCAGGAAAATAAAACTTTTTGCCCTATAACTTCCAGTGCAGTCATGAAATCAATATGAATTTCATACAATTAAAGGAACCTATTATAAACATTATTCGGGCCAAATTTGGTTGAAAACCCACGATAGAGTGACCAGCTATTGTTGGTTTTGTGTTTAATTGCAATATTTTTATAAAGCGGTTTTATCGTATAATTTTCAAATGGTAATGATATTGTAGTGACATTTGCCGTGTTCCATTTTTACTTATTAGTTCTTGCAAGTACTTGGGAGTAGAGCACAAAAGGAACGCCATCTTCGCTCTTTCGAGCAGATTCTGACCTGTCAAATTATATGCAATTTTCAAATGTAAAACAGTTGAAAATACAGGGAGAAAACAACGAGTATAAACTACCACAATCGATAAAGAATATAAAAGCAACTAGCAGAAAATTACATATTTTAACTTTCCACACATTATGAGGGCTATTTCTAATTTCCTAACTACCAAAACATTCAACATAACCATGAAAAACCAAAACCACCTATTGACAACTAACACTACCAATGACAACTAACATAGCCACCTCACGGCAAAAAAAAGGCGTAACTACTCATGAACTACTCGCGAACGAGTGCGCGAGTAGTTGGAAGTAGCCAGAAGTACTTGCGAGTACTAAATAGTAATAATGGAACACGGGCAATAAACAGCAAATATTAAGTTTTCGATTATTTGAAAAAACTCGCTGCAGGTAACCCTTAATTTCTTTTTACTCCTATAACTTCGAATGTGATAAAACAACGTGAAGCAGATATGATATATTCTTGGCTTTGATACTGGCAGAAGGTTGCCAGCACGAGTCTGTTGTACTACTTTTGTATCAATAAATGCTAACAGTTAGTATTCATACAGGAAACATTTACAATGAAAATAAATAACCGATATTTCAATTCCCAAAGTTCTGCAAATTTTTTGGATCACAGCCTCAAACACCAACTTTAGTTACAATGCTGCAGGCACTGAGCTTTTTCTTCATTGATGTTATATGAGATGCTGCTTTCAAAATTTGGTGAAATAAGCAACTGATAACGAATATAATTAACCGGTGTTTTGCTCTCATAAACGTTGAAACTCATGCCAGTGGTAATATTTGAAACCTTCCACCTTATAAGTTATAATGCATTCTTGAGACCAAAGTAAAACATGGCGTTTGTTTGTTTGGCCGTAATAAGCAGCTCATGTGGTAATTATATGCACTCAAAACCTGCACGATTTTTCTACTGTTTTTCGAACATTAGTGTTTCTAGCGGTTCAGGTGCGCTACAGTTTTTTTATTTTCAACCGTTACGTAATAATTTACAGTAAATCTTCTTCGCGATTCTTTGAAATTCCTCGTTATCCGTGCCTTAGGTTTGTTTTCAATATGCCTATCAATAAAACTCCGTTGATCATCGCTATTAGCTAATCCACGAAATTTTTCGAATACAATTTTTCTGCTCTCTTTACTGATGCTGTTGCAGTTGACATGTTTTGCCTTTCCATTGCAAGGTGAGCATAATATAGGTTTAACCGGCCGCTGAGCACCCTTTGATCCAACGTATGCCTCTCCTCTTGTCCTCTTATTACTAATGTTCGAAGAACATTAGTATTAAAATCGATTCGGCCAAAAATTCATATTTCCATATATATATATATATATATATATATATATATATATATATATATATATATATATATATATATATATATATATATATATATATATATATATATATATATATATATATATATATATATATATATATATATATATATATATATATATATATATATATATATATATATATATCATCAAAAAATTTCAGTGAGATAATCTCGGGAACGCGCCGTCCGATTGAGCTGAAACTTTCAGGATGCATTGGTGTATATGCAAAATAGGTCCAGGTCTCTTTAAATGTCAGTTATTGTTAACCTTTTGGCACCGGCGGCCATTTAAGTGATATTTTTAATATACCTATTAATCGTGCACAAATGATTTTCGCAAAAATAAAGTTAAGGAAATAAATTTCTGACGTGTTTTACATATGAATCGAATAATGCTTTGGAATTTTTTAACCCTATGTGTGCGCTGGGTGTCTAAAAAGAGGACGGGAAAATTTGAAAATTTGAAAATTTTTAAATTTCGATAACTTTTGACAGAGCAATTCAATCATTACGAAATTTTCACGACATATTGATATTATTTATTTGTAGATTTGTGTAGCTTTTAATGAGCGTGCTGGAAACCCTGTAGCTAGGGCAGGCACTGAAAGTGAAAACCTCCAAATCATTGTCTCTCTGGAAAAAATGCCGTTTCTTCAAAAAAAAGCCATTCATATGTAAATCTTGTGCTTTGTTTACATAACCAAAAAAAAAATTTGATATGGTATAACGGGCACGCCTGGTAACCCTTGCCCAATTTACCTATATTTTAAGTATCAAAAACTTCTGTTCACGGAAACTCACGATCCGATGAACAGAAATTTGCAGAATGTATTGGTCTTAAATAGGACCAGGTCTGATTGAAGTGATTTTGAAATGCGGGCGATTCTGTGCTAGTGGTGCCATCTTGAAAAACCACTAAAAAAGATATCTGTTTTTAGCCCTATAAATTCTGATTGAATCGTTCGATTTTGACGAAACTCACACAATTGCTGGACCTTACCTTAAGCCACGTTTGGTAGAAATTTGGTCGCAAAATTCGGTTGGAGCTGCCAGTTATGATAATTTTGGTGTCTTCATTTTGAAAAAAAAAAATTTGGAAGTGAAAATATTCAAACCATCGAATATTCAAAAAAATGTCCGTTTCTTACAATAAAACCAATCTGTATATAAATCTTATGTTTTATCTACACGTTCAAAATAAAACTTTGGAAATTTCATGTCGGACAAGAACGGTAACCCTCTCCCAGTTAACCTATATTTTTAGCATCAAAAACTTCTGTTCACGGAAACCGACGAACCAATAATCAGATACAGCTAAAATTTACAGAATGCATTGGACTTAAGTAGGACCAGGTCTGATAGAAGCGATTTTGAATTGTAGGCAACTCTGTGCCAGTGGTGCCATCTTGAAAAATTACAAAGAAAAAAAATTGCTTTTTGCCCTATGAAATGTGAATTAGTTACCAGATTTTCATGAAATTGACACAGTAGCTAAACCTAACTCTAATCTCTGTTTGGTGGAAATTTGGTTGAAAAATTTGATTGGTGCTGCCAGCTATGGTAATTTTTGTGTCTTTGGTTTTGAAAATTCGTTCAGGAAAATAAAACTTTTTGCCCTATAACTTCCAGTGCAGTCATGAAATCAATACGAATTTCATACAATTAATGTAACTTGTCATAAACATTATTCAGGCCAAATTTGGTTGTAAAGCCTCGATAAGGTTGCCAGCTATTGTTGGTTTTGTATGTATGGTATGTATGGTTTTCATACAATTAATGAAATTTATTATAAGCATTATTCAGGCCAAATTTGGTTGAAAAGCCACCATAGGGTTGCCAGCTATTGTTGGTTTTGTGTTTAATTGCAATATCTTTATTAAGCGGTTTTATCGTAGAATTTTCAAATGGTAATGATATTGTAGTGACAATAAACAGCAAATATTAAGTTTTCGATTATTTGAAAAAACTCGCTGCAGGTAACCCTAAATTTCTTTATACTCCTATAACTTCGAATGTTATATAACAACGTGAAGCAGATTTGATATATTCGTGGCTTTGATACTGGCGAAAGGTTGCCAGCACGAGTCGGTTGTGCTACTTTTGTATCAATAAATGCTTACAGTTAGTATACATACCGGAAACATTTACAATGAAAATAAATAACCCATGTTACAATTTGCAAAGTTCTGCAAATTTTTCGGATCGCAGCCCCAAACACCAACTTCAGTTACAGTGTTGCAGGCACTGAGCATTTTCTTCATTGATGTTATATGAGATGCTGCTTTCAAAATTATGTGAAATAAGCAACTGATAACGAATATAATTAACCCGTGTTTTGCTCTCATAAACGTTGAAATTCATGCCAGTGGTAATATCTGAAACCTTCTACCATATGAGTTATAATGCATTCTTAAGACGAAAGTAAAGCGTGTCATTTGAAACAGTTTGGCCGTAATAAGCAGCACATGTAGTGGAATATGCACTCAAAACCTGCACGATTCTTCTACTGTTCTTCGAACATTAGTGTTTCTAGCGGTTCAGGTGCGCTAGAGTTTTTCTTCTATATGCTCGCTTTCCATCCCTCCTTATTCAATTTTCTTTTCTTCAGTAGATTCGAGTAACTTACAGCGTTCTCCGTTTCCCTAGTGTCTTCGTCACTATCAAAAGCTGGGGAAGGACCAGGTTATTTATATTGCGTTTTTATGGAAAATGCAACTAGTACCTGAATGATTGCAATCAAAACAAAACCTACATAGCTTTTTGCTAGAACCATCATCTTCTTGCTTCAATGGGTCTTCTTCTGAACAGCGCTACTCTCTTTAAAAGAAAGTAAGAAGATTTATAAGTTATTGAAATTCAAGCTATTTTCCTACATACCGGCATCATTCACGTTTCAAATGACTGTCTTGTTTTGGAGAGCCAACGATAAAAACAATGATCTACGACTGGCCATAGTAGTTTGCACTAAACTTTAACTTAATTTGAAAATCAACTTGGCAAACTTTCAACAAAAACCATAACTGCACTCAATTAAGGAAACTGTTGAACTGAATAAAAATTCTACAAAATTCGAACAAATAACAGATCCAAGTGTGCAGGATTGAACAAGCCCTAACGGTACATAATATGCTCAGCTGTAGATTTTCTATTTCAAAACAATATAACAACATGTCATTATATACCCAGGTTTTCCGTTACACCAAAACAACGAATGTGCACATTCATGATTTTGGCGTAACTCATTTTGCAAATACCTAGTTTTTAGGAGATTCAGAGAATTGAAATTTTGAATTTGTGTGGGCATAAAATGAAATTTTACATTTCCGGTTTTGCCAAATTGTTTATATACGAATTCTGCGTAAATTGATATGAAAAACTAAAAATCACCAAAAACGCACATTCATGGTTTTGGCGTACACCCGACGATATATCAATATATGTTCGTTGTTCCCATGGGTGTGCAAAAATGGCAAATTTCTGATTGGTCCCCCAAAAATACATGTCGGAAATAATGAAAGCTCTAAAATAGACTTACAGAGCCCTTAGGAATGATAAAATGCAAGATTTTACCACCAGATGGACTATGTCACCTGGTTCTTCCCATTTAACAAAAGAATAAACTAATGTTTTCGTTGTGTCGTGCTTGAAGTTCAGAAAAAAATCCGGCTGCCGACTGTTCACACACCGATAATGAAAAAGCTCTCGTCCAGACTTGTGTGATTGATGAATATAATGCAGCTTTAATAGTCCAGTGAAATCTGACATAAAAAGGCGAAACTTTGGAAAAATTAGGGGAAAGGTGAATTTTGGTGTGAACCTTGGTACTGACATGTTGAATAAAATGTCAAAAGACCCCATCGATCCGAGTGCTGCGTTTCTTTTTAATAGGGGTTAAAGGTCACCAAAATTGACCTTTCCTAAATATTTCAGTAACGGTCACGTCTTAAAAAAAAACAACGTATGACGAATTCGTAGCTTAAAATATTTTCAACAAAAAAGATATCATAACTTTTTCTTGTAACCATAACCGTTTTTGAGATATATTGATGTAAACATTTGCTACTAACAGCATCCTATTTCTCGACGGCATGTTGGTATTATCCGAATTTGACTACGACTTCGAATGTTTGTGAGCTGGTTTTTCTATGTTTAAGAGGTGCATTTAAAAAACATGTAAACAAACTTATCTACCAGACTCTAGGGTAGGTGGAAATGTGTGTTTCCACCACCCCCTCGCCCCCCTTTGCCATAAAATTTATAGGAACATCTGCTCGCTACTTTCTTCTCGGAAATAAATTGTATTATTGCATCATGTATGGAATATTCCACGAAGGAAAAGGCCAAGACAACAACATTGCAGGTGAAAATAGGTATTGTAACATATCGTGGCCCTAGGAGTATGAAAAAGCAAGATAATATCATGGCATAATTCTGTAAACGCTCATTCTTGACATTATAGGAGCTCAACCCACTGCAGACTATCTCCGAATAATCAGTTCCTTTACCAATCCTGTGATGACTGCATAGCGCCAAAGGGACAGGACAATCTCGAAACTAATTTACACCTGAAATTACGTGACCTTGCCCTGATCGTACATGGGATAAGACGGTATGGGGGAAAAAACTCATTGGCGCCTTAAACATAGAAAAACCAACTCACAAACATTTCAAGTCGTAATCAAAATCGGATAATATCAACATTGCTGTTAGTAGCAAATGTTTACATCAATATATCTCAAAAACGGTTATGGTTACAAGAAAAAGTTATGATATTTTTTTTATTGAAAATGTTCTGGGCTACAAATTCGTCATACATTGTTTTTCTGAAGACGTGACCGTTACTGAGATATTAAGGAAAGGTCACTCTTGGTGACCTTTGACCCCTATTAAAAAGTAACGCAACACTCGGATCGATGGGGTCTTTTGACATTTTGTTCAACATATTAGTACCAAAGTTCACACCAAAATTCAGCTTTCCCCTAATTTGTCCGAAGAACCATGTTAAATTTATATATAAATTGTGGGAAGTGTATGAAATATGGAGCTATGAATCAGAACAATATGATAAACTGGCCCGCCCGGGTGGATTATTTACCGTCTTATTCTATTCTATTTCCCAGCATGTACAATTCGATTGAAACTTTGAACCGTACACTGCTATCTGTCGTGAGCTCCAAGTTTATTTTGATTTACTCTTTCCGCCAGTCGATTTTCTATTCGTGATTCTCCTACGCGCCGCCGTCTAGTGCTTATGTGTGTTAATTGGCGCTGTACTTGGACTTCTTACGTCGAGTTCTTAAACTTTGCATTTTTATCGCTTTTCGCCTTGTGCTTTGCGTGCTGTCATCAACTTTTCTACGGGAGTGTGTCTCGGCTTTCCTTTGGATACATTTTTGACATTTTTGACGTTTTGACGCTTATAAGTGTGTGCACCTTGAACATAGCGCGTCACCATTTGTGCTTTATTGTTGCATTTATTAGTATTCGGGGGTGCGTCTCTGCTTTATACTTAATACATTTGTGTTATTTTTGACATCTTGTCATTTGGAAGCTTGTGCACCCTGAACTAAGTAGGAACATTTGTACAATGTTTCATTGCAATGCTACTGAATGTTTGGACAAAAAACACACTTCGCCTATGATCACTTGTGCTGGTTTTTGCGCGTTAACTTTTCATTCTAAATGCGTCTCCCTTCCGGGTAAATGCACGGATGTGATCTTGCAACGTGATTCGGGCGTTTACTGGTTTTGCGACAACTGTAGGAAACACTCAAT
This sequence comes from Nemotelus pantherinus, assembly GCA_963978885.1. NCBI lineage: Eukaryota > Metazoa > Arthropoda > Insecta > Diptera > Stratiomyidae > Nemotelus > Nemotelus pantherinus. The sequence goes on from OZ022263.1 coordinate 122,394,635, forward strand.
GGTGTCCTATGCTTCTCGTCTACGTTCAGCGAAGACCAGCATCGATACTCTTTCTAACGCACTTGCGAAACTAACGGACGATTTTCGCTACACTAGCAAGGAGGTCGATGAGCTGGTCCGTATTGCTGACATTGAGCAGCCCACTGTGCCATCACACGCAACATTGAATGAGGACTGCATTACGACAAACCCACCTGGATCTCCTACAGCTGTACGTACTCGTTTGCAGGCTCAAGCTGTAGCTAAAGCGTCGAAACGGGTCGCTCAACACTCACCATGTAGTCATCAACAGCTGCTGATACCTTCGATCTCTCCATTGTCTTCGATCCAGACGATGCAACTTGCACCCTCCTCACCACAGGATAGAAACTCAACTATTCAACATCTATCCGCCTCTGCAACTGCTTCTCAAACACTACTGACGGTGCAAATCGCACCCTCTTCACCGCAGGTTAGCAGCTCAACTATACAACATCTATCCACCTCTGCAACTGCTTCTCAAATACTACCGGACATAGAAGTTGTTAGTCCTCCACTGAAGGTTTTTATTTGACGGCTAGCATATCGTACTTCTGCCGAATCCATCAAGAAGTACGTGGCCGCTAAACTCGGATACGCGCCTCCGCTACTGCTGTGCAGAAAATTTACCGCGGATAATCTTCAAGATCAGACCATTGCTTCTTTCTGCATTACGGTTTCTTCTGGCATCAATGAGTTACTTGAGTACGACTTCTGGCCACCTGGGGTCTTCGTAAAGGAGTTTATTAAGATTCCGCGTGAAAATTTTTGGTCCAGAGTAGGAAAAAATACACAAACATAAACGTAAACCGTTCCTTAAAGCTTTACTACCAAAACGTTCGTGGCTTGAGGACCAAGTCCTATAAAATAAGTCTTTCTTCTACTTTATCAGCTCATGATATCATATGCCTTACGGAAACCTGGTTGAACGAGGATATTTTTGATGCTGAGATCTTGCCACAGTACACTGTTTTCCGCAAGGATCGTGACCGTTTAGTTTCTGGTAAGTCTGATGGTGGAGGGGCTCTCGTTGGCGTTCACGAATCTTCCGCTTGTTCCGTTTGCAGCGATTTCACTACTTCTTCCTCAGTGGAATGTATTTTAGTGCGTGTTTCTTTAGCTCCTACTTCATTTTTATTGGTTGCTTCAATCTATATCCCCTGTAATAGCCCTTCTTCACTTTACGAACTTTTCTTTTCTGAGCTATCATTCTATCTTCTATGTCTTTTTCCATCCGACCACTTAATGTTATGTGGTGATTTCAATATGCCCTCAATCGAGTGGAACATCTCCTTTCCAACCATTACTTCTATTAATAATCTTTCCTTAATCCTGTCTTCCTTCATTTCTTTATGCTCCCTTTCTCAATTAAACTCGTTGCCTAATACCAATAGAAAAATACTAGATCTTGTCTTTTCTAATCTTCCAATGTCTTCCGTTTACTTAGATTCCGCTGTTTTACCGTATGTCCCTCCCGATCCCCATCACCCACCTTTACTTTTAGAACTTTCTTTAAATTTTCCCTCTAGATCTAAAGTCCCTTGCTATTCCCGGTTCAATTTCTTTAAAGCCAACTTCGCCGGAATGGCGAACGAAATCAACCATGTTAATTGGTACGCATTTCTTCGCTGTTTAGACGTTGACGAGGCTCTTCATAGACTTTACGTCTTCCTTACAAACCTCATTCATCGCTTTACTCCCACTTGTCGTTCCAGAAGGCCTAATGATGCTCCATGGTTTACACTGAAGTTGCTGCCGCCCTTAGGGCAAAGGATGTTGCACGTAACAAATACAGACGTTCTTCTCTGCTTGTTGATCTTCTCGAATTCAAAAAACGACGCTCTCATGCCAAAAAGGTTGCTAAAGAAGCCATGTGTGCCTACGTTGCCAGAGTTGAGGCTTCGATCTGTTCCAACAATTCTAAACCCTTCTCGCCATTCATTCACTCCCTGACAAAATCCCCCGTTATCCCTCAAAGCATGTTTCTTCACGAAAATTCTGCTGCCACAACTGAAGAGACCTGTGAGCTCTTCGCTCGTTTTTTTTCGTCGTTTTCAACCCCGCAAAACTCTCTTTCTCCTCCACATGTTTCTTTTTCAACTCCTTCGTCGTATCGTGATAGCCTAAAAGCGCTCTCTTCTTTCCATACAAACCCTTTAGAAGTTGAGAACTTAATGAGTTGTCGCGATTCTAGCTCTAGTTGTGGCTCTGACGGTATTCCAAACATACTAGCCAAGTCACTATCTTCTTCACTTTGTGTACCCTTGTCGATAATATTTAACCTCAGCATCGCAACTGGCGTTTTTCCTTTCTTATGGAAATCTGCTAATATTTTCCCTATACTTAAAACCGGTGACCCCACTTGCATCTCGAATTACCGCCCTATATTGCTTTTGCCTTGCTTCAGTAAATTACTAGAAAGAGTTGTCTACAACAGAGTATATCCTCTATTTGTGCCTTTCCTCGCCACCGAACAACATGGATTTGTCAAAGGCAAATCTACTGTTACTAATTTGCTATCGTTCACCAACACTGTTGCCTCTGCCATTGATCAGCAAAGACAGGTGGATGTTCTTTACACAGATTTCTCCAAGGCGTTTGACTCTGTCAACCATGAGCTTCTTCTGTTGAAATTAGAGAAATATTGTTTTCATGGTCCGCTGCTTTCCTGGTTTTCTACCTACATTCATGAGCGTACTTGTGTTGTTACGGTGAACTCCTGTTCGTCCACTCCCTTCTATCCCTCCTCAGGTGTTCCACAGGGTTCGATCCTTGGCCCCTTATTATTCTTAATTTTCATTAATGATCTCCCGGGTCTGCTAAACTCTTTTTCTCTTCTATACGCAGACGATCTAAAAATATTCAGAGTAATCGATACATTCGAAGATTGCTTACAGCTTCAGAATGACCTGCTCACTCTTATCAACTGGTTTAATGCAAATCATCTTACTTTGAATGTTTTAAAATGTCGTCAAATGGCATTCACGCGTAAAACTTACCCGCTAGTATTTTCTTACTACGTTTCTGGAGCATCTCTCGAAGTCGTCTTAAATTTTAAAGACCTCGGGGTAATTTTTGACTCTAAACTTTTATTTGATAAACATATCTTGCGCATAACCTCCAAAGCGTCCACACTTTCGGGTTTTATACTGAGATCTTCTTAATATTTTACCAATATCCCTACTTGTGTACACTTGTTTGTCTCCTTTGTCCGCAGTATCCTCGAATACTGTTGTCAAATTTGGTGTCCACATTTTCAATATTTGATTGATGCGGTTGAATCTGTGCAACGCAGGTTCACCCGCTCTCTTCTTTACAAATTCAATTTTGATTACCGTGGGTATAGTGCGAGACTTACCATGCTGCAAATACCATCCCTGAAATCTCGCAGAGTTTTTCTCGATGAATGCCTTCGGTTCAAACTGCACCATCAACTTGTCCCATCTGACCTCTGCAACCAGGTTTCCGTTCGTGTTACGGATCGGTCATATAGATCCACGTTAAAGTTTAACGTTCCTTTTGCGCGGACTGACACGTACTACTTTTCACCGCTTTTACGCATACCTAGGCAGCATAATGCACTCGGACTAGGTTCTCTGCCACCGACCTTGTCACGTTTTAAAACTATTTTAAAGGATAAAGTCGTTACTTTTTCTATTTAATACGTTTTTATCTTTTTTCCTTGCTCATGTGATACATGAATTTTAATTTTGATTTTCTGATTTCGATATTCTTTTTGTTCTATACATATGCTTACATTTTTTTTTCTCTCTTTTTCATTGCAGTTTTTTTTTTCTTATTTTTCTTAATTTTGGATTTATTCATTTTCACCTTTACTTTGTTTATGATATTTGATCTTTTTATTATTATTATTTTGTGCTCTTTATTTTACATTCATTCATTAGTAGATTCTTTGTATATATTATATGTTTCTATATTCAGTTATTGGATTTTTATCTGTTGAATATGTAAATAAATAAATAAATAAATAAAAACGATGAACAAATTTATTAAAATGAAGAAGCAAGCGTCAGGCTGGCCTAGTAATGATGAAGAAAAAAATTAATATGTTGAAATCTTTCTTGAAAATGAAGGAGTAAAACTTGAATTCTCTGAAATTGTAAACAATCCAGGATTAAGATCTCTGCCTAAGTTGATATTAAATTCCTTTTTGGGAAAGTTTGGTCAGCGTGAAAATCAACAAATAACAAGCTTACTAAATAGTCCAGCCGAGCTATAAAGTTTGTTAACAAAGTCTGCAATAGAAATGAATCATCTACTCCCTGCCAATAAAGAAACATAAATCGTCAACTGGTGATCATTACAAGAAGTCGCTGAATCTTTATCCACCGTCAATGTCTGTATAGCAGCTTCTACTACTACACTGGCTCGACTCAAATTATACAGCTACCTGGAACAGCTCGGTGGTAGAGTTTTGTATAATGGCACCGTTTTTGTCATTTATGTGAGTCGCGAAGGAGATTATGATCCACCAGCAGGTGAGCTTGTTGGAGATGTGACAGATGAACTTGATTGCCACGGACCAGGAAGCTTTATAACAAAATTTGTGTGCGGTGGCCCAAAAAGTTATGCCAATGAGTACTTTAGAATTACGGATAACTCTATTTAGACTAAATGCAAAGTGAAAGGCATCCATTTAACTTATGAAGCCTCCCAAAAAATAAATTTCGAAACAATGAATACCATCATTTTAAACCCTATCGAAAAAGAAAGCATTCCCATGCTTTCTCAAAATATACGCCGATCTGCCGATCATGAGGTTGTAACAGCCCCCAAAATTAAGAAATGTAAACCCAAAAGTGAAAACACCCTCGCGCATCATAGCCGCAAGTAGAGGATTTGTGCAGATTTTGAGTGTTTATTTCACCACTAGCTACTTAAGGACACCCTAAGTAATTAACTTAATTTCGATGAATTCATCGAAAGTTACAGCGATAGAAAGATGTTAGGGGCAGCCATCCAAAAAATGTCAAGACCTTAGAAAATTTAAACATTGGTAGGGTTTACAGCAGTTGGACCAAATGTGACCTGAACTGTAACGTGGACTAATAGAATCTAGTCCTTTTGATCTGACCTAAAATTTGAATTTATTCCTTGTTTGTACATAAGTGGCAGCGGTCATTTAGTTTGATTTTAGTTCATAAACTGTAATTATCTATTCATTTGTCTCTCAAGCATGATTATTCAAATGATTTTAAATCAAACGAGAGGGTTGCAAGCTTAAATTTGAAGTACATATATCACTAATGGTCACAAAATAATAAAGACTTATGTCGGGTGTGTTTACAGCCATATAGTTTTCTACCTATTTCAGGTCAGGTCGCTTGAAATCGTGTATTGACCTATTGCTTGGATCGGGTACTGCGTATTTAAAGCAGGTGGACTTAATAATTAAGATGGAATATGGTGTATAGTTTGCGAACAAAACATCTGTTGTAAACGCTATCATTGCTTACTTATATTCTTGACTTATTTTGAAACGCTTCTGTAAGAATTTATCGGTACGGAACTAAAAAAAAACGCCTCGTGCTGGCAACCCCTTGATAGCACCGAAGCCAAAAATATGTCAAATTTACCTGACGTTGAAGTCAAGCAACTCTGCGAATTTCGTATTGACCCGATGACTGCTGTTGCAGCAACTCCCTAAAATATAACAAAACCATTATAGTAAACAAAACAAAAAAATATATTTATTATGTTTTGAAAATAAGTTTGATGCATATGTCCCATTAACGCGACTAGTGACATCTCTTTGCAAATTAGTACTACATATACATCTTAAATCGAACTGAATTATGAATAAATATTTTTCTCTATTGTCATTATCGAACTTATACTAAAATGCATTACAATTAAAAAAGTCTAGCGCATCAGAACCGCTAGAAAACTAATTTTCGAAGAAATTGTCTTTGAGTGACCAAAAATGTGGAAAGACGTTATACACTTTTTTGTAGAATCATATCAACCATTCCTTATCCAAAGCAACAAAACTCAACTATAACACAAATGATGAAAATGTTCAGTGCTGGCAATACTTTCCCAACGAAGCAGCAATAAGTTTACCATAACAAGCTCATACTCAAATCAACTTAACCTTTGAATTTCGTTCTCATCGGAGGATTTCATCGAAAGCTTCAGTGGTTAAACTTTGTTTGAGGCTGCCATTAGAAAAATGTTCAAAACTCGGAAAATTTAAAAATTGGTTTCTTATTTTTATTGCAAATATATCGCATATGAGTACGTAATTTGAAGCATCTGTTGGTGCAATATTAACGGAAATGGCACATTGCTGGTTAGCCTGAGTGGCGACGAGTAGTTGCCACGGTACTCACGTGCTGTATGGTCCAATTTTCCTAGCCAGAAAGCAGACGAAGAATTTAAATTCTTGGTGTCTTAAACTCTTTATTTCGACTCTTTCCACGGCTTTAAAATTTGTTGGTCGCCTAAGTCACGTTCTGGAGTTCAAAAATATCGGGACTTTTTTCTCGTGGCGTACCAATATATATAGACATCAGATCTGAATTCTTTTGTCAAAGGTTGCGACCCTGATTCGCGAGTAATCAACCGACGTTGCCAACACTCCCCCCTGGTACGTCGTTCTGCTGGAGCGGCTTACCATCAACATTTGCAACGTCGAGGACTGCAAGTTTTACAGTAGGTCTTTCATAAATACCTGTAGATGTTTGCACCGTTGCCCTCCTCACCTGTGCATCCTTCCCTTTCGTTACGTTGATTACTCGTCCTTTTGGCCACAAGTTTCTGGGATTGTTTTCGTCTACAATAATGACAATATCACCCTTTGATATTGGTTTTGCTGGTTGAAACCATTTCGTCCTGCGTGTAAGATCTGGGAGATACTCGCGTATCCATCGCTTCCAAAAGCTATTTGCATACTGTTGAGCTATCATCCAATTTTTTCTCAGCAAGACAGGATGATCAGGAAACTCACCAGCTGGTTTTGCTCCGCTTGAAGAGCCCAGCAAGAAATGATTAGAAGTAAGTGCTTCATCTGTCTCAACATCCAGCGGTATATACGTTAGTGGACGAGAATTAATGATATTTTCTGCTTCAATCAACATGTTTCGTAATAATTCATCAGATGGATTTCGCGTCGGCATTATTTGGTAGAGTATTCGCTTCACGGATCTTACTAAGCGTTCCCAGCTTCCACCCATATGTGGCGTAGCGGGTGGAATAAACAGCCATTTCATGCTGGAATTCGTAAACTGTGTTACGAGACTTTCTCTGTCAACGGTTTGTAGTGCGGCTTTAAGTTCCTTTTCTGTTCCATGAAAATTAGTGACGTTATCGCTGTAGATCTCAATAGGAGTTCCTCATCTGGCGATGAAGTTTCGCAGACTCATTATGCACGAGTCGGTTGACAAAGTGTGCGCAACCTCAATGTGAACTGCACGAGTGGTGAGACAAGTTATCAAAACTCCCCATCGTTTTTCGTGTTTACGTCCAACGGTGACGTTCATAGGTCCAAAGTAATCAATGCCGATAAACGAAAAGGGTCGGGTAAAGGTCGCTAGTCTAGCTGGTGGCAGATTCCCCATTTCTGGGAATTGGGGGGCTGCGGTTGAATTTTTGCAGGTCTGACAATGTTTTCGTTCGGTTTTCAACAGTGCCCTGAGCTTTGGGATACAATACCGTTGACGCAACTCATTTACGACAGTTTTGTGGTTTTGATGATGGTAACGAACATGATAGCTTCGAATAACTAGACGGGTGATATAGTGATCTTTCGGCAGAAGGATAGGTCGCTTAGTATCTAGCTGTACGCCTGTTACTGCGTCGATTCTTCCACGACAACGTAGAACTCCATTTTCATCCAGGTATGGTGATTGGTTGTAAATTTGGCTAGACTTATTAACCATAACCTGCTTGTCTTTAAAATTGTGTGGTTGACTGGCTTTCGCGAATACAGCCATCTCGTCTGTGTAACCTTCCAACTGCGCTTTTCGATACAAAAAGTTCTCTGCTTGCATGTATTCATCTCGCGAAAGTGGCCCAGTATTTTTTACAACCTTATTTATCTTAGCTCTCAAGTTATGTATGAAGCGGAAGACAAATGCTTTTGAGCGCAAAAGTCGCTTCCAGTTCGAAAAGTCGCTTCCAGTTGCGTTGAAGAACTTCGCGATGAATCAAATGTGATTTCAGTTCTTCAGATGTCTTTTCGCATTCCGAACGATTCTCGGGCCACAGATTCTCTTCTAGCGTAAGAAACGCTGGTCCATTAAACCATCTGCTTGTTGCACTTAGGTCTGGATTTTTTTGCCATTTTGTAGCTTCATCTGCAACGTTAGATCTGGATGGTATCCATCTCCATTCGGTTACGTTTGATGTTTCAAGTATTTCGCCCACACGTAGAGCAACAAACTGCCGGTAGTTTTTTTGATCGGATCGTAGCCAACACAGCATGGTTTGAGAATCACACCAAAACACACGTTTGGAAATTTCAAACGATTGACTATTTTAAATATCATTGGCTAATCTCGCTCCTATCAAAGCTGCCTGAAGCTCCAGCCGCGGGATAGATAGTGGTTTAAGAGGAGCGACGCGAGTTTTGGCTGCAACCAGCACATCAATAAGCTGTTTTTCCGTTGTCAATTCGTAAGTACGATACTGCTGCATAACCATTCTCACTGGCGTCGACAAACGTATGTAACTGCATTACATTTTTTTTTGTCAAATACTTGAAACTGGTAGCATCTAAGAATTTGCACCTTTTCTATAAGTGGTAATAATTTTATCCAGATCATCCACTTTTCATACTGATTATCATTTATTTGCTCATCCCAGTTAACTTGTGATCGCCAAATGTCCTGCAACAAGATTTTAATGTAGACTAGAAAGTTAGATATTAGTCCGAGAGGGTCAAATATTGACATGAGTGTTCTCAGAACCTCACGTTTTGTTGGTCGACGAGTTCCAATTAAAATGTCTTCAGTAGCTTTGTTATGTTGAAGCGAGTATGTGAACATGTCTGTTGAAGTACACCACCACATACCGAGTACTTTTTCAGTTTTGATATCTGAGCTTATGTTTAGATTTTTGCTGGCGACGCACCACTTTTCGCCAAGTGCTTTAATGACTGCAGATGAATTTGATATCCAGTTCCGTATCTCAAACCCTGCTTGAGAATGGATAAATATGACGTCCTTAGCCAGTTGAATTGCTTCTTTTTCACTGTCAACGCTGTCAAGCAGGTCGTCGACGTAATGATTTTTTATAATTGCTTTATAAGCTCTCGGGAATTCGTGTTTAAATTCTTCAGCGTTTATGTTTTTCACATACTGAGCGCAGCTAGGTGAGCATGTGGCACCAAATGTCATCACATTCATTACAAAAACGTCTATTTGATCAGTTGTTTTATTTCGCCAAAGGAATCTTTGAACGTTTTGATCCTCTTCTCTTACCCGTATCTGATGGAACATTTCGCGAATATCCGCGCTTATGGCAATTGGCTTCTCACGAAATCGCCGAAGTATTTGAGGCAAAGGAATGAGCTGATCTGGTCCTTTAAGTAGCATGTCATTCAGTGATATGCCTTGTACTTTAGCAGCAGCATCCCAAACTATTCGTATTTTCCGGGCTTATTGGGATTCACTACAGGGAAAATTGGTAAATACCATGTACGAGAAGTATGGTTCCGGAGTTCGTTGGGGAGTAATTTTCGAATATAGCCCTTTTCAACATAACTTTTCATTTGATCACTGAGATTCTTGCCTAGCTCTGGCTCTTTCAACATTTTCTTCTCAAGGCATCTCAGGCGGCGTTCTGCCATCGAAAAACTATCTGGGAGTACGACATTGTCATACCTCCACAACAGCCCGATTTCAAAGGAATTTCCATTTCTCGCAGTCGTAGATTTTAGAATTTCGCATGCTCTTCGTTCATCTGTTGACTGTTATACCCGTCTAAATGTCAAAACACTAAGGTTCTCAACTGCAAAATATTCCTTTATCATCTGATGAATTGTGCTATCAATATTATTCTCACAGTTACAAATGTGAGCATTAATATGTCCAGTTTCAGTAAAATTTTTGCCACAACTGCCATAGACAGTCCACCCAAGACGTGTTTTTGATGCTATCGGTTGGTTTTCGAAGCCTTCTTTTGACTTTAGTGGCAAACCCAATTTCATATTGTTCAGGCCAATAAGAATGGTCGGCTTAGCCTTTTCGTATGAATCAATGGGCAGTCTGGCCAAATACGGGTACTTTAGCTCCAACTTTCCTTTACAAATGGATTGCACGGGGAGCTGCAAATTTTTTATTGTCCTAACATTAGATATTATGAACTGCTTGTCTCTATTGGCTTTGCTGGAAATCTTCAAGCAGACAGATTTGGACATTTCTGTTCTCCTTGTGTCTCCAGTCCACTTTAGACAAAGTGGCATGGGCCGTCCTTCGAGACCAAGTTTGACAGCAATTTCTTCTTCCATCATGGTTAAAGATGAACCGTCATCAAAGAACGCATAAGTTTCGATAGAAACGTTACCATTGCTAAGTACAACTGGTAATATGCGGAAAAGAACGTCTTGTTCGACATCATCATTATTTATATGGGCAATATCATGCGAAGCATGCGACTTATATTTATGAGAAGTAGTTATATTTGCGATCTCACTAGTTTGGCTGTTATTGTGTAGCAAGCGGTGATGCTTAAGCATACAGTTATCTTCACCACAAAGCTTATTTTATTCGCAACGCTTTGATTTATGTGAAGCTAGGCATGTTCTACACAGTTTCAAATCGCGAACAGCTGACCATCGTTGGCTAAGGTTTAGCTTTAAAAACGACTGACAGCAGCTAACTGCACAGCAATTTCCATTACAAACCGGACACTTAGTAGCACGAAATTGTCGCTTCACTTGCTTGTCTTGATTGATATCGTTTTTTACAAGGCAATGTGCGTTGACTCGACCGCCTCCGCTGTATTTGTCGTGCAAGTGTTCTTAATTTGCAAATTTAGTAGTAAACGTCACATCACTGATTGCTTCTGCAACATTGTAAATCCAAGTACTGAACGTAAGAATGTTTATTTCTGGGAGGGTTTGTTTAAATATCGCCCAGTTAAGTCTTATCTGAGGAGGAAGTCTCTCAGTCAGCTCTTGCAACAAAGTGGGATTTTGGAGATGATCTTTTAAGTTAGATGCCTCCATTGTTGCGCAGATGTTTTGCACGGCTAATGCGAAAGCAACTAGCGTAACTAAACGATCCACTCTAGGCAACGGTTGTCGTCTTAAATTTAACAAAAGTGAATTTATAATTAACTCAGGCCGGCCGTAAAGCATGCGTAACGTAGAAATTATGCCTGAAACTCCACTTGGTTGCATAAGTCGGCTTCTGACTGCCTCCAGAGCTGCACCTTTCAAACATTTTTGCAATCGAACCAAATTTTCTTCATTCGACAGTCCACAGATTCTTGTCGAGTTCTCATAGGTGGCAATAAAAATTGGCCAATCGTTGGGCTTACCACCAAACATAGGTAATTCTTTAGGCATTGCATGTCTGGCAGCCAGTTGTGATGATGTAACTAAACATTCCATCGTGTTGCATGGGATCGATGATGCAACTGTAGAGTTTGGTGGAATAATGTTAGCACTGTTTTGAACACTTGCTATCATAATTGGCGGTACTGCAGAAGAGCATTGACAGCTGGTTGTCATAGCTGGAAAACCAACAAAACCTGTTGTCGGATATTCGGCGACTGGATAACTGGTTGTCTCAGCTTGAGAGACAACACACTTTCCACTATGGTATTCATGTGTCATTATTGAATCGCTTGAAAGCTGTGCTGCCGTCGATGCCACATTATAGGCTGTGTGATTACTGCTAAGTAATTTCAAGTTGTTGGTGTGTTGATTACCTTTCAAAACTGGTTTTTGAGTGAAAGCATTCGACGACTGACTAGCATGTTGTTTTGCTGCGTATTCGACATGTTCGATGCTGGATTCCATTGGCAGATTTGGGGGCGCTATAGAAGCAAAAGGTTTCTGGGAGCTCCGCGCATCAATAACCACAGACTCAATTTGTTGCGGCTTTGTAGTACCAGCACTATTGATACCGGTAGAAGCACTTAGTTGACGCAAGCCGCCTTGTTGAAGCCAATCTGTCACTCGCTCTTGCTGCTGCTCGATTGTATCAACTTGATCACACTCGTGAATGCTACGCAGTTCATCTTCTTGGCACAGAAGTTGATATTTTTTATCCAGGTACTCCTTGTCACGTCGGGCTTGCATTGCTCTCTCCTCTTCCAATCGTTGCATTTCAAGCTTAAGTTTCCTTGATGCACTGGAGTTGTGGGAAGATGAAATGGAGACGTCTTTTGAATTTGCGCTTCGGCTTCGCTGCCGAGCTGCACAGGTCTCACAGCACCAATCACTTTCTTCGATGTTGCTATCAACATCCACGCACTTAAAGTGAAACCACTGATCACACTTATCGCACTGCACCATTCGATCACTATCAGGAGCTTCGCATATTTTACAGCTGCTGGACAACGTGTTGGGCTGCTGCAGAGGTGGTGTTCGTTTAACCAATCTGGATGGTTTGAAACCATCTTGGTTTTTTGCGGACATCGCAGGCAACGAATTTTAAAGAATTGTGGCGACGAGTAGTTGGCACGGTACTCACGTGCTGTAGGGTCCAATTTTCCTAGCCAGAAAGCAGACGAAGAATTTAAACTCTTGGTGTCTTAAACTCTTTATTTCGACACTTTCCACGGCTTTAAAATTCGTTGGTCGCCTACGTCACGTTCTGGAGTTCAAAAATAGCGGGACTTTTTTCTCGTGGCGTACCAATGTATATAGACATCAGATCTGAATTCTTTTTTCAAAGGTTGCGACCCTGATTCGCGAGTAATCAACCGACGTTGCCAACAGCCTGTGTCAGCAGCAAAGCGAAATACATACGAAATCTGCTTCACGTTAAGTTAAACCCATCCAGTAAATTTCGTTTCGATTGAATCACTGCGCTGGAAGGTATACGGGTGAAAAGAATTTTAGGGCTACCACCCTCAAAACTTTTCAAATTTTTAAAACGTTAATATTTGTTGTTAATTTTTATAGCAAGATCATTCTCAAATGGAAATCTAATGACATAATCGCTCAGTAAAGAAATTCCACAAAATTACCAAAATGGTCATAGCTGGCAGCGCTTTCATGATTTTTGTACGAAATTCCTACTATATTTACTTCACATTAAGGTCCATTTACTGCATGAACTTCGTTTTGATTTCTACACTGGACCGGAAATTATAGGGAAAAATGCTTTATTTTGCTGAGCGAACTTGCAAGATTTATGAGACAAAAATCACCACAGCTGCCAGTCCTATTCTAATTTTTCAACCAAATTTTTATCAAATGTTACATAAAGTAACATCCAAGTACTGTGTAAATTTTGTTAAAATCTGATGGCTGAATCGGAAGCTATAGGCCAAAAATTTGTTTTTTTTTCTCAGTAGTTTTTCAAGATGGTACCACTGCCTTAGGGTTGCCTGCATTTCAAAATCACTTCAATCAGACCTGGTCCTAGCTAATACCAACATATCCTGTAAATTTCATTATGATCGGATTATCCGGTCGTCAGTTCTCGTGAACAGAACTTTCGAGTGATGAAAATAGAGGTAATTTGGTGATGGGTTGCCGTTCTTATGCAAATCAAAATTTTGAAAATTTTATCTTGAGATGAAGGACAAAGGATAAAATTTATCAAAGATTTGAAATTTCTGGCAAAAATAAAATTTTTTTAGGAAGGTCAATGATTTGAAGGATTTTTCTTCAGCAGCCTGCCACAGGTACAGGATTTCCTGCTTCATGCTGAAAATCTATATGAGCCAAATTTTAGTCAACATCAATACGCTCTGTAATTTTCACGATGATCGATTGTTTTTCTTACAAGTAATGACAAATCAAAATTTGAAAAAAATTCCTTGCCTACTTTTAGGCACCCTGCACCCACACACGGACAAAAATTTCCAATTCATTATCTCAGACAAGCTCAAAACATAAATAGTTTTCATTCCCAATACTTTTCTTAAACAAAAATTTACACTGCTTGGAAATATAGGAGTTCCTCAAAATTCACTAAAACGCTCGGCGCCGCCAAAATTTTTTGGATATCTGAATTTGAGGAAATCATGGGACTACCTATTATATATATCAACGTTCTCCGAAAATTTCAGCTCAATCGAATCGGCCACTCCAGAGATTATCTCCCTTAATCATTTTGCTGATATATATATACATATATATATATATATATATATATATATATATATATATATATATATATATATATATATATATATATATATATAGATATATATATATATATATATATATGTATATAAATATATATTTATATATATATATATATATATATATATATATATATATATATATATATATATATATATATATATATATTTATATATATATATATATATATATATATATATATATATATATATATATATATTTATATATATATATATATATATACATATATATATATATATATATATATATATATATATATATATATATAGATAGATATATATATATTTATATATATATATATATATATATATATATATATATATATATATAGCTAGATATATATATATATATATATATATATATATATATATATATATATATATATATATATAGATAGATATATATATAAATATATAGATATATATATATATATATATATATATATATATATATATATATATATATATATATATATATATATATATATATATATATAAATATATATATATATATATGTATATATATATATATATTTATATTTATATATATATATATATATATATATGTATGTAAAGAAATATAAATTTTCGGCGAAACGAGTTTAATACTATTGTTCTTCGAACATTAGTAATAAGTATGGACTGTTTCACATTTAGTACATTCGTAACTTCAAATGATTTGAGGAAATTAATACTAGCGAATGCATACACAGATTAACCAAAATCCTCAATAACAATCAAAAAAGGCTGTGGGCTATGCAAGCAGGATAAAAAAAATTATAAAAAACTCTAGCGCACCTGAACCGTAAGTAACACTAATGTTCGAAGAACAGTAGAAGAATCGTGCAGGTTTTGAGTGCATATTCCACCACATGAGCTGCTTATTACGGCCAACCTGTTTCAAACGCCACGTTTTACTTTGGTGTCAAGAATGCATTATAACTCATATGGTAGAAGGTTTCAGATATTACCACTGGCATGAATTTCAACGTTTATGAGAGCAAAACACGGGTTAATTATATTCGTTATCAGTTGCTTATTTCACTTAATTTTGAAAGCAGCATCTCATATAACATCAATGAAGAAAACGCTCAGTGCCTGCAGCACTCTAACTGAAGTTGGTGTTTGGGGCTGCGATCCGAAAAATTTGCTGAGCTTTGGGAATTGAAACATTGGTTATTTATTTTCATTAAAAATGTTTCCGGTATGAATACTAACTGTGAGCATTTATTGATACAAAAGTAGCACAACCGACTCGTGCTGGCAACCTTCTGCCAGTATCAAAGCCAAGAATATATCACATCTGCTTCACGTTGTTTAATTACATTCGAAGTTATAGGAGTATAAAGAAATTAAGGGTTACCTGCAGCGAGTTTTTTCAAATAATCGAAAGCTTAATATTTGCTGTTTATTGACACTACAATATTATTACCAATTGAAAATTCTACGATAAAACCGCTTAATAAAAATATTGCAATTAAACACAAAACCAACAATAGCTGGCATTCCTATAGTGACTTTTCAACCAAATTTGGCCTGAATAATGTTTATAATAGGTTCCATTAATTGTATGAAATTCGTATTGTTTTAATGACTGCACTGGAAGTTATAGGGCAAAAAGTTTTATTTTCCTGAGAGAATTTTCAGAACCAACGACGCAAAAACTATCATAGCTGGCAGCACCAATCAAATTTTTCAACCAAATTCGCAACCAAACAGAGATTATAGTAAGGTTCAGTTATTGCGTCAATTTCATAAAAATCTGGTCACTTATTCACATTTCATAGGGCAAAAAGCAGTTTTTTTTCTTTGAAATTTTTCAAGATGGCACCACTGGCACAGAGTTGCCCACAATTTGAAATCGCTCCTATCAGATCTGGTCCTTCTTAAGTCCAATGCATTCTGTAAATTTCAGTTATATCTGATTATTAGTTCGTGAGTTTCCGTGAACAGAAATTTTTGATGCTAAAAATATAGGTTATCTGGGAAAGGGTTACCGTTCTTGTCCGACATGAGTTTTCCAAAGTTTAACTGTGATCGTGTAGGTAAAGCATTAGATTTGGATCCAGATTGGTTTTATTGTAAGGAACGGAAATTTTTTAGGATATTCGATGGTTTGAATGTTTTCACTTCCAAATTTTGATTTTTTCAAATTTAAGACACCAAAATTATCATAGCTGGAAGCTCCAACTGAATTTTTCACCCAAATTTCTAAATAAAGTAAGGTCCAGTTTCTTTTTTTTTTAAAGTAAGGTCCAGTTATTGCGTGATTTTCGTTGAAATTGAATGATTCAATCAGAGTTTATAGGGCTAAAAGCAGTTATCTTTTTTAGTGATTTTTCAAGGTGGCATCACTGGCACAGAATCGCCTGCATTTCAAAATCACTTCTGTCAGACCTGGTCCTATTTGAGACCAATACATTCTGCAAATTTCAATTAATTCTGCTTATCGAATCGTGAGTTTCCGTGAACAGAAATTTTTGATGCTAAAAATACAGGTAAATTGGGCAAGGGTTACCAGGCGTGCCCGTTATACCATATTTAATTCTTTTTTTGTGTCTATGTAAACAAAGCAAAAGATTTTTATGTGAGTGGCTTATTTTTGAAGAAGCGGCATTTTTTCAAGAGAGACAATGATTTGAAGGTTTTCATTTTGAGAGCCTGCGCTGGCTACAGGGTTGCTAGCAGGCTCATAAAAAACTACACAAATCTACAACTAAACAATACCAATATGTTTTGAAAATTTCGTAATGATCGAATAGCTTTGTCAAAACTTATCGCAATTGAAAAATTTTCAAATTTTTCCGTTCTCTTTTTAGGCACCCAGTGCACACATGGCGTTAACAAATTCCAAAACATTATCCGATTCACATGGTTCAAAATTTATTTCGTCAACTTTATTTTTGCAAAAATTATTTTTGTACGGAATAATAGGTATATTAAAAATATCACTAAAATGGCCGCCGGCGCCAAATGGTTAAAAATAATTGACATTTAGTTAGACCTGGACCTATTCTGCATATACGCCAATGTATCCTGAAAGTTTAAGCTCAATCAGATGGCGCGTTCCCGAGATTATCTCACTGAAATTTTTTGATTATATATATATATATATATATATATATATATATATATATATATATATATATATATGTGGCGGCAATGTATCGTTCTGTGGCGGCAATGTATCGTTACATTGTCCACAACTAAACGACCGCGCCAGCATAAGTGCGAGCGTGGCATTCCTCCCGTCGCGATGGCTTTGCACGTAATCTGATACGCATAGCTATCGTCTCGGTCGGAATGTCATGATCCATCGCATGTTTACAATGTGCGACTCGAGCTCATATCTACGATTCGAGCTCTGTATATGTACACAAGTGCCGACGAGGCATTTGTGTTTATGTTTCTGCTTCGAGCTCTGTACAGACGCACAAGTGCTGACAAGGCATTTGTGCACGTCTGGACAGAAAATCGAGCTCCGTCCGGACACACAATTGCTGACGAGGCATTAATGTGTGTCTGGATGATGAAGAGCTTACGCCTGCGTGGTCAGCACTTATGACCTTCATAAGTGGCACGCAGGCGGCGATCTTTCTCATTCCTCATTCTTCGTTCCTCATTTTCGAACTAGATCCGGATCAAGCGCCCCAGTTTTATATTGTATTTATTGTTAAATAAATAATACTGATTAAAGATTAAAACGGAGTATCAATTGCCACAACAAGGACCATAATTGGTGATCCTGCTAAACCGACGACGAACATCGCTCGTCCGAGCCGAGGAATAAACAATCATCCGATTCAACGAACATCGCTCATACGAGCCAACGACCAACCCGCATCCACGCTTCTTCGAGCGGATAAAACGACCGACGACAGGACCTCCCACGAATGGGAAACACCGAGACGAAACCGCTTCAGGGAGACGTCACAAACACGCTCATTGTCAATTCGGCATTGACAGTCGAGAGCCAGCGATTCGAGTATCTGCTGGTCTGCATCCTGATCATAAACACCGCGTCCCTGCTGTACATATTGTACAGGGACCACGTCCGAGGCGTAAAAAGGCGAGCCCAAACACCAACCAGCCCATCGGTGTAAACACCACAATGACGGACAACGAGCCAGCGAAGCAGAGCCCAACGATGGACGAGTCTGCGAGCACTGCCCACGACGCCGAGCAGCCCGCAGACGTTCAGACACCAGAGGTCAGCCGCATAGCACTTCGAGTTCCGCCTTTTTGGGAAGAAGACGTGGAACTTTAGTTCGAGCAAGTCGAGGCTTACTTTGCGTCAAGCCGCATCACCAGCGACTTGACCAAGTTCCAAAACATCATCGCCAGCCTCGAGATCCGCATCATCCGACAAGTTAGAAGCGCCGTAACCAACCCGCCGGCCGAAGGCAAGTACGATAATCTCAAGCGAGAGATTCACGGAATCGGCACAACAGCGAATCCAGAAGCTCCTATCAGAAGTCGAGCTTGGCGACCAGAGACCTTCACAGCTGCTCAACCAAATGCGAGCACTTGCGGGGACGAGCATCAACGAAACGATGCTAAAACAGATGTGGCTCAATCGACTTGACCTCACGCTGAGGAGCATTCTCTCCGCAAACGATGCCACACTTTCGGACTTAGCCACAATCGCAGACCGATTCCACGAAGCGACACGAGGATCCAGACCATACACCATCGCTACTGTCACCGAGCAAGTTGCACCAGAAGCCTTTCCACCAGCACTGAGGATCTCTTCCGAGCTAAGCAAACTCACGGGAGAATTACTGAGACTTGGAAAACGAATTGACGAGCTTCAGCTGCAACAAGCAACGCAAAATTGTTCCTGTTCGTGCCACGACTATGGGCACACGAGCCGACGAATACCACCAAGGTCACCGCAACGAGCGAGGACCCCATCAAGAACGCGTACTCTGACCAAGGAGAGCACCGGACTTTGCTGGTACCACGAACACTACAGTCCAGGCGCCAAGAACTGCAGGCCACCGTGCACTCTTGGCAAACAGCAAAAAAATTAATTTCGTCCTCTCCACAAGTGACGAAACAGGCACGCACCATCCAGCGCCTCAACACCCGCGACGGCAGAATACCATGCGCATTTTTAATCGACACCGGCGCCGATATTTCCGTTATACCGCCAACCATCCGAGAACGCTACAGCCCCGATCCTGGCACGCAGCTACTTCCAGCCAACGGCTCGGCTATACGAACGTTTGGTATACGGAAATTAACTCTCGATCTTGGACTGCCGAAGTCAATCACTTGGACATTTGTCATCGCAGACGTCAGCTCACCCATCATCGGAGCTGACTTGCTTGAGCACTACGGACTGCTCGTAGACGTAAGAGGACGTAAAATCATCGAACGTACGACTAACGTCTCAGCCGTGGCGAAAGCCCTGAATAAGGACCAGCCACTAAGAGTCAACACCGAGTACGCTGCCTTACTGAACGAATACCAGGACATTACAGTAGCAGCCCCACGCCGTAAATTCGATTGCACGACGACGCACCACATCGAAACGAAAGGTCCTCCAGTTTGCGCGAAAGTACGACGACTACCACCCGACAAGCTCACGGCTGCCAAAGCTGAATTCGACTACTTACAGCAACTAGGAATCTGTCGACCATCCAAAAGTCCGTGGAGCAGTCCCTTGCACATGGTACGAAAGGCCAATGGCGATTGGCGACCATGCGGGGATTACCGAGCGCTCAACGCCTGCACCGTCCCAGACCGATATCCTATTGGATTTCTCCAGGATTGCACAGCAGCACTGCATGGCATGACAGTCTTCTCTGTCATCGATCTTCAACGAGCGTTCCACCACATCCCAGTCGAACCCACAGACATTCCGAAGACAGCCATCATTACACCATTCGGCTTGTACGAGTTCGTATACATGACGTTTGGATTATAAAACGCTGGACAAACCTTCCAACGGTTTATGCACGAGGTACTACGAGGACTAGACCACGTATTCGTCTATATCGACGACATTCTGGTATTTTCGCCAGACGAACGAACACATAGACAGCACCTCGCAGAAACATTCGATCGACTCCGGAAGTACGCCCTTACAATCAACACAGACAAATGCCATTTCGGCCAATCCGAAGTACGCTTTTTGGGACACACGATAACATCGCACGGATTGAAACCTCTTCCAGAAAAAACGGAAGGCATATCCGCGACTCCAAAGCCCAGCACGGTCCATCAACTGAAATCTTTTCTTGGCATGCTCAACTTTTACCGGCGGTTCCTGCCAAACGCTGCACAGAACCAACGCCCGCTGCAAAAACTTATAATCGGAAATCGGAAGCGAGATAAGACAGCGCTGGAATGGACTGACGAAGCAGTAACAGCATTCGAGAAGTGCAAAGCAGATCTAAGCAATGCATCATCGCTAGCGCATCCAGATCCATCAGCAACTTGGTCACTATCCGTGGACGCTTCAGACGAAGGAATCGGAGCCGTACTACATCAGACTACGAAGTTTAGTACATCACCTCTAGGATTCTTTTCACGCAAGCTGACCGACACCCAGCGACGATATAGTACCTACGATAGGGAACTACTGGCGATCCACGAAGCGATCAAGCACTTCCGACACATGCTAGAAGGTAGAGTTTTCACCGTGTTTTCAGATCACAAACCACTACAATTCGCCTTCCAACAACGACCGGAGAAAGCATCACCGAGGCAACAACGTCAACTGGACTTCATCTCCCAGTTCACGGTTGACATCCGCCACATTCCGGGCCGGGATAACGCTATCGCGGATTATTTGTCTCGGGTAAGTGCTATCAACACCATCGACTTCTTTTCTCTCGCTTCAGCTCAACAACACCATCAGGAACTTCAGCACTTGGTTGAAGATCAAACGCAACAGCTTGAGTGGAAGAAACAGGAGTTGACTGGCTCAAACGCACCGCTACACTGCATCGTCACGAACAACAAGGTTCAACCATATGCACCGCAACAGTTCAGGAGAACGATCATGCACATGATCCATGGCCTCGCGCATCCCGGCATCCGCGCGACGAGAAGACTCATCACCGACCGTTTTTTCTGGCCAGCCATGAACGTCGACATAAACAACTTCGTCCGAAGTTGTATCGCCTGCCAACGAAACAAGGTTGGACGCCACGTGAAGTCTACACTTCAACGCTACACGCTTCCAGATGCCAGGTTCGAGCACATCAACGTCGACCTCATCGGACCACTATCACCAAATGAGGGATACCGCTACTGCTTGACCATCATCGACAGGTTCACGCGTTGGCCTGAAGCTGTCCCACTCCAGAACATCACCGCAACATCAGTCGCCGAAGCACTAGTCAACGCATGGATTAGCCGCTTCGGAGTACCAGCACGGATCACTACCGACCTGGGACGCCAGTTCGAGAGCCAAATCTTTGCTGAGCTGACAAGGATTCTGGGGATAAACCATCTGCGGACGACACCATACCATCCTGTTGCCAACGGCATCATCGAGCGATGGCACCGAACAGACAAAGCCGCCATCCGCTGCCATGACACGCTTGAATGGACGAAAGCTCTCCCACTCGTCCTATTAGGCCTGCGCACTGCATTGAAGGAAGACATCAATGCCACGCCCGCTGACATGGTATATGGCACCAGCGTACGACTTCCCGGAGAATTCTTCGCCTCATCACCACCAGGCACGAACGACACCGACTTCCTGCGCGATTTAAGGTCACGCATGGCGAAATTGCGACCACACGATACAGCGCACCACTCACCAACCTCAACCTTCGTCCACAAAGATTTACGCACCAGTACTCACGTATTTGTACGGAACGACAAGGTGAAACAATCCCTAACGCCACCTTACGACGGTCCGTTCCCTGTTCTAAGCAGGAAGGAAAAATACTTCAAGGTGGACATCAATGGACGCCCAGCCTCCATCTCCATTG
The DNA here is from genome assembly GCA_963978885.1 of Nemotelus pantherinus. Taxonomy (NCBI): domain Eukaryota; kingdom Metazoa; phylum Arthropoda; class Insecta; order Diptera; family Stratiomyidae; genus Nemotelus; species Nemotelus pantherinus. The sequence continues at coordinate 122,416,915 of OZ022263.1, forward strand.
ACAGACTGAAGCCCGCATTTTTATTGTCGGAATCAGTTACCACAATGGGAACAGACAACAACGATTCCACGACATACACAACAACCCGCACAGGACGCAGAGTTCGACCACCCGTACGTTTCAACGTATAGTGAAATTATCGTGGTCAAACCCACTGCGGGGGGAGTACTGTGGCGGCAATGTATCGTTCTATGGCGGCAATGTATCATTACATTGTCCACAACTAAACGACCGCGCCAGCATAAGTGCGAGCGTGGCATTCCTCCCGTCGCGATGGCTATGCACGTAATCTGATACGCATAGCTATCGTCTCGGTCGGAATGTCATGATCCATCGCATGTTTACAATGTGCGGCTCGAGCTCATATCTACGATTCGAGCTCTGTACATGTACACAAGTGCCGACGAGGCATTTGTGTTTATGTTTCTGCTTCGAGCTCTGTACAGACGCACAAGTGCTGACAAGGCATTTGTGCACGTCTGGACAGAAAATCGAGCTCCGTCCGGACACACAATTGCTGACGAGGCATTTATGTGTGTCTGGATGATGAAGAGCTTACGCCTGCGTGGTCAGCACTTATGACCTTCATAAATGGCACGCAGGCGGCGATCTTTCTCATTCCTCATTCTTCGTTCCTCATTTTCGAACTAGATCCGGATCAAGCGCACCAGTTTTATACTGTATTTATTGTTAAATAAATAATACTGATTAAAGATTAAAACGGAGTATCAATTGCCACAACAAGGACCAATATATATATATATATATATATATATATATATATATATATATATATATATATATATATATATATATATATATATATATATATATATATATATATATATACATATATATATATATATATATATATATATATATATATATATATATATATATATATATATATATTTATATATATATATATATATATATATATATATATATATATATATATATATATAAATATATATATATATATGGAAATATGAATTTTTGGCCGAATCGATAATGTTTTGGAATTTTTGAACCCCATGTGTGCGCTGGGTTCCTAAAAAGAGAACGGGAAAACTTGACAATGTTTAAATTGCGATAGCTTTTGACAGAGCTATTCGATCATTATGAAATTTTCACGACATATTGGTATTAATAAGCTGTATATTTGTGCAGCTTTCATTGGGCGTGCTGGCAACCCTATAGCTAGGACAGGCACTGAAAGTGAAAACCTACAAATCATCGTCTCTCTTGAAAAAACGCCGCTTCTTCAAAAAAAGCCACTCATATGTAAATCTTGTGCTTTGTTTACATAGTGTTCATTATCTAAATCTACTAAACTCAACTAGTCATCAGCAAAATAATCAACTAGTTCATCGGCCAACAACCACTGACCAGCACAACATACTCACTCATTAACGCATCAGCGAATAAACCAATAAGTTCATCGATCGACAACCGGTAACTGGAGCAACGTACATATGCATCGACCCATCAGCGAATTCCACACGGTCAACCGTTTACTGCATTCAACAAATTCTTTGATCAGCAAAATTGTTGACCGAGTTGTGGAAACTTACATCAGCGAGTCGATTTCAAGAATGCGACAACAGCTTGAAGTCAGCAACTTCAATAAAAATAGATGATGCATCCTGATAGCAGAATGATATAAATAATGTACGAATATCGGAAATAAAGTGTGTTCTGTTTTACCTGCAAACTAAAACAAGTCGTTTCATTTTTCGCTTTCATTTCAGAACATTGGTCCTTCGAACCGGATAATTGAAGTACTGGTCCTCAGGAGTGCGCTAACAATTTACCAGAGGCGTATACAGAGCACACCGGTATACAGATATACAGAGCACACCGCAGACTAACGTCCAAATCGAAACAGTATGACTGACGCAGCATCAACGCAAAAATTAAATTTCGATAGCGTCAACCGCATCATCGCGAACTTTAAGAAGGATGGACCGAGCCGACATTCACTGGCGTACTTCGAAACCAGGTTAGCACGCCTGGAAGAACGCTGGAAAGCATGCGAGGAAATGCATGCTAACACATATGCCGCATTGAAAGAAGATGGCGACAGGGGACTTCTAGCGAAGTATGTGGATGACTTCTGGGGCATTGAGGATTTAGTTCTGGAGCACCAGACAATCTTCAAGGAAGGAATCTACAGATTCCAGCCTAGTTGCTCAGGACAATCGCAGATGTCTACTACTGGAAATGAAGGCTTGCGACTGGAACGCATCAAAATCCCTGTGTTTGGTGGAAACTATGGGGATTGGATAGCGTTCCGTGATTTATTCCGCAGTATGGTTCATGAGAACCCAGGATTGCAAAACGTCCAGAAAATGCAATACCTTCGCAGCAACTTGAAAGGCGAAGCGGCAAAATTGATCAGTCATTTAAACATAATTGACGACAATTATGAAGCTGCCTGGACACTGTTATGCGACCGTTATGACAACATGAAGATCATAGCGCAAGAGCTTATGCAGCGTTGGTGGGATGCCGGGCTGTGCCAGGGTAACCACGCGGCTAGCCTACGAGAGATGGTTAATACAACCAACCAACTCAGAGCGAGCCTTAAAACGCTAAAAATCGACGGTTTCGACCTCGCCACAGTGTTTATCCTGAACAGCAAACTTGACAAAGATTCAAGAGCTGAATGGCAAAAGCTAATAAGTGAGAGTACAGATGTACCCACTTTAAACAAGTTGATGACTTTTCTAACGCAGAGATTCACGATGCTAGAAACATTAGCTCTATCCAAGCCATGTTCGGAATCAAGGTCATCAAAAAGGGCCATCACGCATACCGTACAAGTCTCATTAGATCGTTGTGCCATGTGCAATGATCAGCACCGGTTATTCGAGTGCCAGCAGTTTCAAAAAGCTACAGTGGACGTAAGATGGGAGGTGGTAAAAAACAGACGGTTGTGTTTTAATTGTCTGTCGAATAAACACACAGTCAGCCAGTGCCAGTCGAAGAAGAACTGCAAACATTGCACCAAACGACACAATACCCTGTTACATACGACAGATGATAAGGTGTTCAGGCTACAACGGTCAGAAATGTCTTATTCCAAACCTGCCAACATTCAGGCACAAGCACATAATGCAATGTTGTGCAATACTCAGGTACTGCTTGCAACCGCACTGATAGCGATAAACAAAGGTGAAGGTGAGACCGTAACGCTTCGAGCATTACTGGACATCGGCTCACAACGATCATTCATAACAGAAGCTGCTGTGCAACTGTTGGGACTACGACGCAACCATTCCAAAGTATCTATAGGAGGTATTGGATGTACAGATACAGTTACGACACGGGGAATCGTCGATATCATAGCATCTGTGGGAGCCGGTAAGCACACTGTTCCTTTACACTTCTCCACTATGATACTTCCTAAGATAACGACACTGTTGCCCGCTACTAGTATCAACGTAGCCTTACCTACCCGCATCAAAAAACTGAGGCTAGCAGACCCTGAATTTAACCATCCTTCACGTATTGACGTACTACTAGGAGCTGATGTCTATGGCAACATCGTAACGCATGGGTTCATCCAAGGTAACCCATGCGCACAGAACACGAAGCTAGGCTGGGTTTTATTTGGATCAATCGCTAGTACGCAAAACAACGCTGGCTTTACGTCATTCGTAGCATTTGAAGAGCTTGACAAAGCTATTAAACGGTTTTGGGAACTCGAGGAACCTCAAACAACGGTAAAGCTGTCACCAGACGAACAGCAAACGGAGAGTCATTTCTGTCAGAATACACGTAGAAGGTTGGATGGAACATATGCAGTAATGCTGCCATTCAAAGACAACACCGACCACAGAAAGGAACTTAAAGAATCTGTTCGTATAGCACACATTAGGTTCCGACAATTAGAACAGCGTCTCGGCCACCATCCTGATCGTCGGAAGGAATACCACGCTTTCATGAAAGAATATTTAACTCTTGGTCATATGGAGAAGGTGTCTGATTATCTACTCCAGAGTACGGACTGTTACTACCTTCCACACCATGAAGTGATCAAGGCAACAAGTTCCACGACAAAGCTACGAGTCGTCTTCAACGCGTCGCAAAAAACAATGGGTGGAAAGTCATTGAACGACCTACTACATGTTGGTCCGGCAATTCAAAACAATCTTCTCCATCTTTTATTCAGATGGCGAACCTATCCATATGTCATGGCCGCCGACATTGAAAAAATGTATCGGCAAATACAAGTTCATGAAAGTGATCGCGATTACCAGCGTATATTGTGGAGATTCTCAGACAAAGAGCCAGTTAGTCACTACAGGCTGAAGACAGTCACATACGGCACTGCGTGTGCACCATTTTTAGCTATTCGCACCCTTCAACAACTAGCAATTGACGAACGTGATAACCATCCAGAAGCTGCTGAAACATTGTTACAAGATTTCTATGTTGACGACCTTCTAACTGGCTCGGATGACTTAACGCACTTGAAACACTTGCAAGATGAACTCACAATAACGTTTCGCAAGGGAGGTTTCCAGCAATCCCAAAGACTGACCGAGCGTATCAAAAGCCAATAGAACTGGTTTTATCTGAAGAAATTAAGACACTAGGATTGCAGTGGCATTCTGCACAAGACGTTTTCTCGTTCAGGGTCCAGCCAGTCGACGACCAAAAGCTAACAAAGCGTTCTATTCTTTCAGAAGTAGCGAGACTATTCGATCCACTGGGATGGCTCCAACCTTGCATTATCATCGGAAAAATTGCCATTCAAAGCCTATGGTTACGACAGTTAGGCTGGGATGAACCGGTTTCACCAGCTGATGTGAAGGACTAGTGTGAAACACGTAAACAACTATCAGCACTCGAGAAGCTTAGAATCCCTAGATGGATCAACTCCACAAGCAGCACGACCATAGAACTGCATGGGTTCTGCGATGCGTCTGCGGTAGCCTACGCAAGTTCAATCTATCTACGTGTATTAGAACCAAACGGACGTATAACTACAAATTTACTCACTGCAAAAGCAAGAGTCGCCCCAACGAAGAAGGTATCTATTCCGAGGCTCGAGCTCTGTGGTGCCGTCTTATTAGTAGAGACGATGAGGCAACTAAAAAAAGCCTGCAATTGGACAAATGTCAAAACGTACTTCTGGTCCGATTCAAAAATTGTTCTAGCAGGAAGGTTTTTGTGGCGAATCGCGTCAGTTTAATCCAGGACGGCTCAGCTCCTCACGAGTGGCATCATGTCACTACAGACAATAATCCCGCTGACGTAGCGTCCAGAGGAATCTGTCCTGAACAAATACTCCACTCTTCTCTCTGGTGGAAGGGGCCGGGATGGCTTACAAATGCAGTGATTCCTTCAGCAACGAGCTTAGCGCTAACGGCAGTTGAGCAGGAGGCCGTGACGGATGAAGTCCGTTTAGTGGGTCTCGGCGCCACCGAACCCAATCCAGAACCAGAAATACTCAGCAAATATTCGTCTTTACCCAAACTGTTCAAAGTAATGGCTTACATAAGACGATTTACTTACAACGCGTCTCATCCGACCCACAAGCGAATAGGCTCTTTAACTTTTGAAGAACTTCAGGAAGCCAAGCTGAAGTGCATACATCTATCCCAGCAACATGCTTTCTCAGAGGAATTGCGCGCACTACGCACCAAAACCGAAGTACCCAGCAATAGTCACATACGCCGTTTAACTCCCCGCATTGACAGACATGGAACACTTAGGGCAGAAGGAAGGTTATACTATGCGCCAATCAGTGATGGCGCAAAGTACCCAGCAATCATACCGCGAGGTTCATTTGCCAAATTGATTGTTAAGCAAACTCATCTTGCAACGCTACACGGAGGAACGCAACTGGTCCTAGCGACCATCCGACAGCAGTATTGGATTACCAACGCACAGTCTTTTGTTAAAAGCATACTGCATGAGTGCCTCACTTGTTTCAGATCCATTGCACGTCCAGGAAACCAGCTAATGGGACAGCTACCACCACCTAGGTTCCAGATGGAAAAACCGTTCGCGCAAACTGGTTTAGATTACGCCGGTCCCATAACGATAAAATGGAATGGAGGACGTGGGGCTAAAACTGCTAAAGCTTACATGGCTGTTTTTGTTTGTTTATCGACCAAAGCCTTCCATCTCGAAGCAGTGAGCGACCTTTCAACATCAGCATGCATTGCAGCAATCAGGCGGTTTATTGCTCGAAGAGGGAAATGTCACTCAATCTATAGTGACTGTGGAACCAATTTTCAAGGCAGTGAGAAACAACTGAAAGAAGCATTCAGAGAAATCGCAAAACGTAGTGAGGAATTTCTTTTAAATGAAGAGATTCAGTGGAAATTCATTCCTCCCGGTAGTCCAAACTTTGGTGGACTTTGGGAAGCTGGAGTGAAATCGATGAAACGACACCTAGTAAGAGCAGTTGGTCAACAACTGTTAACCATCGAAGAATTATATACACTTTTGGCCCAGATAGAAGCATGCCTCAACTCGCACCCTCTTTGCGAGGTAAGCAACGATCCTGCTGACTTTACAGCCATTACTCCAGGGCATTTCTTAACTGGATGCAACTTATTCGAAATACCATCTATTTCATCAAACAAGCAAATTGACCGCAAATGGGAAGTCGTCCAGCAAATACGGAAACATTTCTGGGATAGGTGGAAGCTCGAGTATCTCACTCGATTACAAGAAAGACCAAAATGGTTGAAGATACGACCCAACATCCAAGTCGGAGATCTTGTACTTGTGGCAGCTGACAATTTTCCATCCACTCACTGGCCACTTGCTAGAGTAACGGAAGTACACCCCGGACCTGATGGTATAGTACGCGTCGTCTCGGTCAAATTCCACGGTAGAATAACTAGACGCCCGATCACCAAAATCTGTCGTTTACCATTTGCCAATTCGAATCCTGACACTCCACCAGAACAGCCTAAGCAATCACCCCAGACGGGCTCAATGCTAGCAAGTACAAAGACAAACAAGAGGAAAAGAATCAAAATCGCGCCAATAGGAGACACATGGTCTGAATATTTGTCAAATTATCCAAAGAAATCAAAACCAGAAAAGCCGCAAACTCCAACATGAGCATCCCGCCTGCTGCTTTCTTTGCTAGTGGTGTGCTGTGTACTTCCACCAGTTAAGAGTAACGTTACGATCACCCAGCTAACGACCGGATTCTACATTGAACACTTCGGAACTGCACGAATTCACAGAGGAGCGCTTAAAATGCAACTTCAACTTCCATGGGATAATGTAAAATATGATCAGACTGCTGTAGAGACCGTTATAACCAAATGTCGCGGTTTTTTCCAAGGCAGCTCAAGTGCAGCAACAGAAATTGGATGCTGGGAGTTAGTAAAACACCTAGAAGAATACAGGGATGAAATCATTCACAACATGAATAGTTTGAGGTTGGTCCACAACAGGAAAAAACGAGGTGTACTTGGAACGTTGTTGTGTGAATGACGCAGTTTACGAAGACATCAAAGGTTTGTCTGACAATCAGAAGAAAATTATTCGTTCCGTGGACAGCCAAACCAAATTAATGCTAACGGCTACGACAACGTTGAACAGTACGTCAGGAAGGATCAACACGCAATTAAACCGGTTTCAAGTTCAGCTTCAAAGAGGTTTAGACCACATCAATGAATTCAGCAGTTGGTATAAGACATTTGACCACAACAAGGTCAACATTCATATGCTGGCTATCTTCAAACAAGCAGAAAACTATTTAGATGAAGTCTATCATAAATATTCCAGTCTACTGTCCAGCATATCATCACGCTCAAGCATCTGGGACTGCATCAATATAAACAACGCTCTACAAGACATCAACCACACTCAAACGCTACTTCCAGATCATTTGCAGATTGCATATCAGCCAATGGAGCTAACACAAGTCGACTCTGATGACAACCATCTGAAGCTACTGGCGTTTCTTCCTATCATAGATACGCGCCCTGACGATCTGATAAAACCTACACCAGTCCCATTCAGCGTCGGAAACAACACTTTTCAAACCTATGACATCCCATCGACAATATTGGGCGTAAACTACAACCTTCAGCAATATTTCGAAGCTTCATCGCAGGACCTTACCAAAATCAAAACTGATCAATATCTTGTGGACATCAGTGTGCTATACGACGTCAATTCAAAACCCAACTGCATCATCAACGAAATGCATAAGGTATTTGGTAGAAAACCATGTCCAATACATGTTTTCAAATCGCACATCATCATATGGAAACAGCTATACAATGCCAACTCTTGGATGTTTGCAACACCAACGGTGACCCCTGGCCAGGCTGTTTGTCACGGTAACCGCGAAAATATTATTCTCAACGGTACAGGAGTCGTTAGCCTTTCACAAGATTGCAGTCTTAGAGTCGAAAACTCACTGTTCACTGCTACCTGGGTTGCATCCACGAGAAACTTCGCTATTTATATTCTTCCACATTCACCTGCCGTCAACCAGAGTTTAAAACTATAATCTATTCCTCAGCTCACAGCACCAGCAATCATCAAAGCTGATGAATCCTTCGGAGCATATGTTGAACGCGAACAAACAATGGTGGAAGAATATCAAGCAATCTCTTGGTCAACTATCCGACAACACGGAACGAGTTTCAGCCTTTCGGTCATCATCACTATGATAATTATCACAACGGGCCTCATCTTAATTCAACGACAACAACAAACAACATGGTATGACCAGCCTACGTCGTCTACTAATTAACAACCTCGTAAGGTTCATGGCGGGCGGTATGGACAACAAACAACAAACAAACAACATGGTATGACCAGCCTACGTCGTCTACTAATTAACAACCTCGTAAGGTTCATGGCGGGCGGTAATGTTCATTAACTAAATCTACTAAACTCAACTAGTCATCAGCAAAATAATCAACTAGTTCATCGGCCAACAACCACTGACCAGCACAACATACTCACTCATTAACGCATCAGCGAGTAAACCAATAAGCTCATCGATCGACAACCGGTAACTGGAGCAACGTACATACACATCGACCCATCAGCGAATTCCACACGGTCAACCGTTTACTGCATTCAACAAATCCGTTGATCAGCAAAATTGTTGACCGAGTTGTGGAAACTTACATCAGCGAGTCGATTTCAAGAATGCGACAACAGCTTGAAGTCAGCAACTCCAATAAAAATAGATTATGCATCCTGATAGCAGAATGATATAAATAATGTACGAATATCGGAAATAAAGTGTGTTCTGTTTTACCTGCAAACTAAAACAAGTTTCATTTTTCGCTTTCATTTCAGAACATTGGTCCTTCGAACCGGATAATTGAAGTACTGGTCCTCAGGAGTGCGCTTACAATTTACCAGAGGCGTATACAGAGCACACCGGTATACAGATATACAGAGCACACCGCAGACTAACGTCCAAATCGAAACAGTATGACTGACGCAGCATCAACGCAAAAATTAAATTTCGATAGCGTCAACCGCATCATCGCGAACTTTAAGAAGGATGGACCGAGCCGACATTCACTGGCGTACTTCGAAACCAGGTTAGCACGCCTGGAAGAACGCTGGAAAGCATGCGAGGAAATGCATACTAACGCATATGCCGCATTGAAAGAAGATGGCGACAGGGGACTTCTAGCGAAGTATGTGGATGACTTCGGGGGCATTGAGGATTTAGTTCTGGAGCACCAGACAATCTTCAAGGAAGGAATCTACAGATTCCAGCCTAGTTGCTCAGGACAATCGCAGATGTCTACTACTGGAAATGAAGGCTTGCGACTGGAACGCATCAAAATCCCTGTGTTTGGTGGAAACTATGGGGATTGGATAGCGTTCCGTGATTTATTCCGCAGTATGGTTCATGAGAACCCAGGATTGCAAAACGTCCAGAAAATGCAATACCTTCGCAGCAACTTGAAAGGCGAAGCGGCAAAATTGATCAGTCATTTAAACATAATTGACGACAATTATGAAGCTGCCTGGACACTGTTATGCGACCGTTATGACAACATGAAGATCATAGCGCAAGAGCTTATGCAGCGTTGGTGGGATGCCGGGCTGTGCCAGGGTAACCACGCGGCTAGCCTACGAGAGATGGTTAATACAACCAACCAACTCAGAGCGAGCCTTAAAACGCTAAAAATCGACGGTTTCGACCTCGCCACAGTGTTTATCCTGAACAGCAAACTTGACAAAGATTCAAGAGCTGAATGGCAAAAGCTAATAAGTGAGAGTACAGATGTACCCACTTTAAACAAGTTGATGACTTTTCTAACGCAGAGATTCACGATGCTAGAAACATTAGCTCTATCCAAGCCATGTTCGGAATCAAGGTCATCAAAAAGGGCCATCACGCATACCGTACAAGTCTCATTAGATCGTTGTGCCATGTGCAATGATCAGCACCGGTTATTCGAGTGCCAGCAGTTTCAAAAAGCTACAGTGGACGTAAGACGAGAGGTGGTAAAAAACAGACGGTTGTGTTTTAATTGTCTGTCGAATAAACACACAGTCAGCCAGTGCCAGTCGAAGAAGAACTGCAAACATTGCACCAAACGACACAATACCCTGTTACATACGACAGATGATAAGGTGTTCAGGCTACAACGGTCAGAAATGTCTTATTCCAAACCTGCCAACATTCAGGCACAAGCACATAATGCAATGTTGTGCAATACTCAGGTACTGCTTGCAACCGCACTGATAGCGATAAACAAAGGTGAAGGTGAGACCGTAACGCTTCGAGCATTACTGGACATCGGCTCACAACGATCATTCATAACAGAAGCTGCTGTGCAACTGTTGGGACTACGACGCAACCATTCCAAAGTATCTATAGGAGGTATTGGATGTACAGATACAGTTACGACACGGGGAATCGTCGATATCATAGCATCTGTGGGAGCCGGTAAGCACACTGTTCCTTTACACTTCTCCACTATGATACTTCCTAAGATAACGACACTGTTGCCCGCTACTAGTATCAACGTAGCCTTACCTACCCGCATCAAAAAACTGAAGCTAGCAGACCCTGAATTTAAACATCCTTCACGTATTGACGTACTACTAGGAGCCGATGTCTATGGCAACATCGTAACGCATGGGTTCATCCAAGGTAACCCATGCGCACAGAACACGAAGCTAGGCTGGGTTTTATTTGGATCAATCGCTAGTACGCAAAACAACGCTGGCTTTACGTCATTCGTAGCATTTGAAGAGCTTGACAAAGCTATTAAACGGTTTTGGGAACTCGAGGAACCTCAAACAACGGTAAAGCTGTCACCAGACGAACAGCAAACGGAGAGTCATTTCTGTCAGAATACACGTAGAAGGTTGGATGGAACATATGCAGTAATGCTGCCATTCAAAGACAACACCGACCGCAGAAAGGAACTTAAAGAATCTGTTCGTATAGCACACATTAGGTTCCGACAATTAGAACAGCGTCTCGGCCACCATCCTGATCGTCGGAAGGAATACCACGCTTTCATGAAAGAATATTTAACTCTTGGTCATATGGAGAAGGTGTCTGATTATCTACTCCAGAGTACGGACTGTTACTACCTTCCACACCATGAAGTGATCAAGGCAACAAGTTCCACGACAAAGCTACGAGTCGTCTTCAACGCGTCGCAAAAAACAATGGGTGGAAAGTCATTGAACGACCTACTACATGTTGGTCCGGCAATTCAAAACAATCTTCTCCATCTTTTATTCAGATGGCGAACCTATCCATATGTCATGGCCGCCGACATTGAAAAAATGTATCGGCAAATACAAGTTCATGAAAGTGATCGCGATTACCAGCGTATATTGTGGAGATTCTCAGACAAAGAGCCAGTTAGTCACTACAGGCTGAAGACAGTCACATACGGCACTGCGTGTGCACCATTTTTAGCTATTCGCACCCTTCAACAACTAGCAATTGACGAACGTGATAACCATCCAGAAGCTGCTGAAACATTGTTACAAGATTTCTATGTTGACGACCTTCTAACTAGCTCGGATGACTTAACGCACTTGAAACACTTGCAAGATGAACTCACAATAACGTTTCGCAAGGGAGGTTTCCAGCAATCCCAAAGACTGACCGAGCGTATCAAAAGCCAATAGAACTGGTTTTATCTGAAGAAATTAAGACACTAGGATTGCAGTGGCATTCTGCACAAGACGTTTTCTCGTTCAGGGTCCAGCCAGTCGACGACCAAAAGCTAACAAAGCATTCTATTCTTTCAGAAGTAGCGAGACTATTCGATCCACTGGGATGGCTCCAACCTTGCATTATCATCGGAAAAATTGCCATTCAAAGCCTATGGTTACGACAGTTAGGCTGGGATGAACCGGTTTCACCAGCTGATGTGAAGGACTAGTGTGAAACACGTAAACAACTATCAGCACTCGAGAAGCTTAGAATCCCTAGATGGATCAACTCCACAAGCAGCACGACCATAGAACTGCATGGGTTCTGCGATGCGTCTGCGGTAGCCTACGCAAGTTCAATCTATCTACGTGTATTAGAACCAAACGGACGTATAACTACAAATTTACTCACTGCAAAAGCAAGAGTCGCCCCAACGAAGAAGGTATCTATTCCGAGGCTCGAGCTCTGTGGTGCCGTCTTATTAGTAGAGACGATGAGGCAACTAAAAAAAGCCTGCAATTGGACAAATGTCAAAACGTACTTCTGGTCCGATTCAAAAATTGTTCTAGCCTGGATACAAAAACCAGCAGCAACCTGGAAGGTTTTTGTGGCGAATCGCGTCAGTTTAATCCAGGACGGCTCAGCTCCTCACGAGTGGCATCATGTCACTACAGACAATAATCCCGCTGACGTAGCGTCCAGAGGAATCCGTCCTGAACAACTACTCCACTCTTCCCTCTGGTGGAAGGGGCCGGGATGGCTTACAAATGCAGTGATTCCTTCAGCAACGAGCTTAGCGCTAACGGCAGTTAAGCAGGAGGCCGTGACGGATGAAGTCCGTTTAGTGGGTCTCGGCGCCACCGAACCCAATCCAGAACCAGAAATACTCAGCAAATATTCGTCTTTACCCAAACTGTTCAAAGTAATGGCTTACATAAGACGATTTACTTACAACGCGTCTCATCCGACCCACAAGCGAATAGGCTCTTTAACTTTTGAAGAACTTCAGGAAGCCAAGCTGAAATGCATACATCTATCCCAGCAACATGCTTTCTCAGAGGAATTGCGCGCACTACGCACCAAAACCGAAGTACCCAGCAATAGTCACATACGCCGTTTAACTCCCCGCATTGACAGACATGGAACACTTAGGGCAGAAGGAAGGTTATACTATGCGCCAATCAGTGATGGCGCAAAGTACCCAGCAATCATACCGCGAGGTTCATTTGCCAAATTGATTGTTAAGCAAACTCATCTTGCAACGCTACACGGAGGAACGCAACTGGTCCTAGCGACCATCCGACAGCAGTATTGGATTACCAACGCACAGTCTTTTGTTAAAAGCATACTGCATGAGTGCCTCACTTGTTTCAGATCCATTGCACGTCCAGGAAACCAGCTAATGGGACAGCTACCACCACCTAGGTTCCAGATGGAAAAACCGTTCGCGCAGACTGGTTTAGATTACGCCGGTCCCATAACGATAAAATGGAATGGAGGACGTGGGGCTAAAACTGCTAAAGCTTACATGGCTGTTTTTGTTTGTTTATCGACCAAAGCCTTCCATCTCGAAGCAGTGAGCGACCTTTCAACATCAGCATGCATTGCAGCAATCAGGCGGTTTATTGCTCGAAGAGGGAAATGTCACTCAATCTATAGTGACTGTGGAACCAATTTTCAAGGCAGTGAGAAACAACTGAAGGAAGCATTCAGAGAAATCGCAAAACGTAGTGAGGAATTTCTTTTAAATGAAGAGATTCAGTGGAAATTCATTCCTCCCGGTAGTCCAAACTTTGGTGGACTTTGGGAAGCTGGAGTGAAATCGATGAAACGACACCTAGTAAGAGCAGTTGGTCAACAACTGTTAACCATCGAAGAATTATATACACTTTTGGCCCAGATAGAAGCATGCCTCAACTCGCACCCTCTTTGCGAGGTAAGCAACGATCCTGCTGACTTTACAGCCATTACTCCAGGGCATTTCTTAACTGGATGCAACTTATTCGAAATACCATCTATGTCATCAAACAAGCAAATTGACCGCAAATGGGAAGTCGTCCAGCAAATACGGAAACATTTCTGGGATAGGTGGAAGCTCGAGTATCTCACTCGATTACAAGAAAGACCAAAATGGTTGAAGATACGACCCAACATCCAAGTCGGAGATCTTGTACTTGTGGCAGCTGACAATTTTCCATCCACTCACTGGCCACTTGCTAGAGTAACGGAAGTACACCCCGGACCTGATGGTATAGTACGCGTCGTCTCGGTCAAATTCCACGGTAGAATAACTAGACGCCCGATCACCAAAATCTGTCGTTTACCATTTGCCAATTCGAATCCTGACACTCCACCAGAACAGCCTAAGCAATCACCCCAGACGGGCTCAATGCTAGCAAGTACAAAGATAAACAAGAGGAAAAGAATCAAAATCGCGCCAATAGGAGACACATGGTCTGAATATTTGTCAAATTATCCAAAGAAATCAAAACCAGAAAAGCCGCAAACTCCAACATGAGCATCCCGCCTGCTGCTTTCTTTGCTAGTGGTGTGCTGTGTACTTCCACCAGTTAAGAGTAACGTTACGATCACCCAGCTAACGACCGGATTCTACATTGAACACTTCGGAACTGCACGAATTCACAGAGGAGCGCTTAAAATGCAACTTCAACTTCCATGGGATAATGTAAAATATGATCAGACTGCTGTAGAGACCGTTATAACCAAATGTCGCGGTTTTTACCAAGGCAGCTCAAGTGCAGCAACAGAAATTGGATGCTGGGAGTTAGTAAAACACCTAGAAGAATACAGGGATGAAATCATTCACAACATGAATAGTTTGAGGTTGGTCCACAACAGGAAAAAACGAGGTGTACTTGAAACGTTGTTGTGTGAATGACGCAGTTTACGAAGACATCAAAGGTTTGTCTGACAATCAGAAGAAAATTATTCGTTCCGTGGACAGCCAAACCAAATTAATGCTAACGGCTACGACAACGTTGAACAGTACGTCAGGAAGGATCAACACGCAATTAAACCGGTTTCAAGTTCAGCTTCAAAGAGGTTTAGACCACATCAATGAATTCAGCAGTTGGTATAAGACATTTGACCACAACAAGGTCAACATTCATATGCTGGCTATCTTCAAACAAGCAGAAAACTATTTAGATGAAGTCTATCATAAATATTCCAGTCTACTGTCCAGCATATCATCACGCTCAAGCATCTGGGACTGCATCAATATAAACAACGCTCTACAAGACATCAACCACACTCAAACGCTACTTCCAGATCATTTGCAGATTGCATATCAGCCAATGGAGCTAACACAAGTCGACTCTGATGACAACCATCTGAAGCTACTGGCGTTTCTTCCTATCATAGATACGCGCCCTGACGATCTGATAAAACCTACACCAGTCCCATTCAGCGTCGGAAACAACACTTTTCAAACCTATGACATCCCATCGACAATATTGGGCGTAAACTACAACCTTCAGCAATATTTCGAAGCTTCATCGCAGGACCTTACCAAAATCAAAACTGATCAATATCTTGTGGACATCAGTGTGCTATACGACGTCAATTCAAAACCCAACTGCATCATCAACGAAATGCATAAGGTATTTGGTAGAAAACCATGTCCAATACATGTTTTCAAATCGCACATCATCATATGGAAACAGCTATACAATGCCAACTCTTGGATGTTTGCAACACCAACGGTGACCCCTGGCCAGGCTGTTTGTCACGGTAACCGCGAAAATATTATTCTCAACGGTACAGGAGTCGTTAGCCTTTCACAAGATTGCAGTCTTAGAGTCGAAAACTCACTGTTCACTGCTACCTGGGTTGCATCCACGAGAAACTTCGCTATTTATATTCTTCCACATTCACCTGCCGTCAACCAGAGTTTAAAACTATAATCTATTCCTCAGCTCACAGCACCAGCAATCATCAAAGCTGATGAATCCTTCGGAGCATATGTTGAACGCGAACAAACAATGGTGGAAGAATATCAAGCAATCTCTTGGTCAACTATCCGACAACACGGAACGAGTTTCAGCCTTTCGGTCATCATCACTATGATAATTATCACAACGGGCCTCATCTTAATTCAACGACAACAACAAACAACATGGTATGACCAGCCTACGTCGTCTACTAATTAACAACCTCGTAAGGTTCATGGCGGGCGGTATGGACAACAAACAACAAACAAACAACATGGTATGACCAGCCTACGTCGTCTACTAATTAACAACCTCGTAAGGTTCATGGCGGGCGGTAATGTTCATTAACTAAATCTACTAAACTCAACTAGTCATCAGCAAAATAATCAACTAGTTCATCGGCCAACAACCACTGACCAGCACAACATACTCACTCATTAACGCATCAGCGAGTAAACCAATAAGCTCATCGATCGACAACCGGTAACTGGAGCAACGTACATACACATCGACCCATCAGCGAATTCCACACGGTCAACCGTTTACTGCATTCAACAAATCCGTTGATCAGCAAAATTGTTGACCGAGTTGTGGAAACTTACATCAGCGAGTCGATTTCAAGAATGCGACAACAGCTTGAAGTCAGCAACTCCAATAAAAATAGATTATGCATCCTGATAGCAGAATGATATAAATAATGTACGAATATCGGAAATAAAGTGTGTTCTGTTTTACCTGCAAACTAAAACAAGTTTCATTTTTCGCTTTCATTTCAGAACATTGGTCCTTCGAACCGGATAATTGAAGTACTGGTCCTCAGGAGTGCGCTTACAATTTACCAGAGGCGTATACAGAGCACACCGGTATACAGATATACAGAGCACACCGCAGACTAACGTCCAAATCGAAACAGTATGACTGACGCAGCATCAACGCAAAAATTAAATTTCGATAGCGTCAACCGCATCATCGCGAACTTTAAGAAGGATGGACCGAGCCGACATTCACTGGCGTACTTCGAAACCAGGTTAGCACGCCTGGAAGAACGCTGGAAAGCATGCGAGGAAATGCATACTAACGCATATGCCGCATTGAAAGAAGATGGCGACAGGGGACTTCTAGCGAAGTATGTGGATGACTTCGGGGGCATTGAGGATTTAGTTCTGGAGCACCAGACAATCTTCAAGGAAGGAATCTACAGATTCCAGCCTAGTTGCTCAGGACAATCGCAGATGTCTACTACTGGAAATGAAGGCTTGCGACTGGAACGCATCAAAATCCCTGTGTTTGGTGGAAACTATGGGGATTGGATAGCGTTCCGTGATTTATTCCGCAGTATGGTTCATGAGAACCCAGGATTGCAAAACGTCCAGAAAATGCAATACCTTCGCAGCAACTTGAAAGGCGAAGCGGCAAAATTGATCAGTCATTTAAACATAATTGACGACAATTATGAAGCTGCCTGGACACTGTTATGCGACCGTTATGACAACATGAAGATCATAGCGCAAGAGCTTATGCAGCGTTGGTGGGATGCCGGGCTGTGCCAGGGTAACCACGCGGCTAGCCTACGAGAGATGGTTAATACAACCAACCAACTCAGAGCGAGCCTTAAAACGCTAAAAATCGACGGTTTCGACCTCGCCACAGTGTTTATCCTGAACAGCAAACTTGACAAAGATTCAAGAGCTGAATGGCAAAAGCTAATAAGTGAGAGTACAGATGTACCCACTTTAAACAAGTTGATGACTTTTCTAACGCAGAGATTCACGATGCTAGAAACATTAGCTCTATCCAAGCCATGTTCGGAATCAAGGTCATCAAAAAGGGCCATCACGCATACCGTACAAGTCTCATTAGATCGTTGTGCCATGTGCAATGATCAGCACCGGTTATTCGAGTGCCAGCAGTTTCAAAAAGCTACAGTGGACGTAAGACGAGAGGTGGTAAAAAACAGACGGTTGTGTTTTAATTGTCTGTCGAATAAACACACAGTCAGCCAGTGCCAGTCGAAGAAGAACTGCAAACATTGCACCAAACGACACAATACCCTGTTACATACGACAGATGATAAGGTGTTCAGGCTACAACGGTCAGAAATGTCTTATTCCAAACCTGCCAACATTCAGGCACAAGCACATAATGCAATGTTGTGCAATACTCAGGTACTGCTTGCAACCGCACTGATAGCGATAAACAAAGGTGAAGGTGAGACCGTAACGCTTCGAGCATTACTGGACATCGGCTCACAACGATCATTCATAACAGAAGCTGCTGTGCAACTTTTGGGACTACGACGCAACCATTCCAAAGTATCTATAGGAGGTATTGGATGTACAGATACAGTTACGACACGGGGAATCGTCGATATCATAGCATCTGTGGGAGCCGGTAAGCACACTGTTCCTTTACACTTCTCCACTATGATACTTCCTAAGATAACGACACTGTTGCCCGCTACTAGTATCAACGTAGCCTTACCTACCCGCATCAAAAAACTGAAGCTAGCAGACCCTGAATTTAAACATCCTTCACGTATTGACGTACTACTAGGAGCCGATGTCTATGGCAACATCGTAACGCATGGGTTCATCCAAGGTAACCCATGCGCACAGAACACGAAGCTAGGCTGGGTTTTATTTGGATCAATCGCTAGTACGCAAAACAACGCTGGCTTTACGTCATTCGTAGCATTTGAAGAGCTTGACAAAGCTATTAAACGGTTTTGGGAACTCGAGGAACCTCAAACAACGGTAAAGCTGTCACCAGACGAACAGCAAACGGAGAGTCATTTCTGTCAGAATACACGTAGAAGGTTGGATGGAACATATGCAGTAATGCTGCCATTCAAAGACAACACCGACCGCAGAAAGGAACTTAAAGAATCTGTTCGTATAGCACACATTAGGTTCCGACAATTAGAACAGCGTCTCGGCCACCATCCTGATCGTCGGAAGGAATACCACGCTTTCATGAAAGAATATTTAACTCTTGGTCATATGGAGAAGGTGTCTGATTATCTACTCCAGAGTACGGACTGTTACTACCTTCCACACCATGAAGTGATCAAGGCAACAAGTTCCACGACAAAGCTACGAGTCGTCTTCAACGCGTCGCAAAAAACAATGGGTGGAAAGTCATTGAACGACCTACTACATGTTGGTCCGGCAATTCAAAACAATCTTCTCCATCTTTTATTCAGATGGCGAACCTATCCATATGTCATGGCCGCCGACATTAAAAAATTTATCGGCAAATACAAGTTCATGAAAGTGATCGCGATTACCAGCGTATATTGTGGAGATTCTCAGACAAAGAGCCAGTTAGTCACTACAGGCTGAAGACAGTCACATACGGCACTGCGTGTGCACCATTTTTAGCTATTCGCACCCTTCAACAACTAGCAATTGACGAACGTGATAACCATCCAGAAGCTGCTGAAACATTGTTACAAGATTTCTATGTTGACGACCTTCTAACTGGCTCGGATGACTTAACGCACTTGAAACACTTGCAAGATGAACTCACAATAACGTTTCGCAAGGGAGGTTTCCAGCAATCCCAAAGACTGACCGAGCGTATCAAAAGCCAATAGAACTGGTTTTATCTGAAGAAATTAAGACACTAGGATTGCAGTGGCATTCTGCACAAGACGTTTTCTCGTTCAGGGTCCAGCCAGTCGACGACCAAAAGCTAACAAAGCATTCTATTCTTTCAGAAGTAGCGAGACTATTCGATCCACTGGGATGGCTCCAACCTTGCATTATCATCGGAAAAATTGCCATTCAAAGCCTATGGTTACGACAGTTAGGCTGGGATGAACCGGTTTCACCAGCTGATGTGAAGGACTAGTGTGAAACACGTAAACAACTATCAGCACTCGAGAAGCTTAGAATCCCTAGATGGATCAACTCCACAAGCAGCACGACCATAGAACTGCATGGGTTCTGCGATGCGTCTGCGGTAGCCTACGCAAGTTCAATCTATCTACGTGTATTAGAACCAAACGGACGTATAACTACAAATTTACTCACTGCAAAAGCAAGAGTCGCCCCAACGAAGAAGGTATCTATTCCGAGGCTCGAGCTCTGTGGTGCCGTCTTATTAGTAGAGACGATGAGGCAACTAAAAAAAGCCTGCAATTGGACAAATGTCAAAACGTACTTCTGGTCCGATTCAAAAATTGTTCTAGCCTGGATACAAAAACCAGCAGCAACCTGGAAGGTTTTTGTGGCGAATCGCGTCAGTTTAATCCAGGACGGCTCAGCTCCTCACGAGTGGCATCATGTCACTACAGACAATAATCCCGCTGACGTAGCGTCCAGAGGAATCCGTCCTGAACAACTACTCCACTCTTCCCTCTGGTGGAAGGGGCCGGGATGGCTTACAAATGCAGTGATTCCTTCAGCAACGAGCTTAGCGCTAACGGCAGTTAAGCAGGAGGCCGTGACGGATGAAGTCCGTTTAGTGGGTCTCGGCGCCACCGAACCCAATCCAGAACCAGAAATACTCAGCAAATATTCGTCTTTACCCAAACTGTTCAAAGTAATGGCTTACATAAGACGATTTACTTACAACGCGTCTCATCCGACCCACAAGCGAATAGGCTCTTTAACTTTTGAAGAACTTCAGGAAGCCAAGCTGAAATGCATACATCTATCCCAGCAACATGCTTTCTCAGAGGAATTGCGCGCACTACGCACCAAAACCGAAGTACCCAGCAATAGTCACATACGCCGTTTAACTCCCCGCATTGACAGACATGGAACACTTAGGGCAGAAGGAAGGTTATACTATGCGCCAATCAGTGATGGCGCAAAGTACCCAGCAATCATACCGCGAGGTTCATTTGCCAAATTGATTGTTAAGCAAACTCATCTTGCAACGCTACACGGAGGAACGCAACTGGTCCTAGCGACCATCCGACAGCAGTATTGGATTACCAACGCACAGTCTTTTGTTAAAAGCATACTGCATGAGTGCCTCACTTGTTTCAGATCCATTGCACGTCCAGGAAACCAGCTAATGGGACAGCTACCACCACCTAGGTTCCAGATGGAAAAACCGTTCGCGCAGACTGGTTTAGATTACGCCGGTCCCATAACGATAAAATGGAATGGAGGACGTGGGGCTAAAACTGCTAAAGCTTACATGGCTGTTTTTGTTTGTTTATCGACCAAAGCCTTCCATCTCGAAGCAGTGAGCGACCTTTCAACATCACCATGCATTGCAGCAATCAGGCGGTTTATTGCTCGAAGAGGGAAATGTCACTCAATCTATAGTGACTGTGGAACCAATTTTCAAGGCAGTGAGAAACAACTGAAGGAAGCATTCAGAGAAATCGCAAAACGTAGTGAGGAATTTCTTTTAAATGAAGAGATTCAGTGGAAATTCATTCCTCCCGGTAGTCCAAACTTTGGTGGACTTTGGGAAGCTGGAGTGAAATCGATGAAACGACACCTAGTAAGAGCAGTTGGTCAACAACTGTTAACCATCGAAGAATTATATACACTTTTGGCCCAGATAGAAGCATGCCTCAACTCGCACCCTCTTTGCGAGGTAAGCAACGATCCTGCTGACTTTACAGCCATTACTCCAGGGCATTTCTTAACTGGATGCAACTTATTCGAAATACCATCTATGTCATCAAACAAGCAAATTGACCGCAAATGGGAAGTCGTCCAGCAAATACGGAAACATTTCTGGGATAGGTGGAAGCTCGAGTATCTCACTCGATTACAAGAAAGACCAAAATGGTTGAAGATACGACCCAACATCCAAGTCGGAGATCTTGTACTTGTGGCAGCTGACAATTTTCCATCCACTCACTGGCCACTTGCTAGAGTAACGGAAGTACACCCCGGACCTGATGGTATAGTACGCGTCGTCTCGGTCAAATTCCACGGTAGAATAACTAGACGCCCGATCACCAAAATCTGTCGTTTACCATTTGCCAATTCGAATCCTGACACTCCACCAGAACAGCCTAAGCAATCACCCCAGACGGGCTCAATGCTAGCAAGTACAAAGATAAACAAGAGGAAAAGAATCAAAATCGCGCCAATAGGAGACACATGGTCTGAATATTTGTCAAATTATCCAAAGAAATCAAAACCAGAAAAGCCGCAAACTCCAACATGAGCATCCCGCCTGCTGCTTTCTTTGCTAGTGGTGTGCTGTGTACTTCCACCAGTTAAGAGTAACGTTACGATCACCCAGCTAACGACCGGATTCTACATTGAACACTTCGGAACTGCACGAATTCACAGAGGAGCGCTTAAAATGCAACTTCAACTTCCATGGGATAATGTAAAATATGATCAGACTGCTGTAGAGACCGTTATAACCAAATGTCGCGGTTTTTGCCAAGGCAGCTCAAGTGCAGCAACAGAAATTGGATGCTGGGAGTTAGTAAAACACCTAGAAGAATACAGGGATGAAATCATTCACAACATGAATAGTTTGAGGTTGGTCCACAACAGGAAAAAACGAGGTGTACTTGGAACGTTGTTGTGTGAATGACGCAGTTTACGAAGACATCAAAGGTTTGTCTGACAATCAGAAGAAAATTATTCGTTCCGTGGACAGCCAAACCAAATTAATGCTAACGGCTACGACAACGTTGAACAGTACGTCAGGAAGGATCAACACGCAATTAAACCGGTTTCAAGTTCAGCTTCAAAGAGGTTTAGACCACATCAATGAATTCAGCAGTTGGTATAAGACATTTGACCACAACAAGGTCAACATTCATATGCTGGCTATCTTCAAACAAGCAGAAAACTATTTAGATGAAGTCTATCATAAATATTCCAGTCTACTGTCCAGCATATCATCACGCTCAAGCATCTGGGACTGCATCAATATAAACAACGCTCTACAAGACATCAACCACACTCAAACGCTACTTCCAGATCATTTGCAGATTGCATATCAGCCAATGGAGCTAACACAAGTCGACTCTGATGACAACCATCTGAAGCTACTGGCGTTTCTTCCTATCATAGATACGCGCCCTGACGATCTGATAAAACCTACACCAGTCCCATTCAGCGTCGGAAACAACACTTTTCAAACCTATGACATCCCATCGACAATATTGGGCGTAAACTACAACCTTCAGCAATATTTCGAAGCTTCATCGCAGGACCTTACCAAAATCAAAACTGATCAATATCTTGTGGACATCAGTGTGCTATACGACGTCAATTCAAAACCCAACTGCATCATCAACGAAATGCATAAGGTATTTGGTAGAAAACCATGTCCAATACATGTTTTCAAATCGCACATCATCATATGGAAACAGCTATACAATGCCAACTCTTGGATGTTTGCAACACCAACGGTGACCCCTGGCCAGGCTATTTGTCACGGTAACCGCGAAAATATTATTCTCAACGGTACAGGAGTCGTTAGCCTTTCACAAGATTGCAGTCTTAGAGTCGAAAACTCACTGTTCACTGCTACCTGGGTTGCATCCACGAGAAACTTCGCTATTTATATTCTTCCACATTCACCTGCCGTCAACCAGAGTTTAAAACTATAATCTATTCCTCAGCTCACAGCACCAGCAATCATCAAAGCTGATGAATCCTTCGGAGCATATGTTGAACGCGAACAAACAATGGTGGAAGAATATCAAGCAATCTCTTGGTCAACTATCCGACAACACGGAACGAGTATCAGCCTTTCGGTCATCATCACTCTGATAATTATCACAACGGGCCTCATCTTAATTCAACGTCACCGAATGAAGATAAATATTACCCCAAAACAACAACAAACAACATGGTATGACCAGCCTACGTCGTCTACTAATTAACAACCTCGTAAGGTTCATGGCGGGCGGTAATGTTCATTAACTAAATCTACTAAACTCAACTAGTCATCAGCAAAATAATCAACTAGTTCATCGGCCAACAACCACTGACCAGCACAACATACTCACTCATCAACGCATCAGCGAGTAAACCAATAAGTTCATCGATCGACAACCGGTAACTGGAGCAACGTACATACGCATTGACCCATCCGCGAATTCCACACGGTCAACCGTTTACTGCATTCAACAAATCCGTTGATCAGCAAAATTGTTGACCGAGTTGTGGAAACTTACATCAGCGAGTCGATTTCAAGAATGCGACAACAGCTTGAAGTCAGCAACTCCAATAAAAATTGATGATGCATCCTGATAGCAGAATGATATAAATAATGTACGAATATCGGAAATAAAGTGTGTTCTGTTTTCCCTGCAAACTAAAACAAGTCGTTTCATTTTTCGCTTTCATTTCAGAACACATAGACATAAAAAAAACTCTAGCGCACCTGAACCGCGAGAAACACTAATGTTCGAAGAACAGTAGAAGAATCGTGCAGGTTTTGAGTGTATATTCCACCACATGTGCTGCTTATTACGGCCAAACTGTTTCAAATGCCACGTTTTACTTTCGTCTTAAGAATGCATTATAACTCATATGGTGGCAGGTTTCAGATATTACCACTGGCATGAATTTCAACGTTTATGAGAGCAAAACACGGGTTAATTATATTCGTTATCAGTTGCTTATTTCACATAATTTTGAAAGCAGCATCTCATATAACATCAATGAAGAAAATACTCAGTGCTTGCAGCACTGTAACTGATGTTGGTGTTTGGGTCTGCGATCCGAAAAATTTGCAGAACTTTGCGAATTGTAACATCGGTTATTTATTTTCATTGTAAATGTTTCCAGTATGTATACTAACTGTAAGCATTTATTGATACAAAAGTAGCACAACCGACTCGTGCTGGCAACCTTTCGCCAGTATCAAAGCCAAGAATATATCAAATCTGCTTCACGTTGTTTAATTACATTCGAAGTTATAGGAGTATAAAGAAATTTAGGATTACCTGCAGCGAGTTTTTTCAAATGATCGAAAGCTTAATATTTGCTGTGAAAATTCTACGATAAAACCGCTTAATAAAGATATTGCAATTAAACACAAAACCAACAATAGCTGGCAACCCTATAGTGGCTTTTCAACCAAATTTTGCCTGAATAATGTTTATGACAGGTTTCATTAATTGTAAGAAATTCGTATTGATTTCATGACTGCACTGGAAGTTATAGTGCAAAAAGTTTTATTTTCCTGAGCGAATTTTCAAAACCAAAGACCCAAAATTACCATAGCTGGCAGCACCAATCAAATTTTTCAACCAAATTTCCACCAAACAGAGTTTAGAGTAAGGTTCAGCTACTGTGTCAATTTCATGAAAATTTGGTAACTTATTCACATTTCATAGGGCAAAAAGCAGTTTTTTTCTTTGTAATTTTTCAAGATGGCACCACTGGCACAGACTTGCCCACAATTCAAAATCGCTTCTATCAAATCTGGTCTTACTTAAGTCCAATGCATTCTGTAAATTTTAGCTGTATCTGATTATTGGTTCGTGAGTTTCCGTGAACAGAAGTTTTTGATGCTAAAAATATAGGTTAACTGGGAGAGGGGTACCGTTTTTGTCCGACATGAAATTTCCAAAGTTTTATTTTGGACGAGTAGATAAAACATAAGATTTATATACAGATTGGTTTTATTGTAAGAAACGGACATTTTTTTGAATATTCGATGGTTTGAATGTTTTCACTTCCAAATTTTTTTTTTTCAAAATGAAGACACCAAAATTATCATAGCT
>OZ022263.1:122445194-122520194 GCA_963978885.1 Nemotelus pantherinus
TGCATAGAAGGGGGATGATGCAGATGAATACCACATATATATATATATATATATATATATATATATATCTATATATATATATATATATATATATATAAAAACAATAAAATTTCCGAAGCTCGGAATATTTAAATATCGGTTGCTTATTTTATTGTAAATAGTTTGCTTATGAATAGAAAATGGAAGCATCTGTTGGTGCGATATTTACGAAATTGTCCGGTGCTGGCAATCATGTGCTAGCAGCATGGCTGCTTCACGTTGTGTTAAACACACCCTAGGAATTTCGTTTCGATTGAATGTCTGTGCTGTAAGTTATAGGAGTGAATTAAATTTTAGGGTTACCATCGTCCAAACTTTTTAAATTTTTGAAACGTAAATATTTGATGTTATTTGTCATTGCAGGATTATTCCCACTTAGAAATTTTATGACAACATCGCTCGATAAAGAAATGTCAATAAATTACAAAATTCATCATAGCTGGCAACTCTTTCACGGTTTTTCAACAAAATTTCTACAGAGTTAGAAACGCAACAAGATATGCTTTTCACACGAATTTCGTTTTGATTTCATCACTGCATCGGAAGTTATAGGGAAAAACATTTATTTTCCTGAGCAAATTTACAATATTTAAGAGACAAAAATTGCCGTAGCTAGCGTCCATATACCAATTTTTCAACCAAATTTCTATGAAATCTATTTTAGAGTAAGGTTCACCTACTGCGTGAATTTGGTTAAAATCTGGTGGCTAAATCGGAAGCTATAGGCCAAAAACCAGTTTTTTTCTCAGTGATTTTTCCATATGGCACCACTACCACAGTATTGCCCGTATTGAAAAATCGCTTCTATCAGACCTGGTCCTAATTAATACCAACATGTTCTGTAAATTTCATATTGATCGCATAATCCGATTGTCAGTTCTCGTGAACAGAAGTTTTGGGTGCTGAAAATAGAGGTAATTTGATCACGGGTTGCCGTTCTTGTTTACCGCGGAATTTTTGAAGTTTTTATTTGACTTGTTGGACAAAAGTCAAAATTTGTCAACAACTTAAATTTATTTGCAAAAATCAAAAATTTTTCAGGAGACTCGATGATTTGAAGGCATAGACATATAAAGAATGGACACGAAATGATAATCCATGAACCCGTACGTGAATGAAGCATTTTTACTACATATGCAACTTACTCTCTGCAAAAAAGCTTTCCCCTCAATGCCGCACACTATACCCTTCTGCGCTGTTGACTCTCTATGTAAACAAACTTTTCCATACATTTCTATTGTTGTGAACATGGTCGATTTTCGGGTTAGTTGGAATAGCAGGGAAAATAAAATATGTGTCACATGGGGCACAAATTTCAAAATTAATCAAATTTTCTGAATGAAATTTGATGTTATTTTGTATGGGGAGGTCAAAAATGTTGCTTGCACACATATAACAACTATTTCTTTCCACAAGTCGAAAGCTTTCTATCCTAAATCCGGTAAAAAGAGGTACATTGATTCAAATTGAATTTATACTTACATCACACATTCTAGGGCAAAATCTTATGAGTAATTGGTGCAAAACACTTTTCACTTTCGCACTGTTTATTGATCAATCTAAACATTTATACTTTTAATTGATGAAAACACGAAAATAAAACATGTGTCAATCCGCCCGATCGCCATTTTTATTGATTGCTTTTGTTCATAGGCGGGGAAAGCTTGATAGCGTGTAGGGGCATTAAGTTTGATTAATTATATGAATTGACGTCATTTAGGTGAAGAAAATTGTTCGAACGATGAAAACCGGTGTGAATGAACGATTTAAAGTAGCACAAATAAACTTCGTAATTGACTTGGGCTACTATTTACGAATGCTGCGTGCAGATTATGATGCTAAATGATCTAAACGCGTCGTTTATACATATTTCACGTGTAGATGTTTTATGTTACGTTGGTAGGCAAACCGATTGATTGAAATTAAATTAGCAAGTGTTTTGGTCGCGAAAATTTTATTTCAGTTTGATTTCAAATATATCTATTTTAGGGAATTTTAGATTTGCTGGCTGTGTTTGTCTGCAAATTAAATTTTCTAAATGGTTCTTACACTATAGTTTACTTTTTTATGTTAATAGAAAATACGTTGAATAAGGTGGCTAATCAAGAAATAATATTATTGTTGTTGCATTATTTGCGTCATAGGTATAAAATTAATTATAAAAGACATACAGTGAGAAATGTAATAACAATAAATAAATCAGCCAAATTTTTTGAAACAAAGCATCGGTCAGAAAGGCCTAAAATCTTATCTGAGGGTGAAAAATGTGTAGGGCTATAGTACATGGCGTGGGGGACTATAGTACATGGCGTGGAGGGCTATAAGCATAGCGTCTGCTCCTATGTACTTTTCGCCATGTACTATGGCGTGCGGCGCTATATTTTATCACAATCCCGAAATCGACTATGTACATGGCGCTAGAAGTCTATAAACTATGGCGTCTGGCGCTGTTTTTTTTTCAGTGTTGATGGGAAAATGCTAGAAACTTTGTTGCGTCAAATCTACCTTTCATAAAAATCAAAGCAATTTTGTCTCTATAGCCTATTTTGCGTCTTGATGATTGGAGATGGTAGAGACTCTGTCTTGACATATTTCGTCGATTTATTTTATAAAACATGCTCCAAACTCTACGTTGAATGCATGGTAAATCACCCAGAAAGCGGCAGCCTCAGCAAGTCTTGGAACTGTTTCATGTATTGTTCAGCACGGACCTAATAATTAGTATTCAGAATAAAGCAAAAGCATTTGTTTACATAAATTCTTTTTTGATAATAAACAAACATTTTTTTGTCTATTATAACTTGATTCAATGCTCACACGGCAACAATTAGGTCTGTTCGCGTACTACAATTAATTGCAATTAATTGCAATGAAGCCGTTTATGTACTTCGTTTTACTCAATGCTGAAAATTTCGCCTCTTTCAGTAAATTTCAGTAGAGTCTGAGCTATTGAAAAAAAAAAAATAAAATAAAGTAAAAATTTCCAAATGCGCGCGGCAAGCAACATATTTTTGCGTAATGTTGTTTTGAAGATCGAATATTTTTGTGGCAATAATTTATCACCACTTAGAATGCCTTTATAATTACTATTGTTCTCACAAAAACCGACAACTGAATCTTTTGTGTGTCAATTTTCAGGAAATGCAATCAGAGCGTTTTCGTACTTTTCCTGAATTTCCCCCACCACATGATTCACAAAAATTCTGTGACTGAAAGTACGCGAACAGACTTCAGCTCTGCTCAGAGCTAATCATTTTCATAAAAAAACCTGTTCAGCTGCCGCACAACTAATTAAAATACTACGCACCGTTTTAATGCAAATCGAAACTCATTGATTCGCTATTGACGTGAATTACATTACATCAATATTAACAAAATTTTTATTTGCACCAAAAAAGTTGCCCTTTAATTTTACAATATTTCACGCCGCCCTCGTCATACAAACACATTGCGACCTCTCGCTCACACAACTACACCAGAGGTCGAACATTGCTTCATTTCTCTCGGCCCATTTCGTATCCATTCCTCTCATATCTATGTTTGAAGGATTTGTTTTCAGGAGCCTGCTGTAGCTACAGAGTTGCCCGCACAGTCTTGAAAGTCCATGTGTGTTAAATTCTAGTTTACATCAATACGCTCTGCAAATTTCACGATGATCCATTGTTTTTCTTAGAAGTTATGATAAATCGAAATTGGAAAAAAAATCCTTGCCTACTTTTAGGCACTCAGCGCCTACACCTGGCCCAAAATTTTCAATTCTTTATCATAGACAAACTACAAACATAACAAGTTTTCATTCCTAGTACTTTTTTTTAACAAAAATTTACACTGCTTGGAAATATAGGTGTACCTGAAAATTCACTTAAATGCCCGCCGCCGCCAAAATGTTTAAGATATCTGAATTCTAGCAAGTCATGGACCTACCTGTTATATACTATACATCTCTGAAAATTTCAACTCAATTGGATCGGCCACTCCAGAGATTATCTCTCTTAATCATTTTGCTGATATATATATATATATATATATATATATATATATATATATATATATATATATATATATATATATATATATATGACGAATTTTCGGCAAAGCGATTTTAATACTAATGTTCTTCGAACATTAGTAAAAATTTGATATGGTATAACGGGCACGCCTGGTAACCCTTGCCCAATTTCCATATATTTTTAGCATCAAAAACTTCTGTTCACGGAAACTCACGATCTGATCAGCAGAATTAATTGATTTTTGCAGAATATATTGGCCTTTAATAGGACCAGGTCTGATAGAAGTGATTTTGAAATACGGGCGATTCTGTGCCAGTGGTGCCACCTTGAAAAATCACTAAAAAAGATAACTGCTTCTAGCCTTATTAATTCTGATTCAATCTTTCAATTTTGACATTATTTACACAGTAGCTGGACCTTACTTTAGACCACGTTTGGTAAAAATTTGGTTGAAAAATTCGGTTAGAGCTGCCAGCTGTGATAATTTTGGTGTCTTAAATTTGAAAAATAAAAATATGGAAGTGAAAACATTCAAACCATCGAATATCCTCAAAAATGTCCGTTTCTTACAATAAGACCAATCTGTATACAAATCTTATGGTTTATCTACACGTTCAAAGTAAAACTTTGGAAATTTCATGTCGGACAAGAACGGTAACCCTTTCCCAGTTAACCTATATTTTTAGCATCTAAAATTTCTGTTCACGGAAACTCAAGAAACCAATAATCAGATACAATTGAAATTAACAGAATGCATTGGACTTAAGTAGGACCAGGTCTGATAGAAGCGATTTTGAATTATAGGCAACTCTGTGCCAGTGGTGCCATCTTGAAAAATTTCAAAGAAAAAAAACTGCTTTTTGCCCTATGAAATGTGAATAAGTTTTTAGATTTTCATGAAATTGACACAGTAGCTGAATTTTACTCTAAACTCTATTTGATAGAAATTTGGTTGAAAAATTCGATTAGCGCTGCCAGCTATGGTAATTTTTGTGTCTTTGGTTTTGAAAATTCGCTCAGGAAAATAAAACTTTTTGCCCTATAACTTCCAGTGCAGCCATGAAATCAATAAGAATTTCATACAATTAATGGAACCTATTATAAACAGGTTATTCAGGGCAAATTTGGCTGAAAAGCCACGATAGGGTTGCCAGCTATTGTTGGTTGTGTGTTTGTTTGGAATTTCTTTATTAAGCGGTTTTATCGTAGAGTTTTCAATTGGTAATAATATTGTAGTGACAATAAACAGCAAATATTAAGCTTTCGATTATTTGAAAAAACTCGCTGCAGATAACCCTTAATTTATTTATACTCCTATAACTTCGAATGTAGTATAACAACGTGAAGCAGATGTGATATATTCTTTGCTTTGTTGTGCTACTTTTGTATCAATAAATGCTAACAGTTAGTATTCATACAGGAAACATTTACAATGACAATAAATAATCGATGTATCAATTCCCAAAGATCTGCAGATTTTTCGGATCGCAGCCCCAAATAGCAACTTCAGTTACAGTGCTGCCGGCACTGAGCATTTTCTTCATTGATGTTATATGAGATGCCGCTTTCAAAATTTTGTGAAATAAGCAACTGATAACGAATATAATTAACCCGAGTTCTGCTCTCATAAACTTTGAAACTCATGCCAGTGGTAATATCTGAAACATTCTACCATATGAGTTATAATGCATTCTTGAGACCAAAGTAAAACGTGGCATTTGAAACAGTTTGGCCGTAATAAGCAGCTCATGTGGTGGAATACGCACTAAAAACCTGCACGATTCTTCTACTGTTCTTCGAACATTAGTGTTTCTAGATTTTTAATTAGGGTTCATTTGTTACAAAGAAATGAAGACTAATCACAAACATTGAGTTCAATAGTCTCAGAAGGGTTTTTTGTGTGTGTGTGTGTGTGTGTGCTCACAATAATGTTTTCTTAGCTTTACTTAAATAATGTGTATCATTCCTAACGTTTCTAAAACATTACAACAGCTCTACACTTCTAGGTTCATATTTTTTTTTATACATCTACATTGCCGTTTGTGTTACATGTGTGGTAAGTTTTTAGTCTGTTCTTATGTGCTAATTTACGGTTTCCTGCTATGTCTAAAGTGACATTACAGTGATCCATGTCCAAGACTCTATATGGATCTTTATATGATGATTGATGTTTCTTTCCATTTTTATTTCTTTAAAGTACTAAATCTCCTATTTTAGGATCGAAAGAATGTATATTTGTTTGGTTCATTGTTCTTTTGACTTTAACTTTTTCAATCATACTTCGTGTTCTATTGATCGACATCCTCAATCTTGCCTTCAACTCTTTGGCATTATCATCTAAATCGTAAATTACATCTTGATTATCAACTATATCATTCGGTAAGTACGGGAGTTTGCCGAACATCAATTCAAATGGAGTATAGTTTGTATCTACATTTGGGGTTGTATTGTAAGCAAATGTGTAATATGGAACCCATTTGTCCCATTGTTGGTCATCAGCAAACGAATACATATATTCGTTTAGTACTCGATGATTCCTTTCTACTACACCTAAAATCTGGTGGTGATATGGTGTTGAAAATATTTGTTTTATTTTTAACAAATCACAGATGTTGCTCATACGCTTATTTGTAAATTCAGTGCCTAAATCAGACTTGAGTATTTTGAAATGTCCATACTTTAATATAAATTCGTTAACTATTCCTACAGCTATGGTTTGTGCTTCTTTATTTTCTATTGGGAACGCTACTATAAATTTTGTTAGTTCACATTGTAAAGTTAATATGTATCTATAGTTATTAGATATTCTGAGTGGACCTACGGTATCTATTTGCATGGTTTCAAAACTCGTTGTAGGTGTGTCAGTTTTCATCATTTCTTCCTTTGTGTGCCTCACCTGTTTGTTCATTTGACAAGGTGTGCAATTTTTTATGTGGGATTTAACCATGCCGTTCATGTTTTTCCAGCAGTATCTTTGTTTTAGCTTCAACAAAGTTTTGCGAATCCCTAAATGTCCTCCGTGTGGCGAATTGTGATATTCTTCTATTAATTTCACCTGTTCATCTTTATTCGTTATCTTAGCGGGTGGCTTGTATATCATTATTCGTAGCTTCATAGGCGCATTATCTTTACTTTTTTGTTGCAACAGGTTAAATACTTTCTTAAATTTTTCTTTGTCTATAGACTTCAATATAATATCATCACTTGATAACGAGAATTCTTGGATTTTGTTACGTCTAGCAAAATCTAATAGTAGGTCTGTTCCCGTACTACGATTAATTGCAATTAATTGCAATGAAGCGTACTAAAACAGAGTTTTTTAGTCCATTTTAGTACGCTTCATTGCAATTAATTACAATTAATCGTAGTACGGGAACAGACCTAGTTTCTTCATAATCAAAACGTATTCTGAATGTGGATTATCACTATTATTCTCATTACGTTTGTTTCTGTGGGTACCCCTATTTATTGTTAGCTTTGCATTAACGGAAACTGGTTTCGCGTTAGATATATCACAACAATATACTTTTACAACATCTTTTGTACGTACGATATCTATGCCTTTATTTTCATCATTGCGCAGGATAAATTTTAACTTCATTACAACGGTGATATCCGACAAGCTAGTGCAATTCCAACAATAGAATTGATCAGGTTCTACTTGTACGTGGTTGCTTTTGCTGCGGGTTTTTTGCTTTTTATCCTCTGTTTTGTTTGCTATGCCCCTTGTAATTGCTAATAGTTTACGCTTTGCTGTTTTATCTATAACTGGAGGTATCAATGCTTTTAAAGAGTCAGAATCCAACTCAATCCTTGACATGGCATCAGCATTTGTTTTCATGCTGCCTTTTTTGTACACAATCGTGAAATCATAATCCGATAAGTCAACTCTAATTCTAGTGAGTTTCGATGAAGGATTTGCATGGGTGAATAAAGACACTAGTGGTCTATGGTCTGTGATAACTACGAACTTCCTTCCGTAAAGATAAGGTCTGAAAAAGTTTATGCCTCAATATATGGCTAAAAGCTCTTTTTCTATGACTGGTTTGTTAATGTTGTGTTTTGCCACTGACTTGCTTACATACGAAATTGGTAAATCCTGTCCAATTTCACCTTGCGATAATACAGCGCCTAATGCGTAATTAGATGCATCAGTTGTTAAAATGAATGGTTCTTCGAAATTTGGATACTGCAGAATTGGTGGCTCAATTAATTTACTTTTAAGTGTTTCATACGCTTTTTGACACTCTTCGGTCCATTCAAATGTAACGTTTTTTTTCAGTAGCGAGCTCAGACTTTTGGCAATTCCGGCAAAATTTGGAATAAAATGCCTGTAGTAGTTGCAGAACGCAACAAATCTGCGTACTTCATCTGCACATTTCGGAACCGGATAGTTTCTGATCGTCTCGAATTTAGATGGGTCTATCTTAACACCCTCACTGGTTATCAAATGCCCTAAATACACTACCTCCGATTTCAAAAAGTGACACTTACTAGGGTTCAACTTCAAATTGTACCGTCGCATTCGCTGTAACTCTTTACGAAGATTGTCATTGTGATGTCTGACACTGCATGCAAAGACTATGATGTCATCTACGTATAGGAATGCCTCATGACTTAAACCACTCAAAGCTATCGTTCACATCCGTTGGAAACTGTTGGACGAAATCTTTAATCCAAATGGTAGTCTCTTAAATTGATAGTGACCATCACTGGTCGAAAACGCGGTGACGGGTCTTGATTCTTTCTCAAGTTCGATTTGGTGGAATGAACTAGTCATGTCCAAAGTTAAGAAATATTTCGCTCTCCCGAGCTTGTCTAGAACGTCTTCCAATCTAGTCAAAGGAAACTTATCATTGATGATTTTGTCGTTCAGTCTACGAAAATCCGCAACAAGCCTCCACTAAGCTTTACCATCTGAAGTTCTCTTCGGTACAACCAAAAGTGGTGGATTATATGGGCTTACTGACGGTTCGACAATATCATTATCTTCTAAGTCTCTGACCTGTTGTAATATCTCTTTGTTTTGTGCTTGAGGTAGCCTATAATTCTTAATGTAGACTGGACTATTGTCTGTCATCTGCAGCTTTTGTTTATAGAAATTGTTTGTTGTCAACTTTTCTTCCTCTAAGTGAAAAACAGCTTGATACTCTCTTATTATCTCAAGCAAGCTGTCCATAGATCTTTTGTCCAAATTGTCTTTATCTATAACTCCCAGCTATTTCTCGAAACGCTTCTGATCACCTCTCTGTTGTTTTCTTGCATATACCTTGTAGTTTTTCAGTGGTTCAACCTCTACGTTGAAGTTGTTTATGACTACATCTTTATCAGTTGTGTTCAGAACCTTTACGTGGCGAACGCCTTTGGCTGGTATAATAGTGTTTCCGATGAAAACACCTTTCTCAATCTCTGCGTTCAGCACAATGCTATCTTCATCGATGCTTACATTTACCGGAACTATCGCATCAGTTCTCGCGGATATATTGATTCCCGAATGGTTCTGACGTTTTGTATCCATGGGTAATACAATTTCTTCATCTGACACACTAACAGAAATGGTGAATGTTTCATTATCTATTTTACTCATGAAACTGACCAATAGATCTCTACCGATAATACCGTCTGCACTCATCGGAAAATTATCGTCCACAATGTGAAATAGTTCTGTTATCCTTTTTTTCCCAATTAATAAATCTAATTTCGAAGTACCTAAAAATGTAGTTACTTCCTTAGTAATTCCAGTCAGCTTAATTTTATCCTTGCTATCTACTTTATGTTCTAAAGCCTTAAATATACCTACTTTACAAATTGATACGTCTGCACCTGTATCTATCAAGAACGATAGTTGTCTATTCGCTCCATCATTATAAATTCTTACGAAATTCGTGCAGCCATCTGTTATTTTATAAATTTGACATTCTTTATTCGTGTTATTTATTCCGGGATGTTCCTCATTTTCTCTCCAGAACCTAGGGCATTTCCCTGGTCCTAAATAACATGTAGGCCTCTAGTATTGCTATTGTGGTTGTTACCATGGTTGTTGGCATAGTTGTTATTCCTACGGTGATTACCTCTGTTACCATCATTATTTATATAATGATTTGGTCTATTAACTGTCTTTCTATTAAAATTTATATGGTTATCGTATCTATTATTCCTAACATCTCTTCGACTGTCTCTATTTCGATAACCATTGCTGTTCCTATCATTGTCATTATTGAAAAATTGTCCTAGTATCCCTAATGGTATGCACTTGGGTGATACAGCTGCCTCCACTCCACGAGAAGTGTGTGAGCTTTTTGCTTCTTACTTTTCCTCTTTTTTCTCACAACAATCCTCTTCTAATTCCTTAAATCTTCCCTCCACATCCTCTCCTGAATTGCACTCATTTCGAACGAACCCTCTTGAAATTGAACTTCTTTTGAACGATATCGATGCCAATACCGGTAGTGGTTCCGACGGTATTCCAAATATCCTGGCTAAATCTCTTTCATCGTCTCTGTGCGTCCCTCTTTCTATCTTGTTCAACTTAAGTATATCTTCTGGCTCTTTTCCTTCTCGCTGGAAAATTGCCAACATATTTCCTATACATAAAGCCGGTGATCGTACTTGCATCACAAACTACCGTCCTATTTCCCTTCTTCCTTGCTTTAGCAAGATCCTTGAAAAAGTGGTTTACAAGCGAGTCTACTCCTTTATCCAGCCTACTCTCGCGCATGAGCAGCATGGTTTTGTCAAAGGTAAATCTACCTTAACCAACCTTCTTTCCTTCACACACACGGTCGCATCCGCTCTTGACCATCAAAAGCAGATTGATGTACTTTATACCGACTTTTCCAAAGCCTTCGACTCCGTCAACCATAACCTCCTTCTTCAAAAGTTAAAATACGATGGCATTGCTGGTCCTCTTCTTTCCTGGTTTAACTCTTACATCCTCGACCGTACCTGTATTGTAACTGTTAATTCCTCCTCTTCAATTCCTTTTTATCCTGCATCAGGTGTTCCGCAAGGGTC
Source organism: Nemotelus pantherinus (assembly GCA_963978885.1). Lineage (NCBI taxonomy): Eukaryota > Metazoa > Arthropoda > Insecta > Diptera > Stratiomyidae > Nemotelus > Nemotelus pantherinus. The sequence goes on from OZ022263.1 coordinate 122,456,258, forward strand.
TATCCTTGGTCCTCTTCTCTTTCTTTTGTTCATAAACGATCTCCCTCCTTTAATCCAATCTTCTTGTCTTTTGTATGCCGATGATTTCAAGATGTTTCGAGTGATTGAGTTTTACAAAACGATCTCAACAGCCTAAAGACTTGGTGCGCTTCCAATGCTCTCACTTTGAACATCGAGAAATGTCACAAAATGTCATTCTCTTTGAAAATTTCAACTTTGATGTTCTCCTACTCTGTTTGTGGCTATCCCCTTAATGTCGTTGATAACTTTAGAGATCTTGGCGTAATGTTTGATCCTAAGCTCAAATTTGATAAGCATATTTCTTACATTACTGCCAGGGCCTCTAAATTATCCGGTTTTATTATTAGATCCTCTAAAGCTTTCGTTAACATTTCCACCTGTGTACACCTTTTCCTCTCCTTTGTACGTAGTATCCTTGAATATTGCTGTCAAGTTTGGTGTCCTCGTTTTGTCTACTTGAATACTGCGGTGGAGTCAGTTCAACGTAGATTTACTCGCACCCTGTTTTATAAATTTCAGTTTCCTTACCGTCCTTATTGTGATCGTCTGTCGTTCCTTCATCTTCCTTCTCTCGAATCACGGAGACTTTTCCTGGATGAGTGCCTACTCTTCAAATTGTTCCATAGGTTGGTAGATTCCGACATCAGCAGCCACGTTTCTGTCCGTGTTGCAGTGCATGGTACCCGCTCTACTTTTGAGTTTAGTGTGCCATTTGCGCGCACTGATATCTTTTTTCATTCTCCGCTGTTGCGATTACTAAGGCAACATAATGATTTACGGTTTAGTCCTCTACCGCCGACATTATATGCCTTTAAAACTTTTTTAAAAAATAATGTTTTGCTTACTACTGATTCAATGTAGTTTTTTTTTCTTTTCCTTTTCTTTTTTTTCTCTATTTTTCTTATTTTGAATTTGTACTTTTTCACTTTGATTATGTTTATTATTGTTCTTAGATTGTATCATTACCATCTCATTATTATTTTGTTCATTTTTTCATTATTTCTTTTGTGAATTATTTGTATTTTATATTTTCTATGTTCAGTAATTGGATTTTATCTGTTGAATAATAGTTAATAAATAAATAAATAAATAAATAAATAAATTTCTGTATCTTCGACCAGGGTTACTTCTATTATTTGCGAAATTGCCGATATGCATTACGCTACTCGTGGTTTGTGATTCTAATGTCTCAATCTCTTGCGCTAACGATACTGCCTCAGCAAAAGTTTTGGGCCTAGCTGAAAATATTGTGCCTTTCAGCTGGTCATTAAGTCCACTTTTAAAGATCGTGAGTGCGTAATATCGTTCATTTGCGCGATAACCTTCGTCTCTGGTTCCGTAGCCTGATTACCTAGCACTTGTATCTGTAATTGATTAAGCTCATCTACCAAAGATAAAATTTTATCCTTGTATGTAGTAACAGATTATCTGTTTTGACACATGCTACTGAGCATACAATGAATCTGTCGTACCGTTTTATTGTTCTTAAATCTGCTAGACAATTCATTTCTCAAAGATTCGAAAGTGTTAATTGAGGTGTTTACCAAAGATAGTCTTACATTCGCAGTAAGCTTAACCTTAGTGACGAAATCTATGAGTTGGGTTTTTCCTGCAGCGGTTAATGTTGAATCTAGTAACTCTACTATTTTTAAAAAGGATTCTAATTCCTTATACCTTCCCTCGAAAGTAGGAATTATTTTTATAACAGTCTCCAGAATGAATTCAGACATCTCGGCTATGTCTCCTAACACTTGTAAACTAGTCGCTAATTCTTCGGTGATGTCGCACTCTTGTTGGACGTCTTCCGCAGAATATCCTTGTTTACCGAGCTGTAGCCAGATCTCTCCCTCCAATATTGCTGATATCGCTTTGAACCTTAGCTTGATATCTAAAACCGCAGAGTTTCCGTCATTAAAATTACTAATTATTTTCCTAAATTTTTCTTTACGCGTCTTCAAATCGTTTAATTTTTCTAATAACGTTTCAAACGTATATAAACTCTTTGAACTTTTTCTCAAATTTCTCAAAACTTGTTCGTTCTTTAAAATCAAACCTCCTAAAGTGCTCATACAGAATCATTATATGACCGAAACTTTACAAAAAGGAACCGTTAATTTCACAAATAAAAGTTTAAAATTTATGTATGGAACCATATATATTTTCTTTTGTTTTATTATTTTTTTATTTTTTTTTGCCGTTTAAACATATATATTTCTATTCAATCGTTTAACTACTTATTCTTTGTTTTTTTTGCTATAAAAATAAAATATTCCTATTATTATACAAAAGATTGCTGCCGTCGTCCGTGACTGCTGATACTCCTGTATCATGTGACTTCCTCTGTTGAGTAGATATTGCCCATCTGTCAGCTCTCGTAACTTCCTTCTAAAATACTCCTTTTGCTGCCCAAAGGCAATTCTTATTAGTCGATGCAGCTCTGCGCGTTCTCGTTTCAATCTTGTTTTTCTGCCTCCACGTGGCCGTCTTTGTTTGGGGATGGTACTCAAAATGTCGTCCTCAGCTTTCCACCTGATGAACTCTTCAATCTTCCTTGGTCTGGGTCCAGGTATGATTATCGGTGTTGGTTGATAATACGATGTTGTAGTTGACAACGGCTCAGGGACGTATTCTTCTCGTTCTTCTCGTTCCTCTTCGCAGCTGCCTGAATCCTCACAGTTTATTCCACAATTCGAGTTAGCAAGATCGCCATGAAATATGTTGGTGTTCGGGCCTTGTGACTTTTCTGCTTCCTTCTGCGATGGCGTTGGATCCTCACTGGTGCAGAAAAAAAGTTAGATTATCTCAACAGTGGGGAATTAAATCAAAAGGGATGCAACCTACCAAAGCGGCGAGGCCGCAGTTATTGTTGGCACCATGCTTAAGCTAATCTTAAACATTTGCCGTACTTTCGTTGGTTGGCTTTGCAAGGAAAATTCTCGCAAGAGCAAATCAGAGATCTCTCGAGTAAAACAACTGTTCTCAGTGACTTCACTCTACTGAATCTATTTTCCACTAATCTTACAATTCCTTATATGCGATTTTTCTATAATAACTTAACCTACTTTGTTACTAATACTCAGCATGCTCTGAAATAAATCATCATGAAATATATTTTCTCACGACACGATATTTTCTCATGATTCACACGTGCCCTATTTTCTCACACGACACTTGACCGATATTCCTACCGCCACTTGATCAACATGCATGAGAATTATTGTCATGTACGCACACGTTTCACACTGAAACATGTTTCACACTGAAACCATATAGCTTGTATTTGGGTCGCGTGCCATAGCGACAACAAGAATTTATGTCGCACTTGAATATGTCATATGGCTTGGATATTCATGGTCTACACTCATGATACAAGAAACACTAGAGATAGCGACACTAGAGTGACCATTTTATTCTCTCTCTGCGCATGACGTCACCGGGAGAGTTCGTCGCGCGGCATGTTCACGTGCATTGGTGTAAAATGTATGGGCGCTGGCGTAATTCATTTAAACAATCCGTAATTAAAACATGTTTGCATGCATTCTTGTACATAAAATCGTCACTTAAGGAATCATAATATGTACAGTTAAATTATGTGCTTAGTAGTACATGTAAAATGTATGCACAATTTATGCAAAATATGATTAAAGTATATTTCAAAAGATGTAGATTTGGAACAAAACGCATTGTTTGTACATTTGAGAAAGTCCAAGTTCACTCTTCGATATGTGGCTAAACAACAATATTATTGTAAATAACACAATTTAATGATGCTTTAGATGATTTCAACTTCAAAAAATAGGTTTTACACATTTTAATTAATTTTATTTTCAATTCAAAAACTCCATTGCTAGTTTAAGACTCCTCTAGGGTGAAATCAGGGAAATACCTTACTAAATATATATGAAATATTTGAGCTGAGAAATGAAGGACGTCCAATATGACGGATTGAATAACCCAAACTATGATTGGAGTACTTTACGTGGCTCACATAGCTCAAAAAATGTTGGTCGGTCTATAAATAGTAATTCATTTTTATATCTCTGGGGTTTTTTTGAAGTGCCTAAATTTTAAGTTTGAAAACTAGAATACTTCTAACTCCTTATGAATTGTGGGATTTTCATCTCCTGAATCAATAACAATTGTATGGATTGAAAATCCACATATGAATTTACAAACATTTGTTAAATTAGCAGTCCCTTATTTTGTGGTTCTACATAGAAAGGCATAATATTTTGGTCGCTGGCAGGTTTCGAACAAGCCTTGAATCACATAATTTTCTGATGGAGTCAATTTTCATCTCATTGAATGAGAAAACAGATACCTTCAGAATGCAGCTAAGTTTAGACCTCCACATAATTTTTATCGCCGTAATAAGAAACCCTGATTGTATTTGGGCTTTCTAGCATCATCTTGAAGAGCTGTTATTGAAGAATTTGGAAAAGCTATAAGCACATAATCTTTCAGCTCATAGGCTTAATTTGCGCAAGCTAATTTGTTTCCATTTTACAATAGAATTATCTTTTCTAATTTTAAATGAAAGATGAGAATTGCATTTTCCTTCTTTGAATTTTTAGACTGCGATTTACAATCAGGATCAGTGCTGTCGTTTTACTGCAATTGCAGCATATCTGCTGTAATTTGATGCAGTTCACTGCAACATTGCATTTGCACTTCATCTATTACATTTTACGAAATTTGCTACTTGTTTAATCTAGCTAGCATATTTAGTAAGTTAGTTTCGCTCTGTTTAGTTATATATGCAACCGCTAGCCATTTTGAACTAAGAACGAATAGGAATTTCCCCAATTCTTAATCCTGGAGATATAACTGTATATTGTAATTGATTTTCTTTAATATGGAAAAACTGATATTAACAATAATATGTATTTTTCACCAAACGACTAAACTCGAATCTGATATTTAAAAAAAAAAAATTATACATCTTTTATTGAATATGGTTTGTCATTGTTATTTCAAATAGCAATAGTTGTATTTTAAATGCATGTAAGAAGACTTAAATGTGTACACATATGTATATACCTATAGAAGAATCAATCTACTGCAATTTAGAGCAATCTGCTGCAACTTCGGAGTTTTATGTACTGCACAAAGAAACACTAAAACGACAGCACTGCTCAGTATCATCATTGACTAACCTTTCCTTCAAATATATCCAGAGAAGACTATCAAGCATTTGTGTTTCAAATCCTGAACTTAATGTTCTTTCGGGAAATATTTCAAAAGCAATCATGCAATAGACAAGTTCCGATACCTTTTCGCTCCTTTTACACATCACAAAAATTTGATCTGTTGGATACATATAAAATAGTTTTTTCTTCTGTCACAGTATTCTTCTTTTGACTTTCAGTACAGCAATAACACACAAATTACATTGAATTTTTTCATTTTTCACATATATACTCCTGTAAATAAAGTCTACTATGATCTAAATAAGCTCATTAATAGTTTATAATATTAAAACAATGCTGCAAAAGAAAACCATAAACCATTTTTCATGCATTTATTTGTATTCCAATACAATTTAATGCATTCATTCATGAACCGAACTCTCCCGGTGACGTCACGCACAAGCAGCGAGCCGAGAGAGACATGCGCGTGTCGTAATCTTATAGTTCTTTGATTCATGGCTTTAGCCCATCTTATAGTTCTTTGATTCATGGCTTTAGCCCATGAATCAAAGAACTATAAGATTACGACACGCGCATGTACATTTACATTTTACACCAATGCACGTGAACATGCCGCGCGACGAACTCTCCCGGTGACGTCATGCGCAGAGAGAGAATAAAATGGTCACTCTAGTGTCGCTATCTCTAGTGTTTCTTGTATCATGGGCTAAAGCCTGAATTACATTGAAATGCAGTGCAGTCCAGCGCGGTGTCGAAGCAGTGCACGCATTGCCAAGCACATTGAAAGCAGTGCAGTGTTCTGGCAATGAAAGTCAAATTAATTTGTGGAGGTTTGATATTTCGATTTTCTGCATCTGTTTTTCGTCCATTTACAAATTAATGCCTGGAACGGAATTTCCGCCTCAATTTAAATGGTTTTTGTCCGGTCAACTACTCTCAAACGAATGTCAGCTGATGCAGTCTGCAGCGTTTTTAGAAATTAGCCTAAACGATGCATTGCAGTCCGCTGCACTGCAGTTATGCCTGAATTATGCCTGAATTACAGTCGACGCAGCGAGGCGCAGCCATCAGTGACCAAGCGCAGCCAACGAAATCGCCTGGTTACACTGCAACGTGACTAAGTGTCAGTGATTTAGAAGAATTTTCAGTTGATGTTTGAATTCCACAGCGACAACTCTGTATCCGCCTGTAGCCTTCTCATGAATAATCGGACGCTCCTTCATTTGGGCTATCAGCATCTCTATTGACACGTCGTCATCCAATACTGCATCTTTAATTGACTGCATTTTGAAATAATTCTTTACAATTTTTTCAGTCAATGTGAATACGAGTGTGGAATTCGACGACTCACTTTACCCCTGATATTAACCACGTACCTAATTAGAGCAAGGTGAACTCAAAGCTTGGTTCGCGGGCCTTCGTCCGAACTTGGATTCGAATCAGGGATCCCACAAGCAAAAAGTCAGTAATCTACCAACTAGACTAATAAAGGATTTTAAATCACTATATTCAATCTGCTATTAATTATCTTTCAAATTTGTAATTAACTATCTTATTATTTTACTTTTAACTATCTAAGCTATTACCAATAAAAATTGTTTTCGAATTCCTCAAAAAATTAGTAATATAAAATCAACTCTACATTTTCGCATACATTTCAAATCCCGCGCGTTTCTCAAGTAATTACAGCTGATTGCAATATTTTTGTGACGATAATTTATCACCGCTTAGGAAGACTTTATTATCATTATCGTTCTCCTGAAAACCGACAGCTGACACTTTTGTTTGTAAATTTTCAGGAAATGCAATGTGAGCGTTTTTGTACTTTTCATGAATGTCCCCCATCACATGATTCAGGAAAATTCAGTGACTGAAAGTACGCGGGCAGACCTAAAATATTAAAATATTTCACATACATTTCACATACATTTCACATACATACGTCTACAATACCGCATACGAACGATCATTACTTCTACCTCCTGCAAAAATACCAAACGATCCACGAAAACATATTCAAATATTTTACGTGCCTTCTATTGGTTATAGCCGTTACGCAAACCTCTTGTCAAATTTACTTAATTGATGTACGGTCCCAGTCGTAGGCCACTTAAGTGGCCCGAATTGAACGAAACTTAACGAAACGGCAGATAAGTACATTATGGGCATGCCGCTTGATTTCTATGCAACCGTACTGTCACTTAAGCTGCTTAAAGCTCACTTAATTGCATTATAGTTCTACCTTAAAGGTAGAACTATAATGCAATTAAGTGAACTTAAGTGAGCGCTGAAACTGAACGAAAATTCACTCAATTGAAGTCGATCGGTTAATTTGCCCATAATAGAATTAAGTGAAGGTTCCTGAAGCTGCCGTCAGAGTGGCGAATATGAATTTGAATTTGGAGGCATATGAGATGAACTGATGTGAGCGTTTACGCAATATATTTGAATAGATTTTCGCTGCAATTGAAATATAGTTGTCTTCATAGCTTGCTAGCTCTGTTGCAAGAAATCGTAGAAAATTGTAGCTGAGCTGAACCTCAGCACTTTGCTGTAGATTATTAGATCTATAAAGATGGGCTTGGTGCAGGCTCTTAATTTGTGCTTATATTCAAATAAGTGTACGAAAGAAATGTTTTTTGAGCAATATTGGTATGCGACCGGAATATATTTAATCAAGAAGGTCTTTACTGCTTAAGTTTAATATTCAATAGTGGACAGCTGAGGCATGATGTGTGGTTATTCTTTGAATGAAAAAAGCTGTGAGACGGCATTTCAAGTAGTTTATGTACTTGTATTTTTAAAGGTAAGTAATTTAAAGATACAAGTAAATAAACTACTATATAATTTATTATTTCAACGCGTTTTCTCTTTGAAATTATGTTTCAAACTCATTATTTCTACCTCCTGTAAAAATAGCATTTATGTGATCGACGAAAAAATATTTTAGATACCGGTTATTCTGTTTACAATGTCGCGCAGAATCATATTCGAGACATCTAATTACTACTTCCTATATTGTAAACTGTCAATGAACCGTTTAACAATGAAAGTTATGTTCGCGTACTACGATTTATTGCAATTAATTGCATGAAGCCGTTTTTGCACTCCGTTTTACTGAAAACGTAAAAATGCCCCCTTTTTCAGTAGGGTCTGAGCTACTTCAAAATACTGAAAACTGTGAAACGGTTTTTGGCCTAATATTATAATATTATGAAGGACGAATATTTTTGTGACGATAATTTATCACCGCTTAGGATGACTTTATAATCATTATTGTTCTCCTGAAAACCGACAACTGACACTTTTGTTTGTCAATTTTCAGGAAATGCAATGTGAGCATTTTTGTACTTTTCATGAATGTCCCCCACCACATGATTCAGGAAAATTCAGTAAAATTCAGTGACTGAAAGTACGCGAACAGACCTAAAATATTCAAATATTTCACATACCTATTATTGCGTCTACAATACCGCATACGAACGATCATTACTTCTACCTCCTGCAAAAATACCAAACGATCCACGAAAATATATTCAAATATTTTACGTGCCTTCTATTGGTTTTAGTCGTTACGCAAACCTCTTGTCAAGTTTATAGCCCGTTCACACTAGACTCTAAATCAGGCGATTTCGATCAGCTGATCGCTTTAGAGCTAAATCAACTTAAATCTACCTGATTACCCATACATTTTTTTCGGCTTCCGACCGAGTTAATCAAGTAGATTTAGAGTTAATCAAGTACAAATCAGGTACTATTGTGAATTTTTCCCGGCTGAATTGTTCTCAGAGCGCGCTGAATTCCATCCGTGAGAGGCACGGTAGATTTGAAGGAAATGTCATTCGAATTTCGGTCTAAAATAAAGAAAACTGAACAAAAACGGAAAATTTGAGTTGTACAAAATGAATAGATAATGCTCTTGTATGTTTCTGCACCATTTTCAACAACTTTCACGCAAAAAAAAAATTCGAATGACATTTCTCTCTCTAAATCTCCTCATTCTAAATCACGTCGGGTAGTGTGAACGCTTACCTGATTAACTTTGACAGCTTCTAAATCTACTTGATTTAGAGTGTAGTGTGAACGGCTTATTACTTAATTGATGTACGGTCCCAGTCGTACGCCACTTAAGTGGCCCGAATTGAACGAAACTTAACGAAACGGCAGATAAGTACATTATGGGTATGCCGCTTGATTTCTATGCAACCGTACTGTCACTTAAGCTACTTAAAGCTCACTTAATTGCATTATAGTTCTACCTTAAGTGAGAGTGAAGTAGAAGAATTGTCAGTTATTGTTTGAATTCGAAGTGCGTGGTGTGAATTGTTAGTGCAATTGCGAGCAGTTATGGAAGAGTTCGATATAATAGTAATGATGTTAGGATTATATAAATGCAATGAAAAAGCGAAAACCCAGGCGCTGGTGGGTGCGCGAATTAAATATGTCACGTGAGACACACGGATATTTTGAAGTAGTCTTCAAACAAATGAAGGAATGCGACCCAGATGAGTTTTTCAGGCAGACAAGAATGTCCAGGGAAACGTATGAACTACTATTGAGTATATTGAATGCGAAACTAACGAAGCGGAGGACACGGCGGATCGTATCAGCCGAATGCAGGCTTGCACTGACCAGTGTTGCCACGGAAAAAAATATTTGGGGACCAACATTTTGAAAAAAAAGGACCAAAGGGGACCCACCAATTTCAAAATGCTGAAAATATAACATTTTTCGATTATATTATACATAAAGTAGATACCCATGTATGTGCATCTTTGTAGATAAATGGTTTCTTTTTGTTTCATAGCTCTCTTACGAGAAAGGAGCAGTCTTATATGTACAATCAGCCATCCGTCAGAAATATTTCTATGCGGCATAAATAAATCAAAATGCACTTTTAGAAACTAAAACAATTCTTCAAGAAAATATAAATCTTTTGACACGCAATTCAATTAAATCCCAAAGAAAGTAACGGAATTTTAGATATGTGCTCTGAGAACTAAAATTTTGTTTTTTTACATAAATACTAAAACCCAAATTTAAATAAAATTTCAAAATTGTCTTCGATTGCCATATTTTTAGTTCATACGCTCATTTGATTCGAAAATTTACTAACTTTTCAAGCACATTATACCCTAAATAGTGAGTTAGTTACTCATTATATGCAAACAAAATTAGTCATTATATCATATCAAAATACCGAAAATATAAAACTTTTTACTATGTTGATTCAGGAACTAGATACATATATGCATAAATATTATTTGTATTTCTGTAAGTGAATCAAATGATGTAAATCTTTTTAGGCAAACATTTCTTCAAGAAAATATCACTTTTCTGTAATTAATTCAATAAACTGCATAGAACGGAACAGAAAGTTAGATATGTGCACTGAAAATTAATCATGTTTTATATTTTTTTATGCTTTAGTAGTAGATTGACATGCATACTAACAAATTAAAGTGAAACATACAATCGAGTTTTTGCTTTGAAGAAGCGCACGATGCCCAGGTAGCTCTTCTTTTTGATTTCAAATGAAACAAAGTTCAAAATTATCGATGAAAGCAGAGATTTGGGATTTTATTTGTAGATTTGGTAAGAAAAGCAAAGTAAATTGCTGATAGATGCGAACGGGACCAAAATCTGATGGTTTTCCCAAGAAAGGGACCATAGGACCAAAATTAAAAACTTTGTGTAAAAGGGACCAAAAATGGTCCCAATGGACCAAAGTGGCAACGCTGGCACTGACACTTTCGTAAGATTTGAAAATAAGGGAAAACAAGTGTTTATATGCTCTTTATATATTTTAGTTATTTGTCGCAGGGCGTCCCCCACGCATTCTTAGCGTGGAGTTTTAAGCTGGGGAAGACAACAGTCAGACAAATAATACTCGAAACTTGCGATGTGATATGGAACTCTTTACGAGATCCCTACGTGTCACATCCAAGTGAAAATGATTTTAAACGTATTGCACAGGAGTTTGAAACACATTGGAACCTTCCCCATTGTGTGGGCGCGTTAGATGGAAAGCACATAAATATCCAAAACCCACCAAATAGCGGCTCGTTGTTTTACAATTACAAATGTTCATATAGCATAGTTCTACTAGCGGCCTGTGATGCTCGCTACTGCTTCACATTTGTCGATATTGGTGCTTACGGCAGTCAAAGCGACGGTGGTAAATTGATGACTTAGTATATATTAGTTGCCATGGTTTAAGAACGCTATTTGCAGGAATTCTCAGCAATTCGACATTTGGAAAGCGACTACTATCAAAACAACTCCCGTTGCCGCAACCTGACATTCTACCGAATTCGACCACCACCTTTCCATATTTTTTCGTGGGTGATGCTGCATTTCCGCTGAAGGAAAATCTGATGCGCCCATATCCCGGAAAACGATTGGATGTGCCGAAGCGTGTGATGGCTGCCGAAGCGTGTGATGGCAACAGGCTGTCGCGGGCTAGAGTTGTAATTGAAAATACTTTCGGCATCTTGGCTGGCAGGTGGCGTGTTTTACGTAACAATTTATACTGTTTTCCGGAAAATGCGGAGAGGATTGTGCTAGCAACCATCGCTCTCCATAATTTCGTAAAAATCAATGATTCTACTGGCAGATACTGTCCACCGAGCTATGTCGATCGTGAAGATACATCTGGAAACACAATTCGCGGCGAATGGAGGCACGATGCAGGCGACGAAACAATATTTACACCAACTCGAGTGGGATCGAATAATGCGGCTAGAGTTGCTTTTAGGCTTCGTGACAGCTTAAGGGACTACTGTATGAGTGAAGATGCTATACAAAGACAGAATAGAATAAAATAATCTTCATTTAGTTAGAATAAGTTTATTAATTGAATAAGTGTTTAATGTAAGTGTTTAATGTATAAAATAATTGACATTACTTTTAATTTATTTCTTATTACTATTATCAGCTTTAACTCGATTAAACAGCGTCTTCTGAAAAAGAAATAAGAATATGTTTGTATTGCTCAGCTGCTTAATATGTACAATAATTGCTTTATACGAAATTTAGTCCTAAGGAATTACATTTCGTACATACGACAAATAACTCACCTTCTATTAGCGCTTCATCTACCTCGGCCTGCTGCAGCTCTGTCAGCATTTGCAAAATGTTCCTTCGACACCTAAGCCTATTATGTGGCTTCAGAGTGGACATTATTGCGAGTACTCCACGCATGAATTGTTCATCGCTGCTTTCAGTAGTGTTCTCGCTCCCTGAAGTACGATTGCGGCTTTGGATATATTCCGTGAAGCACTTCATCGTACTCGCAATCGTACTCTCGAGTGGGCTTTCTCGAGGTTTACGCCTTGAGAATTCATTGCGATGCGTTGTGTCTACTGGCCCATCGTCAAATGATGTAACGGTAACCGAACTTTCGTCCATTGCGTTCGTTGTTTCATCATTAATTAACATGTCCTCTGTTTCATCATTAATTGCATACGATTCTGGAATAGGGCCTACATTCGTCCGTGTTCTGAAAATATAAATTTTTCTTATTATATGAAAATGGACAAAATTGAAAATCTTACGCTCTCGGTTTTATTGAGCCATCAATGAACGCCATCTGCTGCATAAAGCACGACGTTTCCGTTTGTGGTGCTGCAGATCCGGAAGGCATATTCCGCTTTCGCATTTCTTTCGTGTATCTATCACGCAAAGCCTTCCACTTGCGTTGGCATGCATCCACTGTAATATAAAGGAGATATTTATTTAATGTACTGTTTTGATTAATAATTTTTTTTCATTTAATACAATTAATTGTAAAATATCAAATAACAACTTACCACTAGCGGACAGCTTCTCGCTTATCTCCAGCCACACCCGGAACTTGACAGCAACATTTTTGTACCCGCCTCTAGCCTTCTCGTACAAAATCGGTTTCTCCTTTACTAGAGCGATCAGCCTCTCAACCGTCACGTCGTCTTCGAACACCACATCTTTATTTGCCTGCATGTCGAAATCACGTTTTATTCGAAGGTACTGCTTCGTGTGAACTGTAAATCAGTCTAATCGTAACGTGATTTCAACCTGATATTTATGCCCAATGCTTTAAAAGTGTCTTTTACTACTTGCCTTTTAACATAATCACCTCTGATTTCATAATTGCCTCTTAAACAGTTTCCAATGTTATCCATCTAGTATAAAATGTTCAATTTAAATTTGGTATTTATTTTGTTAATCATTCATTTGCCATTTATTTATTACTTTATTTGTTGTCTGTTTATATCTTATTTTATTTATGCACTATTTATTAGTCTTGTATTTATATAGTTTGTTTTATTTTTATTTTGTTTCGTAATTTTATGCATGTACTATTTTATTTTATTCTTTTTATGCATGTAAGCCTTGCTTGGTAAATAAAATAAACTGTGTATATTTCATTAAAATTGGAAATGTTTTTGCGGGATGATTAAAATTGAACAACTTTTTATTAACATTAAAAATTTTAATCTACATTGAAAATTCTATTTTTGACAAAGTGGTTTCGAAAGTATGCACTGCTTCTCATCAGACACCAGCACACAGTGCATACTTGACTGGCGTGACCACTTGCAGGTGGAAATCATAACATTTTTATTTATGCTAGTTGTGACAAATTTTAACATCTCCGACTTATATCCATGGATATAATTTTACTTAGTAAAGGTAATTGAATTTGATCACGGTTCCCTTCTTGTCTATAAATCAGCATAGACAACGTATATCATTTCTACAGCATCGAAGCCGAGCATATTGAAACGGGAAACTTCGATCGTTTTGCGGAATCAGCCTCCTCTAAGTAAAATTATATCCATGGATATAAGTCGGAGATGTTAAAATTTGTCACAACTAGCATAAATAAAAATGTAATTATTTCCACCTGCAAGTGGTCACGCCAGTCAAGTATGCACTGTGTGCTGGTGTCTGATGAGAAGCAGTGCATACTTTCGAAACCACTTTGTCAAAAATAGAATTTTCAATGTAGATTAAAATTTTTAATGTTAATAAAAAGTTGTTCAATTTTAATCATCCCGCAAAAACATTTCCAATTTGATTCTGCTTTCGGAGGCTGATTCCGCAAAACGATCGAAGTTTCCCGTTTCAATATGCTCGGCTTCGATGCTGTAGAAATGATATACGTTGTCTATGCTGATTTATAGACAAGAAAGGAACCGTGATCAAATTCAATTACCTTTACTAAGTAAAATTATATCCATGGATATAAGTCGGAGATGTTAAAATTTGTCACAACTAGCATAAATAAAAATTTTATGATTTCCACCTGCAAGTGGTCACGCCAGTCAAGTATGCACTGTGTGCTGGTGTCTGATGAGAAGCAGTGCATACTTTCGAAACCACTTTGTCAAAAATAGAATTTTCAATGTAGATTAAAATTTTTAATGTTAATAAAAAGTTGTTCAATTTTAATCATCCCGCAAAAACATTTCCAATTTGATTTTGCTTTCGGAGGCTGATTCCGCGAAACGATCGAAGTTTCCCGTTTCAATATGCTCGGCTTCGATGCTGTAGAAATGATATACGTTGTCTATGCTGATTTATAGACAAGAAGGGAACCGTGATCAAATTCAATTACCTCATCTAGTATACTTTATCCTAAATATTAATATTAAAATTATGGACACTGCGGAGCAGGCCAAATAGCCCTCGCAATACATTGAATATACCTGGCTACAAATATACCTGGCTTTAAATACATTTTAATTTACCTGGCTTGTTGGAAAAAAAATGGTATTTAATTCATAATCAAATTTTTATCATTAATTTGGTTTTTACTCTCTTTTAAATTTACTGTTTACTATCTTTTGATTTTTTTTTACTATCTATACTATTAACCATAACATTTTTTCCCAAAAACTAAAAAAAACTTATGCTATTAACTCAACTGTACGTTAAACGATTACATTTTAAATCGCGCGCGTTTCCCAAGCAATTACAGCTGATTGCAACTCTTCGCCACGACAAAAGTTGAATCTATTTCGACCTGAGCTGCGCCTGGCTGCGCATAGCTGCGACTTGGTGTGCTCGCTGCTATGGAAAACCCATATAGTCAACTCAACTGACAGCTTGGTTGCGCCTGGCTGCGTCGCAGTGTGCTTCAGCGGATATAGTCAACTCAACTGACAGCTTGGCTGCGCCTGGCTGCGTCGCAGTGTGCTTCAGCGGTGAGCTGCGCATAGCTGCGACTTGGTGTGCTCGCTGCTATGGAAAACCCATATAGTCAACTCAACTGACAGCTTGGCTGCGCCTGGCTGCGGTAGACGACGTCGCAGTGTGCTTCAGCGGTTAATGTAAATTGCCACATGCAATGACTTGAGTTCTAAATTTCAGTACACTACACTGCAAGCCAATGTAATTGAGGCTTAATTTCTAAAACGCTGCAGACTGCATCAGCTGACATTCGTTTGAGAGTAGTTGACCGGGCAAAAACCATTTAAATTGAAGCGGAAATTCCGTTCCAGGCGTTAAATTGTAAATGGACGAAAAACAGATGCAGAATATCTAAATATCAAACCTCCACAAATTAATTTGACTTCCATTGTCAGAACACTGCACTGCTTTCAATGTGCTTTGCAATGCGTGCACTATTTCGGCACCGCGCTGGACTGCAGTTTACTGCATTGGACTGCACTGCATGGCAATGTAATTCAGGCTTTAGTCCACGCTTTAGGTCAGGTCACATTTGGTCCGACCGCTGTATACCAAGCGAATCCAATCCCGGGATCCCGGCTAATTTCTGGTCCCGAAAATCCCGGGATTGATGAGTTCTAATCCCGGGATTATCGGGATCAGAAATTGGCCTGGATTCTGGGGCCGGGAGTCAAGCATAATCGGGAATCAAATTACGGCAAGACTCGAAAAGAGCAAATAGAATCCATATTTATGAGAAAGCAATTAGCATGCAGGTTCACATCAAAATGCGTAAAGAATAGAGCAAAACAAACCGATTTAACAGTTAACAAGAGAATACAAAGGGGTTTATAAATAAATAAGTATGGACTGTTTCACATTTAGTACATTCGTTACTTCAAATGATTTGAGGAAATTAATACTAGCGAATGCATACACAGATTAACCAAAATCCCCAATAACAATCAAAAAAAAGGCTGTGGGCAATGCAAGCAGGATAAAAAAAATAATAAAAAATGAGATAAGTAAGGCTAGTATCTCAGGTGAACGGTTCAGTTTGACTTTCGATGAGTGGACCTCGACAACAAATAGGCGCTACACAAATATTAACATCTACTTAGTGAATTCTTACTGGAGCTTGGTGCGAGTAAGGATATCAATGACAGTTGCAGACTACCTAGATATATTAAAAGAGCCTTTCGCTGAGTTTGATGTTTCTCTAGGAAAAGACATTGTTACCATCATAACGGATGGGTCAAATGAAATGCGAAAAGTAAGCAGACTAGTTAATACATAGCAACATATTTGTTTGGCGCATAGCATCCTTTTGGCAGTCTGCGATGATCTCTATAATAGGAGGTCCATTCTAGATCAAAGAGTTGATGAAGCAGCTGATAATCTGGACGATGACCACGAAGATTTGGACGCTCCTGAATCAGCTTACTACGTTGAACCCGGTCGCCTGCAAGACACGCTAGATCTGACGAAGGACATCAGCGCATGCATAAAGAAAATTCGTAAGGTAGTTTTATATTTTAAAAAAGCTCCAACGAAAAATAATAACGATCTTCAAAACTATGTCAAATCCAAGCAAGGCATTTAATTGTCTCACTTACTGGATTGTAAAACAAGATCAAATAATCTCTTGACAATGTTTAAACGGTTTTCCATTTTGAAAAATAGTATACATTAATAGGCCTGCAATATCCAGAGCGATTAAAAGGAACTGAGTTTGATTCGATTCAGAAACTTATCGAAGTTTTACTCCTTGTAAAATTGACTGTGGAGGCCTTAAATCGCAAAGATGCAAATTTATGCACTGCTAATACTTCATCAAGATTTTTGTTTAGGCTGCTAGGAGAAAAACGGTCCATTCTTATGAATGCTATGAAAATTGCAATATTGGATCGAATAAAAGAGCGTCCGTGTACTGAGCTATCTGGTTAGCTAAGCTTTCTCCAGAATCTACATTGTGCCAGCAAAAAATTACCAAGTGAAATAGAATCTCTATTTTGGAAACCAAGCAACGCTAATATTTAAAAAAAAATACTTCAATGATCTAGATGCTGAACCCTTTGCTTGCTAGCCAAAGAAATGAGGAGAACCCAGTAGATACCCATATTGAATCAGAACAAGGTAGTCGTCAATTGATGCTACAAGAAGAGATGCAAAAGTATGAAATAATTATGATTTAATCAATCATGAAATGCCGCAAGAAACTAATCTAATTAAAACTATTGCAAAAGAAATGAAACTTTTGGAAAGTGTTGGCACTCGCATAGTTTGGAGCAGGCTTACCAATATTTATCGACCGTTTCCGCGGCGTCCAACATCGGGAATAAATTTAGAAGCAGGCTTGGAGACGATACTTTGGATACTTTTTGCTATTGCTTCAATGTTACTTCCGAAAAACCCAATGAACTTTGGCAGAATTTTTATGTGTTGAATATTTTACATGTTAAGAGTTGTGATTTTTGTTGTGATTTTTTGTCGTGATTTGTTGTTGTAATTTGTAAAAGTTGTAATTTTAAATATTTGCTTTCATACTGTCAACGTCTCGGATAATTAAAATTATTGTTTTTATTTGCATCAATTAAATAAATTAGTAATTATTCAGTAACATATTTTTTATACAATTTTCAGCTTACTTATTGCTGTAGTTTTGAAATGATGGCACATAATATAATCTGTTTACTAAAAACTTGATTTATTTTGTTGTGTTATATTTTGAATCTCGACTCACGGGATCCCGGGATTTGAGATTTTTAATCCCGTAATCCGACTCCGAGATTGAAAAAATGGTTCGGGATTGGAATCCTTTTGTATACCACAACTAGGCATGGGTACATAATATAATCTGTTTATTAAAGACTTGATTTATTTGGTTGTGTTATATTTTGAATCTCGAGTCCCGGGATCCCGGGATTTGAGATTTTTTAATCCCGTAATCCCGGGATTGAAAAAATGGTTCGGGATTGGAATCCCTATTCATACCACAACAAGACATGGGTACATAATATAATCTGTTTTTTTAAGACTTGATTTATTTTGTTGTGTTATATTTTGAATCTCGAGTCCCGGGATCCCGGGAATTGAGATTTTTTAATCCCGTAATCCCGGGATTGAAAAAATGGTTCGGGATTGGAATCCCTATGTATACCACAACTAGACATGGGTAACGCAGCTAATTTTGAAGCGCTGATACACTGATACCGGCACCAGCAGTGGTATCAGCGCACTGCGCTGATACCATTGCGCTATGATACCATGATCTCATTCGCCTATGTGTGATACTGCATTTCCCGGACTCACATACGGCGCTGGCAGCATTGCGGTGATACCATGAGGCTATGATACTACGATCGGATCGCTTTTCATAATGTTTACTTTGCGGTTCTTGTTTGAAGTGCACATGCAGCCTGTAAAGCTCACGTGGCTTGAGTCGAACCGATCGGAGAAGAAAATATGCGCTGGAATGCTATTGATTTTCCGTTCGAGAATAACTCTCATACAAAAATTTGAATGAATTTCAGTTTCACGTTAGCTTTTTGAAGGCAAATCAAATAAGCTCGTGGATACGTGCGTACGCGTACGTACATTGCTTTGCATCAAACAGACTTGAGGTAAGTATACTCAACTCATATCTTTGCGCCGCGCCGTAGCATAGCGCCAAGCCAAATGGTGTTGGCATTGCAAAGCGGCAGCGCCGACACCATTGATACCGAAGTGCGTTACTGCGCTACTGATACCGACAATCGGTATCAGCGCAGTGGTATCATGGCTAGTGCTTCAGCGCAATTGCGCGGCGCAGCGCTGCGTTACCCATTTCTAACCACAACAGCATTTACAGCAGGTGGACTAAATAATTTAGGTGGAATTTGGTGTATAGTCCGTGGACTAAGCGCGTGTTGTCTACGCTACCAGACAGGGCTGTTTATTTTTAATAATTTTCATAAGTTATATTCAAATCGAATTGTCTTTTTTTTGTGATATATGAATGCATTATGATTTTACCCATTCTGGCATTATTTAGCATTAAATACAATCACATCTGGAATTTTAGGAATAAAATAAATTAGCAGCACTCAACCCTGTATGCATATCCATGTAGATATTTCCATCATGCATCCACAAATCATTAATATTTTATGGATTGTCTGGATGCTGGCTATATTTGTGCACATTCGAGTCTACTAGACCACGCAGCACTTTTTGATTCTATCCTTAAGAAAATCCAGGATTTGGCAATGAAAACAATAAACTGATTTGAGTACTGAATTTTAGATTTTTACAAACCCGGTTGCAGGAAAATTTCCCATACGTGATAACCGTTTCAGTGACAATATAAGTGTTCAAAACACTTAAAAATAGAATATTTGAATTTAAGGACTGATTTTCCTTTTAGAAACTAAGTATATTTCAATTTTCGGACACATTGATATTCTTCATAAACCTTTGCTTTCAATAGATTGGTACTCAGAATTGGTTTGCTATAATATGAAAGACTACATATTAATAATAATCGGAAAGATGTATTTTGGTGAATTGAAGTATGATACAGCTCCATTTTTCCACACCTGTGATAACTATAATTTGATATGATTTGTAGAGTATTTTTATAGCACTTTCCGATGCTAATGCTTGGCCCATAAGAACAATTATGAGAACCAAAGGAGATGTAGCTGTACATTATTGAAAGAGTTTCATAAAAAGGAATTAGCATGGATAACAAATTTATTTGGTTTTCTCTTTAGATAAGAAAATATTCCTTAAATGATGACTTAGTAGATTTGCACATTGTAAAGCAAACCAGAAGCCAAGTACAAATCAAACAGGTTACAATCTCCTAACAGATTTTTCCTGATTGCTCAATAGTTGCACTAATTGGAACAATTCCGCTCCTTGGGAATAAAGTTAAAATTTTCGAGGCATTTTCCAGGAAACAGTCGCATCAATGTCAACTGGCCCAATGAAATAACCAGTTAAACATATGCGGCAAATTCCCTGATTGGAAATATTTCAGGTACAGCCATTAAACATAACGTAACTAGTAAAACTACAAGGAAATTTTAATAAATGACCGTTGCATATATTATCAAACAGTACCCATTATATATAATAAGTACTGACCGAATTCGCCGAGAGAGAATAACTCTAAATGTAGCCAATTTACTGCATCTTGTACGTTAAATTTCATACAATAACATATAACCGTAATTGCCAAAATGTCAAAATCTGACAACGGTTTCGGACAGACTATTATATTAAACTATAAGTTTTGTAATAGCTCAGTTACTCCGCTGACGATACATTTTGTTATACATTTTGTTCTCTGCATTTGTTTCAGGATATGGAATGTTAAACTTATTCGTATAAATAATATATCGCTCTTACGCCGTCAGCCTATTATTTCTAACAATACTGCACCTAAGTGCAACAAGTTTTTAAAAAATTCGACAAAAAGTCTCTCAGTGCATTCCCGTCATCACTATCGCCTACTTCTATTACGGCTTGCGTATCATTTTCCGGTTGCATTTCATTGTAGCTCGGTTTCATCTTACTGATCCACTCGTAATTGAATACGTCGCCGTTTATTTCAATTAAATTATGCAAAACTATACAGGCTCCGATCACATTTGCCATATTTCGATATTCAATATCTGTTTTCTTGCTTATGACGCGCCATCGGGCGAACAATCGACAAAATGCATCCTCGGTAATCGATGTAACCTCTTCGATGCAAGCATTCAGAAACTCTTGACTTTCATCTTTGGGATTCGAATATTTCGTAAGTATCCAGCTTAGTGAAGGGTAAGGAGCACTACCGACTAGGTACCCGTGTATTTCTTTTTCATCTATTGTTCTTGTTATCTGAAAGTATGTATTTTAGCCATTTAGTACGTTTTCAAGGAAATAACAAGTTTACTTCGGGAAGATCATCTTTACTTTCAACGTAAATCGATGGGTCACGGGCGTTTAGATCTATTTTACGAAATCTGAATCAAACAGTTGATTATTTGTTCAAAATTATAAAACTCATGTTGCTTACACAAAATTATTATCTACTATTCCTTGTAAAATTATCGAGGGCCAGCCATCAGCATTTATATAGGTCTCGAACCCGTCCAGAGGTGGATTGATCGGAATATGTGTTACACCGACAGCCCCCAGCACCAACGGTAAATTCGAGATTCTTTCAAATTTCCGTACAATTTCCAAGTGTTCATTCTGTGCAGGCATTCGAACTAGTTCATCCAAGTGTTTATTTGCCAGTGCTTCACAAAGCATTCTCACAAATCGACAAACGGTGCTTCGTGCAACACCAAACATTTGTGAGACGATTCGATATTCAACCCCCAATGCGAGCTTATAAACAGCCATCGCAACTCGCTTTTCTAGCGGAACTGACTTGTTCATATTCAAATTTTTCGGTGTCATATTGTTTTTCAATAGTTCGCACAACTTTTCGAAGGTTCGTTTGGACATACGGAACGTTTCAAGCCAGTCTTTCTCGGTGAAATATTGTACTTGAACGTCCCAGAAGTCTGAAAAGCGTTCCTCACGCCAGAAACTCTTCTGACAGGGGCGGGGGATTTGCAATAGAAACTGATTTTGAAGGGCTAAAAGACGATTGATGTATTGCATGCGAAGGATTCGTTGCCGTCTTCGGATCCTTTTAACAGTCTGACGTCGATTGTAGATTATGAGTTTTTGAAAGGCAACAGTACGTTCAGCAAGGATTGTCATAATTTTTTGCCACGCACGAATCAGATTTTGTTCATACGAGTTCATATTTGTTCTGAAATGGATTACCGTACAATTTAATTAGGAGTTCAAATTTTAGTTTAATCTTAAGCGAAGGTAGTTTTCATGGGAAATGATTTTAATTCAAACTGAATTACATGTATATTTATTTACTTGTTTTATCTTCATAACCTTCATTCAACTCGCCTAGTAGCGCCAAGTTCAGTTAGGATTTAAAGGTTATTAGGATTTAATCTACTGATTCAAAACAATTGATCAACCATATTACGCAGATATTAATACATAAATGTTGAATTATGTATATTCAATTATTTAAATTCTTCAGAAAGTTAATATTTCAAGCCCAAAAAATTCTTAAGCACTGCCTCAACCCTCGACCTACTCTAGATAATCAATAAAACTTTTACTGCAATATGCTAGCAAGAATATTCAAAAACTTAATGTACTTACAAAAGCGTTAACATTACGCTCTTAATATAAACTAATCCTGTTCACTCATAAAACTCTACCAATCGACTTCTAATTACTAAACAAAACTTATAAACATCATGTTAACCATTAGTAGACACCAGTGAGATAGTAGAAATGGAGTGGACATGCCCATGAGATTTACATTGAAGGGGATGGTAGTAATTTTTTAGCAACTCATTGTCAAATCGAGTCAAATCCAAGTAGTTCCCCTCCAATTTGACAATGAGGTCGAAATGGCGTAAAGGCAGCTTTAACCAGCCCCTGGACACGGACGGTAGAACTTTCCACCATTAGCCCCCTCAATCCCTTCGCGGACAAAGCATGTTAAAGCTGCCTTTACGCCATTTCGCTCTCATTGTCAAATTGGAGGGGAACTACTTGGATTTGATCCGATTTGACAATGAGTAGACAAAAAATTACTACCATCCCCTTCAATGTAAATCTTATGGGCATGTCCACTCCATTTCTACTATCTCACTGGCTTTAACATGCTTTGTGCGTGAGAGGATTGAAGGGGCTAATGGTGGAAAGTTATACCGTCCGTGTCCAGGGGCTGGTAGACACAATGGAGGTAGTAGGCAGTGAGGTAGTAGAAATGGAGTGGACATGCCCATAAGATTTACATTGAAGGGGATGGTAGTAATTTTTTGTCTGCTCATTGTCAAATCGGGTCAAATCAATAGAGATATAAGACTTTAGAGTGGCGGTATCCGTGTAAAAGCCTGTAGGTGTGTGTCTCGAGCGTTCTTCTCCCCCTCGCCTTCACCTATCAAGCTTTAAGGGGTGCTGTCAAGTACCCAGGAGCCAATGTCAAATCGAACACACAAACAAACCAAACAATTTTCAAGTATGCTATTGGTTTTGAGATGAAATTAGCTAGAACAAGCTGTGTTTTCAAACCAAATTTAGCGACGCGAGTGCTGAGAAGTGTCGAAATTCATTAGAAGTGTAATATACGGTTAAAAGTGGCAGTGACACCTTCAGTTTCTATCAAAACACCGGCAACGGAATGTGAAGTAAAGTGTTGTTCAAAAAATACGGGCTCCTGCCTGCCTGGGTGAACTTTCTACAGGTAAGTACTTACCATTTACCTTATGGTAAAGTCTGTAATCCAAATTAAGTAGATTTGAGTACTTGGCGTGGCTCAAAACCAGTAATTTTAATGCAATTGTGTGATGCCGACTCAAGTGCTCGTCTGCTGGCCCACTTATCTGACACCTGGGTACCTGACACGGTTGCCAGATTGGGCGATTTATCGCCAATTGGGATATCTTTTCTATCAATTTGCGACATTTTATTTGGGCGAGTCGCTTGCTACTTTGGGCTACATTTTATTGCATCTTTACATTGGCTTCATTTCAAAAAAGAAAACAAATATTTATTCCTTAGACTAAAATTTGATCAAACTTTTGCCGATTTGCTTTTTTCTCCACTAAAATTACTAACTAGAGCCTACTACATATGTGAGTGAAAATCTGCTACTGCACTACTTACTGAGAATCGAAATGTCATAAACATTTTCCATTGCAGTGTGAGTCAATGTTAAGCTACGACCAAGTTTAATATTTTTTGGTGTTAATGGGTAAATGGGCAAAATATTCCAAAAATTATAATCCTGATTGGGAAAACGAACCCATTTTTAAAGGATGGCTGAAAAACAGTCCAAACGAAAGTGGTCTAGCACATTGTTTGGTGTGTAGTATTAGATCTTCGTGCGCACAAATCGGACCTAATCAAACATAGTTCGACAGAAAAACATAAAAATAATTCTACAAAAATATGCAAACCAAACGAATCGTCGCTATTAAATTTTGGTAACTTGTTATGCTTAGCCTTGTGGACATTTACAAAAGTAAGTAATATTTCAATTTCAGGGGCGATTATTAAGAAAAAAGAAGCAGCAAAGCATGAAATATCGCTAGCACTTCACATCGCTATGCATTCGTCAATTAAAACGGTTGATCGTTTGACAGATATAGTTTGAAATATCTGTGAGTTTGACTCAGGGCAGTCAAGCACATCAAAAAACGCTCATCTGTATCTTCATCGGACGAAATGCACCAATGTTATAAACAATATCCTTGCCCCATGTTTCTTGGAAGAACTTATTTCCGCAATTGGAAATTCCAAATATTCATTAATTTTAGATTAATCGACAGATATTTCCTCGGAAAAGTACCTAGCAATTTGCATTCGATTTTTGTCAAACGAAAAAAACCAAATATGTACCAATTTCTTGGGCTTGGTAAAAGTTGTAGAAACTTCTGCTGATGATTTAACATCAGCGGTAATAAATTTTTTAAAAAAAGTTAATCTCGACGTACATAATTTAATAGGAATAGGTACAGATGGAGCCAGTAACATGTGTGGCAGCCGTAATTCTCTATATACTAAACTAAAACATATATGCCCAGATTTAGTGTTGGTAAAATGTATTTGTCACAGCTTAAATTTGTGTGCTTCCAAAGCTGCACTTTCCATACCGGATCAAGTGGATTACTTACTAAGGGAGTCCTTCAGAATATGGTTTTCGCATAGTAACTTAAGGCGTGAACAATATAAAGAAGTGTTCAAACTTATTAATTGTGAAAGCTCAGAACCTCACAAGTTGATTAACATTTCCAATACAAGATGGTTGTCTCGACATAATTCGGTGTTAAAAATCTTAACCCAATATTTGGAGCTGAAAACATTTTTTAGCATGCGTGCTATTGACGAGAAATGTCACTCAGCCAAAGTTTTAAGTGACTTGTATAAAAATAATGGTAATTATTTATATTTACTGTACATTGAACCCTTATTAAAAGATGTAAATACCTTTAACATATATTTTCAAGGAAACAATGTCAATACTTATCGAGCACATACAGAAATTTTAGTTTTAATAAATATGATAGCGAAACGATTGTTTAAAACCGAAACTATTTCACACATTTCCGACGATAATTTTTTGGAACAAATAAGCAAATGTTTACAAAATAGTGAAGCATACTTAAATGTAAATGTTCAATACTTTGGTGACATTTTTGAAAAGGAAGTATTAAACTGCAATTTTTCTCAGCTCGAGGCCGACATCGTCAAAAATAATTGTTCCTTATTTTGCCGCACGATGTTGGAAGAATTAATCAAAAGAATGCCGTCTCATTTATTCATTTTCAGAAAAGCATACATGTTTTCACCTACAATTTTTTTAAAAAATACTTCACTAAAATTTTCGGATTTACCTTTGCATTTCACTCTAAGTAATGAGAAAGGGCTAGAATTTCAATTCGAAAAATTAAGATCAACACCCATGACTGAAATTTTTTCGAATGAAGTTCCAGATGATCCAACCGTTTTCTGGTTAAAAATCTATACTCTGAAATCTGCTTCAGGTCTTTAAAGATTTGTGTGAAATGGTATTGTCTATAATGACACTTCCAGCATCAATTGCCTTTGTTGAGCGGTGTTTTTCTTACATGAATATAATCAAAAATAAACTTAGAAACAGATTAAATATAAAAACACTTTCTGCTTTAATGCGTATACGGTTGCACTTACATGTCAACGATTTATGTTGTAATAGCTTTCCCATATCTGAGGAATTAATAAAGAAGCTTAATTCAAATATCTATAACAATGATATCGATGGCGAAGAAGATAATGATAATGAAATGTACCAATACAGTAACTTACTGTTTTCTGATGAATTATAAGTATTATAATTTAGTTTTTTAAGTATGTTTCTAGCGAAGAAAGCCGTGCGAATTAAAATAAATGTGCATATTGAATTGTTTAGTGTAATTTATCATGGTGTTAAGTAAAAATTAAACCAACTAATGTGTAAATGCGATTTTGGGCTACAAAAACGCTCAACTCTGCGATTTTGGGCTATAAATTGCCACCAACTGGGCGACCTTTTCAAAAAATTTCTGCCAACCCTGGTACCTGACAGTTTCTTTTGGATTCCAAAATGGCGGAAATGCCAATGAAGTAGGCTTAGAAGCTCATTCACAGGGGCAACTGATTTTAGTTTCAAGAATTAAAAAAAATGTCGGTCAACCTAAATAAAATTCAAACAGAAAAAAATCTACGATTATTAGTAGCGTACATATACAAAGAAAAAACTATAATTTTTGGAACAATTTGTGCTGTTTACTATTATAATATATGCTAAAATAAGAAACTTATTAAAATGGTATAGTTTCGACTATCATAAATTCAGGTTAATTTTAGAAGAATGAATTCATGTAAATAAAAAGAGCCTAAAAAAATCTGCGTTTTGCCTTAATTCCGCCGAAGCCGGTCCCAAGCCCGGTTAAAAAGGAAGAGGGAGGTAGTAGAAAATTTGGCACCTCATTTGCATGCAAAAGTTCAAATTTATCATTGTAAGCAAACGTAATGAAATGATAATAATTTTCTCATTAACCTGCGCACAGTAGTTTAATAGCGTTAATGCAGTTAATGAAAATGTTACAAGATATTAATATATAGTTCTTCAACAATTCAAAAATAAGATTCGTTTCGTTCTACTTTCTAGAAGCAAATATTTCAATTTAATGACTAATTTTTACTTGAGAAGCCATATATTTCCATTTATTGACAAATATGAATACTCAAGAACAATGATCGGCCACAATGTAGAGTGCAGATTACCTTCAAATTTTAAATGTACACATATTGTTCCTTGAATATTAATATTTTCCTTTTTTTCAAAGATGCGCGCCAAGTTACTGCCCCCAAAACGAGCAACTGATCTACACCCCGAAAGATATTTCGTTGTATTGAAATAATTTGTGGATATGGGTGACCTCGAGACAATAGAGGTAAAATCCAAGTAGTTCCCCTCCAATTTGAAAATGAGAGCGAAATGGCGTAAGGGCAGCTTTAACATGCTTTGTGCGCGAGAGGATTGAAGGGGCTAATGGTGGAAAGTTATACCGTCCGTGTCCAGGAGCTGGTAGTAGGCAACGGAGTGGCCCTTTACGTTTGATATGCATTGTGTCGGAAGTAACCATGAGGCAAGGGGAATGCGATGTTTTGTATGCCTATTGCTTATATTTCGTTTCCTTCTTCCACGTTTATTTCATTTGGAAACATATGTCATATGAACACCAACTGCAAAACTTCTCGTCAAATCGACTTATGAGACAATGCCTCCTAGAAGTACGGGCCGTCAGGCTACGTGATCGTTTAAGCTATGACGTCAATTTGGGCAGGCATTTTGACATTTCCATCTGGCAGTGCCGATATACACCGAGATTTTACGTGCGGATTTTTAGCTATAAGCCCTGAAATGTATTCGACGCGAAACGAAACGAAGTGTCAAATCCCATACAGAATCAACCTGGCTCGGAATTTCATTTCGTTTGGTTTTGCTCGTCAGTAATGTGTTCGAAGACGTATAACTGTCTTCGAAGACAACACAGTGACTCGCTCTGAGATGGCGCTGCACTATGTATAAGTTAAATTTCGCGTCCATATAATGACCCAGGTACCTTAAATTTATGCGAAAATTTTGACAGCTCATAATTTCATTCGAGTTTGCGGATATTTTATTTAAAAGTGGGTGAATATGGATGAAAATTCAAATTTCTAAAGATATATATATATATATATATATATATATATATATATATATATATATATATAAATATATATATATATATATATATATATATATATATATATATATATATATATATGTATATATATATATATATATATATATATATATATATATATATATATATATATACATATATATATATATATATATATATATATATATATATATATATATATATATATATATATATTTACATATGTATATATATATATATATATATATATCATCAAAATGATTATATATATATATATATATATATATATATATATCATCAAAATGATTAAGGGAGATAATCTCTGGGGTGGCCGATTCGATTGAGCTGAAACTTTCGGAGAACGTAGATGCATTTAGTAGGTAGGTCCACGTTTTGCTAAAATTCAGATATTCTAAAACTTTTGGCAGCGGCGAGCGTTTTAGTGAATTTTGAGGTACTCCTGTATTTCCCAGCAGCGTGAAGTTTTGTTCAAAAAAAGTATTGGGAATGAAAACTTATTATATTCTAAGCTTGTTTATGGTAAAGAATTGGAAATTTTGAGCCGTGTGTGGCTGCAGCGTGCCTAAAAGTAGGCAAGGATTTTTTTTCAAATTTTTATTTGTCATTACTTCTAACAAAAACCTTGGATCATCGTGAAATTTGCAGAGAGTATTGATGTTGACTAAAGTTTAATACACAACGATTTCCAAGGTAGTACGGGTAACCCTGTAGCTGCGGCAGGCTCTTGAAAAAAAATCCTTCAAATCATTGAACCTCCTGAAAAATTTTTGATTTTTGACAATTAATTCAAATCATTGATAAATCTTAATGTTTGTGCATCATGTCAATTTAAAATTTTCAAAATTCCGATTTGCACAAGAACGGCAACCCATCACTAAATTACCTCTATTTTCAGCACTCGAAAGTTCTGTTCACGAGAACTGACGACCGGATTATTCGATCATAATGAAATTCACAGGACATATTGACATCAATTAGGACCAGGTCTAAAAGAAGTGATTTTAAAACGCGGGCAACCCTGTGGTAGTGGTGCCATCTTGAAAAATCACTGAGAAAAAAAACAGCTTTTTGGCCTATAACTTCCGATTGAGCCATCAGATTTAAACAAATTTCGAGCAAACAAGACTCACCGGCTTCATTCCACATGAAGCTTTCACATACCTTGACGAGCAAGGCTATATATCTGACCCCCACAAAATCCCCATCATATACCATGTTCCCTGGTGACTCAACCAGAAGCAGACACACAATATTTGGATCTTATTTAAGATAATACTTGGTGAAAATTTGGATGAAAAATTAGAATAGGGTTGCCAGCTATGGTAATTTTTGTCTCCTAAATCTTGCGAATTTGCTCAGCAAAAGAAAGCTTTTTTCCCTATAACTTTCGGTGCAGTCATGATATCAAAACGAAGTTCACGCAGTACATGGAATTTAATGTTAGCCAAATGTCATAGGAATTTCGTACAAAAATCATGAAAGGGCTGCTAACTATGACCATTTTTGTAATTTTTTGGAATTTCTTTACTGCGCGATTATGTCATTAGATTTGCAAATGGGAACGATTCTGCAATGAAAATTAACAACAAATATTAACGCTTTAAAAATTTGAAAAGTTTTGAGGGTGGTAACCCTAAAATTTTTTCACCCGTATAACTTCCAGCGCAGTGATTCAATCGAAACGAAATTTATTGGTTGGGTTTAGTTTAAAGTGAAGCAGATTTGGTATATATTTTGCTTTGCTGCTGACACAGGGCAACCAGCTTTAGCCATTTTCGTAACTATTGCATCAACAGATGCTTCAAATTACATACTCATATGCAAAACATTTGCAATAAAACTAAGAAACGAAATTTTAAATTTTCCGAGTTTTGAACATTTTTTGGATGGCAGTCTCAAACAACGTTAATCGCTAAAGCTTTCGACGAAATCTTCCAATGAGAATGAAATTCAAAGGAGAAGTTGATTTAAGTATGAGCTTGTGAAGGTAAACTTATTGCTGCTTCATTGGGAAAATGTTGCCAGTTCTGAACATTTTCATCATTTGTGTTATAGTTCAGTTTTGTTGCTTGAGATAAGGAATGGTTGATATGATACTACAAAAAAGTGTATTACGTCTTTCCACATTTTTTTGTCACTCAAAGACAATTTCTTCGAAAATTAGTTTTCTAGCGGTTCAGGTGCGCTAGAGTTTTTTTGTGCGTGGACGCGTTATAATAATAATATTTAACCATAACTTGCATTTTGTATCAATGAATTGTATCGACAGTAAATCGACACGACACGTCACATAGCCTAACACCAGCCAATAAACATTTCGTAGCGAATTTCCCCAATTATACCGCACGCACCGCATTAATTTTTATTTAAGCTGTTCACTTGCACTGCTCCGTCACATATTATTATTGTAACGCGTCCACGCACAAAAAACTAACGTTTTATTCATATTATGAGGCTGCTAAATTTTGACATGTCTCCATTATCTGGTCATTGTTTCGCGCGAAAATTTGGGCAATGGAGAAAAGCAGAGACACTGCTCATTTCTGACGGATAAAATGTCAAGAATTTCACTTTTCGATCGATTTTCTTATTGGAAAATTTGCACTGCTCGATTTTCAAATTGAAACAACAAATGTCACTTTTTCGTTCGAAAGAATGAACTGCACAAACTAAATTGGCGTGAAATGATTGGAGACATGTGTCAATGCCATCTATATTTTCGAAGCAGAAGCAACTTCGAAGCAACTTTTCATGCTAAAGGCTGGTACTGAGCTCGAGTTCACGTGAAATTTTGACATTTCCCCATTATCTGGCCATTCTTTCGAGCGAAAATTTTGACAACAGAGAAAAGCAGAGACAATGCTCATTCTGGACGGATAAAATGTCAAGAATTTCAATTTTCGATCGATTTTCTTATTGGAAAGTCATTTGCACTGCTCAATTTTCAAATTCAAACACTAAATGTCACTTTTTCGCTCGAAAGAATGAACTGCTTAAACTAAATTGGCGTGAAATGATTGACAACATGTTTCAGTGCCATCTATGTTTTCGAAGCGAAAGCAACTTCAAAGCAACTTTTCATGCTAAGAACACAGTACCAAACTTGCTTATTTTCAAGCTAAATTTTCGCCGAAACACATTTCACGTGAAATTTGGTATGAAAATTTCAAGTGAAATCGAACTCAGTACTTTGCTTAAGAACAGAGTACAAGTCTTGCTTATTTTCAAGCTAAATTTTCGCCGAAACCAATTTCACGTGAAATCGAACACAGTACAGGCTGGTACTGAGTTCGAGTTCACGTGAAATTTTGACATTTCCCCATTAAGTATAGTACTGAGTTCGATTTCACGTGAAATTTTCATACAAAATTTCACGTGAAATCTGTTTCGGCGAAAATTTAGCTTGAAAATAAGCAAGTTTGGTACTGTGTTCTTAGCATGAAAAGTTGTTTTGAAGTTGCTTTCGCTTCGAAAGCATAGATGGCACTAAAACATGTTGTCAATCATTTCACGCCAATTTAGTTTGTGCAGTTCATTCTTTCGAGCGAAAAAGTGACATTTGGTGCTTCAATTTGAAAATGGAGCAGTGCAAATGACTTTCCAATAAGAAAATCGATCGAAAATTGAAATTCTTGATATTTTATCCGTCAAGAATGAGCAGTGTCTCTGCTTTTCTCTGTTGTCAATATTTTCGCTCGAAAGAATGGTCAGATAATGGGGAAATGTGAAAATTTTACGTGAACTCGAACTCACTACCAGCCTTTATCTGGCCATTCTTTCGAGCGAAAATTTTGATAACAGAGAAAAGCAATGACACTGCTCATTCTTGACGGATAAAATGTCAAGAATTTCAATTTTCGATCGATTTTCTTATTGGAAAGTCATTTGCACTGCTCCATTTTCAAATTGAAACACCAAATGTCACTTTTTCGCTCGAAAGAATGAACTGCACAAACTAAATTTGCGTGAAATGATTGACAACATGTTTTAGTGCCATCTATGTTTTCGAAGCGAAAGCAACTTCAAAGCAACTTTTCATGCTAAGAACACAGTACCAAACTTGCTTATTTTCAAGCTAAATTTTCGCCGAAACAGATTTCACGTGAAATTTTGTATGAAAGTTTCACGTGAAATCGAACTCAGTACTATGCTTACTATGCTATAGCTAAACATACGCACGTAAAATTTTGGTGTATATCGGCACTGCCAGATGGAAATGTCAAAATGCCTCCCCAAATTGACGTCATAGCTAGAACGATTAAGTAGCCTGACGGCCCGTACTTCTAGGAGGCATTGATTCACACTACCCGAAGTGATTTAGAATGAGGAGATTTAGAGAAAGAAATGTCATTCGAATTTATTTGCACAATTTGTTTTCCGTGAAAGTTATTGAAAATGGTGCAGGAACATGCAAGAACATTTTCTTTTCACTTTGTACAGCTCACTTTTCCCTTTTTTGTTCAATTTTTGCTATTTTAAAACAAAATTCGAATGACATTTCATTCAAATCTACTGTGCCTCTCACGGATGGAATTCAACACGCTCTGAGAACAATTCAGACTGGAAAAATTCACAATAGTACCTGGTTTGTTCTTGATTAAAGGCTGGTACTGAGTTAATCGTGAAGCTAAATTTTGACTTGACTCCATTACCTGGTCATTCTTTCGAGCGAAAATTTTGGCAATGAAGAAAAGCAGAGACACTGCTCATTTCTGACGTATAAAATGTCAAGAATTTCACTTTTCGATCGATTTTCTTATTGGAAAGACATTTGCACTGCTCCATTTTCAAATTGAAACACCAAATGTCACTTTGCAGCTCGAAAGAATGACGGCCCGTACTTCTAGAAGGCATTGCTTCAATGCATTCCGGACAGAATTCATGAAGCAAACATTCTTAGCAATATAAATGTAGTCTGCTTCCAAGGGGTTTTCCAAAAGTCCATGACTGGCCAATGAAAATCACTCGCAAAAATAAGGGGAAAAGAATTCGCGAGCACACATCGGCTATAGGTAGTGTGCTTTATATAACGGAGAGATGAAAATCTCGGAGCATTTCAAAATATCACACGTAAGTAAAATGTTTAATATAAGAGTACCAATTCCCCCCAGTAGCTGCGAGAATACGTAATTGGAATTTCTAATGAACGTCACAATAGCATGCAATAACCACACATTCCGCGTCATGCAGCGGTATGATCGGGGCCGCCGGCCAAAGCTTCAATTCGTATTCATCCTAGATGACGGATATAACAGAATGCGATGTCGGCCTTTCCAAAAAGTACTTTTTATAAAGGTATAACACTGTAAGCTCCAACTTCCTCTTGTCAGTGCCTTGCCAGCCTAGGACATGCAATGTTAAAAATAAATAAACAGGCTATGAATCGGTAATGGTTCCATGCATTACGCGAAAAACTTACCGAATATATGCCGGCGCATCACTTTTCCCGT
Source organism: Nemotelus pantherinus (assembly GCA_963978885.1). Lineage (NCBI taxonomy): Eukaryota > Metazoa > Arthropoda > Insecta > Diptera > Stratiomyidae > Nemotelus > Nemotelus pantherinus. Next base: position 122,489,873 of record OZ022263.1, read on the forward strand.
TGGGTATTCTAATGACATCTGTTTCATATATTCTATTTTATTTATATTCATGTGTTTCCAATAAGAAAATCGATGGAAAATTGAAATCCTTGACATTTTATCCGTCCGGAATGAACAGTGTCTCTACTTTTCTCCATTGCCAAAATTTTCGCTCGAAAGAATGACCAGATAATGGAGACATGTCAAAATTTAGCTTCACGATTAGCTCAGTACCAGCCTTAAGGTAATGCTTACAAGAAGTACGGGCCGTCAGGCTACGTAATCGTTGTCGCTGTGACGTAATGGTGAAAGGCAATTTTGACATTACCACGAGGCAGTGCCGATACACACGCAGATTTTACTTGCGGTTTTTTTAGGTAAAATATGAATATAACGTTATTTTTTGTGCGTGGATGCGTTGTAATAATAAATCTGTTCCCGTACTTTGAGTTTTTTTCCTATAAAAATGCCAAAGCTCAGGGATTGCCCTTTGAAGCGAATGCTTAGCGATGGCGGTAGGGAGACACATATGAGAGAAGCCGATATCAATTATTCCATTATTCATTCAAGTGCCACATTTATTTCTTATTTTCTAAAGCGCTAGTGTTATGACAAGCCGCTACTAAAGCTTTAATGTGGCACTTAATTAATGGAGCTCTGGAATTATACCAAGTCGCCGGCTGTTAAGACAACACAAGACGAACAAATACAGCCATGGGCACGGCGGGGTTCGAACCCGCGGGCAGTAGATCGCTGCTTCGGACTGACGCGTTAGCAAGATAAGCTACCGACCCCCCTTAACAACATTAATTACTAAATTTTCCTGAATCATGTGGTGGGGAAATTCATGAAAAGTACGGGAACGCTCTCATTGCATTTCCTGAAAATTGGCAAACAAAGGTGCCAGTTTTCAGTTTTTGGGAGAACAATAGTGTTTTTAAAGTCATTCTAAGCGGTGAAAAATTATCGCCACAAAAATATCCGACCTTTCATAGCAACATTACGCAAAAAATAAGTTACTTGCCGCGCACATTTGAGAATAGGTCTGTTCCCGGACTTTCAGTCACTGAATTTTCCTGAATTTTCCTGAATCATGTGGTGGGGGAAATTCATGAAAAGTACGGGAACGCTCTCATTGCATTTCCTGAAAATTGACAAACAAAAGTGTCAGTTTTCGGTTTTTGGAAGAACAATAGTGATTGTACGGTTATCCTGAGCGGTGATAAATTATCGCCACAAAAATATTCGACCTTCATAGCAAAATTACGCAAAAAATATGTTGCTTGCCGCGCACATTTGAAACTATTTACTCGCACCACACCATTTGACACTTTTCAGTATTTTTCAGTAGCTCAGACCCTACTGAATTTTACTGAGAGAGGGGAAATTTTCAGTTTTCAGTAAAACGGAGTACGGGAACAGCTTCATTGCAATTAATCGCGATTAATTGTAATTAATGGTGGTACGGGAACAGACCTAATATTTACTCGCATTTGACACTTTTCAGTAGCTCAGACCCTACTGAAATTTCATTGTACTTACTGAAAGAAGAGAAATTTTCAGTTTTCAGTAAAACAGAGTACGGGAACGGCTTCATTGCAACTAATCGCGATTAATCGCCATTAATCGTAGAACGGGAACAGACCTAATAATATTTAGTCATCACTTTCATTTTGTATCTATCAATTGTATCGCGACAGTAAATCGACACGAAACATCACTTAAACTAAAAACAACTGATAAACATTTTCTAGCGAATTTTTCACATTATTATGTTAATCACAATACCACGTTTTCCACTGCGGCAAACGCAGATGACGTCAATTTAGCCGTGCATTTTGATATTTCCATCTGGCAGTGCCGATATACACGGAGATTTTACGTGCGGATCTTTAGCTAGAATATTTATAAAACATTAGTTTTTTGTGCGTGGATGCGTTGTAGTAATAATATTTAGTCATAACTTGCATTTTGTGTCAATCAATTGTATCGACAGTGAATCGAAACAAAACGTCACATAACCTAACACCAACTGATGAACATTTCGTAGGGAAATATTCCAATTATACCTTAAGCATAGTACTGAGTTCGATTTCACGCGAAATTTTCATACAAAATTTCGCGCGAAATCTGTTTCGGCGAAAATTTCGCTTGAAAATAAGCAAGTTTGGTACTGTGTTCTTCGCATGAAAAGTTGCTTTGAAGTTGCTTTCGCTTCGAAAACATAGATGGCACTGAAACATGTCGCGAATCATTTCACGCCAATTTAGTTTGTGCAGTTCATTCTTTCGAGCGGAAAAGTGACATTTGGTGTTTCAATTTGAAAATGGAGCAGTGAAAATGTCTTTCCAATAAGAAAATCAATCGAAAAGTGAAATTCATGACATTTTATCCGTCAGAAATGAGCATTGTCTCTGCTTTTCTCAATTGTCAAAATTTTCGCTCGAAAGAATGAACAGATAATTGGGAAATGTCAAAGTTTCACGTGAACTCGAACTCAGTACCAGCCTTTACGCAACGCATTAATAGGTCTGTTCCAGTACTACGATTAATTGCGATTAATCGCGATTAATTGTAATGAAGCTGTTCCCGTACTCCGTTTTACTGAAAACTGAAATTTCCCCTCTTTCAGCAAATTTCAGTAGAGTCTGAGCTACTGAAAATTACTGAAAAGTGTCAAATGAGGTCTGTTTCCCTTACTTTCAGCAAAATGCAGCAGTAACAGAATTTTACAGCTTGATTATTTTTGTGGTGGGGGAACATTTGGAAAAGTACAGAAACGCGCTGCTGCAACTTGCTGCAAGTAAGAAGAAGACACTAAAAGTGACAGCTGCGTTGATTTGAATTTCGAAAAACGTTCTTGCGGACCTTAAATCAGCCTTATCTTTGTAGTATGTATTTTGTAGTATGCAAAATAAAAAAAACAATTGTGAGAAACATTGGAGTCATGATCACAGCCCACACACCAGATGAAGCCATCATATGCATTGGAAACACCTTGTGAACATATCCTTTTCCATCTACAAGATTATCATATTTTGCTCGTGCGCAATTATGAGTTCCATTAATAGATATAACAGGCTCTATTAATGGAGCCCATATCAATATTGATCCGCCTGCGAAACAAAATTTATAATTCATCTATATTATTATGCCTGCAAAATAAAAGAGCAGCATATTCCCGCCAACAATACATTTCATTTTCAGTTGCAATGACTAACAAGTTCAAAGTACAAATCAGTTTTGTCCTTATTAAAACCTAGCCTCCACCGAAGTCGATCATATACAAATAAGTGCACACCATGCACTAAATATCCACCATTGGATATTTTGTAATAGCAATAAAAACGTTGTGCGAGAAATATATTCCGTGTTCATTGGAATATTGCACAGAAAAGATTTTTCTTCGCGCGCTCATTTGAATATATATACATTTCAAAGCCTCGCGCCAAGCCCATCGTAGTCGATTTGACAAGCTGCAGCAAAATGCCTCAGCTCAGTTCGGCTGTAATTTTCTTCAACTTGCTGAAAGAGGGGAAGCGATGACGTCAACAAGATTTTATTTGCAGCAAAAGTACGGAAACGACTTGCTGCGAATCTATTATAATATATTATAATAGATTCAAGTACGGAAACAGACCTATGGTGTGGTGCGAGTAAATAGTTTCAAATGTGCGCGGCAAGCAACATATTTTTTGCGTAATTGTGCTATGAAGGTCGAATATTTTTGTGGCGATAATTTATTACCGCTTAGGATGACTTTATAATCACTATTGTTCTCCCCAAAACTGAAAACTGACACTTTCGGTTGTTAATTTTCAGGAAATACAATGGGAGCGTTCCCGTACTTTTCATGAAATTCCCCACCACTTGATTCAGGAAAATTCAGTAAAATTCAGTTACTGAGAGTACGGGAACATACCTAATTTGTTAGCTGTTCACTAGCACTGTTCTGCGGATCTCACTTTGTTTTCACTTCACTCAATTCAACACAACCTGTACAATTTACGATTTTCCGCGGACGTCTCATAAGACTGCGTGAATTTTTCGCGACATTTTGCACAGCTACTGTGACGTCACCATTCTGCATGACGGCCCGTTGACTCACAAGCTGCCACAAGCTCAGTCTGCGTTTAGAATGAGCGTGCGAAGGAAAATATTTTCAATAGATTATTGTATATTGATTATTGTATTGTATTGATTATATATATATATATATATATATATATATATATATATATATATATATATATATATATATATATATATATATACATATATATACATATATACATATATATACATATATATATATATATATATATATATATATATATATATATATATATATATATATATATATATATATATACATATATATACATATATATATATATATATATATATATATATATATATATATATATATATATATATATATATATATATATATATATATACATATATACACATATATATATATATATATATATATATATATATATATATATATATATATATATATATATATATATATATATATATATATATATATAAGTAGTAGTAAGGATGACACTTTCCTATACTTTTAGCATTACGCGAGTAAGGGACAGTAGATCAAAAGTGTCATGGTTTTTTAATTTTTTTACCGCTGTGTATGTATGAAGAATCAGGCTCGCTACAGGAGTGAGGGAGCAAACCTGACTGCCATTCTGCATCTTCGATGTAGGAGCCAATGAAAAGTTAGCATGGATGCACCATTCTGCATCTTCGATGTAGGAGCTTGTTTGTTTGGGTGTGTTTTTGTGTTTATTTTTTCGCCGCCGAAGAGGACAGGTTCTTAATACAAAAATCGAGTTTTCGTTCGAGGCGTTTGTTGGGTTAACAGGTTTTTAGTGTAGCAGTTTGGTTGCTGGTAGTTGTGACCTGGATATCTGGTGCATGGTGCATTGGATATTGGTGTTTGTAGCGTTGGCTTCATGATCTTAGAACTCGTAGTATTGGTGCTTGTTTTCGTGCTCTTTGGTTTTTGGATGCCCCGTTGCTTAATGCGATTGTTTGATTTTCTAAAAACTGCATAATATAAACTTGTGAGAAATGCTGATCAGGTTCGCTTCATAGTAAACAAAAAAACTTGTCTCGTAGTACTACTACGATGAATTTAGTTTGCACAATTTTTGAAATCGATATAAATGAGTAATGAATGAACTAGCATGCTGAACCAGTTTAGTCATTTGTAAAACAGATAACAGATAACAAACATGAAGATATTGATATCTTCGATGAATGTTTGAATACATTTGAATTGATTACGGAGCAATAACAATGCATTCATGAAAGCGAAAGTGGAATGTAAGCAAACTGAAAACAAGCTGAAATGTGGATAATAGCCCGTTCACACTAGACTCTAAATCAGGCGATTTCGATCAGCTGATCGCTTTAGAGCTAAATCAACTTAAATCTACCTGATTACCCATACATTTTTTTCGGCGCCTGACAGAGTTAATCAAGTAGATTTAGAGTTAATCAAGTACAAATCAGGTACTATTGTGAATTTTTCCGGGCTGAATTGTTCTCAGAGCGTGCTTAATTCCATCCGTGAGAGGGAGAGTAGATTTCAACGAAATGTCATTCGAATTTCGTTCAAATATAGCAAAAATTGGACAAAAAAGGAAAATGTGAGTTGTACAGAATGAAAATGCTCTTGCATGTTTCTGCACCATTTTGAACAATTTTCATGCAAAAAAAATTGTACACACATATTTGAATGACAGTTCGCTCTCTAAATCTCCTCATTCTAAATCACTTCGGGTAGTGTGAACGCTTACCTGATTAACTTTGACAGCTTCTAAATCTACTTGATTTAGAGTGTAGTGTGAACGGCTTATAAGAACAGAATTTCAATTTCATTGAATTGGGGTGGCAATGCTTATGAACTCCGGTCTAATTTCGAAATGAAAAGCGGTTTGTATATACAAGCAGACTAAGATATTTTTATTGTGATGTGAATATATTGATATAATTTTTTTACATTTGATAATATTGATATTGTTATTTCTTACATTTCATTTTTGTTTTGCTCTTTAAAAAAGCAGATTAAGATGTTTAAATTGTGGTATGAAATAAAAATTTTATCAAACGTTTTTTTTTATATGGAAAAATAATTGTAAAGAGAAACAGCTTCACATATGACTCCTCCGAGAATTATTCCCAATCCAAGACATTTTAATATGTTTAAAAGATAGTATTCTGTTTTTGAATAATTTTGTGATGTAATAGGTTTATTGTAGGGTCCGCAGACGTCTTTACCGTTGGCATAGAAACAATCTGGTGACAATCGTAGATGTTCACTATCGACAGGATCTGTTGGTGTATTTAAAGCACTCATTGTTAGGGAACAAAAGTAGCTCTTAACGTGATCTTTCACATTGGTGTAGAAAAATACACTTTCTACAAGCTTCAGAGCCTTCCTTTCATCGATCTTTAACTTCGTAAAAGTTTGAGGCGGTCGTATTCACGCTTTAAATCTAACATTTTCACTTAAATCTTCAGAGGTTACAGCACGTCTTTTATACTGATCCATGTATTGTGCTGAGATGGAAAGCCAAGCTATTTTACAAAAACTTCATTCCCCTTTCTTCTTATAATTTTCTCAACAAGATATGTGTCGGGGTGTTTAACTGAAGCTAACTCTGGCTCGTAGAACCCCCCTTGAATTCAATTTCCTTGATAGTCCTCAAGTGAATATGTTCGTGGTTGTGCTTTTTTGCTTCTTTTACCGTAAATATTTCTGTAGACCAGTTTGGTGTGTACCCTTTTTCAAATATGTGTTTATGCTTACTTATACGCACATGACCTCCAGCTTTAAATTTGGGTTTTGATGTTACTTTAGCTTTTCTTTATAAGTTTGAAAGTAAATTCACCTCATTTGTTGTGTTGACATCTATTGGACGCATCTTAATAACCCGATGTTTTGTCCGATTGTAACGGTCAATTAATTTTTGGAGTAAACTAACCCAATGATAATTTCCATTCATGCTGAATTCTTTCCACATTATCCCTTTTAGAGTTCGATTGAAGCGCTTAGCAATCGATGCTTTCAAAGCACTAAATGTTGAATAGTGGTTAATTTCATACTTTTTCATAATATGTTGAAATCTTTTATTGAAAAATTCCTTTCCGTTATCTGTTTGTAGATTTCTGGGAATACGTCTTGTAGTAGTTGGATACGATTAGATTTAGTACAATTGTAGTGTATTGGATAGAACCTGTTCAGCTATGCAATATTCATGCTCAGAGAACTTGATAAAATACCTGTTAGAGATAAGAGTTAGTTATAAGGATGAAGTACACGAATAAAGTGATTTTCAAAGAATAATACATGGCGCAGCCGGTAAAAACTGGAAAACTAAAAATTTGACAATGAATATACAGATTAAAATTAGAAAATGGTAAAAGTAGCCAGAATAAACAAGTTGAAAGTGCGGCAGTGAAATAAATACAGAAATACAAGTATAGTGTTGGCGAATGGGAATAATACGGAAAGTGTACAGTGAAAACCGCTTGCCGAAGCCACGTGGAAGACCACCAAAAGGGATTAAATACATAGAAAAAATAGTCGCAATGGAGTATATAAGAAAAGTGGATGAATTAAATCTGGAAGGATCGAATCTTGCGGAGAGTTGGCGAACTTTTTGGCAAAATTTTCAAATATTTTGCACAGCAGCTGAATTGCCGGACATAGTGAAAGTAGTGGTATTTCTGAATGTGATAGGCCCAAAAGCCGTTGAAATTTTCAATACTTTTAATCTATCGGACGAAGAAACAAAGAATTTTGAGAAAGTGACCAAATCCTTCGAGCGATTTTGCCATCCTCAGAAGAATGAAATCTACGAGAGTTTTGTGTTCAATAATCGGGTTCAGGATCGAAATGAGCCTTTTGATACATTTTTAATGGATATAAAGAAGCTGGTTAAGATATGTGGTTTCGGAGAGCTAGAAGAAAGAATGCTTCGCGATAAAATCGTCATGGGTACAAATGATAGGCAGCTACAGAAGAAATTCCTGGAAATAGTGGATTTGAATTTGGCGAGAACAATTAACTTAGCGAGAACAGCGGAAATAATAAGTAATCAAGCAGCTCAGTTTCAAAAGAAATCGGGAATGCCAGTGTATGCAGTAAGCAGATCTAACTTGGGTAATGTAAACCATAAAGTTAATTTTAGAACTGATACGTTTGATTTCAGAAAAAAGAATAAATTTGGAATTGTAAAGTCATTAGACGTTAGACAGCAGACAGCGATATTAAAAAAGTGCAAATTTTGTTTGAGAAATCATGAGCCAAGGAAATATCCAGCATACGGGAAATTTTGCAACAAAGTGTAATGGCCGAAATCATTTTGCAGTAGCCTGCAATTCAAACCGGAATTTTAAAAGTAATGAGGTAGGCGAACTAAAATTAAGCAGCTTTGAAAATAGAACTGATAATGAATTTTTTATTGATACCGTGAGTAAAATTAAAAATTTTGGTTCAGTTTGGACTGAACCAATAAAGATTGAAAATATTGTGATTGAAATTAAACTAAATACGGGTGCGGAGGTGAATGTCTTGCCATATGAGGTGTACAGAAAACTTAAGAGGCCATATTTGAGTACTTCAGAAGCGAAATTACAAGCATATGGGGGACACGAAATCAAAACTTTAGGTACCGTAGTTGTAGAATGCTCTATTCGCAATATTATGAAGAGCGTAGAGTTTGTCGTAACAGAAAGTAGTAGAATTCCCATTTTAGGGCTCCATTCTTGTGTAGATTTCAATTTAATCAAGCGAAGATTACCGCTAGCCATTAGGACAGCAGTTAAAGAAGAACTAAGAAGACTGGAACAATTAAACGTAATTGAGAAAGTTACAGGTGCGGTTGAGTGGATATCAAATGTAGTTGTGGTAGAGAAACCAAATAAAAAAATCAGATTATGTTTAGATCCGAGGGATTTAAATAAGGCAATAAAGCCTTTAAATCATCCTCTTCCATCGTTTCATGAAATAAGTGAAAAATTGACCAACAAAATTTTTTTTACAGTTCTTGATTTGAAAGATGGGTATTGGCAAATAGAACTTGATGAAAAATCAAGTCAGCTATGTACTTTCAGCACGCCATTTGGCTGCTACTGTTTTAAAAGATTACCGTTTGGAATAAAAACAGCCCCAGAACTATTTCAAAGGTTAAATGAAGAGAATTTCAAGGGTATTCCCAATGTTGCTATTTATCTTGATGACGTACTTATTGCTACGGAGACAGAAGAAGAACATGATGAGATTTTAGAGAAAATTATTAACAGGGCACGAAAGTTAGGAATGAAATTTAATGAAGAAAAATTGCAATGTAACGTAAAGTCAGTCAAGTTTTTGGGTCATGTAATATCAGGACAAGGTATCGCCTGTGATCCTGATCGAGTGAAAACTATTGAGAAAATTGGAAACCGAGAGATAAAAAAGATTTACAACGAATTCTAGGCTTCATAAACTATGTTCGTGACTTTATACCAAATTTATCGCAGATCAAGCAACCATTAAGGGAATTATTACGTAAAGACAAAATTTTTAAGTGGGAACATATTCACGACAAATGTTTGCTTGAAGTAAAAAACTTAGTAATAAATGCTCCAAGTTTAAAAATTTGGAATCCTTCAAAGTCCATCGCAATTCAGTGCGATGCTTCTCAATTTGAACTGGGTGCGTGTCTTCTTCAAGACGGAAAACCAGTATGGTTTGCTTCAAGGAGTTTATCAGATACTGAAACGAGATACTCACAAATTGAAAAAGAGCTTCTGGCAATAGTTTTTGCTTGCACAAAATTTCATTATTATATAGGTAGGCGAACTAAAATTAAGCAGCTTTGAAAATAGAACTGATAATGAATTTTTTATTGATACCGTGAGTAAAATTAAAAATTTTGGTTCAGTTTGGACTGAACCAATAAAGATTGAAAAGATTGTGATTGAAATTAAACTAAATACGTTTGCGGAGGTGAATGTCTTGCCATATGAGGTGTACAGAAAACTTAAGAGGCCATATTTGAGTACTTCAGAAGCGAAATTACAAGCATATGGGGGACACGAAATCAAAACTTTAGGTACCGTAGTTGTAGAATGCTCTATTCGCAATATTATGAAGAGCGTAGAGTTTGTCGTAACAGAAAGTAGTAGAATTCCCATTTTAGGGCTCCATTCTTGTGTAGATTTCAATTTAATCAAGCGAAGATTACCGCTAGCCATTAGGACAGCAGTTAAAGAAGAACTAAGAAGACTGGAACAATTAAACGTAATTGAGAAAGTTACAGGTGCGGTTGAGTGGATATCAAATGTAGTTGTGGTAGAGAAACCAAATAAAAAAATCAGATTATGTTTAGATCCGAGGGATTTAAATAAGGCAATAAAGCCTTTAAATCATCCTCTTCCATCGTTTCATGAAATAAGTGAAAAATTGACCAACAAAATTTTTTTTACAGTTCTTGATTTGAAAGATGGGTATTGGCAAATAGAACTTGATGAAAAATCAAGTCAGCTATGTACTTTCAGCACGCCATTTGGCTGCTACTGTTTTAAAAGATTACCGTTTGGAATAAAAACAGCCCCAGAACTATTTCAAAGGTTAAATGAAGAGAATTTCAAGGGTATTCCCAATGTTGCTATTTATCTTGATGACGTACTTATTGCTACGGAGACAGAAGAAGAACATGATGAGATTTTAGAGAAAATTATTAACAGGGCACGAAAGTTAGGAATGAAATTTAATGAAGAAAAATTGCAATGTAACGTAAAGTCAGTCAAGTTTTTGGGTCATGTAATATCAGGACAAGGTATCGCCTGTGATCCTGATCGAGTGAAAACTATTGAGAAAATTGGAAACAGAGAGATAAAAAAGATTTACAACGAATTCTAGGCTTCATAAACTATGTTCGTGACTTTATACCAAATTTATCGCAGATCAAGCAACCATTAAGGGAATTATTACGTAAAGACAAAATTTTTAAGTGGGAACATATTCACGACAAATGTTTGCTTGAAGTAAAAAACTTAGTAATAAATGCTCCAAGTTTAAAAATTTGGAATCCTTCAAAGTCCATCGCAATTCAGTGCGATGCTTCTCAATTTGAACTGGGTGCGTGTCTTCTTCAAGACGGAAAACCAGTATGGTTTGCTTCAAGGAGTTTATCAGATACTGAAACGAGATACTCACAAATTGAAAAAGAGCTTCTGGCAATAGTTTTTGCTTGCACAAAATTTCATTATTTTATTTATGGAAAGCATATTAATGTTTTCACAGATCACAAACCTATCTTAGGTCTAGTTACCAAAGATCTATCGAAGATCGCTAGTCCACGACTTCAAAGAATGCTACTTCGCTTATTTAAATATGATTGAAAGATAACTTACTTACCGGGCAGACAAATGCTCGTTGCAGATTTACTGTCCAGGCATTTTGATAAATCTTATGGGGAATCAGAAATCCACGATATTGATTTGTTCGTGCATTCTTTAAATGTAAGTGATAGTCGTAAAGAAATGTTCACAAAAGAAACTGTCAGGGATCCAGAGTTGCAAGTTATTATTAAATATTTGAAAGAAGGTTGGCCCGAAAAGAAGATTAACATTCCAGATAATGTTAAAAGTTTTTACAAGTTGAAAAATGATCTCACCTTAGATGAAGGTGTAGTGTTTCTTCATGCTAGAATTATCGTTCCCCGGACCATGCGTCAAGAAGTTCTTCGGCAACTTCACGAGCCTCATCTGGGGATTGAGAAGACAAAAAGTCGGGCTCGAACCCTCATTTTTTGGCCAGGCCTGAATGAAGCAATTGAAAATATGATAGTAAAATATTAAATATGTCAAAAGTACAGAAGTTCTAACGCAAGAGAGCCCTATATTCCCCACTCTGTCCCAAATATTCCATTTGATAAAATCGGTATTCATATATGTGAATTATATCGAAAACCTTACTTGATAATTAATGATTATTTTTCAAAATATATAGATATTTTGTTGCTTAGAAATAAAACTGCAAGTGAAGTGATAACGAAATTAAAGCACTTATTCTCCTATCATGGAATTCCAAGAACTATTATAGCAGATAATATGCCATTCGGATCATATGAATTCAAAAAGTTTTGCATGCGATTTGACATAGATATCGTCACTACAAGCCCAACCTACTCACAAGCAAATGGCTTGGCAGAAAAATCGGTGAGCATAGCCAAAAACTTAATTCGAAAAACAGTTGAATCCAATCAGGAATTATGGCTCAGTCTTTTTGAATATCGTAATAAGCCAATTAAAGGTTCGAGCAAATCCCCCGTTGAAATCTTATTTGGTAGAAAGCAAAGAACTTTAGTTCCAGGTCGCAAAAAATTATTTGAGAGCCATACCAGTCAGTTAGAAACACTACACAAAAATAACTGTCGAAATCAGAAATATTATAATCGAACTGCAATATATAGAAGGGAACTTTCTCCAAACAAACAAATCTGGGTACAAGGTAACAAATTCTGGGAAAAAGGAAAGGTACTGGCAAGACATGAGTCACCGCGTTCGTATTGGGTCGAAAAAGAAGATGGAACAGTTCTTCGTAGAAATTCATCAGTTTTGAGATCAAGACAAAAAATTGGTTTTAGATTACGAAGCAATAGAAGAATGCTGTACATTTCTGGCCATTGAATAAGAAAATATTTAGTGTACATTAGAATTCGTACAGAAATATCGTATTAAAAAATGTAATGATAACTGGCTTAGAAACAATTTAATAATGTAAAGATAACAATGTAATATTTGAACTAGTAAGAAACGTATCAGGTAATCAGTTGTCACTTAAGAGAATAATTACTTACGTGTGAATAAAATATGTGAATTTAAATTGAACAAAAGAAATATGTGCATAGCTATAAGTATAAGCAAAATGAATTTAAAGAGGGGAAGATGTAGTAGTTGGATACGATTAGATTTAGTACAATTGTAGTGTATTGGATAGAACCTGTTCAGCTATGCAATATGCATGCTCAGAGAACTTGATAAAATACCTGTTAGAGATAAGAGTTAGTAATAAGTGTGAAGTACACGAATAAAGTGGTTTTCAAAGAATAATACACGTCTTTGTTCGAGAATTGTTTCCATTGCCTGCGTCACTTCATTAGCGCTTATATTTTTGACTGGTAATGCCCAAGCGTGCTTGGAAAAAAAGTCAATTATTTTAAGAAGAAATTTGTAGCCTCGATTCTCTGATGAGTATGCACTCATATCAACCAAATCCGCCTGCCATAGGTTAGGTTAGCTGGCTGGCACAGGGCCACACATAGACCCATTGGTCCGTAGTGATACCAGATAAATGGACCCGGAGAAGGAAAGTTCAGTCCAAACGGCCATCGAAGGCCCCGGACTTTTTTGCGAACTGAAGTATGTCTTTCAGCCTCTGCTCCGCCACATGTGAGAGATCCACCAGCCAGGGCTCACCGAAGCAGCACTGCCTGGTTCTCCCCAGTGCCGGGCAGTGGCACAGAAGGTGCTGTATTGTTTCTGAGACTCCTGGCTCTTGACACTTCCTACAGATGTCGCTGGTTAGGAGTCCCATTTTCATGGCATGAGCTGCTACAAGACAGTGGCCAGTAATGATGCCGACCAGCCGCTTGCAGTCAGTCCACGTTAATTCGAGCAGGTACTTAGTAGCTACAAGATTGTACGATCCCCACATGATTTTGGTTAGCTTACATGTCTGGGTTGCACGCCACCTGCACGTAGCAACTTGCATCATATTGGAGTCGATCGAGTATTTGATTGTTTGGATTGGAGTAGGAATGTTAACTGTGCCTGACAGGGGAAGGCTGGCTCTGTGCTTAGCCAGCGCGTCCGCCCTCTCGTTTCCTTCAATGCCCTTGTGACCAGGGACCCAGAAAATCCTGACTCTTCTGTTGTTGCCCAGTCTATTCAGGGCCTGAATGCAGTCAAGTACACACTTCGATTTGTATGTGTAAGACATCAGAGCTTTAACCGCCGCCTGACTGTCTGTAAAGATGTTGATTTCTTCATTTGTGGTATTTCCGGCGTATGCTAGGTCTGCGGCTTTACGTATCGCAAAAACCTCCGCCTGAAAAATACTACAGTGGTTAGGAAGCCTAAAAGTTGCTTCCATAGTTGCCTCTGCGGAAGAAGTTGCAGCACCCACTCCGGCAGCCGTTTTAGAGCCGTCAGTGTAGATGCTAAGAGTTGTTGCGCCCATTTGCCGATTCCACTCCTGCCCATCCCCCACGGTCGCCTGATATCCGCGCACGAAGCACAAAGTGGGGATCAAGTAGTCTGTGCTACCTGTGTACCCCCGCTCAATTCTGCTGTGGCCGAAGGATCGTGGCTCAAAGTGTCCCGATTCCCTAAACCTGACAGCAGCTTTTGCGGCAGCGCCCTTCACGAAGAGATCAAGCGGAGGGAGATGAAGCAGGACATTCAAAGCAGACGAAGGAGTCGAGGCTAAGGCACCTGTAGTGCAGAGAGCCGCCAGCCGCTGAACTCTGTTCGCCATGCTAGCAAAGGTAGTCTTATTTATTGCTGGCCACCAGAACAAACATCCGTACGCAAGGATAGGCCTGGCTATTGCCATGTAGGTCCAGTGTGTTAAGGCAGGGCTTAGACCCCACGTTTTATCCAGCAATCGCCTGCTGGCGTAAATCGCATTGCTGGCCCGCTTTACTCTCTCCTCCAAATTCGCCTTCCAGGTGAGCTTGCTGTCCAGAATAAGACCCAAGTACTTAGTTTGCGACTTGAGGCTTAAGCTGGCGCCGCCCAACCTGATTGGAGGTAATTCAGGAATTTTGTACTTCCTTGTGAAAAGTACAAGGTCAGTTTTATTGGAGTTGATGCCAAGGCCCACGTTATTTGCCCATTCCTCAACAAGCCCCAGAGCATACTCGATGAGTTGGCCAACTGTGTGCGGAAACCTACCCGAGACTAATATCGCGATGTCATCGGCATAGGCCACAACCGTGAGTCCTTTGCGCTCCAGTTTATCCAAAATTGTATTTACAACCAGGTTCCATAAGAGAGGGGATAGAACTCCTCCTTGCGGCGTGCCTCTATGGACCTTCCTAGTGATCTGTGACCCCGCCCACTCAGCTGTTATGAGCCTTTGCTTAAGCAGATTGCTAATCTAGCTACAAATAGAGGGGTGGATGTTGGTTGCACGGAGGCACTCCATAATGGCTGTTGTGTGCACATTATTGAAGGCGCCTTCAATATCTAGAAAAGCTCTCAAAGTGTATTCTTTGTAGCGGAATGCTTTTTCTATTTCGAGAACTACCCTATGGAGAGCCGTTTCTGCGGATTTGCCTTTAATGTATGCGTTTTGGGCATCCGATAGGGCTTGAGAACCAAGCCTTTGTTTGATATAGAGATCCAGTAATCTTTCAAAAACTTTAAGAAGGAAGGAAGTCAGGCTAATTGGCCTGTAGTCCTTCGGGTAAGCATGGTTGATTTTACCTGCCTTGGGTATGAATACAACCTTAGCGATCCTCCAGGCTGCAGGCACGTGGCTTAGTGCTAAGCAACCTTTGTAAATTTGCATGAGCCAGGGAATGGTAAGCATACCTGACTTTTGAAGCATGGCCGGTAGGACCCCATCCGGACCTGGAGACTTAAAGGGCTTAAAGGTTTCAATTGCCCAGACCAGCCTCGGCTTGGTAATGACTTAGCCAATGCCTTCGGTGTCATGCAGTTCAGACGTCTGCTGACAAGTGGAGGGGGCGGGTTCATCCAGACAGCCCAGGAAGTGAGTGTCTACGAGGACCCTCAGCGTTTCCGAGCCGCTGCTTGTCCACTCCCCATCCGGCTTACAAAGCAGGCTAGGCGTGACAGGGCGTTTAGCCAGCAGATTCCAAAGTCTCGCCGTTTTCGATGTGGTCTCGATTCTACCGCACAGCTCTTCCCAGGAGCTCCATTTGGCTTTCCTGATTTCTGATTTCTAGAGCTTAAGGACGTCCTTGTATTCGTCCCAGCATTCATTGCAGTCAGCTGCTTTGGCTAACTTGAACAATTCACGAACTTGTCCTCTGCGACAACCCAGGTCCCTGTTCCACCAGGGTGGCTTGGGTTTGCGCCTCGGACGGACTTGGGGACAGGACCGTGCAGAAGCTTTAACGAGTTTACCCGTAAGTGCGTTAACCGCAGCCTCCAGGTCAGCTACACCACCAATCCTCGGAGGGCCTAGGCCATTTTTCACCTCCCGTTCGAAGTTCAGCCAGTCAGTATTTCTGGGATTGCGAAACGGACGGTAATTGCGAGTAACATTGAGTTTTAAAGAGTAACTTATATAACAGTGATCAGAAAACGATGGGCCTTCGAGAACCCTCCAATTCTCTATTAACTGCTCACTAGAGTCATTGTGCAGAGTTATATCTAGCACATTTACACTACGAGGTCCCCTATAGGTAGGGACATTTCCTCGGTTCGCTACGACTAGATAATGGTTTATAATAAAACTGAGTAGAGACTCACCTCTTTCATTGATATCTTTGCTGCCCCATACTGTGTGGTGCGCGTTCGCGTCCATCCCCACAAGCAGCAGTTCGTTCTTCTTGAGTGTCTCCGCGGTGAGTTTAACGATCTCCTCCGGCGGAGCTGCTCTGTCGTGAGCCATGTAGGTGGATACTAGGAGTACATGCTCCTCTTTGTCCCCCTCGCATGCCACCACTGTCATGTCGTCCGTGCTGAAATTAGAAAGAAGGGAAGCGTTGATATTCTTCCTCAACAGTATAGCCGTTCTAGTTCTTGCTACTGTGGTGGGGAAGAAAAGATTAAAAAGCTGTGACCCTAGTCCCGCAACCCGGTTCTTCGCAGAGATCCACGGTTTCTGAACCAGCGCCACGTCAAACTTACCTTCTTCGAGCGTTAGCAGCAATTCGGCCGAGGCTGTTAGAAATAGAGATCAAATATGCATTTGCACCAATAAAGTTAGTCGTTGACGAGCCGTACACCAGTAAAAACCTGTGTTTTTAATTCATTCGCAACAGGTTATGGGCCCACGTCCGCTTATCAGTTTGGTTTTTGTTATCAGTCAATTCGCCTGTCGCGTTGGTTTGATTATTATTTTTCGTGGCTTTTCGAAATCGAGATAATCGAGGTTAGTTTTGCAGTATGGCAAATTTAATTGCGAGTGTGCCGAAACTGAAAGGGCGATGTAATTATCGTGAGTGGGTTTTTGCGATGAAGCACTATCTTTTGTTAGACGGCTTGCAAAATTCTCTAACCGGTAATGAGACTGACAGTGCAGAAAAAGATCAGGCGAAATCAAAATTAGTGCTGGCGATAGATCCGTCCTTGTATGTGCATATTGCAAATGCGATTGATGCAAAAGAAATCTGGCAGACGTTAGAAAAATTGTTCGCAGATTCGGGTTTTACAAGGCGGATTGGATTATTGCGGACTTTAATTTCTGCACGGTTAGATGATTTCGAGTCGATTGAACTGTACGTGACACATGTTGTCGACACAGCCCAAAAACTGTCGTCGACGGGTTTCAAAATCGACGACGAATGGGTCGGTTCTTTATTATTAGCTGGTTTGCCGACTCCCAGATTTACGCCAATGATAATGGCGATTGAACACTCTGGAATTAAGACTACGACTGAAGAAATCAAGTCAAAACGTCTTGACGGTGAAATTGGTGATAACCATGAAGGTGCGTTCTTCGCAAAGAAATCTTTCAGGAGAAAGAAAAATTTGATAAAGTGTTTCGAGTGTGGTGAGCATGGGCATATAAAGGCTCGTTGCCCAAACAAAAGAAAACAATCGGATGATAATCATGAGAAATCCAAAAAACATGTGCATGCTTTCAGTGCCGTATTTTTGACGGGTGATTACGGTAAAAATGACTGGTACATAGATTCCGGTGCCTCGGTGCATTTAACGGTTAATGCAGATAAGTTTATAATTAGAAAACGAGCAAATACAAGTGAAGTAAAGGTGGCCAACAATATGAGCTTACCAATACATTGCCGTGGTGATATAGAACTAGAAACCAATGCGAATGGAAAAATACACAATGTAATTGTGAAAGATGTATTATGTGTACCAGACTTGACTACAAACCTGCTCTCTGTGAGTCAACTAATTAAGAACGGGAATAAAGTGATTTTTGATAAACAGTGCTGCAAAATTTTCAATCGTGATTCGGAATTAATTGCAACTGCTGATTTGGTAGATAATATATATCGGTTGAATATTCAAAAGCAAAACTGCATGCTAGCAAATTCAAGTGTTTCTGCCCAAACATGGCATCGAAGATTTGGTCACATTAACGAAGCTAACTTAAATAGAATGAAGAAAGGGATTGTAAACGGATTGAATATTCAAGGTAAAATAGAAGACAGAAATTGTGTTGTTTGTTGTGAAGGAAAGCAATGTCGAAAGTCTTTCAAATCACATGGCAGTAGAGCTAAATTCCTTCTTGAAATAGTTCACGCCGATATTTGTGGCCCTATGGCAAATGTATCGATCGGCGGAGCAAAGTACTTTCTTCTCTTCATTGACGACTACAGCAGAATGGTTTTTGTGTACTTTCTGAAGACTAAAGACGAAGCTCTTGACCGATTTAAGGAATTCAAGACTTTAGTTGAAAATCAGACGGAGAGGAAAATAAAGATACTCCGCACCGACAACGGAACTGAATTTGTGAACAGTAATTTTAACAGTTTCTTAATTCGATGTGGGATTATTCATCAAAAGTCCAATCCATACTCCCCTGAGCAAAATGGATCAGCAGAGCGTATGAATCGGACTGTTGTCGAGAAAGCTAAATGCATGCTTTTCGATGCAAATTTGGATATCAAATTTTGGGCAGAAGCAGTGAACACGGCTGTTTATATCATTAATCGTTCTGTCACCTCAGCATTGGTTGATAGAACTCCACATTAAATGTGGACTGGTGTAAAACCAAGCGTGGGATATTTTCGAATTTTTGGTTCCGATGCTATGGTGCATATTCCGCAAGCAAAGCGAATAAAATGGCAAAAAAAATCAAAGAAGATGATTTTCGTTGGCTACGGGGACAATGTGAAAGGCTATCGACTAATTGACCCAGCAACTATGAAACCGAGCTACAGCCGAGACGTTATTTTTCTAGAAAAGGTTGATAAAGATAGTTCAGATGTACAATTTGATTTAATTGTGAACAACAAATTTTCACTTGATTCTGCGATTGTTAAAAAGTCAGAAATGAATGAAATGGATGACCCAATAGCAGCAGACAATGAAACAGCAGCCAAAGAAAATTCTAAAAATGCAGATGATGAAATAGAAAGTAATTGTATCGATCCAGATTATGCACCGGACGAAAGCATTGATCAGCAGTCAGTTGATACAATACGTAGATCTAATCGTAATCCGAAACCAAGACAATTTGATGGAGTGGTCACGCATATGTGCATTGAAGCAAGACATAGTGATCCATGCAGCGTTAAGGAGGCAATGGACAGTCCTGAAGCATCGAATTGGCTGTTGGCCATGCAAGAAGAAATGGAATCCTTGAAGGACAACATGACCTAGCATATGTGTGAACGACCGAAGGACAAACGCGCAATAAACTGCAAATGGGTATTCAAATCGAAAGTTGATGGGGATGGTAACGTGGTTCGATTCAAAGCGAGACTGGTCGCTAAAGGCTGTTCCCAGAAGGCTGGAATTGATTACCAAGAAATATTTTCACTGGTGGTAAGGCATACTTCCATACGTTATCTTATTTCCATTGCAGCTCAATACGATTTGGATATATTGCACATGGATGCGGTAACTGCTTTCCTTCAAGGTGATATCGACGCAGACATATACATGGAACAACCCGTATTGTTTCACGATGGAACTGATCGAGTATGTAAGCTCAATAAGTCAATATATGGCCTTAAGCAGGCAAGTCGGCTGTGGAATCAAAAGTTACATAAGGCGCTTGTTAACGCTAAGTTTAAACAATCTTCTGTTGATCCTTGTGTCTATTTTCGAGTTAAAGATAAAATGATGATTTTTGTCGCTGTGTACGTGGATGATTTGATGATATTTAGTAGCAGCAAAAGGGAAACTTCCGAGCTACAGTCAACTTTGATGAGGGAATTCAAAATGAAGAACCTTGAAGCGGCAGCAAATTGCATAGGCTTTCGAATCACGCGAGACCCTGGCAGACATGAAATATACTTGGATCAAGAGCGCTACATTCGTGAAATCTTGGATAAGTTTGGAATGGAGAACTGCAATCCGGTTTCGACACCAGTTGATCCCAACCAAAAGCTGACTAGGAAAATGTCACCAAAAAACCGAGAAGAAGTAGAGATAATGTCGAAGGTACCGTTCCAAGAAGCCGTAGGGAGTCTTCTATATCTAGCGCATGGTACTCGTCCTGACATCGCGTTCGCAGTTAACAATGTTAGCCGTTTTAATAAAAATCCAGGTAACTCGCATTGGAGTGCGGTGAAACGTATTTTCCGTTATTTGAAAGGGACTGCTAGCTTAAAATTAAAGTTCGGTAATGATATAAATACTCGCTTGTTTGGCTATGAGGATGCAGACTGGGCTAGCGAAGTTGATGATAGGCGTTCCTGTACAGGATATGTGTTCCTTCGTAACGGATGTATTTCATGGAACAGTCGACGACAACAAACAGTTGCGCTGTCTTCGACTGAGGCGGAGTATATGAGCTTATCGGCAGCAACTCAGGAAGCCATGTGGCTGCAACAATTTGAAAACGAATTTTGGTCATCTGAATAACCTACGAAGATTTATTGCGACAATCGGAGTGCCATTTGTCTCACGCAAACTGACGCGTACCATCCTCGAAGCAAGCACATCGACGTTCGTCATCATTTCGTTCGGCAGAAGTGCTTCGAAAGAAAAATACGTATAGAACCCGAAAGCACTGAATTTATGGTCGCGGACATATTAACGAAAGGTTTACCTAAAGATAAACACGTGTTTTGTATGTCTAAAATGGGATTATTTAATGAATAACATTTCCATTTGAATTTGTGTTTAAGATTGAAATTCGAAATTTATACTTGAAATTTGTAATTTTAAATTTGTACTTAAAATGAATTTGATTGCTTAAAATTTAAAATTAACTTATATATGCTTATTTGATTCAGTGGGGGTGTTAGAAATAGAGATCAAATATGCATTTGCATCAATAAAGTTAGTCGTTGACGAGCCGTACACCAGTAAAAACCTGTGTTTTTAATTCATTCGCATAGACATTCCTAAGTCTCGCCGTTTTCGATGTGGTCTCGATTCTACCGCACAGCTCCTTCCAGGAGCTCCATTTGGTTTTCCTGATTTCTGATTTATAGAGCTTAAGGACGTCCTTGTATTCGTCCCAGCATTCATTGCAGTCAGCTGCTTTGGCTAACTTGAACAATTCACGAACTTGTCCTCTGCGACAACCCAGGTCCCTGTTCCACCAGGGTGGCTTGGGTTTGCGCCTCGGACGGACTTGGGGACAGGACCGTGCAAAAGCTTTAACGAGTTTACCCGTAAGTGCGTTAACAGCAGCCTCCAGGTCAGCTACACCGCCAATCCTCGGAGGGTCTAGGCCATTTTTCACCTCCCGTTCGAAGTTCAGCCAGTCAGTATTTCTGAGATTGCGAAACGGACGGTAATTGCAAGTAACATTGAGTTTTAAAGAGTAACTTATATAACAGTGATCAGAAAACGATGGGCCTTCGAGAACTCTCCAATTCTCTATTAACTGCTCACTAGAGTCATTGTGCAGAGTTATATCTAGCACGTTTACACTACGAGGTCCCCTATAGGTAGAGACATTTCCTCGGTTCGCTACGACTAGATTATGGTTTATAATAAAACTGAGTAGAGACTCACCTCTTGATATCTTTGCTGCCCCATACTGTGTGGTGCGCGTTCGCGTCCGTCCCCACAAGCAGCAGTTCGTTCTTCTTGAGTGTCTCCGCGGTGAGTTTAACGATCTCCTCCGGCGGAGCTGCTCTGTCGTGAGCCATGTAAGCGGATACTAGGAGTACATGCTCCTCTTTGTCCCCCTCGCATGCCACCACTGTCATGTCGTCCGTGCTGAAATTAGAAAGAAGGGAAGCGTGGATATTCTTCCTCACCAGTATAGCCGTTCTAGTTCTTGCTACTGTGGTGGGGAAGAAAAGATTAAAAAGCTGTGACCCTAGTCCCGCAATCCGGTTCTCCGCAGAGATCCACGGTTCCTGGACCAGCGCCACGTCAAACTTACTTTCTTCGAGCGTTAGCAGCAATTCGGCCGAGGCCAACTTACTGCGGTGTAGGTTGATCTGCAGTAGTTTGAGTCCTGGCCTCGGCATCCTCCTTATCCTGCGCATCGTCCAGTTTGGGATCGGCCGTTGTACCCCGTAGGTCAATAGTGCCCAGATCCCTCTCGATCTCGCCGACCTCTAGGGTATTAATGTTATCATCCTTCGGGTGGCGTTTTTTCAGGCGCAGGTAAGCAATGCCTATGCCCCAAGCCATTTTGCCAAAGCGCGGATAGAGCAGGTCGTCAGCCTCCTTGTTAATTTGGAGGATGTAGACCTGCCCCCGTCTTGTTCTTGTGGCTTCTTGATGTCCAGGATTTTCCAATCCTGAGTTGGAACATCCGGATTCTGTTTTTGAAGTAACTTTAGGGCAACCTCCGGTTCCACTACCCGCGGTATTGTCACCTTCGCTCTGGGTAGAGTTGGGATGCTCCCTCTATCAACGATTTCAAGTCGAGCTCCTTCCCATAGATCCGGTAGTTCCGGGACGACAGCAGTACACCAGCGCAACATGAGCTCGTCGTTGCACTTGATGATCTTAACACCTCTGAACCAGCCTGCCCCGTCAAACGAAGGCATAGCCAGCTCAGGGTGCTTCTCCATGCGGTCAATCATCGCATTGAGCAGGCCTGACTCTACGGTCTTCCACTTCTCGAGCGACAATTGACCCAAGGGATTGCTGCGGTCTATTAGAGCCACGATGAGGTGCTGTTTAGCCACATCGCTGACCTTCATAGTCTTCTTCGGCTTCAAGCTAGAGGGTTGTTGGACCCCTTGCCGACTTGTCGTGCTCTTTGGCCTCTTGGACGCCGGTTTTCCATCCTCGGTCGACCTCTGCCTTTTCTCCGCTAGCCTCTTAGACAAGCTCTGCTCCACTTTGTTGTGGAAAGCAGAGTCCTTGAGAACCAGCTTTTCCTTCCCAGCGAAGTGCTCCCGGCCTTTTGCTACCGCCGTCCGAGCCCAACTTAGCCGATCCTTCTCCTCCGCGGAGAGGGTTGGTTTGTCGCTGAGCCTGTCGACGATGCGCAGTGCCGACTTGTACTCCACCAGTGCTTTCCTGCCCTCTTTGTTCGGCTTGGTCTTGTTCCTCTTGTGGGGACCAGCACCTTTGCCTCGCTCAGGCGATTTGAGCAGCTCTTCCTCCGCTTCGGTCGAAACCATGCTCTCCGAGTCCGAGTCTACAAGTACTCTGGCACCCGAGCGCATTAGCTTCGTGCGACTTGAATGGCAGCCAGCGGAGGTGCTAGCTACCGATTTGGTTGTTGTTCGAGGTGGGGATCGTTGTAGTTTGGAACTCCTCCTGAAAGGGTCCGCAACCGATTCCACCACCTCTTCGAGTTGTGTAGGACCACTTGTAATTAGATCTGCTACGGTGGCCAAGTGGTCAACCTCCATAGCATTGCAGTCGATGGATGACGACGAGCCGGGGCCTGCTCGCTCACTCCTGACGGCTGCCGGTACTGGGTATCCGACCCCCTGTACCGTAAGTTTTTCGCCTTTTTCTTCGTCCATGATTGGTTTTCTGTTCGGGGTCTCCTTCCGCTAAGGTCCCTTTAGCAAGGCAGCAACTCATCTGGCTAATGAGCCACTGCCATAAATCATCAATACCTCTGATAGTGACCCGACGTCGTTTAAAATTTTTACGAGCAGGTCTGTGTAGCTCATTGACAATTTGCCTTCTTCTCATAACGATTAAATGTATAATTATAGGCCGTTTACTTGTTTTTATGTTAAAATTTGTGAAAATTTGCAAAAATGACGCACTTTATTCACCCCTTCACAATGATGGTTTCCGGTCCATCTGGATGTGACAAGACGAGTTTTATAGAGACACTTCTTAGAAATGACTCTATGATACAGCCTCGGTTGAAGAAGGTTATTTGGTGTAATGCTGAAACTCAAGCTGTTCCAACAAAAGTAGGTTTTAAAAATATCGAATTCTTAAGTACGATCCCAGAAGAGTTTGTGAATAATGCAAATGAGCCGACACTTATTGTTTTGGACGATATGATGTTAAACGCGTTTTCAAGACAAGTTTGCGAACTGTTCAGTAAAGGATCACATCATAGGAATTTTTCGGTGATATTGGTAACACAAAATCTGAGAGCATAAAGACATTCGGAGGGGCCATGTCCATTTAAAATACATTGAAGAGAAACCGACCACTTTTCATGTATCTTCAATGTCAATTCCCCTCTTTGTATCCTTGCTGTCAATATGACAATTAAACTAATGTAAACAATTTGAGTCGATACGGAAATAAAATCGTGTTTAATTTAAATACAGATTAATTTTGTGTAGATTCGACTAGTGCGGTTCACAAAAACGTTAGTGTAGAAGTGAAAATCGCGAGTTTTGTTTGAAAAAAGTGTTTGAAAACTGTGCAATTGCATTAATCTTTGCAATGAAGTGAATTGTGCCGAATTGTGGCAATAGTTTGCAACGCCGGCCACTTGGAGTTTCTTATCACAAGTAAGGAATAAACAAACTATGTGTTTTGCAAAGTTTTGTGAATTTCACAAACTTTTTATAAGCGAAATTGCCTATTGGAGCTCTTTTAAATATTGTCGACATATTGGCGCAAATTTTCTGGTAGCCATTTTAATTGCTGTCAAAAAAACACAAAGCAGTAGAGCGCATAAACAGTTTCGGGGCAGAGCGGAAATAAAATGATATAAAAATTTATTCGTATTGCATGCTGTGTGAAATATTGTTTTCCAGATTTCCAGAAAATGAGCAGCACATATTCATTTGGACTTCTTCTCTTGGATTTCCTGAGCTGATCATCAAAAATACTTCCCGGGTCTATTCAAATCTTTCGGCCGTGGTATAAAGTAATTGATGATTGACAAGGGAATAAGTGTAATAGTTTCTTGTTTTTCTTACAGCTGCCGTCATAGTACGTTAGTTCTGAGCAAGCGAACAGGGAACCATCTTTAGTGGAATAGAATCTTTGAGTGATGCAGTAAGTAAAGAAATATGTTCAAAACATTCTTCTCTCTAATTATCTTAATTCTATAGATACCTTTCGGCAACAATATTCAAGATGAGATAAACGATGGACAAGAAGAGCGAATTGCGATCTCATTAGGTGCTTAATGCTGATGTTGCGTTGATGATACACTTTTGAAAATTTTAATATTCAACAATATCATTTCAATTAGGCTACGTAAACAGACCAAGTGGCTCCTATTACCGCAGTGTATTTAATTAAGCTGCAGGGAAAAAATGGAAGATACGGTGAAACGAAAAAATAGGATTATCCGAAATTTGCGTAAAAAACAGCTCAGGCAAAAGAAAACAGCTTCTATAGTTGAGTTGTTAGATAATCTCAAGGTCAATAACTGGATTAGCGAAGTAGATCGAGAACGATTAGATATCGTGAATATAATATAATAAATATCTTATTACCTAGAAATATATTATCTCCAACCTATCATTGTATTTAGCCTACTTTATAGTATAAGAAAAGTTGAGACTTCTTGGAACTATTAACTGTGAAGAAGACTTATTTTTTTTCGAAAAATCTTAAATAAAATTTGCCTTTTTTGGAATTTGAAGTTGTTTTTGATTTTAATGATTTTATTCATTGCAGTTGCTTTACACACAATACTCAACGAAACGAAAATGATATTGTATATTATTCAATGTTTTTTCATCACCTACGGAAGTACTCGGCACTGCCAAGATTTGAGCCAGCATAAACATATCTAATTTTTAAGCCACTTCCTTATAAAACAATTTTGGTTTTATGGGTGAATAAATATTTAATTAGTATATCCTACAATTTTCATAGTTCGCATGCATTTGTGTTCTGTTTTCATTTTCTGTCCTGGAAAAACAATTAATTCACCGCAAAGCAACGAATAATCCAGCCTGCTGTAGCTCATTTTTACTCCCTGGTTCGAGAATTCGTACGGTTATAATATGAAAGCTAAAAAATATTAAATAACTAAATATATAACAATCATTCACTTACGATATTCAAAATTTGAATATTTGAAATTATTCACGCATAATATGTCCCCATCAATTTGATAAATTAGGAATTACCTACGCCCCGAAAATTTCAATCTATCATCGGGGTCGCTGGTGATGAGGAAAAATGGCCATGCCTTCGGCCCCTCCGAATGTCTTTATGCTCTCAGCACAAAATGCATTTCATCAGGGGAAATTTTGCCGTGACATATCATTGAACTGTAAATATCTGGTATGCTTCAAGGATCCGCGTGATAAAAGTCAATTTCATCATCTTGCTAAACAGATTTATTCTGAAATTAGCAAAGAGCTTGTGAGAATATATAAAGAAATCACTCAGGCACCACACAGCTATTTATTAATAGACCTGACTCAGAATACGAATGATATATTACGTTTCCGTACTGATTTATTTAACAAAAACTTTGTAACGTGGTATTGCTCAAAGGATAGTTTAAAGCAAGAGAATGTTGCCACGAATGAAGCGATTAAAGGACAACAAGCGTATGTTATACGTGCTTAGACGTGCTCGACCGGGTTTGAGAAATGCTATACTTAAGAATGTCGATCCAGAGGTAATTAAATCCCTTTGCGAAATCACATTGAATACGTTGAATGGTAACCACAGACCTCGTGGAAATATATATAACCGTCTCTGTAAATATAAAAAGTGTATGCGTAAGCTAGTCGGTGCTAAACGATCAGTTCCGCGAGAACGTAGAGTACTAATTCAAAGAGGCGGATTTCTACCTGTATTACTGGGCAGTGTACTTTCAGGGGTGATTGGTTCACTAATTGAGAAATATGTATAGGAACAGTAATCTGAATAAAATGCTACTTCTATCTCCTGAAGTATATGCAAATTTGAAAGACACTATTGAAAGTTCTAATAACCAGAGCTTGTTCGATAAGGCAATGAATAAGATATTGAAAAGTGAAAAATTCAGCGATAAAGACAAATGGTATCAGTATCGAAACGAACTTATAAAATTTTTAAACACACGTCGTAGAAGTAAAGGATTTCTAGAAAGAAAAACTCAAATGCCTTCATCGAGCGAGCATGTACGCAAGAAACAGAAAAGCTTGCGAGACAACACGACACAAACTAAATATGTTTTTAGGGATGAGAAACCTACACAAACTACACCTGTACGAGTGGAAAAATTGTTTGAATCATTAGGTGTAATCACACCTCCAAGGAGTGTTTCATCGGCTGCAGCTAAGCGGCGTCTATCAGCAAGTGGAATAGCAAAAAATCTGAAGCCACCATCGAAATTTAGGAAAACTTCAACTGACAAAGATTATAGGATAATAACTGGTGATGACGGAATAACACAGTACACAGTACCTGCTGATATGAGTTCTGATGAAGTAGAAGACGTTCTAGGTGAGATAGACAATCTTGATGATGAGGGTTCCAATGTCTTTAAAATGGAGAAAAAAGGTGAAGAAGATTCTGAAAGTATCACGGATGTGGAAATGCAAGAGCTGCCTAGTTACTCTATATTAAGG
This sequence comes from Nemotelus pantherinus, assembly GCA_963978885.1. Taxonomy (NCBI): domain Eukaryota; kingdom Metazoa; phylum Arthropoda; class Insecta; order Diptera; family Stratiomyidae; genus Nemotelus; species Nemotelus pantherinus. The sequence continues at coordinate 122,517,646 of OZ022263.1, forward strand.
CCCTCTCGGTTCGATTTTTATCAATACACGTCTGATCAACCCGTCAGAAAACATCCTGTTCGACAGAGTGAGAGACTAAAAGAAAAAAAAGTGCGCAGTTCAAGTGTACCAGACCTGGCTTGGGAAAGAATTTGATATGCCTGTAACAGTAACAGATGATGCATTCTACGTATGCCTTTTAAGCAATAGCTCTCTGAGCATTTACCCTGAAAACACATTATCATCTTTTGAGAATATTCTTCCTGCTTCTTGTAAGCTTGGTAGCGGTTGGTGTGTTGGAATGACGGAGATAATGTTGCCAAAACGAAAAAAAGGAGAGACAGTGTCAACCAGCAGTGTTTCTAAGCGTTCTAAATGCAGTATCGGAGAAGAAGAAGCTAGTATGATGAAAAGAAGTCGACGATAAACTGCAGCAGAATCCAGCAAGCCTGAAGTAACAGAAATAGTTGTAAAAATCATGTCTCTGGAAAAAAATCTTGTTCTCTTAAGATGGAGTGATGCTACTTTACGGAGACTTTGCTATGAAAAAAACTATATAAATTTTTCAACATTCCTATCGTCATTTTTCTTGGTTATTAAACCTGATTTCTATAACTACTATTTGACATCAATTAAGGAACTGGTATTCAAACATATCGAAAAAGATCGAGATGAAGGAAGTATTCCCGACATCAGTGATTCTAAGAAGGTTGGAGGTTTCTGCTTACATGTTTACCATGATGAGAAAATCGCCGGAAAAGTTTATTTAAACTCAAACAAAAAGTTTAACACGCTTCAGGACTTTATTGATTATATAATTGGACAGATTTCGAGATCGAAAAGAAATCATGTAGAGCTATTAAGAATGATTGAGGAATACATGTACAGCCAACCAAGTGAAGAACCAAGTCAAACTCGAGACAAACCAAGTCGAACATTTGGGAAGAAATTCGTTGTGACGAGGAAGAATTTCTCTACACTGGTGCGGTCGACGTGCGACAGTAGACGTTTGTAGAAGCAGGAAAACACGACGGTGGAGTCGGAGTCATTATCGTCCCTGTGCTTTCGTCATCGGAAGGGATTGAGGTTAGTCAGACTACATTTCTATAAGCATAAGAGTTCATATATAGACATAAATTCATTTCGAGTACCGTCTTTTGCTGGGAAGGGCAACTAGTATAAGCCAAGCCGGGTGTAGTTTAGATTGTGAAAGAGTGGAGTGGTGGAAAACGGTATGCGTGAAGTAAAATTAACTCGTAACTTTAGTTTTCACGAATATAAGAACATCGAACTCGAGTTGAGAATAGATGGTGAAATTTTTTTTCGTTTCCAAGAGAGTATAAGAATGTTAAGCGTGGTTTAAGAACAGCGGATAACCCTCGTTTTCGAGAATACAAGATTGTTAACCGCTATTTAAGAATAGTTTTCTTTTCCGCTTCCAAGAATACATGCAAGGTAAGCGCGAAATAGGAGCCGTTAATGCCGTCGTTCCTAAAGATACGTACAAGTTTGGCGTGAATTCAGAACAGTTGGTCCCGTTCGTTTTCAAGAATATAGGCTAAACCAGTGCGGATGGGATACAACGTGGTTGCACCGTAACAGGTACCTAAACATTTAGTGATCGTAAATCACTGCCTTTTTCGGACGGGACAAGGCAGGTGGGGGTTACCCTGATAGCGAGGTGAACCTGCTGGGACCCGACTATATAAGCGCGGGGCACTGGGCGGGGTAGAGTGCCTGGTTTCTTTTCAGGGCTCCACTGACACCGGCGAGCCGTAAGCTCACTCGGTGGCTCGTGTTCCTTCCTTTGAGTGAGTGAGTGGCGCCCACGCCAAATCTTCACTGAGCAACTCGGAACCCAAATGGACCAAACCGTATGTCGCTATCCCCCAAGTAGACTGGACGGGTAACAAATCTTTACTTTATTTACTGAAAGAGTCACAGTTTTGGATAGGAGGATAGGAGTCAAAGTACTGGATTCTAGGGAAGTAAAAGGCCACCCAATGCGTTCCACTTTAATAAACTGGATCTGTTTTAGCAATAATACAACCAGATTTCTTTATTTGACGGGATAAGTGATCGCACGGAAAAACGCCCTTGAAAAATCTTTTAGTAACATGATTTCGCTTTAAAGAATTACTAAGTTTGATCGTGTTCATTCCTGTTCTTTAGAGGTGATTGCTTCAAGTCTAATGATCCTAGTACGTGGCGTGACATAGCTCTGAAGGAATTCTTTTGTTGGGTTCCCATGTACGAAAATAGTTGAAAATTTTACGCGAGTTTTTATACGATCCTTATCCACTCGCTTAAGTTCAATGTTTCCAGACACACACGTATTATCTGTAGTGCTAACTGCTGATGTAGGACATTTGTAAACAATTTCCTTTGCATACACTTTATCTGGTGAAATATAGCCTCTTAACGCAATTTTTTTAAAGAAGGTAAAGTGCCCTTCTGAACAATACTCGGTATTTACTAGAAAATGAGTCATCGAACTTTGGTTATTTCCAGCCAGTGCGCAGACAAATAAACATATGCAGAAGTGTTGAACCTCTTTCAATACTTTTTTA